>CM030789.1:47657500-48857500 GCA_018127125.1 Rhododendron griersonianum | reverse complement strand
TATATATAATACACACACAAAGAATCAGCTTCTTGTAAGGAATCTCCTACTTAGTATAAGTGCGGACCTCATAGATCCCAATCAAATTTTGATGATCCAGTCCATTCACTGTGATCAAAACGTGATTTTAAAAGTCCCCGCTAGAAATCGGCAAAAAATATGATTGGAAAGTGCTTCATCCGAGCAGTTTTTATTAAACGGTTCAATGAAAAACTGCTCAGATCAAGCACTTTCCAGTCATATTTTTTGTTGATCTCTAACGAAGATACTTAAAATCACATTCTGAACATATTGAACTGTTCGATCATCGAAATTTGAATGGAAAATGGAGGATTGGATAAAAGGAGATTAAGAATATGAATAGATGAGACAAGTTGGGTTCACAAAAATAATAGATAAGACTATATGCATATTGGAATTAATTATATTGTATTTGGTTAGGTGAGATAAATATGATGAGGGTAATTTTCGACCGTTGGATGCGTAGATATAGATGATGAAGGTATCCCCTCCATTAATTAGTTAAATGTAAGACTAAATGGACAAATAGTCCAGACTTCAGGTTGGTATTGTGCAGTGAGTATCATGCTGCACACCTCCAAGCCGTCGGATAGTGCATCCGACGCCTCGGACCTCATCTCAACAACCAACAATCGAGAGTCGTTCATTGCCGAGATGAGATTCCAGCTGTCAGATGCACGATCCAACGACTTGGAGGTGCGCAGCATGGTGCTGCGTACGCCACTGCACAGCACCACAGTGAGGTGCACAGCACCGTGCTGCGTACCTCCAAGCCGTCAGATCGTGCATCCGATGGCTAAGATCTCATCTCAGCAACCAACGATCGAGAGTCGTTCATGTAGAGATGAGATCCGAGCCGTCGGATGCACGATCCGACGGCTTGGAGGTGCACACCACGGTACTGCGCACACCACTGCACAACACCATCCCCCGATCGCAAATAGTCCACTATTGTCCAATTTCCCTTACTTTCGTGTGCAAACATACACCGAACTATGGAGTACGAAAAAAGAAGGTATATGTGAGTCCACCCTCAACACCGTTGATAGATCCCACCTATCTTTTTCCCACCATCAAACATACCAATTAAGTATAACATATGTATTGAGACAAATTTATTGCAAGAAAAGGATTATCTTCATTCCCATAGGGCAAACAGACCATTTTGTTTGAGTTTTTTGGGCTCCTTTCCTCCAAGTCTAATGTTCTTATCAAAACTGTTCATTTGCACAACTCTTTGCTACCCTCAACTATGCCGGAAATCATGTTTTGAGACAAAAGGCCCCGTTCCATTACAGTGCTTTCAAAAAGAGTATTTATTTTACAATTTTAAACTTAAAAATAATGTAAATGAAATTTTTTTATTTTTATTTTTTTACACCACTTAAAAGATTTCAATGAAATCTATCAAATAAAATCCATATTGTTAAAAAGATTATTTACATAAACACATTATTTTTTAGTTCAAAATTAACTTTTTAAAAATAAGTACTTAAAATGGGTTCTGAAACACACTTTAAGTCACAAAACAAAAAAAATAACTAAGCCTCAAAAAGTTCTGTTATAGCATTTAGTGACTCACAATTGGTCACTAAATAGAAAAGATTTTGCGACTAGAGCACCCTAGTCGCTCAAACATTTAATACAGAGATATAATGTAACCAGCTTCTTTTTGGTCGCAAAATAGTCATATGCTGGTCGCAATACTTATTCATCCTACTCTTTTACGTGACAAAATACATTCTAGTCATTAAATGAATTTGAGTTTGGTTGCTAAAAGTTTTCCCGCCAGCGGTAAAGTTTGGTGCCAAAGAATAGGTGACTCGTATTTAGCGACCAACACATTGGGTCGCTCGTGGGAACAATTTTCTTCTTTTTGCGACCAAGAAAGCTCTTGGTCGCAAGTACCATAACAAAAGAGACCCAGATTTTGTTAGTCACAAAAAGTTGGTCGCAAAGAACACAATTTGTTGTAGTGGCACTAGTATAAATTTATTTTTACCAACGCTTTCTTTCCCAGCGGTTTTAAGCGCTGGTATAACATAGTTTTTACCAACACTATGTTCCCCAGTGGTTGCAAGCGCTGGTGTAGACCTGAATGCACCTGGCCACCTCCACACTTTTACCAGTGCTTAAATGTGTTACTATAGGTTCAGTTTTTTTTTTTCCATAAATAAAGAATTACTACTCCTATTTTCAGCTACATCCTAACTATAATAAATTAAACTAGCCACTTTCTCGGCCCATTACATATCGGTTCACTAACTTTTTCCAAATAATTCATTTTTCATTGGAGAAACTAATACTCCATAAATAAAATGTCAAAAGTAGGTCCATAACATTATCAACATTCAAAAGTAGATCAAACATGCCAAAATATTACAATCCAACTACAATGCAAAGACTACATGGAATAGATAATTAATCAAAAGTCGACGATGCCATCCTTAACAAGATCTTCCCGAGAGAGCTTTAAAAATGACAAGTTGAAATCATGGTTTCTTCGACGACGTACAGGCGGAATGTTCCACTTTTGCCCGATTTTCACGTGGGCGAGCTGTGATCATTATGGTTTATTGTAGTAGTAAAATATAGTTATTTCGGATGTCTTCCAAGTGTTTGACACATTAGGTAAAAAAATAATTATATTATTATGGCTTAGCCTTGTCTGAAAAGGATTAAAATCCAATTGGAAAGCCACCATTGAAATTGAAATTCAATATAAACACAAAATTCTTATGAAATGGTTAGTTTATAAAAAAAATATTTAAAGTTTGTCCATAATGTACAATCTGCAGATTGTGATAATTTTCATAAAGTTAGTCTATATCATGTTAATTACATTTCAAAAAATTCAGCAAATTTTAATGAAAAATAAAGTTTTCTCACTTTAGGAAATAAGTATAGATATTTTTGTTTTCCTATTGTAACAGAAGTTCTTGGCTAGCTTAGTGGTAAGAGCTTGGGAAATCAACCAAGGGTGCATGGGTTCGAAACTTGGCAATGACAAGATTAGAAGGTCTAATAGATATAAAGAAAAGATCACGCGCAATGATTTTCCATCTCAGTTTATGGTGTGATTATTTTGAACTTTCAATCATGGTTATAGACTGTGATCTAAAGTAACATACAATCACACCCAAAAAAGAGAAACGATCGCGCCCAAGAGAAACAATCACGGCTTATAACTGTGATAAAAAAGAAACGATCACGCTTTTTGGCCGTGATTGTTTCTCTCTTTCAATTACGGTTTATAACCGTGATAAAAGAGAGTGACTTACAATCACACTCAAATCCATCACGGTAGCAGTAACGTGATGGAAAACTTACAATCACGGCCAATAGCAGTGATCTTTATGGTTTATTATAGTAGTGTTACCGCCACTTTTCAAAATTATCCGTCACTTTATACTTTTCATATCAACTTATACCTCTACTTTCCAAAATTATCCGCCACTTTATCCATTAACTTTTCAAAGTGTACACTTATTTTGGGACAACCCAAAATGAAATACTGGTCATTTAAATAGGAACGGAGGGAGTAATACGATTGTATTTGATAGATTTTAATTTGTTCTATAATATAATCGATTGAAAGATATAGTCAATATACACAAAAGAGACAAAAAGAATAATGGACAATGAAAATGGGACGGAGGGAGTAAAAATTAAAAAAAAAATTCTCCAACTCTTAGGTTATGTTTTGTTTGGTGGGATGGGGAGTGGAATGAAATGGTTATTTCTAGGGCAAATTACAAAGACCTCCCCTGAAATTTTTGACTACTACAGATTCCCCCCTCACGTTTCAAAAATTACACTGTCCTCTCTTGTGGTTTACAACCATACATCACAAACCTCCTAGCCATTAAAGAGCCATTATGTCCATGTAATGTCATGAGTAAAAGTAACAATTATGTGACCAAATTGTCCTTAAACCAAGTGGAGGGAGATCCCAAGTGGGGCATGATGATTGATGATTTTGCGGGGCCCATTTCAGGTCCCAAAAAAATGATTCAAACCACGAGTTATATATTCTTAAAATAATTTTTGACTTTTTGTAAGAAATTAGATCAATCCGATATTTGTAATGGTTTTTTCAGCATTCGTAGGGCCCTTACGAATTTTGAAAATGCCCATACGAATATCAAATTGAGTTAATTTTTTACAAGAACCCATAACAAATATTTTAAGAATAACTTGCAGTTTGAATTATTTTTTTGGACTTGAAATTGGCCCTACAAATTATCAATAAATTCTTAATCTATTATTTTATCGGCATAAATCGTATAATCTTTGCTTGTGCGATCAAACACTTCATTTTTAGATTATTGATTGATTATTTTTTATGGGACCCATTTCGTGTCCCACAAAAATGATTCAAACTACTCATTATTTCAAATTACTTTTCATTGGTTTCTGAAAAAAAATTTAGCTCAGCTCAATAGGTAATGACTTTTTCAAAATTCGTAGAACCCCTATGAATGTTGAAGAAGCCCTTAATAATGAATATTAGATTGAGATAAGTTTTTACAAGAACCCATATAAAAATATTTTAAAAATAAGTTGTGGTTTGAATTATTTTTTTGGGACCCAAAATGGACCCCACAAAATCATCAATCATCATGCCCATTTATTGGGTACCGAACATGACCATTTGTGCAACAACAACAGCGTTTTGCATGAGCGGTGAGTGGAGCGGTAAATTGGTGCTGTGGGGGTAGCAGCGCTGAAGAAGAAGGCCCCACAAGCAACCAAACATGTGTGGGGATTGATATAGAGGGGTAAATACGTCATTGACCACTTTCCATCCATTCCGTCAATGGACAAACGCTGACAAGGGAGGATAGTGTAATTTTTGAAACGTGAGGGAAGAATCTGTAGTAGCCAGAAACCTTAGGGAAGGTCTTTGTAATTTGCCTTTATTTCTATAGAATGTCTACTTTTATATGTGGTTCACTTATTAAAATTGAAGGAATAGCCATTTCACATGGAATTATTATTCCTTCAAATAAAGGAATAACTATTTCATTTGAAAGGTAAAGAATTACAAATTCATTCCAGCATTTCAACTTAGATTGTTAACGTCACTCGCATAATTACTAATGCCACTCCAAAATTCGCTATTGTCACTCTAAATTTTACGACTTCTATTCCCAAAATTATTATTGCCACTCCAAATACCATTGAAATAAGATTATAGTATAGCAAGCAAACACACAAGAATTGAAATGCAAATTCCATTTTTGCTGTTGATTCCTAGTCACAATCAAACATGGGAATGATAATGATTATTTCAGTCTCAATTTCTTCGATTCTATATCATTCTAATTAATCACATTCCATTCCACACAACTAAACGCAATTCTGTTTTGGGTTTTCCCCATATTATCCACCCCAACAGCACCTTGCACATTCAAGCACCACAAATTCAAAGAAAAAGAAAATTGCAACACCAAGACCATGTTCGTTGTGGAATTTTGGATTTTGGATAATGAGTGGAGAGAGAAATGAGAGTAATGATTGAGAGAAAATTTATTAGAAACCGTACACAGAAAGAGAATCCAAAATACCAAAACGAATTCATGGTCAATTCACAATATTGTAATCCAAGTCATGATCAATTCACATTATCGTAATCAAGGGTGACATAATTTCATCCAGAATATATGGTGCATGCATTATTTTACCTAAACTACGACCACCGCCACCACCTCCTCCAGCTTTAACCATCGTCGTCCTCCGCACAGATGTGCCCTCGATCCCCTCTCCAGAGTCGAATTAATCCCGTATAGTCGAACACCACATAGTCCTCTAGCCTCCTAGTGATTGGTTGGGGAAAATAACAGTAAATTGTTTTACCAGGTAATATATTTTTGGTCATATGGATGAAAAATGTTTTCCATTTGGAAAGGGCATAAGTCATTTTTGGTTTCCAATTCATTCCACGCGTACGCACTCGATCATCCTTATCATTCACAGCCTCGTCTCTTCCGCCAAGGCCCCAACCTTTTCGTTCCCAATATATTTGCAATGTCCAAGCACTCTCACTTCACAATCAAACCTTAATCGATCACAGATCGATAAAACTCCTATTTTGATGGGGTTTTTTTTTATCGACACCTATTTTGATGGTTTTGAGACATTCGTCTAAAAAATTCTTTTCCACTATCAACCAAATACCCCAAAACTCAAACATAAATTTCCTTTTCGGAAAAATTGTTTTTCATGAAGAATATTTTATGCCGATAAATATTTTACGTTAAACAAACGAAGCTTGACGGATCATTTGTTTGCCAGAAGATAAATGAAGAGATAAAGAATCCATGGGGATATAATACCCTTCGGATATAGCTCAGTAGATACGTGACTTGATCAGATGAAAGAATCGATACAGCCATGTACCAACAACCTTGTCGTAGGAGCAATATTTGTATTCAGTCGTTACTCTACCTTTAATTGGAAGCTGCGGCGCCTTCTATTTGAACTTGTCTTCCAACTGTTCGATGAAATGCATCAACCATGACTTCTTTTTGAATTATTTTTGCAGCAAAACGTGGTTATGTTTTGAACTTGTCCGCCAATAGTTCGATGGAATGCAACCTTTTAGTTACAATCATGTCAAGTAAATGTTGGGGATTCGAACGTCAAACCCACAAGCGAACTCACACAATCGATGAACAAACCAATAACAAAAAACAATCTAAAGTAAGAAAAGAACAAGACACAGAGATTCACGTGGTTCCGACTTAAGCTGATTGCTTAATCGTACATTCACAGGTGCTGGGTGTTTCACTATGATGATATTATGTAAGAGTTATAATAGGAGGCAACCCTAGCTTTGCTTTTATATGAGCAAGCAAGCTAATACACAAAAAACCCTAAAAAACACTAAATCCGCGTGTTTTCTCGCCGCCAACCGCCCGGGCCAATTTGGGGCCGCCCGGGCCAAATTTACTGCAACCAATTCCTGCATCTGCCTTGTGCGGCTGCCCGGGCCAATTTTTCTGCGACCTCCCACTTGAATTTTCTTCACATGTCAACAGTAAAATCATAACATGCATGGATAACAAATTGCAAACTCCTCAAACTTTAACTATCCAAGATTTTATTTTTTTTTTTGGAAAGAGATCGAGAACATGATAAAATCTCCTTAGACCACTAGCTATAATTATCCAAGAAATTTTTTTTTGGTAGAGCATTCAATAAATTTCCACCATCCTTATTCGTATCCAAATTGCACATGCAATGTTTGATCTGGGATCTTCATTGTCAATTGAGCACATGAAATGTAGTTTTGTTAGACTAATGAGTACGTAATAAATTTGTTGAAAATGTGATGCAAGAGAATTCACCAACCTCATGACAGTGGCGATGCCAGGATTCGGACGTACGTGGGGTGGCACCGTTTAATGAAAATTTAAGTTACATGTTGCGCGGAAAACTATGAAAAAAAAGTAAGTGTACAGTCATATACTAAATATTGTCGTGGACTCTTTTTTTTTTGAAAAAGAAATAAATGCTTTCTTCAATTCTCTTATGGTATGCAAATGCATTAAGACATTACGATATTATTATTTTTTTATCCGAATCGACCATTCTCTAAATTGTAATTTTTACAATATTTGTACGAAGTATTTTTATTTTTTTTTGCATACCCGTAAATACTTAGTCATACCACATTAGTTTTAAAAATATATATATGTGTGTTTGAATGGGTCAAGTAAAAATTTAATGTCCAAATGGGTCATGAACCTTTTCAATTAGGGAAAAAAAAATTTCAAATTTTGTGGGAATTATAGGATACAATTAAAAATGTGAAAAAATTATAGATAGCCAAGGTGAATCAAACCCCACTATAGTATCCCAATAGTGTCTCAATCTTACATGCTTTACCACTCTGCCAAAGCATCCTTTTGTGTAAGCTTCTATACATATTTTTTATTTAACCTATCTATGTACTATATTTTTTTGTGTGTGGGTATTTTCGAACGGGGTGGCACGTGTCTTCTCCCCCACTAGTTACCTCCGGTGCCCCTGCAGTCATGCATTGTTACTGCATAGTTAAAAGATTACAAACCCAAATACTAGGCAATACAACTGTGATTCTGTGAAAAAAATTGAAGTACAAATTGTGAGATGCGTCGATATATTTTTTGAAGATGTCAAGCTAAAGAAAAAACCTGTAACAGTTGCATATATTTTTTTGGTACATTGGAATATTATAAAACTTAGAAAAAAAGAGAAAACAACATATGTGCCAGCATAGTTAAAAGATTACAAACCCAAATACTAGGCAATACAACTTCCTAATAAATAATCTGCCTTAGGTTATCACGAGCGTATCCAAAGTTCTCTCATCAATAATGGTTTCTCCGGCCACCGAAACCACCAACTACTCGTTCTGCCTTGCACCAAGTCTCACTAAATGGTCAGCACATTGGTTACCCTCCCTATAGATATGGGTAAGCACTGATGTTGCATATAGCTGAGTCCTTGTTCAATTTGGTAGCCGGAAGGATGTCGATCCGAACGACTCTGTCTTCTATATATTTTTTGACAACTTTACAATTGATTAGTAGTACAGTGAAATTGAGATTTCCTAGATCTTCATCCACAAGGAAGGGGCTGCAATAAATCAAATCCTTCAGTTCTTCTTGCAATGTATTAATATATAGCATTTGTGTAAATTTCCCTCAACTACTGTCCTTAAAGCATTTGTTGTCATGACCAAAGGCAAATTTAATTTGTGTTAAAAGAATGAAAATCTGCTTTTAGGTTCCTTCTCAATTTTCTTTTTCGAAGCCTTCTCATATTGCTCAACAAAAAACTGCTAGAAATTAAGAAGTTTTTGAATGAACGAAATCATCAAAAAAATAAATTCATAGTCGATCTCACTATGTTGTGATGGAGATACCCACTAAAAAGAGCAAATTTCTGCCATCCTTATTCATATCAGAATTCCATGCAATGTTCTGGGATCTTCATTGTCAAATGGGCAATATGAAATGTAGTTTTGCTGGACTAATGAATTTGTTGAAAATGTGATATGAGCCACATGTTCTAAAGAGCACTAGTCCAGGCTTTCTATGGCTCTATCCATTCAATTTTCTGCCAACAGCCATGCTTCATTCTTTTGTTTGCTTATGTTAGTATTAATCTATTTGAAGGGGCACCGGTTTACGGAGCGAAAACAGCACATGATAAGCCCTACCATGTTGTCAATGTTAAGTCGCTGGATCCAAATCCACATTGCATAGAATCCACAAGGGGTACGTACGTACCTCTCTAGCTAACCCTATAACTTGCTGCATTTTATTACTAGTAGTTGTTCTTTTTCATTGTTAGCAAAATATTGTTGTCATTAGGTTGAACTATTTCTCTTAGTTTTCTTTAGGCTATGTTCGAGCATCCTATCACCCAATACTTTCGTTCCCGGCTCGTGCATTTCTATCTGCACAATCGTGTCTTGAGATTCGAAATTTCTACAACATCGTGTGATTAAGCATTATTAGTACAGCATGCGTGTTGTGCCCAGTCTTATCCGACGGTCCGAATCTTATCTCGGCAATGAACGACCGAGAGCCGTTCATTGTCGAGATGAGATCTGGAGCCGTTCGTGTTAAATTAAGCCGCTCATGACTCATGAGATATAAGGAGATATTTTTTCCTAAGCAAAAAGAATTTATTAATCTTTATAAAAGATTACAACCAGCAATAAGCCACCGGCCCACCCGAAGACCTAAAAGAAGATAAAGACGCCAACTGAATACCAAAACACCCATAAAACCCAACATAATACAGCCAAAAACCAAAGCAAGCTCCTTGGACCATATACAGAATCCCCCTTGTTAAATTATCGAATGCTTATTTGTGAGATTGTAATTCACCAGATCAGAGCAAACGGGAGTCCCTAAAAGTTGTTCACAGGCATGGTATTGGGTTCACAGGCATGGTATTTGATCCAAACTCAAGAGAAAAACAAAAACAGAAAACTTAAACTATTGTTTAGTTTTCCAAATGGCTTTGTTTGGTTCCTAGTTTAGTTTTAGTTTTAGATTTATTGCTTTTTATTCTCCACAGGTCTGGGATAAAGTAAAGTTTAACTAAACTTTAGAGCACTGTGGGGTTTCGATTAGCCTGATCTACTTCCTCTGAGCCTCTGGTTAGGATGGATGGTTCACCTAGCCCTTCACCTACCCTGCACAAGGAAGCACGACTAAAAGACCATACCGGAGGAGCACAAAAGTACAATTTGCCTTGTTTTGGTGTCAAAGTCTGGGAAATTAAGGTTAAAATAGAATTCGACCGTACTTTACAAAGTCCATTCCACGAAGATAATGCTCACCACCAGCCAACCCACAATGAGAGGGATTGAAAGAGTCAAAATTGAACTGGTCCTACATGTGATTAAAAATGACGTTTTATTCTTTGATTTTAATTTTTCGAGTCAAGTCTATGTCCTTGGGTGCCATACTCAATTGCACTTTCATTTTATGAACCAAAGAAAAGATATATTGCACTAGTTTAATAGCCTAATTTCTAACTCATGAGATAACCAGCCATTCTAGAGCACTAGTTTTCTGGGGCTTCCTGTGGCTCACTCCATTCCATTTAAAGACATTTGTTGATTAGTCCTCTGATTACCAGCCCATTTTTTCTTTCAAGTTCATTAATTTTCTCTAGTATGACAGTTATTTGATTGTGAAATAGGAAAACACTACTCACGTGTCCTCTTTGAAGCCACTCCAGTTTCCAACTTCTCAGGCTTATGACCCCTTTGAACCATAAAACATTGGATATTTCTCCCACCTTCTTTTCTCTTTTATCTCGCCACAAGAGAGAGATCTTTTATCTCATTTTTTTCTGTCCTAAAATCTGTTGGGAATGCCTTGTATTCTTTAGTCCCACATTAGTTAATTATGTTGTTCCCCTTTTCGTAGTCTAATATAAATAGGGCTTTTGGGGGACTTCTATAAATTA
The DNA here is from genome assembly GCA_018127125.1 of Rhododendron griersonianum. Taxonomy (NCBI): domain Eukaryota; kingdom Viridiplantae; phylum Streptophyta; class Magnoliopsida; order Ericales; family Ericaceae; genus Rhododendron; species Rhododendron griersonianum. The sequence continues at coordinate 48,846,499 of CM030789.1, read as the reverse complement.
TCTTTTGGACTCTCATATTGTGGTCTTTCTAGAGTTACGGATTACAACCGGCTCTTTGTATCTCTTCTTTACGTTGGTTAGTGAATCCTCTCTTTCCTCGCCCGTGGACGTACCCATCTTGGGGAATCACATATATCTTGTGTCTTTGTGATTTCTTGTTTAGTATTCAATTTCTCGTTCTTAGCTTGCATTCATAGCGTTCGTTACAACAAACTGGTATCAGAGCCTTAGGTTGCAAAAACTAGGGTTTTGTTTCCGATTGTGGCTATGACAGCTAAATTCGAGATTGTGAAGTTTGATGGACAGAGCAGTAGTTTCAGTCTTTGGAGAGTAAAGATGAAGGCTCTGTTAACCCAACAAGGATTGCACAAGGCTTTGTTAGGCAAGACTAGTTCTGGAATCAAAGAGGAAGATTGGGATGATACGGATGCCAAAGCTCTGAGTTCTATTCAGTTGAGTCTGGCAGATGACGTTCTTCGCGAGGTGGAAGAAGAAACTTCAACAGCAGGAATTTGGCTGAAGTTGGAAGGCATATATATGACGAAGTTGCTCACCAACAGGTTATATCTCAAACAACGTCTTTATACGTTTTGTATGCAAGAAGGTATACCTGTTAAGGATCATTTAGACAAGTTCAATCGTATTATTATGCATCTGAAAAATATTGATAGTAAAATTGAGGATGAGGACCAAGCCCTAATTTTGCTATGTTCTTTACCACTTTCGTATGAGCACTTTGTTACAACCCTATTGTATGGTAAAGACACAATATCCATGGAGGATGTTAAGGCCAGTCTTTATTCGAAAGAATTAAGAAAAAAGGTGTCAGGTGTGGGTGATGCACATGTGGAGGGTTTGTTTGTTAGGGGAAGAACAGTAGAAAATGAGGAGTCGAGTAATAGGGGAAGATCTAGGTCATCAGGTAAGAAGAAGGGAAAGTGAAATTATTGCAAGAAACCCGGGCACTAGAAAAAAGACTGTTTAAAACTCAAGGAGAAAGAAAAAGAAGACCAGAAAGGGGGTAAAGTAATTGCTGGAATTGCTGAAAGTTCAGATGAGTCAGATAGTGTGTTATCAGTTACAGAAGGCGATTCTCACTCTAATACCGAGTGGATTCTAGATTCTGGATGTTCATACCACATGTGTCCGCATAGAGTGTGGTTTTCTACTTATGAGGCGACCAATGGTGGTACAGTTTTGATGGGTAACAACATCGCCTATAAGACTGTTAGTTCAGGAACGATTCAGCTTAGGATGCATGACGGTATTGTTAGGACTTTATCTGAGGTTCGACATGTTCCGAATTTGAAGAAAAATCTTATATCCCTGGGTGCTCTTGATTCTCATCGTTGCAAATTCCTCGGTGAAGGTGGAGTTTTGAAAGTCTTGAGGGGTGCATTGGTACTGATGAAGGGTCAGAAGCGTGGTAACCTCTATACACTCCAGGGCAGTACAGTTCTAGGTGCTGCAGCAACGGTTGCTTCATCGAATTAAGGTTTCAGATTCAGACTTGACTCGTTTGTGGCATCTGCGCCTTGGGCATATGAGTGAGAGGGGGATGACAGTTTTGAGCAAACAGGGTTTGCTATGTGGCCAGAAAACTGAGAAGCTGAATTTCTGTGAGCATTGTGTCTACGGCAAGCAATGCAGGGTAAAATTCAGTACAGCTGTTCATCGCACCAAAGGCACGGTGGATTATTTTCACTCGGATCTTTGGGGTCCCGCAGAGGTAACTTCTAAAGGTGGTTTTCGATATTTTATGAGTCTTATCGATGATTTCTCTCGTAAGGTTTGGGTGTATATGTTGAAACATAAGAGTGACGCCTTTAATACATTCAAACAGTTTAAAACTTTGATTGAGAATCAGACTAGTAAGAAAATAAAACGTTTGAGAACTGACAATGGTATGGAGTTTTGTCTTGGCGAGTTTGATAGGTTCTGCAGTGATAAGGGTATTGTGAGGCATCACACAGTGAGAAAAACCTCTCAGCAGAATGGTTTGGTTGAATGGATGAACATGACTCTTTTGGAGAAGGCATGTTGTATGTTGTCCAATTTCGGATTGGGCAAAGAATTTTAGGCTGAAGTCGTTTCCACGACATGCTATTTGGTGAACAGGTCTCTGTCGACTGCTATTGAGTGTAAGACTCCGTTTGAGGTATGGTCAGGTCATCCAGCTGATTATTCTGTGTTGCGTGTTTTTGGGTGTCCAGCTTAAGCTCATGTGAATGAGGGTAAATTGGAGCCACTGGCCAAGAAGTGTATTTTCTTGGGTTATGCAGTAGGTGTCAAAGGGTATAGGTTATGGTGCTCTGATGATTCAAAGTTTTTGATTAGCAGGGATGCGACTTTTGATGAAAATTATCTGATTAAGGGATCTAAGCAGGTTGATGATACAGTTCAGGAACATAGTGTTCCAAAGCAGGTCGAGTTTTTGAGTGAATCTTCCGACTCAGGGAAGAAGCATATTGAGAAGCCATTTGAAGAGGAGTTTAAGAGTTCAGACACAGTGGTTGATGCGTTAGTCGAGCAACCACACACTATTGCTAAAGATAGGCCAATGAGGGAGATTCGGCCTCCTGAAAGGTATTCGGCTTATTCTGAGATGGTGGCCTATGCTTTATCAGTTGCTGAGACAGTTGAGTATGAGGAGCCTTCCAGCTATACGTACGGAAGCTGTTTCGAGCACTAAGTCTGCACAGTGATTTGTTGCTATGAATAAGGAGATTGAGTCTCTTCAGAAGAATCAGACATGGGAGTTAGTAGAACCACTGAAAGGGAAGAGGATTGTTGAGTGCAAGTGGGTCTTCAAGCACAAACAGGGTATTCCAGGGGTAGAAGACGCTCGGTTCAAAGCTCGACTAGTGGCGAAAGGATACAGTTAGAAGGATGGTGTTGACTACAATGAGGTATTTTCACCAGTTGTAAAATATAGTTCCATTCGCACTTTACTTGCTATTGTTGCATGTTATGATCTTGAGTTAGAGCAACTTGACGTTAAAACTGCGTTTTTGCATGGCGAGCTTGAGGAACAGATTTATATGCGTCAGCCTGAGGGATTTATTGTTTCTGGTAAGAAGGATCACGTTTGTTTACTTCGTAAGTCTTTATATGGACTTAAACAATCCCCAAGGCAATGGTATAAGCGGTTTGATACTTTTATGATAAGCTAGTCATATTCTAGGAGTGAGTATGACGGTTGTGTGTATTTTTGAAAACTTTCAGATGGTTCATTTGTTTATCTACTGTTGTATGTTGATGATATGCTTATTGCTGCCAATAGTGTATCAGAAATCAACAGGTTGAAACAACAGTTAGGTGGTGAATTTGAGATGAAAGATTTGGGTGTGGCAAAACGTATTTTTGGTATGGAGATTTGTAGAGATCGAGTAGCTGGCAAATTCTTTTTGAATCAGAAGTCTTATATTCTCAAAGTGCTTGAGCGCTTTGCCATGCAGAACTCGAAGCCAGTCAGTACCCCTTTGGCAGCACACTTTCGACTTTCAGCTGAGTTGTCACCACAGTCGGAGGATGAGGAGAAGTATATGTCTCAGGTTCCATATTCGTGCGCAGTTGGGAGCCTTATGTACGCCATGGTATGTACTCATCCTGATATTTCACATGTAGTTAGTGTCGTTAGTCATTATATGGTGCGTCCAGGAAAGGCACATTGGGAGGCTATGAAATGGATACTACGGTATTTGTGCGGAACTGCAGGTGTTGATCTATTGTTTGGGGTTGCCAATTCTGGTGGTCATGTTGTTAGTTATGTTGATTCGGATTTTGCCGGTGACCACGATAAGAGGAGGTCTCTGACAGGTTATGTCTTTACTCTGTCCGGTAGTGCTATTAGTTGGAAAGCTACTTTACAGGCTACAGTCACACTGTCTACAACACAAGCGGAGTATATGGCCATTGCTGAAGCTGTGAAGGAGGCATTATGGATGAGAGGTTTGCTTTGTGAGCTTGGTCTTGCATAGGGTGTGAATTCAGTATTTTGTGATTCGTAGAGTGCTATACATTTGCTAAAAATCTGATGTATCATGAGAGGACTAAGCATATCGATGTCAGGTATCACTTCATTCGGGATATCATCTCACAGAAGCAAGTTGAGGTGAAGAAAGTGGGTACGGCAGATAACCCAGCAGATATGTTGACTAAATCGGTTCCGGTTGCCAAGTTCAAGTATTGCTTGGGCTTGCTTGGTATTTGCAGTTGATCGCCCCTCGGGGGCATTTGGCAAGTGAGAGGTTAGAAGGGGAAAGCTATATTTGGTGATTTGGTTTAGTGAAATTCAAGTCAAGGTGGAGAATTGTTGGGAATGCCTTGTATTCTTTAGTCCCACATTGGTTAATTATATTGTTCCCGTTTTTGTAGCCTATTATAAATAGGGCTTTTGGGGGATTTCTATAGATTATCTTTTGGGCTCTCATATTGTGGCCTTTCTAGAGTTACAGATTACAGCCGGCTCTTTGTATCTCTTCTTCACGTTGGTTAGTGAATCATCTCTTTCCTCGCCCGTGGACGTACCCATCTTGGGGAACCACGTATATCTTGTGTCTTTGTGATTTCTTGTTTAGTATTCAATTTCTCGTTCTTAGCTTGCATTCATAGCGTTTGTTACAACAAAATCTTTTATCACGCCACAAGGGCGAGGTTGTTATTCTTTTATCTCGCTACAAGAGCAAGGTTTTTTATTCTGCGCTAAAACCCACTTTTTATTACGCTTTCACTGAAAACCGTGATTTCTGTGAATCTCCTTAATGTGACCCATATCTATTATTGTAGTTGTGGCAACTGTACTCATCCGTGCACCAGAGGGCCATTACGGAGATCCTCCGGTGTGGTCTTTTAGTTGTGCTTCCTTGTGTAGGCTAGGTGGAAGCCAGGAGCCACTCTCAATCAAACCATGGTCAAGGAAGGAGTGAACTAGATTCATCGGAGCCTCACACAAAATTATTAGTGTCACTCAAAGATTCATTATTGCCACTCTGAAAATTACTATTGCCACACCAAAAAATACTACTGTCACTCCAAAAATTACTACTGCCACTACAAAAATTACTATTGTCACACCATTCCATTGCGGATGAGAATGGTTATTCCTAAGCGCAGCCAAACTTGGGAATGAAAATAATATTCCAATCTTATTTCCTCCAATTCTATTCCAATTTCATTTCATTCCATTATCAATTTCATTCCATCGAACTAAACATAACCTAAATTTTTTTTTTGATGGCAGGGTTCAGGAGGCAACACCCAAGGTGGGAGCTCAGGAGCAAAACAAACGAAACCTAAACAATAGTAGCAAGGTATTGATAATATTGTAAAACGCTACCGTCAACACTTTGTGTTCTCTAATCCATTCAATACATGGTGAAAAACTAGCATTAAAGAATCACATATATCTAAGTCATGCTTTCTTCCGCTTTTTTTGCTTGATTTTTATTCGTGTATATAATTGTGTGTGTGTTTCATGGATAATTTCGATCCAATTGACCACTCAATAATTTCCCCACACGAGCAAGGGGTTTTGAGTGAAGAAGCAGGGGAGTTGCTTTTCAATTTCTAAGACCCATTCAGGAAGTCCCCATCAGGGAGTCTTTGGTGTTTCTGTGTTTGGATTGCGTTTTGAAATTTTTTTTGAAAAATAGTAGGGCTAATAAGTGGAGAGAGATAGAGAAAGAAATGTTGGAAGTAGGGGGAATCTAGGAGGAATTTTTTGAAAAATTCTTTTAACAAAGTGAAGAGAACACAGCATTTCAATGGTTTTTTCCCCCACAGAGCAAAAGTCTATATAAGTCAACCGAAAGACCGTGAGAAGTCGTGTAATGTGGAAGCGTAGGTATGATAACCGTAACCTCTGCGGGAGTATGGCTCTGTCACACCACACCGCCAAAAAGGTAATATAACTTTTCATCGATTTTTCACGTAGCTGAATCACATTTGTCTTACAAATAGGCGAATCTCACATTTGATCTTGAGGAACTGGGGGTTGGTGCTGTCCGTGGTGTGTCGGGCGATCCCAGTCGATTGAGAAGAGTCCGTTACTTTTTGTTTTCATATTGCAGCTACGTGATTATTGGGATAAAATTTTGCGTAAATGATATATACGTCGGAAAAGTCTTAAAAAGCTGGCCGCGACGTTGGCAAGTTCCATCAAAGGGTCTTTGCACCGAGTCTTGGTGCTTTTGTTCGCAAATTCCAGGAAAGGAGCCTGAGAACTAGTTTTCCACACACGGCAAGGAAAGACCGAGAGGAGTCCTGCAATGTGGACCTCAGTTTAAATGTACATATCTAGAGGACTTGACTAGCTCGATCTCTTGTCCACATGATTAACGAGAGTAGAAATTTGTGAGTGATTAATACCTTCAGAGATCCGACGTAGGCTTAGAGTCTCTATAATCGCATCTAAGGGAAGGTAATTACGGCGGTAACGGGTCTCCTCCCAAGGTCGGCCTTGGTATTTTTGGAACCAAGACAAATTTAAGAAAGTGGGAATTTATGCATTTTTCTGCCCCAATAATATTATGAAAAAGCGAAGGCAACTCCAAGAAGCGAAATTATAGTAATTGATCAATAGGATAAAAGGTTGTAGTTATGTATAACAGTGCAAGAATTCAGAACAATCACTTAAAAGATCACTCTTCTTTCGTTTTTTGTTGCAAAAATGCCCACTAATTTGCTCATGTAATCAATTTTCAATTATTTGTCATGCTCATTTGGAACGAAATTTTATGAACCAAAAAAATAATACATTTGAACGGCAAAGAAGAAGATTTTATCACTACAAGAAAAATGAGCTTACCCGGCACTCTTTTTCCAGCATTTGTGCAAAACCCCGGTAAAAATCCAAAAATTACTGTAGTGGAGCGGAGACCACCACGCTAAATTACACACTATCCCCATTCATCTTTACTGTAGTGGAGCGGAGACCACACGCTAAATTACACTATCCCCATTCATCTCTATCTAGAACAAAAAAGAACAAGCGACTCCCCCGATTAGGGCTTCCCTCCTCTTTGTCCGTTCGCCTGCTCTCCCTCCTTTTGGTAAGTTCCCCTCTCTCTCTCTCTCTCTCTATAGATGGAGATGGTAGTAGCGAAGGAGGAACAAAGAGCGAACGAAGCGATTCCTTCCTTGGACGAGAGCCGTTTCGTCGGCGATGACCATCATCTTGTGCTCTCTGGATTGATTTCTCAGGTAAGTAATAAATCTTTACAGAATCTTTATAAGTGTAATTTTTGGTTCTAGAGTTCGATTTCTTGAAGTAATTATTACCAAAATCGATCGTTCTTCATCCCTTTTTCGTAGTAGACCGATTCGATCTTGAAACAAGCATAATCGAAGGCTGAGATGTGCGATTAGGGTTCGAAAAGGTCCACATGGTGTCCGACAGTACTCGAATCGATGGAATACAGTTCGAATTAGGTGCGAAAGACTTCGATTCAGCAAAATAGGGCTAGATTTAGGGTTATGAAGGCTGGCTGGCTTGATATGGAGATTTAGGGTCCCGATTTGGCAATTTGGTTCCAGCTCGCTGTCGTCGAAGGTTGATTGTGATGCCCTGGATTTTTAGGCTTATTCTTGTGTGTGTGCCGGTTGCGTTTTTAGGTGGTTTGCGTGAGTTCGTTTTGGTTTTTTGACCATCAAATTCTGTCTGCGTATCATGGTTGCGTTTTGAGGTGCTCCGGCTGAAAGAAAATAGGATTTCTAGTGATCTTTTAGGGCGGCCTGATTCTTCTTTCCAAGTCTTTGCTGATTGTTTTATTTTTATTTCTATTCATCGAAGATTTTGGGCAACAGTTGCCCTTTTTCCTTGTTATCTTTGACCCTTTGTGACACCAGGCTCATACCAGAACATTGCGGGAGACTTGATTAATCGCTGGAACTCTAGGTAGATTCTTCCAGAGTTTAAGCATGAGTTTTGAACAATTGACACTTATAGTAGAAAAAGCACATAAAACAAATGACCAGGAACTATGTGTATTTGAAAAGCAGCTTGAGGTAATTCTCTTAACATTCATTAAAGCTTGTTTTCGCATGTTATGGGTATCTTGTAAGGCAACTTACTTGATTAATTTGTTGAGTTGATTATGTAGGAATTCGCGGCTAATGAAGATAGATGGACAAAGTGACAGATGTTTGCGAGTTCAAATGCTAGGAAAAGAAAGATGGTAAGATGTCGCCATTTGCTGGACGATAACTTTTACCATCGGTGTTTTGGTTAGTTGTAAGATTTTTACCTATTGGTTCACGTATAGCTTTCTGCTCAGACCAAGTCTCTACTGTAAAATGTTAGATTCATTGTGGTTTCTTGTTTAGCCTCATTGAACTCGCGGAAACTTCCTTTGTTTCGTTCATCGATTAGGGTCGCATTGTTCATATCCCATCGGCAAGATAATTTTTGGTTGTGTCTTCCATTTATCCCTCAGGAGTCGCTCTCTATTCCTCTCGCACGCGCACTCCAAAATTCAACTTAATGTACGAAGATATGCATTGGTTCCTGTCTAGGAATTGGCTTTTTCACTTTTATTTTGTGAAGCATTTTCCCATTCTTCTGATAATCTTGGTACTTGTTCACAGTCTGTGTATGCGATTATAACATCACTTTGCTATTGAGAATTCTTTGATAAAATGGTGACTGCAAATTGTTGTGTAAGGCTTTTCTTTTTCTTTTCTTTAACAATGATTTCCTTGTACGAACAAGAATATTCTTCCAGACAATACAACCGCATGCTGGTTATCAATTTCGTTTGAATTTTGTTAATTTGTTGTATGCCTACCTTGTGAAAATCCACGTCAAACATTTTGAAGTATCTCTATCGCTTTTCAATTTGTGTAGCTTCTTCTGATGAAGTCAGTCTTGGATTCTTTCTTGTTTCAATTTAGGTTCAAACAGCAGTGGATACGATTCAAAAGAGTGCCACCAGTTGAATGAGCAAGCTACATCAGGAAATGTCAAACATTCAAGATTTGACCTCTTCTGTCCAAGAAGAATGGACAAATTACATACAGAAGCTCAGCAGTCCAGAACTGAAGGCAAGTATTCAAATGCTTAATAGTTGTTCATAGTTGTTATATTTTGGACCAGTCTTCACGGGGACCTGGGAATTTCTCAGGGTGGTTGCCTTGAGAAATTATATGCCGTGTCTGTATTCGAAATACAATCATTAGCATCATATAACTCCTGAATTCTTTTTCTTTTTGTTGGCTAAAACAAAGATATAGCTACCTTGATTTCTAGAATCTGTCATTTATGGGAAAGGCTAGAGTTGATTTGCACTTCGTTTGTTACGGCCTTGACTTTTCTGGTTGATAATCCATATTGAGGGCTGTGAATATTAACTCGAGAATGCCGTTTTGAGGAGAAGTTGAAGAAAACATAGAGTAAACAAGGAAAAGGCTAACCCTTGCAAGGGCTTAAGCGAGACTCTCAAACACAATATCGAGTTTTTTGGAGGTCAACTCAATAAATTTAAGAATTATGTCAGTTTTTATTGGCCGATATATATTTCATATTCCCACTAGGACTTTGGCTCACAAATCGCAAATGAATAGTCCTTGCTAAAGGTGAACATTGTAAACCTTCTGAATACCAACGAAAGACCTGAAAACTTAACTTGCCCCCTATCACAACTTGAGGCGACCCCCATAACCTTGTCCTACTGAACTGGAAACTACTGAAATACCTATGGCCCTTAGAAACTGCTAATGAATAATGTTAAAATCTGTCCAACAGCCTCCTATAGTATCATACTTAGTTTAAGTTAATGATACTAAAAGTAGGATTGACCCTTCCTTTTGACCAAAAAGGCTTCTTGATTACCGTAGAATGCATGGTCTTTCTCTTAGTCTCCTAAAGCCTAATAGATATTGATGACTATTCGATTGATGTGGCATCAATATAACATTTTACTTTCAGGTTAAGGGGCTTTTGGCAGATGAATATGTAGCCCGTAATGATTTGGTCCTTGCCCTACCAGATAGGATCGAAGACATACCAGATGGGACTGCAGCTACACCCAAACAAACCAGTGGCTGGTCAGGTTCAGCTTCTTGGGCAGAAATCAAGTTTGATTCAGGTGATTAGTTGACTTAGTCTTCCTACAACCTAATTTTTTATACAATTTTTTTTTTTGCTTGGAGACTCTTACTTTTGTGGTTAAATTAAAAGTTGTTGGTTCATTTGGATCATAGATAGATAGATGGACAGTTTGACAATGAGTACTTCCAGCAAACAGAAGAGTCCAGCCAACTGATTATTTGCTGTTGGGAAGCTGCTTAGGTTTCGTCCGTTGCTGTCTCTGGAGTGCTGATAATGTCTTTCCCATGTTGCCTTTATTTGGCTTGGATTTTTATCCTGGATGTACCATTTGTCGAGTTTTAATAAATTTTGTCGATTTGTATGTGTGTATTTGTTATTTATTACTTATATGTTTGTTACGTTGAACGTGAGTAGATGTTAATGAATTATGAACAGGTGAAAATAATAGTAAATGGGTAAAATGGCATAAGTATTTTTTTTTAATAAAAAAAGGACTATTCCCGGCATTTAATAAATGCTGGGATGCCAGTATTTTTTTTATAAAAAAAAAGACTATTCCCGGCGTTTCGTAAACGCTGGGAATTCCCTCGCCGGCGGTGGTATCGATTCTTACCGGAAAACTTTTCCCGGGGTTTCATAAACGCTGGGAATTCCCTCACCGGCGGCGGTATCGATTCTTACCGGAAAACTTTTCCCGGGGTTTCATAAACGCTGGGAAAAACGCGGGGATTATTCCCAGCGTTTATAAAACGCCGGGAAGTATTCCCGAGCCCGGCAGTCGCGGCGTTCATGGAAAACGCTGGGATAAACGCCGGGAAGACTTTTACCGGCGTTTATTTCACTTTTGCCGGCGTTTAAAAAACGACGGGAAAGCCGTGATTTCTTGTAGTGTATTAAGAAGAGAAAGGAAAGAACAAGATAAATAACAAACAAAAGATGGCGACACGAACGATTAACCTCAAAAATTACGACGAAAAGCTAAACAGAGAGCTACGAAAAGTAAAAAATCTCGAAATAAGTTTCAGACTTATAGGGAGTGGTTTAGTGGAAAGTTATCGTTGTACATATATGTTTCGTGAGTCAATTAGAAGAAAAGTTGAATATTGGAGTAATAAAAGTGTTCTATTGTGAAGAATATATATGTTTGATTTTTCCTCTATCAGAGCCAATCAAAGGTCTCCTCCCTCAGAGTGAAACTCTTCTCTCTCTTTCTTCCATTTTTTTATCTGTTTATGAGAAGATTTGTTACAGTAGTACTTAAGATTGATGATTTAATGGATTTGATCCAAACTCAAGAGAAAAACAAAAACAGAAAACTTAAGCTATAGTTTAATTTTCCAAATGGCTTTGTTTGGTTCCTAGTTTAGTTTTAGTTTTAGATTTATTGCTTTTTATTCTCCACAGGTTTGGGATAAAGTAAAGTTTAACTAAACTTTAGAGCACTGTGGGGTTTCGATTAGCCTGATCTACTTCCTCTGAGCCTCTGGTTAGGATGGATGGTTCACCTAGCTAGCCCTTCCGGAAGGGCACAAAAGTACAATTTGCCCTGTTTTGGTGTCAAAGTCTGGGAAATTAAGGTTAAAATAGAATTCGGCCTTACTTTACAAAGTCCATTCCACGAAGATAATGCTCACCACCAGCCACCCCACAATGAGAGGGATTGAAAGAGACAAAATTGAACTGGTCCTACAAGCATTGATTAAAAATGACGTTTTAGTCTTTGATTTTAATTTTTCGAGTCAAGTCTATGACCTTGGGTGCCATACTCACTTGCACTTTCATTTTTTGAACCAAAGAGACAATATTGCCCAAGCTAATTGCTATAAATTTGACTCTTTAATAGCCTAATTTCTAACTGAGATAACCAGCCATCCTAGAGCACTAGTTTTCCGGGGCTTCCTTATGGCTCTCTCCATTCCATTTTCTGCCAACAGCCATGTTTCATTCTTCTGTTTGCTCATATTTGTATTAATGTACTTGAAGGGGGCACCGGTTTATGGAGCGAAACGAGAGCATGGTATGCCCTACCATGTTGTAAATGTGAAGTCCCTGGATCCAAATCCATATTGCATAGAATCCACAAAGGGTAATTCTCTAGCCCTATAACTTTCTGCAATTTTATTGATTTCCTTCTTTGTCAGCTAGGTTGAACTATTTCTCTCAATTTTCTTCAGGCTTATGTTTGAATATCTGTCATTTCTCTGTTTCATTCTCTGCTCAAAACCTAGATGTAGCTACACAATTAATCAACTCTCAAAAAATGAAAAGTTAATGGAATACTGACATGTGGTGCTCAAGAAGCCATCTTGATCACATATTGGTGCCGGGACCACATGCTTGGTATGGAGCCCACAACAATATTTTGCGGAAAAGGCTCCCTAGAGCACCACGTTTTTTATTTTATAGGCAAAAGGTTTTATTGAGAAACTTGACAAATGGTACATCAAGTTGGGTGGAGGGGAGGGGAATCCAACCAAAGGTTGAATGCAGAAACAAACACAAAACGAGAACACCCAAACAAAATTGAAGCCCAACAACAATAAATCTGTAGAGCACACATTGCGGTGCTAATTCACAAGCACAAATTAATAATCAATAATCTTAGGAAGCAAGAACCCATCTTCAACCCCTCCGCCTCCCAAACCTACAATAACATCAGCTGCACCGCGCCACAGTGCTCCCAAGACCTCAAACTTGGCTGCACCAGAGCCACCAACACCTGCGTCTACGAGGCCATCTACGGCGATGGGTCCTTGACCTACGGACTCTACGCCACCGAAACTCTAACCCTAGCCCCCTCCGACGTCTTCCCCGGCTTCGCCTTCGGCTGCGGCCTAAACAACACCGGCCTATTCCGCGGCTCAGCCAGCTTGCTCGGCCTTGGCCGTGGCCCTCACTCCTTCGTCGTGCAAACCGCTTCGAAATACGAAAGCTACTTCTCCTACTGTCTTCCTACATTATCTTCCTCATCAGGAACTCTGGTTTTTGGAAAAGATGGTAGAACCACAAACTCCACTAGTATAAAATACGCACCCTTGTTGACCAACTCGAGCAGTCCGTCGTTTTACTTCATCGAAGTCACGAGGATCAAAGTCGCTGGAGAGTTGCTACCGATCTCTCAATACGTGTTCAGTTCTCCCGGCACTATAATAGACTCTGGCACCGCCATTACGCGGCTGCAGCCGGCGGCGTACGATGCCCTCCGGACGAGGTTCGGGCAACTAATGATGAACTACACCATGACCTCGGGTGTGTCGTTGTTCGACACGTGCTACGACTTCAGCGGTCGTGATACGGTGGAGGTTCCGGAGATAAGCTTCTTGTTCGCCGGAGAAATCGAGGTTCCGATCGCCGTAGAGGGGATACTCTACAGTGTCGATTCGTCGAGGTATTGTCTTGCGTTCGCCGGAAACGAGGATGCCTCCTACGCGGGCATATTCGGGAATGTGCAGCAGCAGACTTTGGAAGTGGTTTATGATGTTGCTGGTGGGAAGCTAGGGTTTAGGAGTGGAGGGTGTGCAGCAACAGACTCTAATCGATTCATGTATGGCCTTGTGTGCGAGTATTGAGGTTGAGCTGGGTGGTTGCCCAACTCAGTATCTGGCACACGTGGCAAGATATAAATAGATCATTGACACTACATCGGCGTGCTATGTTTCGTAAAACAATTATCATTCAAAAATAAGCTGTGAGCTAATTGATCAAGAAAATAAGACTTGATTCAGCTCTTGGTAGGCAAGAACGAAATCAGGGTTAAAAGGGCAATTAAATCCCCTTATAAAAGCATGTTGTTGAGATATTAAGTGAAATATAGTAAAACAGAAAAAATCAGTTTTGTGTCTTTGTGCTAAATCTATGCTTTTGTCTCTTTTGTGTCTATTGTCTATATTTTTTAATGTAGATCTCGAAAAATATATACTCCATCCGTCCCTTTTTAAATGTCTCAGTTTGAAAAATAAGTAGTTTTAGGAGTTAACTTTCACCTCTACTTTACACTTTTTCCATTAACTTTTCTCTCTACTTTACATTTTTCACATCAATTTTTACCTTTCATTTCCAAAATTATCCGCCACTTTATACTCTTCATATAACCTTTTATCTCCACTTTTCAAACTTTTCAAAATTATCCACCACTTTATACTTTCCATATCAACTTTTACCTCCACTTTTCAAAGTGTACATTTATTTCGAGACAGCCCAAATTGAAATACTAGTCATTTAAATAGGGACGGAGGGAGTAATACGATTGTATTTGATACATTTTAATTTGTTCTATAATATAATCGATCGAAAGATATAGTCAATATACACAAAAGAGATAAAAGAAATAATGGACAATAAAAATGAGACAGAGGGAGTAAAAATATTCCAACTCTTAGGTTATGTTTTGTTTGGTGGGATGGGGAGTGGAATGAAATGGTTATTTCGAGGGCAAATTACAAAGACCTCCCCTGAAATTTTTGACTACTACAAATTCCCCTCTCACGTTTCAAAATTACACTGTCCTCTATTGTGGTTTAAAACCAAACATCACAAACCTCCTAGCCATTAAAGAGCCGTTATGTCCGTGGAATGTTATGAGTAAAAGTAACAATTATGAGACCAAATTGCCCTTAAGCCAAGTGGAGAGAGATCCCAAGTGGGGCATGATGATTGATGATTTTGCGGGACCCATTTCAGGTCCCAAAAAAAATTCAAACCGCAAGTTATATATTCTTAAAATAATTTTTATGACTTTTTGGAAGAAATTAGCTCAATTCGATATTTGTAAGGGCTTTTTCAGCATTCGTAGGGCCCCTATGAATTTTGAAAAAGCCCATACGAATATCGAATTGTGTTAATATTTTACAAGAACCCATAACAAATATTTTTAAGAATAACTTGAAGTTTGAATTAATTTTTAGGACTTGAAATTGGCCCTACAAATTATCAATAAATTCTTAATCTATTATTTTATCGGCACAAATCGTATAATCTTTGCTTCTGCGACCAAACACTTCATTTTTAGATTATTGATTGATTATTTTTTATGGGACCCATTTCGGTTCCCACAAAGATGATTCAAACCGCTCATTAGTTTCAAATTACTTTTCTTTGGTTTCTGGAAAAAAAAAATTAGCTTAGATCAATAGGTAATGACTTTTTCAAAATTCGTAGAACCCCTTCGAATGTTGAAGAAGCCCTTACGAATATTAGATTGAGATAAGTTTTTACAAGAACCCATATAAAAATATTTTAAGAATAAGTTGTGGTTTGAATTATATTTTTGGGACCCAAAATGGACCCCACAAAATCATCAATCATCATGCCCATTTATTGGGTACCGAACATGACCATTTGTGCTACAACAGCAGCGTTTTGCGTGAGCGGTGAGTGGAGCGGTGAATTGGTGCCATGGGGGTAGCAGCGCTGAAGAAGAAGGCCCCACAAGCAACCAAACGTGTGTGGGGATTGATGTAGAGGATTAAATACGTCATTGACCACTTTCCATCCATTCCGTCAATGAACAAATGCTAACAAGGGAGGATAGTGTAATTTTTGAAAAGTGAGGGGAGAATCTGTAGTAGCCAGAAACCTCAAGAAAGGTCTTTGTAATTTGCCCTATTTCTATATAGTAATATCTACTCTTATATTTGGTTCACTTAAAATTGAAGGAACAGCCATTTTCACATGGAATTATTATTCCTTCAAATAAAGGAATAACTATTTCATTTGAAAGGTAAATAATTACAAATTCATTCCAGCATTTTCAACTTAGATTGTTAACGTCACTCGCATAATTACTAATGCCACTCCAAAATTTGCTATTGTCACTCTAAATTTTGCGACTTCCACTCCCAAAATTAATGATTATTGTCACTCCAAATTTCATTGAAATAAGATTATAGTATAGCAAGCAAACACATGAATTGAAAATGCAAATTCCATTTTCGCTATTGATTCCTAGTCACAATCAAACATGGGAATGAGAATGATTATTTTAGTCTCAATTCCTCCAATTCTATTTCACTCTAATTAATTTCCCTCCATTCCACCCAACTAAACGCAATTCTGTTTTGGGTTCCCAACAGCATCTTGCACATTCAAGCACCACAAATTCAAAGAAAAAGAAAATTGCAACACCAAAACCATGTTCGTTTTGGTATTTTGGATTTTGGATAATGAGTTGAGAAAGAAATGAGAGTAATGATTGAGAAATTTTTTATTAGAAACCGTACACAGAAAGAGAATCCGAGATACCAAAACGAATTCAGGGTCAATTCACAATATCGTAATCAAAGTCATGGTCAATTCACATTATCGTAATCAAGGGTGACATAATTTCATCGAGAATGGTGCATGCATTATTTTACCTAAACCGCCACCACCTCCTCCAACTTTAACCATCGTCGTCCTCCGCACAAATGTGCCCTCGATCCCCTCTCCAGAGTCCAATCTCGTATTGTCGAACACCACATAGTCCTCTAGCCTCCTAGTGTTTGGTAGGGGAAAAAACAGTAAATTGTTTTACTAGGTAATATATTTTTGGTCATATGGATGAAAAATGTTTTTCATTTGGAAAGGGCGTAAGTCATTTTTGGTTTTCAATTCATTCCACGCGTACGCGCTCGATCATCCTTATCATTCACAGCCTCGTCTCTTCTGCCAAGGCCCCAACCTTTTCGTTCCCAATATGTTTGCAATGTCCAAGCACTCTCACTTCACGATCAAACCTTAATCAATAATCACAGATCGATAAAACTCCTATTTTGATGGGGTTTTTTTTTTATCGGCACCTATTTTGATGGTTTTGAGATATTCTTCTAAAAAAATTCTTTTCCACTATCAACCAAATACCCCAAAACTCAAACATAAATTTCCTTTTCGGAAAAATTGTTTTTCATGAAGAATATTTTATGCCGATAAATATTTTACGTTAAACAAACGAAGCTTGACGGATCATTTGTTTGCCAGAAGATAAATGAAGAGATAAAGAATCCATGGGGATATAATACCCCTCGGATGTAGCTAAGTAGATACGTGACTTGATCAGATGAAAGAATCGATACAGAATCGATGGGATATGCATATATTTCATCCTTTCCAATCACTTTTTGAGTTTGTTTGCTAAAGTGTGTGTGAAACACAGCCATGTACCAACAACCTTATCGTAGGAGCAATATTTGTATTCAGTCGTTACTCTACCTTTAAGTGGAAGCTGCGGCGCCTTCTATTTGAACTTGTCTTCCAACTGTTCGATGAAATGCATCAACCATGACTTCTTTTTGAATTATTTTTGCAGCAAAACGTGGTTATGTCTTGAACTTGTCCGCCAATAGTTCGATGGAATGCAACCTTTTAGTTACAATCATGTCAAGTAAATGTTGGGGATTCGAACGTCAAACCCACAAGCGAACACACACAATCGATGAACAAACCAATAACAAAAAACAATCTAAAGTAAGAAAAGAACAAGACAAAGAGATTCACGTGGTTCCGACTTAAGCTGATTGCTTAATCGTACGTTCACGGGATGCTGTGGTGTTTCACTATGATGATATTATGTAAGAGTTACAATAGGAGGCAACCCTAGCTTTGCTTTTATATGAGCAAGCAAGCTAATACACAAAAAACACTAAATCCGCGTGTTTTCTCGCCGCCAACCGCCTGGGCCAATTTGGGGCCGCCCGGGCCAAATTTACTGCAACCAATTCCTGCATCTGCCTTGTGCGGCTGCCCGGGCCAATTTTTCTGCGACCTCCCACTTGAATTTTCTTCACATGTCAACAGTAAAATCATAACATGCATGGATAACAAATTGCAAACTCCTCAAACTTTAACTATCCAAGATTTTTTTTTTTGGTAGAGCATTCAATAAATTTCCACCATCCTTATTCGTATCCAAATTGCACATGCAATGTTCGATCTGGGATCTTCATTGTCAATTGAGCACATGAAATGTAGTTTTGTTAGACTAATGAGTACGTAATAAATTTGTTGAAAATGTGATGCAAGATAATTCACCAACCTCATGACAGTGGCGATGCCAGGATTCGGACGTACATGGGGTGGCACCGTTTAATGGAAATTTAAGTTACATGTTGTGCGGAAAAATATGAAAAAAAAAGTAAGTGTACAGTCATATAGGAGTACTAAATATTGTCGTGGACTCTTTTTTTTTGAAAAAGAAATAAATGCTTTCTTCAATTCTCTTATGGTAAGCAAATGCATTAAGACATTACGATATTATTATTTTTTATCCGAATCGACCATTCTCTAAATTGTAATTTTTACAATATTTGTACGAAGTATTAATTTTTTTTGCATACCCGTAAATACTTAGTCGTACCACATTAGTTTTAAAAATATATATATGTGTGTTCGAATGGGTCAAGTAAAAATTTAATGTCCAAATGGGTCACATACCTTTTCAATTAGGGAAAAAAAATTTCAAATTTTGTGGGAATTATAGGATACAATTAAAAATGTGAAAAAATTATAGATAGCCAAGGTGAATCAAACCCCACTATAGTATCCCAATAGTGTCTCAATCTTACATGCTTTACCACTCTGCCAAAGCATCCTTTTGTGTAAGCTTCTATACATATTTTTTATTTAACCTATCTATGTACTATATTTTTTTTGTGTGGGGGTATTTTCGAACGGGGTGGCACGTGCCTTCTCCCCCACTAGTTACCTCCGGCGCCCCTGCAGTCATGCATTGTTATTGCAGTTGGGTACAACACTACTGCTTTCAATATGTGGATCGTAATCACTTGAGTTTCTAGGCAAGAGGTCTCCGTACTACTGTGAAAAAAATTGAAGTACAAATTGTGAGATGCGTCCATATATTTTTTGAAGATGTCAAGCTAAAGAAAAAACCTGTAACAGTTGCATATATTTTTTTGGTACTTTGGAATATTATAAAACTTAGAAAAAAAGAGAAAACAACATCTGTGCCAGCATAGTTAAAAGATTACAAACCCAAATACTAGGCAATACAACTTCCTAATAAATGATCTGCCTTAGGTTGAGCCGATCACGCGCGTATCCAAAGTTCTCTCATCAATAATGGTTTCTCCGACCACCGAAACCACCAACTACTCGTTCTGCCTTGCACCAAGTGTTGGAAAGTGTGGCTCATCAAAGGTGTAGCTAGCGCTACATGGTTTTATGTGTAGCGCTAGCGGTTTGCTTCGGGCCATATCAGAGCTGTGGGTAGCGCTACATAGGTTTATGTGTAGCGCTACCGGTTTGCTTCGGGTTAGGGTTTGTATAGAGCGGGTATATAAGGCTCTCTATTGTAAAACCCTAATGTACTGGAAACTGTGATAATAAGAACAGTAGCCGCTCCCGTGGACGTACCCGGTTTTGGGGAACCACGTATATTGCTGTGTTGATTTCTTTACTGTTTATACTCGTAAATCGTGTGCGTGTGTGTTTCGATCCTAACAAGTGGTATCAGAGCATCAGGCTGTTTTTCGATCACGCGAAGAACGATGTCATCGAGTTCGTCTGTTACGAAGTTCGACGTTATGAAGTTCGATGGAACTTCGAATTTCGGATTGTGGCAACAGCGGGTAAAGGATCTGTTGGTGCAGCAGGGTTTATACAAGGGGTTGAAGGCAAAACCAGAGGCCATGTCAAACGACGATTGGGAAGAACTCCAGATGAAGGCGGTGAGTACGATTCGTCTGTGCCTTGCAGACGAAGTCATGTATCACGTGTTGGGTGATGAATCGCCGGCTGGGGTCTGGACTAAACTGGAAAGCAGGTATATGTCAAAATCGTTGACGAACAAACTGTTTCTGAAGCAGAAACTGTTTGGGTTGAAGATGGCCGAGGGTACAGATCTGGTTCAGCATATCAACATGTTCAATCAGATTCTGAGCGACTTACAACGGATTGATGTAAAGTTTGAGGAGGAAGACCAAGCGCTGATGTTACTGTGTTCACTACCGATTTCTCTCGAAACTCTTGTTACAACCTTACTCTGGGGAAAGAAACCCTAGAACTGGAGGAAGTCACTGCAGCCCTTCTGGCGTATAATCAACGCAAGCAACAAACAGAGTCGCTGCAGGGTGAAGGTCTGGTGGTTAAGGGGTACGAGGATCGTGGCAGGAAGAAGGACAGGGGTAAATCAGTTTCGGGGCGTGGGAGGTCTCAGTCAAAGAACAGGTCCGAGGGCACGTTTGAGTTCAAGTGTTACAGGTGTCATGAACCGAGGCACATGAAGAAAGACTGTCCGCAGAAAGGAAAGGGAACTGACTGGAAGAAGAAAGGAAAGGCAGGAGAGAGGAAAGATGGGTCATCAAGTTCTGCGAATCTTGTAGAGCAGGAATCAGATGACGGTGACATGCTTTCGGTTTCAGCAACTTCGGATCACCTGGCAGACTCATGGATTCTGGATTCAGCATGCTCGTTTCATGTGACGCCTAACAGGGAGTGGTTTGACACCTACATGTCAGTAAATTGTGGTAATGTTCGAATGGGTAATGATGTATCATGTGAAGTCATTGGAATAGGCACAATTAAGATCAGGATGTTTGATGGTGTTGTAAGAACCTTAAGTGAAGTTAGGCATGTTCCAGATTTGAGGAAAAATCTGATTTCGTTGGGAACCTTAGACTCAAATGGCTGTGAGTATAAAACAGGAGGTGGAGTCATGAAGGTAACGAAGGGTGCTTTGGTGATTATGAAGGGTATTAAGATTGCTGGTAACATCTATCGTTTGATAGGAACTACAGTTGTAGGTGGAGTTGCTGCTGCTACCACAATTGAGGATACTGATGATACCATGCTTTGGCATATGCGGTTAGGACATATGGGAGAGCGTGGGATGTTAGAGCTGCATAAGAGGAATCTGCTGAAAGGGGTTAAATCATGTAAACTGGATTT
Source organism: Rhododendron griersonianum (assembly GCA_018127125.1). Lineage (NCBI taxonomy): Eukaryota > Viridiplantae > Streptophyta > Magnoliopsida > Ericales > Ericaceae > Rhododendron > Rhododendron griersonianum. The sequence goes on along the minus strand of CM030789.1, from coordinate 48,825,573 downwards.
CTGCAAGTTTTGTGTTCTGGGGAAACAATGTAAGGTGCAGTTTAGGAATGCAATTCACAGAACAAAGGGAATTCTTGACTACGTTCATTCAGATGTTTGGGGGCCAGTGAGGGTAGCTTCGAAAGGAGGATCTCTGTATTTCTTGACCTTTATCGATGATTTTTCGAGGAAAGTTTGGGTGTACTTCATGAAGCACAAGTCTGAAGTCTTTGCTAAGTTCAGAGTGTGGAAAGCTGAAGTGGAAAACCAGACAGGGAAAAAGGTTAAGTGCCTCAGGACAGATAATGGGACGGAATTCAAGAATGGGCCTTTTTTCTGAAGTTTTGTGAGGAACATGGGATTCAGCGGCACTTTACTGTTCGAAAGACACCACAGCAGAATGGGTTGGCAGAAAGGATGAACAGATCTATATCATAAAGGGCACGGTTTTTGAGATTGAATTCGGTACTTCCTAAGTTTTTTTGGGCAGAAGCAGTGAGTTTGGCATGCTTTGTTATAAACAGGTCACCGAGTGCTTCTTTGGAAGGGAAGGTAGCTGAGGAGATGTGGACAGAGAAAGAGGTTGACTACTCAGGGTTGAGAATCTTTGGGTGTCCGGCCTATGTTCATGTTCCCAGTGATGAGAGGTCAAAGCTTGATGCGAAGTCTAGACAGTGTATCTTTCTTGGTTATGAGAAAGGGGTCAAAGGGTACAAGCTTTGGGATCCAGAGACAAAGAAGGTGGTGATCAGTAGGGATGTGGTATTTGATGAGGACTCTATGATCAAGGCACATCAGAAAGTTCAAAATTCTGAGTCAGAGGAAGTGAGTAGCAGACAGCAGGGTGTAGAGATTGAGTTGGAAAGTATTGATAGGGGTGATACTCAACCGGATGAACAGCTTGATCAACAGCAGCAGCAGGAGCAGCAGCAAAGCTTGGCCGCTGGGAGAACCAAGCGCACTATCAAGCCACCAGTGAGGTATGGGTTTGAAGACTTGGTTTCTTATGCATTGACTACTACCAGTGGGGATCCATCTACTTTTCAGGATGCTATCACGAGTTCTGAAAGGGACAGATGGATGGAAGCCATGGTGGAGGAAATGGAGTCTTTGCATAAGAATAAGACTTGGGAGTTGAAAGAACTGCCCATGGGAAAGAAGCCAGTGGGTTGTAAGTGGGTATACAAGCGGAAAGAAGCAGCAACAGAAAAGGAGAGGGAAAAGTTCAAGGCTCGGTTAGTGGCAAAGGGGTATTCACAGAGGAAGGGGATTGATTTCGATGAGGTCTTTTCTCCAGTGGTGAGGCATACGTCAATCAAGATTATCTTGGCATTGGTGGCTGGTTATGATCTTGAGTTAGAGCAGATGGACGTGAAAACGGCATTCCTCCATGGTGAATTGGAGGAAGTCATTTACATGGAGCAGCCTGAGGGGTTCAAGCAGCCAGAGACTGAGCATCTTGTTTGTAAGTTGAAGAAGTCACTTTATGGGCTGAAACAGTCTCCAAGACAATGGTACAAGAGGTTTGACTCTTTCATGATACGGATTGGGTACACACGCTGTGAGTATGATTGTTGCGTTTATGTTAAGAGTCTTGATGATGGTTCCTATATTTTCTTGCTTCTTTATGTGGATGATATGCTGATTGCTGCAAGGAGTATGGTTGAGGTTAACAGGTTGAAGTCTTTATTGGGTAAAGAGTTTGACATGAAGGACTTGGGAGCAGCTAGAAAGATACTTGGGATGGAAATTCGAAGAGATAGGTCAGCTGGTAAGTTGTGGTTATCTCAAAAGAATTATGTGGTGAAAGTGTTGGAGAGGTTTAGTATGGATAATGCCAAACCGGTCAGCACTCCATTGGCAAGTCATTTCAGATTATCTTCAGCTCAGTGTCTGGTGTCGGATGAAGAAATTGAGGATATGTCAAGGGTTCCTTATGCGAGTGCAGTGGGTTGCTTAATGTATGCAATGGTTTGTACGAGGCCCGATTTGGCACATGCAGTTAGCAAGGTCAGTAAGTACATGGCCAAACCAGGCAGAGAGCATTGGAAGGCAGTCAAGTGGATGTTCAGATACTTGAGAGGTACTTCGGATCGTGGGATTATGTTTGGTAGGCAACGGGATCAGATTTCAGTTGTTGGGTATGTGGATGCGGATTATGCTGGGGGTTTGGATGACAGAAGGTCTACAACTGGTTATGTGTTTACACTTGTGGGTGGGCCTATTTGTTGGAGATCCATGGTACAACCTCTAGTGGCTTTATCTACTACTGAGTCTGAGTATATGGCGGTGACTGAGGCAGCTAAGGAAGCATTGTGGTTGAAAGGGTTTGTGAAGGAGCTTGGCATAGATCAAGGTGGAGTACAGTTGCATTGTGATAGTCAGAGTGCCATTTATTTGGCAAAGCATCAGGTGTATCATGCTCGAACTAAGCACATCGACGTGAGGTTTCACAAGGTGAGAGAGTTGATTGATGCAGGTGATTTGATACTGGAAAAGGTGCATACTTCTGAGAATGCAGCTGATATGTTGACAAAGACGGTTACTGTTGACAAGTTCGAGCATTGCTTGAACTTGGTTAATGTCTCCAGGTGCTAGGCAATCGGAGACGCCCCCCACGAGTTGACTGGATTGGAGTGGGGGGGGTTATCTCCTGAAGGGGCGAGTGTGTATTCGCCAAGGTGGAGATTGTTGGAAAGTGTGGCTCATCAAAGGTGTAGCTAGCGCTACATGGTTTTATGTGTAGCGCTAGCGGTTTGCTTCGGGCCATATCAAAGCTGTGGGTAGCGCTACATAGGTTTATGTGTAGCGCTACCGGTTTGCTTCGGGTTAGGGTTTGTATAGAGCGGGTATATAAGGCTCTCTATTGTAAAACCCTAATGTACTGGAAACTGTGATAATAAGAACAGTAGCCGCTCCCGTGGACGTACCCGGTTTTGGGAAACCACGTATATTGCTGTGTTGATTTCTTTACTGTTTATACTCGTAAATCGTGTGCGTGTGTGTTTCGATCCTAACACCAAGTCTCACTAAATGGTCAGCACATTGGTTACCCTCCCTATAGATATGGGTAAGCACTGATGTTGCATATAGTTGAGTCCTTGTTCAATTTGGTAGCCGGAAGGATGTCGATCCGAACGACTCTGTCTTCTATATATATTGACAACTTTACAATTGATTAGTAGTACAGTGAAATTGAGATTCCTAGATCTTCATCCACAAGGAAGGGGCTGCAATAAATCAAATCCTTCAGTTCTTCTTGCAATGTATTAATATATAGCATTTGTGTAAATTTCCCTCAACTACTGTCCTTAAAGCATTTGTTGTCATGACCAAAGGCAAATTTAATTTGTGTTAAAAGAATGAAAATCTGCTTTTAGGTTCCTTCTCAATTTTCTTTTTCGAAGCCTTCTCATATTGCTCAACAAAAAACTGCTAGAAATTAAGAAGTTTTTGAATTGTTAATGTAATTGGCGATTTCCGGATGCGACAAACCGTTGGAGTCTGTATTTTTTCCTTTCCCATTTGGGTTTGGGAGGTGATTTTATTTTGTCTAGATTAGATACTCCACCCGTTGGTTCAAGAGTTGATCCCGAAGGCCATGCCGTGCATTTTGCTTGGAATGTGATTGGAAAGGTATATGCATCTCATGTGCATTTAGCTTAATATTTTTCCATGCATCATTAAAGCTTTTCAATGTCTTAACCTTTTGTGAAATCTCATGTCTGCACTAATCTTATATTATTGGCCTTGTTTTATTTGAAGGGAAATTTTGTCTAAGGCTTTTTTTAAGTGCTTGTGCCTTAGCAGCGCCTTATAGACTAAGGCCCTTGCACGCGTGTTAAGAGCGCCTTAGTAGTGCCTTAGCAGACTAAGGCCCTTGTGCGCGTACTAAGAGCGCCTTAGTAGGGCACTCCAGGATTTTTCCTTGCTTGGTCATATATAAGCTTGTTTTTCATTATTCTAAGATACAAGAGTGAGATAGCCCACTTTAGAGAGAGAAAGCATTATCTCTTTTGCTCTTGTGCTTTCATTTGCATTTGGATGATTTGAATCTTGCATTCAATCATCTTTGTTCAATCTAGAGAAATACTTTCTTAATCCATGCATTCTCTCTAGGTTGATTCTTTTGCATAAAAATCTTCACTTTACAAAATCCATACTTTCATGCCTATGAATCTACATGGCCGGATGATACCGGAGCCGTTCTAGAGCGGAGATCGAGATGGTGTTACTCGAGGAGTCCATGGAATCAAGAAGGGGCACGGGGTGCTAGGCAAGAAGTGGAGTTAGGTGTGATTTGGGGTAAAAGTCGGTAATTCCTAACTTGTAGTCTTTTTGCCTAACCTTTTGATTTATGGAAATTTGAGTAGATTAGGCCGTGGTTTTATGCTTAGGGTGCGTTGACCCTAAGTAGTTTCCACGTATATCTCGTGTTTGCGTTCTTTTGTTTTATCGCTCTTTACTTATATTGTTGAATTGAATAGTTTGGCATGAAGATTGGATAGTTGTTTAAGTTGGTGGTTGAGTTAATTTTAAATCGGTCGTCCCATTCACCCCCCCCCTCTGGGAATTTGTAGTGCTTTAGATAATTTCAATTGGTATCAGAGCAGGTTGCTCTTTGTTGGTTTAATTGCCTGAGTAGATCCCGTTTTTGCACTATGGATAGAGATTCCCCGATGGAGGGTGCTTCTAATTTTCGACCACCTTATTTCGATGGAAGTGACTATGCCCTTTGGAAAACGAAAATGAAAAATCATTTAATATCTCAAGGATTTAGGGTTTGGAGGTCTGTTCTGTATGGTTACGAAGAACCTACAATCGAGGATGACACCACTAAGGTGATTAGAGCAAAAAATGAGTCCGAGTGGAATTCTGGTGATAATACGAGTTGTGAGGCTAATGCCCGTGCTTTAGGTGCCATCTTTGGTGCTATGCCTAGAAACGAAATCACACGTATTTCCTCTTGTGTCACGGCCAAAGAGGCTTGGGACATTCTTCGGACATCTCATGAAGGAATAGAGACGGTTAGGGTGTCTAAGCTTCAAATGTGCACAACACGATTCGAACAACTTAAAATGCATGACGAGGAAAACTTTGATGGCTTTATCTCTAGGTTAACTGAAATTGTTAACACTTTTCATAGTTTAGGTGAACCTCTCTCTGATCTTAAAGTTTGTCGCAAAATCCTTAGATCTCTTCCCGAGAGGTTTAGAGTTAAAGTCACCGCTATAGAAGAGCGTCCGGATGTTGATAATCTAACCTTTGCCGAGATTGTAGGGAAACTCCAAATCTTTGAGATTAACCACCTCTCTGATTTCAAACCCTCTAAGTCTACTTCCAAGTCTAGTACCGGTATAGCTTTTAAGTCCGCCCATGAGGATTCCTCGGAGACTTGTGAAGATGATAGTTTGAGTGATGAAGAGCTTGCTAAATTTGCTAAGAAATTTAAGAAGTTTTTTAGGAGAAGGAACGACCTAGGTAAGTCATATAAACCTTCATCTAATCTTAAAAGAAACACTCTAGGAAATGATGATAAGAGAGAATCGTTTGACAAGTCTAGAAAGCCACAAGGAATCCAATGTCATGAATGTCATGGTTTTGGGCATATTCAATCCGAGTGCGCTAACACCTTTAGGGAAAAGATGAAAAATGGTCTTAAAGTCACGTGGGATGATGATAGTGGAGATGATGGTAGTGAGAGTGGTTTTCAAATAGGAGGTGAATGGAATTCTAGTGCCTCCGTACTAGTGGCCACCGTGGACCCACCAATTTCTCCTAAACTCTTGTATGTTTCCTCCTCTTCTAGTCTTGAGAGCATTGAAAGTGATAAGTCAAGTGCCGAAGTAAAGATAATTAGAAATGTTGAAAATGAAGGAGAGGAATATGAGATAGAATCCATTCATGAGGCCTATGACCTAATGTATGAAGACTATATGAAACAAGGAAAGAGAAAGAAAGAGTTGGAAACTAGCCTTAAGATAGTGGAGAAGGAGAAAATGTCCCTTAGGGAAGATCTAACCAATACATCTCAAGAATTAGCTGAGCTTAAGAAGTATAATGCCAAATTAGTAAATAAATTTGCCATCGTAGAGAAAGAGAGGTTAGAAGGATTGAGAGAACTTGAGAAAGCTAAGTTTAGGATTAATGAGCTTGAGAGAGATCTTAGTGAGGCTAGTGAAGCTATTAAGAGAAATGATTGTGGAGCCACTAGGATTGCCGAGATGACACGCACATTTAGAGACAAGAGTGGTCTAGGGTTCATAGATCCTCCTTCCCTTAGAACAGAGTCTCGTGAGTCTAAGAAGAAAGTCACATTTGTGAGTGCTAAAACTATAATGAATCCTTTCTCTTCTAGCAATGCTAAGTCTAGTGAGAACAAGACACTTGTGAGTACTAAGGCCGTAGTAAATTCACCTTCATCTAGCAACTCAAAACCTATAGTAAATACATTTTTTAAGAAGAGAGTGCTTACGTGTCACCATTGTGGTGTTGAGGGTCACATCCGTCCTACTTGTTATCGTTTGAGGAGAGAGCTTCAAAAGAAAGGTCAAACTCAAAGATCTCAAAAGCGTTTTATTCCTCGGAGCGTAGTCCTTGGTCAACCCAATGTGGAAAGACCTCGAAATACCACTCTCATGTAACCTAACGCTCTGAATAATGACTTTCTTGCTCAATTGAATTGTCTCGCTACTCAATCCTCCTACATTGTAAAAGAGATCAATAAGTTGACTTTGCTTGCTAAGGACATGAATGGTGCATCTCTTGTTCATAACAAACTTAATCAAGTGTGGAAGAAAGTTGATCGTGTTTCATGTGTTGTTCAACCTCTAGATACTCCTAAGGAGTTTAGGGGGTCTACTCCTCGTGATTAAGTTTGGTCGGAGTTGCATGTTACTCTCCTGTGCTTCATTTCATAATCAAGTCTAGAGTGAACATGTGTGTTTTTCATTTTCATTTTCAAGTCTTTTTTTTTTGGTTTAGTTTTTAGATTGCATCATTTTTTATTTTGTCTTTGAGTGTGCTTGCTTGTCCGCATGATTGCATGCCTGTGTTAACTATTCTCCTAGTATCATGTTTAAGGATGAGTTTGGCTTTTCAAGCGAATTGAGCTTTGAGCTTTGATGACACTTCGTGAGTCCATTGAATTATGCATAATTGTCTATATTGTGAAGAGTATCATTGTGTCATTTGAATCTCATGCTCTCTACTATTTGTACACACTCTCTTGGGGCTTGGTCCTTTTGGTGTCTAAGGGTCCTCGACTTAATTCTTAGTTGAATTCTCCTTGTCTTGATCTTAGATTGACCAAATGTTTGAGGTTTACCTTTAGATGCTTTCCCCCATTGATTCTACTCGAGTGACCGCCTAGGGATTAGTGTGAAAGCTTCCCTTGGTGCATAAAAGAGTGAGATCCTTGTTTATTGTCTTTCATTTTTTCTTAAAGAAAGAAAAAAAAAGGGGATACATGAAAATACAAAAAAAAATAGAAAAAGAAGAAAACAAAAAATTATATGCAGTTCTAGTCTCGGGGTTGTTGCTCTAGTGCACCTCCTTTTCTTTATGAGTTCTAGTCTTGGGGTTGTTGCTCTAGTGCACCTCCTTTTCTTTATGAGATCTTGCATCTCGGGCGAATGGCTACCTAATCATTGCACCATCCTAGGTGTGTGAGTCACTTAGGTCTGTAAGAATGCGATATGGGGTTTGTGCGTGAAGTCTTTAGGTCCAAACGACTTATGGTTTGCCTTCTCTCATCAAACTAGTGTGAATTCTCCTTAGGAATTTCATTGGGTATTCCTTGGCGTTTTAAAGGGCCTCGCACCACTCTCACGGAGTTCACTTGCTCACTTTGATAGCATAGAGCATGACATTCTATTGAAAAACATGATTCTCTTTAAAATATATTCATGTTATGTTTAAGCTTTATGTTATCATTTTGGTGTCATCACTGCTTCTCTCTCAATTTCAATGAAATTCCACATTATACTTGAGCGTGATACTTTGACTATTTTTATTTTCTGTGTGCTTGATTTTTAGAATGCTTTTGGATGCTTGTATGATCATATTTTATTTGGGCATTTCAGTAAGGGGGAGTATTGATGTGAGGGGGAGAAATTAGTCCAAGTATTTCCTATTATTTTTGTCTTGGTCTTATGCCTTAGTTTAATTTTGGTCTAGGCCTTCATTTTGTTTACTCCTGTTGTGTTTACAATTCTGAGAGTAAGGGCCTTAAGAGGGCTTTAGTGGCGCAGGTGCCCATTTCCTCAGGTTTCACTCCATTCTCAATTTTCGGAAGATTCAGAGAGTGGGGCATTAAGAGGGCATTAGGAGGGCAGTTGCCCTTTTCAGCAGGAAAAAAGATTGGACGAGATTCAGAGAGTTGGGGCGTGTAAAGGGTTTTTACAGGGCCTTGATCCTATGTCGCGCTGGTACGGGCTATAAAAGAGCATTAGTGGGGCAGTTGCTTGTTCCTTTGATCTGACCGTGCATCTCTCGACACCTGTCCGTTATATTATTTCCTGCGTTTGTAGCAAATCCCAGCCTTCTTAGCACCCTTGCTCGCGTGGTAACATCGCCGTAGTGGTGCGCTACTTTGCCTCCCACATATATACTCCCAGCCCAGTTTATTCTTATTTATTTGAATCTTATCCTCTTCTCACACTAGAGTTTTGAGATGGCTTTTCCTTCTTGAGCACAGCAGCTGCCGTTCTTCCTCTGGGTTCCTCATCTAGGGCCTCCTTTCGGCTTTGAGTGATTTATTCACTCTCCGGTACGTAATTTCTTCCCCTTCTCGTAGAAATCTCAGCTTTATTTTCAAGTCATGGCTGGTAGTTCCTCAACTCGTGCTGTTCCTAAACCGTGGAGTCGCCCATCCGAGTCCCGAGTCGGTTACAAGTTCTTTGTTAATGATGAAGCTCGTGCTTCATATACGGATATCTATTCTCAAAAAGCTGAAAATCTGTGTGAACGATGTTAATCTCTCGGATCTGGACTCAATGGGTTTTAATAATTAGTTCATTGCTTGTGGTTGGGATGATTTGTGCTCCGGTCATGAGTATGTTTTGCTTCGAGTTTAAGTGCCCATTTATGGAGCAATTTCTCACCTTATGCTTGGGTTTAATATTTTGGGAATTTGTATTTTGTGCATGCCGGTTTTTAATGTCTTGTGAATGCGTGTGTGTTCATTTTGTGTAGGCATTTAGTGGGGGGAGTTAACTTTTTATGAGAATATAGCACTTGGTGAGGGGGAGTGTTGTGCCTTCATGGTCCTTTCTTGTGTGTCGGTTTCTAGAAATGGGGAGTATCGTAGTTGGATAGTTTTCTTCATTTAGTCTTCATTGGAGGCTTGAAAACATCCTCTTGCTTTTATCTACACACTCTTTCTTGTCACTCGTGTTCTCCTATTGTTGTTTGAGTGCTCTATTGGCTCTTCTCTGTTTTTGTGTGCCCTTTTGCCTTCCCGTGACAAAAAGGGGGAGAAGTTATCTATGCCTTATATGCATGTCTTGCCCTTTCTCTTCCATTGGCATTGCTTCAAATATGATACCTTCTCTTGTCATTTGATTTTCGTTGCGCTAACTTTTTATTGCTATCATATTCTATCTATGCATGCTTGTTGCTTTGTTGAGTTGTCTCTTGCAAGATCATTGTGATTTAGATGGAAGCTTTTGGTATCTAGGTTGTTAGAGTTTTTAGAAGGTTCTCTAGCAATCTAGAATTTGTTTCCTTGTAATGAGTTTTTGTTGAAACGGTTTTGTCCCGGAAATGCCAAAGGGGGAGATTGTTAATGTAATTGGCGATTTCCGGATGCGACAAACCGTTGGAGTCTGTATTTTTTCCTTTTCCATTTGGGTTTGGGAGGTGATTTTATTTTGTCTAGATTAGATACTCCACCCGTTGGTTCAAGAGTTGATCCCGAAGGCCATGCCATGCATTTTGCTTGGAATGTGATTGGAAAGGTATATGCATCTCATGTGCATTTAGCTTAATATTTTTCCATGCATCATTAAAGCTTTTCAATGTCTTAACCTTTTGTGAAATCTCATGTTTGCACTAATCTTATATTATTGGCCTTGTTTTATTTGAAGGGAAATTTTGTCTAAGGCTTTTTTTAAGTGCTTGTGCCTTAGCAGCGCCTTATAGACTAAGGCCCTTGCACGCGTGTTAAGAGTGCCTTAGTAGTGCCTTAGCAGACTAAGGCCCTTGTGCGCGTGCTAAGAGCGCCTTAGTAGGGCACTCCAGGATTTTTCCTTGCTTGGTCATATATAAGCTTGTTTTTCATTATTCTAGGATACAAGAGTGAGATAGCCCACTTTAGAGAGAGAAAGCATTATCTCTTTTGCTCTTGTGCTTTCATTTGCATTTGGATGATTTGAATCTTGCATTCAATCATCTTTGTTCAATCTAGAGAAATACTTTCTTAATCCATGTATTCTCTCTAGGTTGATTCTTTTGCATAAAAATCTTCACTTTACAAAATCCATACTTTCATGCCTATGAATCTACATGGCCGGATGATACCGGAGCCGTTCTAGAGCGGAGATCGAGATGGTGTTACTCGAGGAGTCCATGGAATCAAGAAGGGGCACGGGGTGCTAGGCAAGAAGTGGAGTTAGGTGTGATTTGGGGTAAAAGTCGGTAATTCCTAACTTGTAGTCTTTTTGCCTAACCTTTTGATTTATGGAAATTTGAGTAGATTAGGCCGTGGTTTTATGCTTAGGGTGCGTTGACCCTAAGTAGTTTCCACGTATATCTCGTGTTTGCGTTCTTTTGTTTTATCGCTCTTTACTTATATTGTTGAATTGAATAGTTTGGCATGAAGATTGGATAGTTGTTTAAGTTGGTGGTTGAGTTAATTTTAAATCGGTCGTCCCATTCACCCCCCCTCTGGGACTTTGTAGTGCTTTAGATAATTTCATGAATGAACGAAATCATCAAAAAAAATAAATTCATAGTCGATCTCACTATGTTGTGATGGAGATACCCACTAAAAAGAGCAAATTTCTGCCATCCTTATTCATATCAGAATTCCATGCAATGTTCTGGGATCTTCATTGTCAAATGGGCAACATGAAATGTAGTTTTGCTGGACTAATGAATTTGTTGAAAATGTGATATGAGCCACATGTTCTAAAGAGCACTAGTCCAGGCTTTCTATGGCTCTACCCATTCCATTTTCTGCCAACAGCCATGCTTCATTCTTTTGTTTGCTTACGTTAGTATTAACCTATTTGATAAGCCCTACCATGTTGTCAATGTTAAGCCGCTGGATCCAAATCCACAAGGGGTACGTACCTCTCTAGCTAGCCCTATAACTTGCTGCATTTTATTACGAGCAGTTGTTAATCTTTTTCATTGTTAGCAAAATATTGTTCTCATTAGGTTGAACTATTTCTCTTAGTTTTCTTTAATTAGGCTTATGTTTGAATATCTTTGTTTATCTTTTAACCAAGAGCATCCTATCACCCAATAGATTCTCTATCACCGAGGATCCCCTGTCCGACTCACATCCGGACAGGCGCCTGTCCCACTCTTCTCGGCCGTTGATCTCGCAACGGCTGAGATGAGCCGAGCATGTTTTGTTCCAAAACGACGTCGTTTTGGAGCAAAACGTGTTCGGCTCATCTCAGCCGTTGATTTGCGAGATCAACGGCTGAGAGAGACTCGGACAGGCGCCTGTCCGGATGTGAGTCGGACAGGGGATCCGGTCTCATTCTCTATACTTTCTCGTTCCCGGCTCGTGCATTTATATCTGCACAATCGTGTCTTGAGATTCAAAAATTCTACAACATCGTGTGATTAAGAATTATTAGTACAGCATGCGTGTTGTGCACAATCTTGACTGTCCGTTCAATCTTCCGACAGTCCGAATTTTATCTCGGCAATGAACGACCGAGAGCCGTTCATTATCGAGATGAGATCTGGAGCCGTTCGTGTTAAATTAAGCCGCTCATGACTCATGAGATATAAGGAGATATTTTTTCCTAAACAAAAAGAATTTATTAATCTTTATAAAGGATTACAACTGGCAATAAGCCTTCCGAAGACCTAACAGAAGACAAAGACGCTAGCTGAATACCAAAACACCCATAAAAACCCAACATAATACAGCCCAAAACCAAAGCGAGCTCTTTGGACCATATACAGAATCCCCTCGTTAAATTATCAAATGCTTATTTGTGAGATTGTAATTCACCAGATCAGAGCAAACGGGAGTCCCTAAAAGTTGTTCACAGGCATGGCCCATGCTCCCATATGAACGAGGCCCGAACCAGTGCTCCAACCCTCGCTGAAATCATGTCTCATGACCAGGCCCGAGTCGACTCACTTCAGCATCGACTCCGCGTCAAGTCGGACCGCAACAGTCTCGACGACTCCAAAGCCACCCTCCCGGCCAAGCCCAGGCGACCAATCGGCGGTGACAATTACGTCGTCACGTTAGGACTAGGAACCCCCAAAAAGGACCTTACCCTTGAGTTCGACACTGGCAGCGACGTTACCTGGATTCAGTGCCAGCGATGCATAAGGTAACTCCATTGATTTTATGTAAATTTGAAATTCCAGATTTTAATTGCAATTTTTAGTTTAACATAGACAGAGGCATGCACAAGTGTGTGCCAGGGAGTGCCCGAGCCCTGCACAACTCCAAATATTCTTACTTACACTAGTTTTCTAAGTCTCAATTGGAAAATGGGCTCTCGATCGTTTAAGTTTCATATTCTTGTATCCAACTATATATCCTCTCGCCTATTACACCTTCATTGGCCTCACATTTTCTTTGCTCGACAAGAGTTACTAGTATTGTTAGTGTAGTTTAGTGAGGTTTAAACCTGTCAAATATATGGGATTACATGATGCCTAGCTAGGCTGGGTCATTACCGTTTCACTTGCTTCATTTTTTTTTGCTCAGCTAGCAAACGAAACATTTATATCAACTCGAAAGGGTACATCGAGGGGGCTCGAACGACGTAAGCTAAACAAACTTACACATTCAAGCAGCAAAAACAGAAAATAAAAAACCAAGCCCCTTACAATGACTTCCAATAAAAAACCAAGCCACTTGCTTCATTGGCCCCGTGTAGTCGTATGTTAGGAACATGTGTGAAAGATTAAGTCTCATATCGAATAAATAGAAAACAGATTGGAACTTAATATATAATTGCATGACTCACCACTTATAAGACTTGGCCTTCCAAGTGGATAGGAGTCATTCAATGTATACTAGGTCCATTGATCCGCGCCCAAGATTGTATAATCTTGGGGGCCTTTAGCTCGTTATTTGTAGCGGTTCATTCCCGTTTATCCCTTTTTACCCCATTTTGCTTGTAAGGTTTCGTTTTGCTTGTTTCAGGTTGATCGTGGAATTTACGTGTTTTTGATTGCTAAGGATTGCTCTCGGGAGCAAGCCGAGCATCCGTGGCGGGTGGCATTGCCCCATCTAGTCCCGTCGGGTGATTATTGAAGGGATGAGGAAACGTCGGGTTGTCGTCGGGCCGTTCAGACCAAGCCAAGCTTAAACCAGAAATTTGTCAACCATGAACCGGTACTGGGAATAGGCTGTACCGGTTCACCAAGTCCAGATTTGGTATTTTGGAAGATTTTTGAAGACCATGAACTAGTACTGGGAATAGGCTGTACCGGTTCATGCTGTGTAAATTTTGCCCGAATCTGCTACTTTTTCACATTTTTGCTTTTGGGATATTTTCTCTCCTAGCTACTTTTAGGATATTTTTGGGGGATATTTTGTGAGAGAATTGCCACCTTGTATAAGTAGGGCACCTCTCTCTCACCTTTACCTATCTCTTGTCTTTCTCTCTTTAAGTCTTTTAAGTTTTTGTCTCTCCTCCGTTAGAGACCAAGCTTTTCTAACTCTTAACCTTGAAGTTCACTAGTAAGTTAATTTCGTTTGTCATTTTCTCGTTCATTAAAGTTGTAGCTACGGTTGTGATTGTTATTAATATCAAGTTTGTTTTCAAATTTATCGGTTAAAAGTTATGTCTCATTTTTATGCTTTAGCTTATGCTTTAGTTATGTGTGAGTTGTCTTTTGGCTAAGTCTCGGGATAATCATTTCCGAGGACTTAGGTTGTTATTTAGTTCTTGAGCCATCGAGCTATAAAGCATGTTTTCCGGAATAGAGTTTGACTTGCAATTTTGGTCTAAGCAAATGGGTGTTAACCCCTCGGCATGGTATTTAGTCAAGCGGTCTTGGCAAGTAGCATACCGGGGCCTAGTGGCCTCCTATGTGTTCGATAAATATTAAAAACAAGTTGGTTCGCCTCCGGAAAATCACACCTTTCGTTAAACGTAGTCTTTAAAGTGAAATCCTCCGGGCGTGAGCACGCGGTCGTGACTCCTGCCTGAGTTATAATCGAGAACCAATAACGGCCTTTGTCAAGGGTTAGAAGATCTCGAGACTTGCCTCTTTTAGTTAATCAAGCGTAATTCTAGTTTTTTTCTTAGTCATTCTGTTTAAAGCAAAACCTAGTTGGCCGCCTTAAAGGCAAAAAAAATGACCGGGAAGGGCTTGATTTGAGCAGTTTTTATTTGAACCGTTCGATAAAAAATAAATAAAAACTGCTTGGATGAAGCCCTTCCCAGTCTTTTTTTTTGCTGATTTCACGCGGGTACCTTTAAAATCACGTTCTGAACACATTGAGCGGCTCGGATCATCAAAATTCAATCGGAAAAGGGAGGTCCTCATTTTATTAAAATGAGGTGGTCCTCAAAATTCAATCGAAAAATATATATGTATATATACATATATATATATATATATATTTTTTTTGAAGGGGTTTGCAGGAGTTTAGGAGGCAACACCCAAGGTGGGAGCTCAGGTGCAACATACACGAAACCTAAAAAATAGTAGTAGGGTATTGAGAAGTCGTGTAATGTGGACAAAGGCGGCTCCAAAATCTCCTTAAAAAAAAAAACTTTAAATGGAAGTACAGGTATGATAACCGTAACCTCTGCGGAAGTATTGCTTTGTTACACCACACCGCCAAAAAGTTAATATAACTTTTCATCGGTTTTTCACGTATCTGAATCACGTTTGTCTTACAATTATACGAATCTCACATTTGATCTTTGAGGAATTGGGGGTCGTAGCATAGAGCTTGTTGAGTAGAAGATGTGTGCTGAAAATAAGCTCGATTGAATATCATTAAGTACATGATCGGTACACGTATAACTTGGCAATAATGGATTCTAGTGGGTTTGATCCAGTGTTTTGGATCCATTCTATTCGGGATAAAAATGTTTCGATTAGTTCTAGTGGGTTTGATCCAGTATTTCGGATCCATTTTTTTTAAAATAAAAATGTTTTTTAATGATATCCGATCGAGTAGATTTTTAATATACTTCTACTCGATGAGCTTTATAAAGTTAACATTTCTACTCATTAGAATGAGACCAGAGCAGACCGGGATCGCTCGAGACAGCACGGTGCTGAGATAGCACCAACCCCAAGTTCGATTTTGAGCAGAGTCCGTTACTTTTGTTATTGCAGCCAGCTTCGTGATTATCGGGAGAAAATTTTGCGTAAATGATACGTCGGACAAGTCTTAAAAAGTTGGCCGCGACTTTGGCAAGTTCCATCAAAGGGTCTTTGCACCGAGAGTCATGCAATGTGGACCTCAGTTTAAATGTACATATCTAGAGGACTTGACTAGCTCGTTCTCTTGTCCACATGATTAACGAGAGTAGAAATTTGTGAATGATTAATACCTTTAGAGATCCGACGTAGGCTTAAAGTCTCTATAATCGCATCTAAGGGAAGGTAATTACGGCCGTAGCGGGTCTCCTCCCAAGGTCGGCCATGGTATTTTTAGGACCAAGACGAATTTAAGGAAGTGGGAATTTATGCATTTTTCTACCCCAATAATATTATGAAAATGAAAAAGCGAAGGCAACTCAAAGAAGCGAAATTATAGTAATTGATCAATAGGATAAAAGCCCATGCCCCCAATGATTGGAAACTAGATGGATTCTGTTATGTTGTTGTTATCAATAGGATAAAAGGTTGTAGTTACGTATACCAGTGCAAGAATTCAGAACAATCACTTAAAAGATCACTCTTCTTTCATTTTTCTGTTGCAAAAATGTCACTAATTTGCTCATGTAATCAATTTTCACTTATTTGTCATGCTCATTTGGAACAAAATTTTATGAACCAAAAAACTAAAACTTTTCCGATTCGTTCATTAGTCCATGTTTTTATACTTTTCCGATTCATCTTGTCGAGCTGAATGAATTTTTTTTTTTGAACAACAAAGAAGAAGATTTTATTAAGAAGAGAAAGGAAGAACAAGATAAATAACAAACAAAAGATGGCGACACGAACAATTAACCTCAAAAATTACGACGAATTGAAAAGCTAAACAAAGAGCTACGAAAAGTAAAAAATCTCGAAATAAGCTTCAGACTTATAGGGAGTTGTTTAGTGGAAAGTTATCGTTGTATATATATGTTTCGTGAGTCAATTAGAAGAAAAGTTGAATATTGGAGTAATAAAAGTGTTCTATTGTGAAGAATATATATGTTTGATTTTCCTCTATCAGAGCCAATCAAAGGTCACCTCCCTCAGAGTGAAACTCTTCTCTCGCTTTCTTCTATATTTTTTTTTATCTGTTTATGAGAAGATTTGTTACAGTAGTACTTAAGATTGATGATTTACTGGATTTGATCCAAACTCAATAGAAAAACAAAAACAAAAACAGAAGACTTAAGCTATAGTTTAATTTTCCAAATTATATTCCTTTTTATTCTCCACAGGTCTGGGATAAAGTAAAGTTTAACTAAACTTTAGAGCACCGTGGGGTTTCGATTAGCCTGATCTACTTCCTCTGAGCCACAGGTTAGGATGGATGGTTCACCTAGCTAGCCCTTCCGGAAGGGCACAAAAGTACAATTTGCCCTGTTTTGGTGTCAAAGTCTGGGAAATTAAGGTTAAAATTAATAGAATTCGGCCTTACTTTACAAAGTCCATTCCACGAAGATAATGCTCACCACCAGCCACCTCACAATGAGAGGTATTGAAAGAGACAAAATTGAACTGGTCCTACATGCATGTGATTAAAAATGACGTTTTAGTCTTTGATTTTAATTTTCCGAGTCAAGTCTATGTCGACCATAGTGAGTATGGCACTTTCATTTTATGAAGTAAAGAGATTATGCACAAGCTAATTGCTATAAATATGACTCTTTAATAGCCTAATTTCTAACTCATGAGATAACCAGCCATTCTAGAGCACTAGTTTTCCGGGGCTTCCTTATGGCTCTCTCCGTTCCATTTTCTGCCAACAGCCATGTTTCATTCTTTTGTTTGCTTATATTTGTATTAATGTACCTGAAGGGGGCACCGGTTTACGGAGCGAAAAGAGAACATGATAAGCCCAACCATGTTGTAAATGTGAAGTCCCTGGATCCAAATCCATATTGCATAGAATCCAAAAGGGGTAATTCTCTAGCCCTATAACTTTCAGCAATTTTATTGCTTTCCTTATTTGTCAGCTAGGTTGAACTATTTCTCTCAATTTTCTTCAGGCTTATGTTTGAATATCTGTCATTTCTCTATTTCATTCTCTGCACAAAATCAAGATGCAGCTACACAATCAACTCTCAAAAAATGAAAAGTTAATGGAATACTGACACGTGGTGCTCAAGAAGCCTTCTTGATCACATATTGGTGCCGGGACCACATGCTTGGTATGGAGCCCACACCAATATTTTGCGGAAAATGCTCCCTAGAGCACCACTTTTTTTTTTTTATAGACAAAATGTTTTATTGAGAAACTTGACAAATGGTACATCAAGTCGGGTGGAGGGGAGGGAAATCCAACCAAAGGTTGAATGCATAAACAAACACAAAACGAGAACACCCTACAACAATAAATCCGTAGTGCACCACGTTAAGGTGCTAATTCACAAGCACTAATTAATAATCAATGATCTTATTTATATTACCACATTAAATTTTCGAATGCTTATTTGTGAGATTGTAATTCACCAGATGAGAGCAAAAGGGAGTCACTAAAAGTTGTTCACAGTCATGGCCCATGCTCTCATAAGAATGAGGCCCGAACCAGTGCTCCAACCCTTGCTGAAATCATGACTCATGACCAGGCCCGAGTCGACTCACTTCAGCATCGACTTCGCGTCAAGTCGGACCGCAACAGTCTCGACGACTCCAAAGCCACCCTCCCGGCCAAGCCTGGGCGATCAATCGGCAGCGGCAATTACATCGTCACGTTAGGACTCGGAACCCCCAAAAAGGACCTTACCCTTATATTCGACACCGGCAGCGACGTCACTTGGATTCAGTGCCAGCCATGCATTAGGTACTCTCCAGATTTAAAATTAGTTGCTTCAATTTGATTTTTTTGGTTGTCATACAATATTGATTTTGATCCACTAATTTTATTACTTTTATTTGTTTGTTCAAATGTAAATTGAATTCGAGTTTTTTAATTGCCACTTTTAGTTTTAATAACATAGACCAATGCTAGAGACTTTTTGGCGAGATTTTTCAAAAGAATTGACGTGACCTATTGTGGTTCTTTTTAGTACGCAGTATTTGTTTTTGTTTTTTTATACTAAACTAATAACATAGGAGTCCTGTGACTCAGGTTCTAAGAGCATCTCAACTCCAAATTTCTATTTGAGAGAATCAAATTAATCTATTTTATTTGAAAAGTAGATTTAGAGGATTGTACTATTTATCTCAATTCCAACCCAACACTCTATTTCTCAACTCCAACACATATTTGGAGAAGATCCTCTATTTTTTCCTTCATCCTCTATATTTAGAGGATCAAAGTTCATCCTCCCAAATGGAGGAGAGTTTTAGAGGATGGGTTGGAGAATATTTTTCCTCCAAAATGAAGAAATAGAGTATGGGTAGGAGATGCTCTAAGTGAAATTTTTGGGTTCCGGGTGGGTACCACGTAGCCATGTTCCTGTGATGTTCGAGCAGTCTATTCGGACCGTCTAAAAATGTGTTGGACGACCCAGATTGAAATGCTCTCTATCCTCTTGCCCCACAACTCTCTGTCATCTTTCTCTTTCTAAATTCGAGCAGTTCAAAACCAAAATAAATGACCCAGATGCACTGCTCGGACACCACGTGATACCCGCTCGACACCCAAAAATTTCTCCATGTTCACATGCTTTTTCTTTGAAAATGATAGAGAAGATATTTGTCATACATGGCAAGTCTCGAATGGAAAAGGGGCTCTCGATCGTTTTCATATTTTTGTATCAATTTATCGAACTATTCTCCTTCAATGGCCCCACATTTTATCCATCGGCGAAAATCAAGTAATTATTAGAACATTTAGTGATATTTGAATCCAATCAAATACATGAGAGTACATAATCACTACCAAGAGATTTTTTTTTTTTTGATCCGCACTACCAAGAGATTACCACTCTACTTTACTTCTTTGGCCCCATACTACTAGTCATGTACAAGAGATTCCATGTTTTAGGAACATTAATGTTCCAAGTTTCTTTATTTTGTTAAATCAAGTAACTTAAAATATAAGTTAAGTTGGTCTTAATATTCCACTCAAATTCTCTGTACCGAAAATTTGATACACCCATGTTTTGGTGCGTTTTTGGCCATTGGATTATTGGAACTTTTACAGAATATGAAAATTTTAACTTGATCCAACTGTCGAAAACGCGTAGGAACAGAGGTAGACAGAAATTTGAGTATGGAGGACTTGAGCTCCTAAATTTCACCTTAATCTTGATTCATATCTTTGAGAAATTTTTTGTTGCAAATCCGCATCCGACTCATCCAAGCCGAGCAGCTGACGGTCCAGATCGAAACAGCCTTTTCATTTTCATTTCCTTTTCTTTTTAAATTTGTTCGGTTCCTTTGTATCCGGACCGTCGGTTGTATTTTTGGACAGCGCGGATGTGCTGCCCAGGTATCACGTCAACAGTTGCTCCAAAAGTTTCTCCATATCTTTACCCATTTCTTTGTTCATGCTTCCAACGTACATATTTTTTGAATGCAGCATGCAAATATAGTCTTAACTAATTTGCTGATTTTCTTATAATTCCACTCCAACAGTTGCTACCAACAGCAAGAACCCATCTTCAACCCCTCCGGCTCCCAAACCTACAAAAACCTCAGTTGCACCACACCACAGTGCTCCCAACTCGACATCAGCGACTGCACCATAGCCACCAAAACCTGCCACTACTCGGTCCTCTACGGCGACGGGTCCTTCACCATCGGACACTACGCCAACGAAACCCTAACCCTAACCCCCTCCGATGTCTTCCCCGGCTTCGCCTTCGGCTGCGGCCTAAACAACACCGGCCTCTTCACCGGCGCAGCCGGATTGCTCGGCCTTGGCCGTGGCCCTCCCTCCCTCGTCACGCAAACCGCTTCGAAATACGGAAGCTACTTCTCCTACTGTCTTCCTACATTATCTTCCTCATCAGGAACTCTGGTTTTTGGAAAAGATGGTGGAACCACAAACTCCGCTAGTATAAAATACACACCCTTGTTGTCGAACGGCCGGTCGTATTACTTCATCGAAGTCACGGGGATCAAAGTCGCTGGAGAGTTGCTACCGATCTCTCAATCCGTGTTCAGCTCTTCCGGCACTATAATAGACTCCGGCACCGTCATTACGCGGCTGCAGCCGACGGCGTACGATGCCCTCCGGACGAGGTTCCGGCAACTAATGATGAACTACACCATGACCCAGGGCGTGTCGCTGTTCGACACGTGCTACGACTTCAACGGTCGCGATACGGTGGAGGTCCCGACGATAAGCTTCTTGTTTGCCGGAGACATCGAGGTTCCGATCGCCTTAGAGGGGATACTCTACAATGTCGGTCCGTCGAGGTCTTGTCTTGCGTTCGCTGGAAACAGGGATGCCTCCTACGCGGGCATATTCGGGAATGTGCAGCAGCAGACTTTGGATGTGGTTTATGATGTTGCTGGTGGGAAGCTAGGGTTTGGGATTGGAGGGTGTGCAACAGCAGAGTCAACAGACTTTGATCGACACATGTTTGACTTTGTGTGCGAGTATTGAGGCCGAGCTGGGTGGTTGCCCAACTCAGTATCTGGCACACGTGGCAAGATATAAATAGATCATTGACACTACGTCGACGTGCTATGTTTCGTAAAACAATTATCATTCAAAAATAAGCTGTGAGCTAATTGATCAAAAATAGGCAAGAACGAAATCAGGGTTAAAAGGGCAATTAAATCCCCTTATAAAAGCATGTTGTTGAGATATTAAGTGAAATATAGTAAAACAGAAAAAATCAGTTTTGTGTCTATGTGCTAAATCTATGCTTTTGTCTCTTTTGTGTCTATTGTTTATATTTTTTAATGTAGATTTCGAAAAATATATACTTCATCCGTCCCTTTTTAAATGTCTCAGTTTGAAAAATACGTAGTTTTAGGAGTTAACTTTCACCTCTAATTTACACTTTTCTCGTTAACTTTTCTCTCTACTTTACACTTTTCACATTAACTTTTACCTCTACTTTCCAAAATTATCCGCCACTTTATACATTCCATATCAACTTTTACCTCCACTTTCCGAAATTATCTGCCACTTTACCCATTAACTTTTCAAAGTGAACACTAATTTTGGGACAGCCCAAATTAAAATACTGATAATTTAAATAGGGACGGAGGGAGTAATACGATTGTATTTGATAGATTTTAATTTGTTCTATAATATAATCGATCGAAAGATATAGTCAATATACACAAAAGAGATAAAAGAAATAATGAACAATAAAAATAGGACAGAGGGAGTAAAAATTAAAAAAAAATTCTCCAACTCTTAGGTTATGTTTTGTCTGGTGGGATGGGGCTTATTAACCTTTTTGGTCCCCAAAGTATTCAGAAAATCTCAATTTAGTCCCCAATCTACAAATAGGAGACATTTAGTCCCCAACGTTATTAAATGTGTACCAATGTAGTCCCCCACCCCTCACGCCGTTACCCCAGACGTCAAAACCAGGGGCATGTTTGTCATTTCCCCTCCCCAACCTCTTTATCCTCCATTCTTTTTCTCTGTTTTCCCAGCCACTTTTCGGGAGAGAGAGAGGGCAGCCGTTAGCCACCTCCTCCAGCCGAGCTCCTCACCGACGAGCCCCACCGCCGCTCTGACCCGCCACCGAATCACTCCGAAACCCATTTCGCCGGACGAGAGGTAGTCCGGAACTCACCTCCCTACGTATATATCGTGCTCTATATTGATTTTTAGTGTTCGGTGTGATAATATTCGGACCCGACGTCGCCGGTCGAGTCCGGGCCAGAAGCCCACTTCGTCGAACACCACTGCCTCTGTTTCTAAAAAAAAAAGGAAAGAAAGAAAGACAACCGCTTGAAATTTTGAAGATTTTTGAATAATCACAGTTTAACCCCTCAAGTTAGGTTAGTTAATAAATCTACCCCAGTATTTTGGAATCGAATATAATACCCCAAAGTTAATTAGTTTCCGGTCGATCCTAGTTTTGTCGAAAATACGAATTTTTCTAATACCGTCAACACTCCAAAATGACTTAGAGTAGACATAGATTTTTGGTCCAAAAAAGGAAAAGAGGAAATAAAAAGAAGTACGTACTTAGTTTGTTTTAATCGCATGATTAGTGTTTTCGCACGGCTAATTTTATCGTACACTCCAAACATGTTAAATTTAGTATTTACTAACTCTATTAAATATTAATATGAGATTTTCATAACAACCAAATTATGCGAGGCTATTCTAGTCAATATTTATTAGGGTTAAAGATTAACTAATACATAATCTAAAATATTTCTTGTTTACAATTTAAATAAATTTTTACTAGTAAATATTCTTGTTAATATTTCATAAACATGTATTTACCCTAATAATCTATTAAATACATAAACGTCCACTTAAATACAAATCAACAATGCATCAACGGTAATTTCGCAATCAAACACCTGTTAAACGATCATAAATTTTCACAAGGTATAACGCTAATTATTCCACCACAACCGGATTGAATTTTAATATAAACAGGACTAAACAGTAATTAAAAATTTAAGAATAAGTCATCATCTTGATCCAAAATTTAGTTTTAGTCCCAACTCCATTAAAACGCAGATTGAGTTACGGGTTTCCGGAAAACTACCTCAAACGCGATTCTAAATTTGGGTAAGTGTTGTACGGTGTCCGTAGATCGCCATGGTTGTTCCGAAATCTCAAGGCGGCATCCGGCGGCACTCCGACGGGGCCCGCGGTGCGGCGTACACCGAAACATTCGGCGTGTGCACACACCCACGGCTGATATGGCGGGTCATGGAAGGCGGGGAGGTGGTGGGTACAGGCCGGAGGAGGTAACGGGTACGGGCCGGAGGTGGCGGTTGGTCTTGGTGGTGGTGCCGAGAGGTGGGGCTCGGTGGTGGGTGGTCCGTTTGGAGGAAATGATGATGGTGAGAGGTGGTGGAGTTCAGTTGTGGCCGGAGGAGACCGGTGTAGGTGGTGGCAGGAGGAGGAGCCGAGAGTGGTGGTGGCGGTAGGAGGTGGTGGAGGCCGAGAGGTGTTCTCTCTCTCTCTCTCCCTAAACTGCCCCTGGTTTTGACGTCTGGGGTAACGGCGTGAGGGGTGGGGGACTACATTGGTACACATTTAATAACGTTGGGGACTAAATGTCTCCTATTTGTAGATTGGGGACTAAATTGAGATTTTCTGAATATTTTGGGGACCAAAAAGATTAATAAGCCGGTGGGATAGCGAGTGGAATAAAATGGTTATTTCGAGGGCAAATTACAAAGACCTCCCCTGAAATTTCTGACTACTATAGATTCTCCCTTCACGTTTCAAAAATTAAACTGTCCTCTCTTGTGGTTTACAACCATACATCACAAACCTCCTAGCCATTAAAGAGCCGTTATGTCCGTGGAATGTTATGAGTAAAAGTAACAATTATGAGTAAAAGTAACAATTATGAGACCAAATTGCCCTTAAACCAAGTGGAGGGAGATCCCAAGTGGGGCATGATGATTGATGACTTTGCGGGACCCATTTCAGGTCAAAAAAATGATTCAAACTGCGAGTTATATATTCTTAAAATAATTTTTATGACTTTTGTAAAAAATTAGCTCAATTCAATATTTGTAAGGATTTTTTCAGTATTCGTAGAGCCCCTACGAATTTTGAAAAAGCCCATATGAATATCAAATTGTGTTAATTTTTTACAAGAACCCATAACAAATATTTTAAGAATAACTTGCAGTTTGAATTATTTTTTAGGACTTGAAATTGGCCCTACAAATTATCAATAAATTCTTAATCTATTATTTTATCGGCACAAATCGTATAATCTTTGCTTCTGCGACCAAACACTTCATTTTTAGATTATTGATTGATTATTTTTTATGGGACCCATTTCGGTTCCCACAAAGATGATTCAAACTGCTCATTAGTTTCAAATTACTTTTCATTGGTTTCTGGAAAAAAACAATTTAGCTCAGATCAATAGGTAATGACTTTTTCAAAATTCGTAGAACCCCTTCGAATGTTGAAGAAGCCCTTACGAATATTAGATTGAGATAAGTTTTTACAAGAACCCATATAAAAATATTTTAAGAATAAGTTGTGGTTTGAATTATTTTTTTGGGACCCAAAATGGAACCCACAAAATCATCAATCATCATGCCCATTTATTGGGTACCGAACATGACCATTTGTGCTACAACAACAGCGTTTTGCATGAGCGGTGAGTGGAGCGGTGAATTGGTGCCGTGGGGGTAGCAGTGCTGAAGAAGAAGGCCCCACAAGCAACCAAACGTGTGTGGGGATTGATGTAGAGGATTAAATACGTCATTGACCACTTTCCATCCATTCCGTCAATGGACAAATGCTAACAAGGGAGGATAGTGTAATTTTTGAAACGTGCTGGGAGAATCTGTAGTAGCCAGAAACCTCAGGAAAGGTCTTTGTAATTTGCCCTATTTCTATAGAATATCTACTCTTATATTTGGTTCACTTAAAATTGAAGGAACAGCCATTTCACATGGAATTATTATTCCTTCAAATAAAGGAATAACTATTTCATTTGAAAGGTAAAGAATTACAAATTCATTCCAGCATTTTCAACTTAGATTGTTAACGTCACTCGCATAATTACTAATGCCACTCCAAAATTTTCTATTCTCACTCTAAATTTTGCGACTTCCACTCCCAAAATTATTATTGCCACTCCAAATTTCATTGAAATAAGATTATAGTATAGCAAGCAAACACATGAATTGAAAATGCAAATTCCATTTTTGCTATTGATTCCTAGTCACAATCAAACATGGGAATGAGAATGATTATTTCAGTCTCAATTCCTCCAATTCTATTTCACTCTAATTAATTTCACTCCATTCCACCCAACTAAACGCAATTCTGTTTTGGGTTTTCCCCATATTATCCACCCCAACAGAACCATGCACATTCAAGCATGCACCACAAATTCAAAGAAAAAGAAAATTGCAACACCAAGACCATGTTCGTTTTGGTATTTTGGATTTTGGATAATGAGTGGAGAGAGAAATGAGAGTAATGATTGAGAGAAAATTTATTAGAAATCGTACACAGAAAGAGAATCCAAAATACCAAAACGAATTCATGGTCAATTTACAATATCGTAATCAAAGTCATGGTCAATTCACATTATCGTAATCAAGGGTAGGGGTGGCAAATGGGCGGGTTGGACCAAATTGGGCAAGTTGTAAGTGGGTTGGGTCTTTAATGGGTCATTGACCCATTTAGACCCATTAACTATGAGGCTAATTGTAGAGACCCGAGTTAAATTTCAATAATATTAATGTTCTAATAAAAGTTAGAATTATGAAATAATGAGAAAGGTGATGTGTATGTGTGTTTGAGATTTATGTGATAGGATATGGAAGTTTGGGGTGTAAGAGTAATTTGAAAGGGTGGGAGTATATATAGATGGGGTGTGTGTGTAGAGAACCATTTTTCTTTCCCCAAAACACACACACACCTCACGGCTCTCTCTCCCTCTCTCGGCTCTCTCGCTCTATCTCCGATTATCTCCCTCCCTCCTCATTCTCACTCAAAACCCATGAGATTCAACCTCCATCTCACCTTCCGTACACGATCTTGAGCTCGTAGTTTGTTGGGTTTAGCTCGGAGTGGAGCGTTCGATTGATTTCAAGACTTTCGGAGCTAGGGCTTGCTTGATTGAGCTTGGGTTTCGTTCTTCGACTTTGAGGTAGGGATTTCTCTCCTCCTTTATGTGTTTATGAGTTGGTTTGATGTGTTTAAGAATGTTTAAACGTCCATATTTGTTGTTGAGAGAAATCTGTCGAAGCTAGAAATCGTGCACTGAAAATCCAAGTCCTACCGGTAGAAGTTGTGAACCTACCGGTAGAAACGCTGTCCAGTAGTGTCACTTTTGTGAAATTTTGGTCTTCTACCGGTAGGAGATTAATCTCTACCGGTAGGTATTCAAAAATCTGTCATTGTTTGTGAAATTTTGGTCTTCTACCGGTAGAGATTAATGTCTACCGGTAGACATTGAAAAATCAGCATTTTTGGAAAAACTTCGAACGATCATAACTTTTTCATCCGAACTCCGTTTTGGACAAATTTTATATCGAAATTGATGTACGGAAGGTCTACTTTCCAATGGTGGTGATCTCATCTCCTAATTCTTAACCGATAAGATTTGGTAGCCAAAATAAGATAGATTTATTCGTATATGTTGGGAAATCCTTTTTCTTAGTATCGTTTGAGTGAGACACGAATATTTCTAGGTGCGTTTAACTATCGGGACGGTCTACCGAGCCTTAGGGTGGTAGGATAGCACATTTGAGAAATGTTTGTCGACACCTAGAGCAAATGTGAGGTTGAGACGGTTGATGGTATATTAAAGTTGGAACGGGGATACTTGAATGACGATGATTGATTATATTATGAAGTGAAAATGTTAGTACAACTATTAATTTTCTCTTGAACTATAAATTGGAAGGTGAAGTCGTTGTTCCTAGTTACTTGCATGAAGTTGAGTTTGTGATTAAATAGTAGATATTTGGTTGTAGAATAAATGGGTCGGTGACGAGATTGACGATGAGAATTGTGGGAGATGTGATATGAATTGGTTGGCTAAGTGTGTATGTATATTGAAACAGGAAAATGGGTTAACCAATCATGTAAGAACTTGCGTGGTGTAATGGATATGTATTGTTGCGGTATTGATCTGCGTAAGATGATTTGATGTTGACGTCATTTGATTGATAAGAACTAAAAGTTGGTTTACTACATGACACGGACTAGGCCCACCAAAGGGTGTGGTGCTAGGGCAGGGGAAGCGGGTCCCATAACGCCCGGCAGGAGCACTCGCTCATGACATGGACTAGGCCCACCAAAGGGTGTGGTGCTAGGGCAGGGGAAGCGGGTCCCATAACGCCCGGCAGGAGCATTCGCTCATGATACGGACTAGGCCCACCAACGGGTGTGGTGCTAGGGCAGGGGAAGCGGGTCCCATAACGCCCGGCAGGAGCATTCGCTCACGAGAATATAAATGAGAATTTGAGAATGATAGGCGATTATGAATGAGGAACAATTAACGTGGAGCACTGACGACTTTATTGGTTACTTATGAGGAAGTTCAAAGAGTTATGGTCATTCTCTGCTATAGTCGTTATATTTTGTTTACCATAAAATATGGAGTTGTGGTTTACGAAAAGGATTTGGAAAAAAAGGAAGTTTTATATGAGAATGGTCATGGTAACCGTTAATGGAAAATGAGACAAGATGGTGTGATCATATGAGAACTATGAACAGTGAACTTGAGTCGGTATGTTAGATTGTCTGAAATGTCTGTGCATGGCTTCTTTTCTTTTTACAACCTTTTTGATCATTATGATTCATTAGTACTATGTTGGCTTGGTAATTTGTTTGGTATGGAGACATGTTGATACTTGAGGTGCAATAGTGGTTCTAGGAGGTTTAGATCAATATTTGCATGAGGAGTTAAAATGAAAACTTAAGGAACATGGGGATAGGATAAAGGGTAGGTGTGTGTGTGAAAATGAGTAGACGTTGAAAAGTTGGCTCTAACATGAGAAAGTCATAAAGGGGACACGGATGAGGATACGATAGTTGTTAATCGGGGATTTGAAAGATGGATTTAGGTATGCGTGTGACCTCTTTAGTGTTGAATTGCAGTAGCATAATGTGCATAATAACTCAATGAGAGGTGGGTTAGTGAAATAGGATAGGAACGAGGAGATGGTCATTAAACAATTTAGTGTGCGTATAAGTGTAGTATGGGGAAGTGAAAACAAAATTGTTATAAGTGATGGTAAGCCGATAATCTTAGGAAAAGTTGTGTGTGGATGCGTGTTGAGTTTGCGATAGACGTTTTGTTGATGAGGATCGATGTGAGACGTAACTTTGAATAACAAGGGATTTGATAAGCAAAGATGAGTTAAATACAAGTGTGAAGTGTGAGTTCGTTTGTTTTACCATAAAGTGTACCTTATCGCATGTTACAATGTTAAATGAATATATACATATCTTTTAATGTACCGATCATCCCGTTTACACACAAAGTTTGTAGAGATTTTCCTACTGGGCAAGTGTATGCTCAACCCTTCATTATCAGGTACCCACAGTGGCATATAGCGTGGAGAGCTTGGAGAACAGATCGGAAGTCATTTTAAAAGTCTTGTATCTAGTTACGTTATTGTCTTATGTAAAATGTGTTTTGAGCTTCAGAAAGATGTAATTTCGTTATAACCTGTTTAACTATGGAGGATTGTAAAAGACAATATTGATTTATGAGATGATGTTTGACATAACATTTTGGGTATGTATGTCTGTGAGGACGATATTTTAATTATGAAAAGAATATTGATAGTATGTTGAAAATCGAGGACGTGACAACTTGGTATCAGAGCATAGGTTTAGAATACCTTAGGACCGTGGGGAGACACCTAGTCACATGGGTCTAGCGGTTGCATTTGGGGCATGAATTGTGTATGCTTATGTGAATAGTTTTCATTTGTCTACGTGGCATTGCGCTTATGTTTATGAAGGGTGGCGTGCTGTTGTTGACCGGTGTTGAAAAAAAAAAAAAAATTGGAGATTTAACCTCCTAGTTGTGTGATTATTGTTGATAGTTTCCCTTCTTTGACCCTTGTAGCAGTTGAAAATTTACGTGTTTTGCGAATACGGGTATTTGTGGAAAGTCGTGTATTGATGTGTGTTCTGTGAGTAAGTAATGATTGTTGGAAGTGCTAAGGCATTGTAATAAAAGTGTGATGATCGATTTTAATGTGATTAACTTACATTGTCAAGTTTGAATACGATGCATCTAATATGTTTATAATAAGTAATATGTTGATTGTTAACAGTGATGGTATTTGGCATATGTGAAACTTGTTTTCTTTTAAAACATTGAGGGTTTACTTCCGGATATTCAGTTTGAAGTACGGCTGGCCACCGCAACTTCGGGACTGAATGTCTAGAATAGAAACTCTTTGAACAAGATAAAGGAAAAGGGTTTACCTTCTGCTATGGGACTAGATCTCTTTGTTGATTTTATGCTTTTAAACATGGAATCATTCTGTTGTGAAAGGTGTGCATGTCTAAGTAGCTCTCAACTTGTTTGTCTTCTGTAAGTACGTATTTTTGTGTCCTAATAAGAATTAAGGATTACAAGGTGAGACGGTTAAACCCCTTTTGGAATTGGAGTGCTTTCTATTACTTTTATGAGATTAAATTGGTATGTGTGTTCTTGATACTTGGGAATGTGATGATATGACTGGATGATGTTACGTGATTAATAAGAACTTGTGTGAGACTATGATAGAGTCTAATGTCACGTTGATATTCTACCGTGGAAAGTGTTGGAATGAAGGGTTAAGCCTTGAAGGGAATACCAGTATATATGGTAATGTGATGGGGTTGTTCTAATGCGAGAGTTTCAGTTTCAAAAGAAATGAAACAAAGAATCTGTGTGGAGAAGGAAAGATGAAATAGAAAGAAGTACTCAGACTTTTCTTATTTCTGCTTTCTTGACTGATGTGTCTGTTGCATATCTGAATTGTTGCATGATTGTAGCTGAATCATTAGTGTACAGGGTCAAGAGTGATTTGTAAGTACTAGACAGAATGACAATAAACAGACGTATGG
The DNA here is from genome assembly GCA_018127125.1 of Rhododendron griersonianum. Lineage (NCBI taxonomy): Eukaryota > Viridiplantae > Streptophyta > Magnoliopsida > Ericales > Ericaceae > Rhododendron > Rhododendron griersonianum. Next base: position 48,795,431 of record CM030789.1, on the reverse strand, counting down.
TTAGATTATTTCTTTCAGATTGAACGCAAGGCAAAAAGGAAGGAAGGAGATGGTAGTTTCAAAGAGGAATTGTTTGGTATGGTTAGTGAGTCATGTTTGTTTGATTTAAAGTGGGAGTGTTGGCGTCGTGTGAGGGAATCGTCTAGCCTAGAGCTAGGAGTCGGTACATCTTTTAGAGGAGAAATTGAGGTGTGATCTAGATTTTTGTGATCATGTGATGAGGAGTAATGTGGTATCTCTAGTGAAAGTTTGTGAAATAGTTAAGGTAAGGAAGAATTGGTGTGGAGAAAGGAAGACAATGTTAGAAAGGAATCATGATTTATTTTCAGTAAAATCAATGTAAGTTTCTCAAGTTTAGACTTCATGTTTATTGAATAGTAGCATAACCTTAGTCATAGTGGTTTTGCGTATCCCCATCGAGGTTGGACAGGTTGAACCGTGGTTAATCAAATTTCGAGGACGAAATTTCTTTAAGGAGGGTAGAATGTAGAGACCCGAGTTAAATTTCAATAATATTAATGTTCTAATAAAAGTTAGAATTATGAAATAATGAGAAAGGTGATGTGTATGTGTGTTTGAGATTTATGTGATAGGATATGGAAGTTTGGGGTGTAAGAGTAATTTGAAAGGGTGGGAGTATATATAGATGGGGTGTGTGTGTAGAGAACCATTTTTCTTTCCCCAAAACACACACACACCTCACGGCTCTCTCTCCCTCTCTCGGCTCTCTCGCTCTATCTCCGATTATCTCCCTCCCTCCTCATTCTCACTCAAAACCCATGAGATTCAACCTCCATCTCACCTTCCGTACACGATCTTGAGCTCGTAGTTTGTTGGGTTTAGCTCGGAGTGGAGCGTTCGATTGATTTCAAGACTTTCGGAGCTAGGGCTTGCTTGATTGAGCTTGGGTTTCGTTCTTCGACTTTGAGGTAGGGATTTCTCTCCTCCTTTATGTGTTTATGAGTTGGTTTGATGTGTTTAAGAATGTTTAAACGTCCATATTTGTTGTTGAGAGAAATCTGTCGAAGCTAGAAATCGTGCACTGAAAATCCAAGTCCTACCGGTAGAAGTTGTGAACCTACCGGTAGAAACGCTGTCCAGGAGTGTCACTTTTGTGAAATTTTGGTCTTCTACCGGTAGGAGATTAATCTCTACCGGTAGGTATTCAAAAATCTGTCATTGTTTGTGAAATTTTGGTCTTCTACCGGTAGAGATTAATGTCTACCGGTAGACATTGAAAAATCAGCATTTTTGGAAAAACTTCGAACGATCATAACTTTTTCATCCGAACTCCGTTTTGGACAAATTTTATATCGAAATTGATGTACGGAAGGTCTACTTTCCAATGGTGGTGATCTCATCTCCTAATTCTTAACCGATAAGATTTGGTAGCCAAAATAAGATAGATTTATTCGTATATGTTGGGAAATCCTTTTTCTTAGTATCGTTTGAGTGAGACACGAATATTTCTAGGTGCGTTTAACTATCGGGACGGTCTACCGAGCCTTAGGGTGGTAGGATAGCACATTTGAGAAATGTTTGTCGACACCTAGAGCAAATGTGAGGTTGAGACGGTTGATGGTATATTAAAGTTGGAACGGGGATACTTGAATGACGATGATTGATTATATTATGAAGTGAAAATGTTAGTACAACTATTAATTTTCTCTTGAACTATAAATTGGAAGGTGAAGTCGTTGTTCCTAGTTACTTGCATGAAGTTGAGTTTGTGATTAAATAGTAGATATTTGGTTGTAGAATAAATGGGTCGGTGACGAGATTGACGATGAGAATTGTGGGAGATGTGATATGAATTGGTTGGCTAAGTGTGTATGTATATTGAAACAGGAAAATGGGTTAACCAATCATGTAAGAACTTGCGTGGTGTAATGGATATGTATTGTTGCGGTATTGATCTGCGTAAGATGATTTGATGTTGACGTCATTTGATTGATAAGAACTAAAAGTTGGTTTACTACATGACACGGACTAGGCCCACCAAAGGGTGTGGTGCTAGGGCAGGGGAAGCGGGTCCCATAACGCCCGGCAGGAGCAATCGCTCATGTCATTCGATTGATGAGAACTAAGAGTTGATTCACTACATAAAGGGGAAGCGGGTCCCATAACGCCGGGCAGGAGCATTCGCTCATGATACGGACTAGGCCCACCAACGGGTGTGGTGCTAGGGCAGGGGAAGCGGGTCCCATAACGCCCGGCAGGAGCATTCGCTCACGAGAATATAAATGAGAATTTGAGAATGATAGGCGATTATGAATGAGGAACAATTAACGTGGAGCACTGATGACTTTATTGGTTACTTATGAGGAAGTTCAAAGAGTTATGGTCATTCTCTGCTATAGTCGTTATATTTTGTTTACCATAAAATATGGAGTTGTGGTTTACGAAAAGGATTTGGAAAAAAAAAGGAAGTTTTATATGAGAATGGTCATGGTAACCGTTAATGGAAAATGAGACAAGATGGTGTGATCATATGAGAACTATGAACAGTGAACTTGAGCTGGTATGTTAGATTGTCTGAAATGTCTGTGCATGGCTTCTTTTCTTTTTACAACCTTTTTGATCATTATGATTCATTAGTACTATGTTGGCTTGGTAATTTGTTTGGTATGGAGACATGTTGATACTTGAGGTGCAATAGTGGTTCTAGGAGGTTTAGATCAATATTTGCATGAGGAGTTAAAATGAAAACTTAAGGAACATGGGGATAGGATAAAGGGTAGGTGTGTGTGTGAAAATGAGTAGACGTTGAAAAGTTGGCTCTAACATGAGAAAGTCATAAAGGGGACACGGATGAGGATACGATAGTTGTTAATCGGGGATTTGAAAGATGGATTTAGGTATGCGTGTGACCTCTTTAGTGTTGAATTGCAGTAGCATAATGTGCATAATAACTCAATGAGAGGTGGGTTAGTGAAATAGGATAGGAACGAGGAGATGGTCATTAAACAATTTAGTGTGCGTATAAGCTGTTGTATGGGGAAGTGAAAACAAAATTGTTATAAGTGATGGTAAGCCGATAATCTTAGGAAAAGTTGTGTGTGGATGCGTGTTGAGTTTGCGATAGACGTTTTGTTGATGAGGATCGATGTGAGACGTAACTTTGAATAACAAGGGATTTGATAAGCAAAGATGAGTTAAATACAAGTGTGAAGTGTGAGTTCGTTTGTTTTACCATAAAGTGTACCTTATCGCATGTTATAATGTTAAATGAATATATACATATCTTTTAATGTACCGATCATCCCGTTTACACACAAAGTTTGTAGAGATTTTCCTACTGGGCAAGTGTATGCTCAACCCTTCATTATCAGGTACCCACAGTGGCATATAGCGTGGAGAGCTTGGAGAACAGATCGGAAGTCATTTTAAAAGTCTTGTATCTAGTTACGTTATTGTCTTATGTAAAATGTGTTTTGAGCTTCAGAAAGATGTAATTTCGTTATAACCTGTTTAACTATGGAGGATTGTAAAAGACAATATTGATTTATGAGATGATGTTTGACATAACATTTTGGGTATGTATGTCTGTGAGGACGATATTTTAATTATGAAAAGAATATTGATAGTATATTGAAAATCGAGGACGTGACACTAATTACCCATACCCAACCCGACCCATTTATTAAAAAGCAAACCCGCCCCGCCCATTAGCCCAATTAAATACTACATACTAAAATTTAAAATGACTAAAATACCAATGTACACTAAAATTACCATACTATCCCTCTACTAGTAAAATGACCAAATTACCCCTGTACACTTAATTACCATATTACCATCACTTTTTTCTGTTCTGTACTTCTTTTGCAAAACTATAATCTCGTTCGGCTAAATAAGCCAACTGGGTTATTTTTTTGTCCTTATTCAAATTTTTTTCGTATTTGTTAGTTTTTCATCAATTTTTTGGGAATTATTGCATTGTCATGACAAGAGAAATATAAAAAGTAAAAAATTACGATCGAAACCTAATTTTTTTGAATAAAGACAAAAATAAGCCAATAAGCCAATTTTTTCGTTTTTATTCAAAAAAAATTGGATTTCGATCATAATTTTATACTTTTTAGATTCCTCTCGTCATGACGATGCAATAATCCTCCAAAAATTAACGAAAAACTAAAAATATAAAAAAATTTAAATAAAGACAAAAAAAAATAAGAACGCTTATTTTCGACTTTATTCACTTTCCTTTGTTTTCCGAAATCGAAGTCAAATTCTTACTCCTCCGTTTGTAAACAAATTTATCAAAAAATCTGAAGCTCTACAAAATAAGATAACGTTGACCTTAAATGGTCCCATGAAAACACACAAGAAGATTCAACTCGAGCTCCTATTAGACTGTAACCAAAAAAAAAAGAGGCTCCTATTAGACGAATGGCGGAGTTGATGAGATTTTCAATGAGTTAAATCCAAAGAATTAGGCTTCGTTGCAGTCCATATGTGGACTACAGGGGTGCGGTTGAAAGATTGTGAATCAGATGGTGTTTTTGAAGGTTGAGATTTAAAAAAACTTTTTCGGAGAATTTTTTTATAAAGTTTGGACCGTTTGATGCAAATATGAACGACTAAGTTTATACTGCATGGACTCTTTGCAGTCCAACTGCAGAGAGTTCGCATCCAAATCAAATTACTAGTAATTAAGGACATTATGGGTAGATTATTTTCGAATGCATGTCAGTTTTCGAACTTACATCAATTGCCAGGATCAAGCCCAAGATTCGTTTGGTTTTCAAAGATTCGTTAAGTAAGTTAAGAAACGCAAATTTTGATCGGAACTCGGTTTGCATTCTCTCTCTTCATTTGTGTTCGTTTTATACACTATGGAGTGCTAAAATCAGTCTTAATTAACCTACTGGGCAACAACCAATACACTTGGCCCGAACATTTAATTAGTTTTTCACTGCGATTTAAGGTTCCAATTCCAAGCTTTTTCGAAGGTTTACGGTTCGGCTGGGGTTCCTTGTTATCGCAACGGAACTTCAAACGTACAGCACCAGAACATTGATAGTATGACATAGCAACATATAAATATACGTAGGGAGGTGAGTTCGGACTACCTCTCGTCCAGCGAAACGAGTTTTGGAGAGATTTTGGCGGCGGTTCGGAGCGATGACGGAGCTCGGTCGGATGGTGATGGTGTTCGGCTGTGGAGGTGTGGCAGTGGTGTATGGTAGTGGAAATGGTGGTGCTCGGTGGCGGCTGGCGGTGATCCGGTTGGAGGAGGAGAAGGTGGTGATGGCAAGCACGGCTGTGAGGAGGTGGGAGGAGAGTATTGACTGATAAATGGAGTTTTTTTTTATTGGGTTATACTCATGACTTATTGGGTCATTTAAGTTGACCCAATTAAGCCCAATTAATAAATGGGTTAGATGGGTTGGACCCATTCTGACCCAGCTAATAAATGGGTTGGGTTGGGTCTATTTTTTAATAGATGGGTTTGGGTTTCTTAATGTGTCTGGGTTCAATTTGTCACCCCTAATCACGGGTGACATAATTTCATCGAGAATGGTGCATGCATTATTTTACCTAAACTACGGCCACTGCCACCACCTCCTCCAGCTTTAACCATCGTCGTCCTCCGCACAGATGTGCCCTCGATCCCCTCTCCAGAGTCGAATCCCGTATAGTCGAACACCACATAGGGGTGTTTGGGAGCCTACTTTTTGGCTTTTCATTTTCAAATTTTTGGCTTTTTGACTTTTTGAATTATGATCAGAATGTATTTTGAATATGATAGAGTGTTTGGATGATAAGTGCATAATACATTTTGCAATAGGAGTAGTGTTTGGGAGATATGTGATGAAAATGAATTATGAGTTGGGTTTTTACCATATTGCCCTTGATTATTTTTTATGGGAATGTGTATAAATAATTGTTTAGTCAATTTTTTAGTTTGTTTGATAATTAACGAGAACCGTAGACTTTTTTTTTTTTTTTGATCCGCTGAACCGTAGACCTTTGATATTGTTTTTTGTATGCACGCAACATGGAGACCGTTGGATCGCCCCATCGTCTTAAGAGATAAAGTGTATTTACCAATACAACAAAGGTACCAATGAACCGACATGTTTATCAAGAAAACAGAGTAGTAGGAGTATTTCTCTTGATCGGCCAAGAAAGCTATGATAGTATACCACTGATGAGAGAGAAGACGAAACCACAAATCTCTGGAGGTAGTTATTTGTAGCTCAAATTTGAGAGAAACCCACTTATTTTTCTTGAAATCAAACTCACAGTTACTACAAAGGGTGTTCGACGAGGTTAAAGATGGGTGAGGATTTTCCACGAGGTTAGATCGGCTTCTCTCTTCTTCAGTTTTCGTCTGCTCTCTCTCTCTCTCTCTCTCTCTCTCTTCAACAGTCGTGTGTGGTGGGAAAGAACAGATCTGGAATAAAAGAGGAGGATTGTATGTAATTACCCAATTTCAGTCAGGGTATTTTGGTAATTGAACAGAAAATGGGAAAAGCTCAAAATGCAAAAAGGACCTTTGGGGCTCTTTTTCACTTCTTGCCTCTAAACGCAAAATCGGTGAATGTGTTTTCTGAGAATGAGTTTTGGAATGAGGAGCCAAACAACCAAAACTGAAAAATGAGATAATGAAAATGTGAAAAGGAGGTATCCAAACACCCCCATAGTCCTCTAGCCTCCTAGTGATTGGTTGGGAAAAAAACACAGTAAATTGTTTTACCAGGTAATATATTTTTGGTCATATGGATGAAAAATGTTTTTCATTTGGAAAGGGCGTAAGTCATTTTCGGTTTCCAATTCATTCCACGCGTACGCGCTCGATCATCCTTGTCATTCACAGCTTCGTCTCTTCCGCCAAGGCCCCAACCTTTTCGTTCCCAATATGTTTGCAATGTCCAACCACTCTCACTTCACAATCAAACCTTAATCACAGATCGATAAAACTCCTACTTTGATGGGGTTTTTTTTATCGGCACCTATTTTGATGGTTTTGAGACATTCTAAAAAAATTCTTTTCCACTATCAACCAAATACCCCAAAACTCAAACATAAATTTCCTTTTCGGAAAAATTGTTTTTCATGAAGAATATTTTATGCCGATAAATATTTTACGTTAAACAAACGAAGCTTGACGGATCATTTGTTTGCCAGAAGATAAATGAAGAGATAAAGAATCCATGGGGATATAATACCCTTCGGATATAGCTCAGTAGATACGTGACTTGATCAGATGAAAGAATCGATACAGCCATGTACCAACAACCTTGTCGTAGGAGCAATATTTGTATTCAGTCGTTACTCTACCTTTAATTGGAAGCTGCGGCGCCTTCTATTTGAACTTGTCTTCCAACTGTTCGATGAAATGCATCAACCATGACTTCTTTTTGAATTATTTTTGCAGCAAAACGTGGTTATGTTTTGAACTTGTCCGCCAATAGTTCGATGGAATGCAACCTTTTAGTTACAATCATGTCAAGTAAATGTTGGGGATTCGAACGTCAAACCCACAAGCGAACTCACACAATCGATGAACAAACCAATAACAAAAAACAATCTAAAGTAAGAAAAGAACAAGACACAGAGATTCACGTGGTTCCGACTTAAGCTGATTGCTTAATCGTACATTCACAGGTGCTGGGTGTTTCACTATGATGATATTATGTAAGAGTTACAATAGGAGGCAACCCTAGCTTTGCTTTTATATGAGCAAGCAAGCTAATACACAAAAAACCCTAAAAAACACTAAATCCGCGTGTTTTCTCGCCGCCAACCGCCCGGGCCAATTTGGGGCCGCCCGGGCCAAATTTACTGCAACCAATTCCTGCATCTGCCTTGTGCGGCTGCCCGGGCCAATTTTTCTGCGACCTCCCACTTGAATTTTCTTCACATGTCAACAGTAAAATCATAACATGCATGGATAACAAATTGCAAACTCCTCAAACTTTAACTATCCAAGATTTTATTTTATTTTTTGGAAAGAGATCGAGAACATGATAAAATCTCCTTAGACCACTAGCTTTAATTATCCAAGAAATTTTTTTTTGGTAGAGCATTCAATAAATTTCCACCATCCTTATTCGTATCCAAATTGCACATGCAATGTTTGATCTGGGATCTTCATTGTCAATTGAGCACATGAAATGTAGTTTTGTTAGACTAATGAGTACGTAATAAATTTGTTGAAAATGTGATGCAAGAGAATTCACCAACCTCATGACAGTGGCGATGCCAGGATTCGGACGTACGTGGGGTGGCACCGTTTAATGAAAATTTAAGTTACATGTTGTGCGGAAAACTATGAAAAAAAAGTAAGTGTACAGTCATATACTAAATATTGTCGTGGACTCTTTTTTTTTTTGAAAAAGAAATAAATGCTTTCTTCAATTCTCTTATGGTATGCAAATGCATTAAGACATTACGATATTATTATTTTTTTATCCGAATCGACCATTCTCTAAATTGTAATTTTTACAATATTTGTACGAAGTATTTTTATTTTTTTTTGCATACCCGTAAATACTTAGTCATACCACATTAGTTTTAAATATATATATATGTGTGTTCGAATGGGTCAAGTAAAAATTTAATGTCCAAATGGGTCATGAACCTTTTCAATTAGGGAAAAAAAAATTTCAAATTTTGTGGGAATTATAGGATACAATTAAAAATGTGAAAAAATTATAGATAGCCAAGGTGAATCAAACCCCACTATAGTATCCCAATAGTGTCTCAATCTTACATGCTTTACCACTCTGCCAAAGCATCCTTTTGTGTAAGCTTCTATACATATTTTTTATTTAACCTATCTATGTACTATATTGTTTTGTGTGTGGGTATTTTCGAACGGGGTGGCACGTGTCTTCTCCCCCACTAGTTACCTCCGGTGCCCCTGCAGTCATGCATTGTTACTGCATAGTTAAAAGATTACAAACCCAAATACTAGGCAATACAGCTGTGATTCTGTGAAAAAAATTGAAGTACAAGTTGTGAGATGCGTCGATATATTTTTTGAAGATGTCAAGCTAAAGAAAAAACCTGTAACAGTTGCATATATTTTTTTGGTACTTTGGAATATTATAAAACTTAGAAAAAAAGAGAAAACAACATATGTGCCAGCATAGTTAAAAGATTACAAACCCAAATACTAGGCAATACAACTTCCTAATAAATAATCTGCCTTAGGTTATCACGAGCGTATCCAAAGTTCTCTCATCAATAATGGTTTCTCCGGCCACCGAAACCACCAACTACTCGTTCTGCCTTGCACCAAGTCTCACTAAATGGTCAGCACATTGGTTACCCTCCCTATAGATATGGGTAAGCACTGATGTTGCATATAGCTGAGTCCTTGTTCAATTTGGTAGCCGGAAGGATGTCGATCCGAACGACTCTGTCTTCTATATATTTTTTGACAACTTTACAATTGATTAGTAGTACAGTGAAATTGAGATTTCCTAGATCTTCATCCACAAGGAAGGGGCTGCAATAAATCAAATCCTTCAGTTCTTCTTGCAATGTATTAATATATAGCATTTGTGTAAATTTCCCTCAACTACTGTCCTTAAAGCATTTGTTGTCATGACCAAAGGCAAATTTAATTTGTGTTAAAAGAATGAAAATCTGCTTTTAGGTTCCTTCTCAATTTTCTTTTTCGAAGCCTTCTCATATTGCTCAACAAAAAACTGCTAGAAATTAAGAAGTTTTTGAATGAACGAAATCATCAAAAAAATAAATTCATAGTCGATCTCACTATGTTGTGATGGAGATACCCACTAAAAAGAGCAAATTTCTGCCATCCTTATTCATATCAGAATTCCATGCAATGTTCTGGGATCTTCATTGTCAAATGGGCAATATGAAATGTAGTTTTGCTGGACTAATGAATTTGTTGAAAATGTGATATGAGCCACATGTTCTAAAGAGCACTAGTCCAGGCTTTCTATGGCTCTATCCATTCAATTTTCTGCCAACAGCCATGCTTCATTCTTTTGTTTGCTTATGTTAGTATTAATCTATTTGAAGGGGCACCGGTTTACGGAGCGAAAACAGCACATGATAAGCCCTACCATGTTGTCAATGTTAAGTCGCTGGATCCAAATCCACATTGCATAGAATCCACAAGGGGTACGTACGTACCTCTCTAGCTAACCCTATAACTTGCTGCATTTTATTACTAGTAGTTGTTCTTTTTCATTGTTAGCAAAATATTGTTGTCATTAGGTTGAACTATTTCTCTTGGTTTTCTGTAGGCTATGTTCGAGCATCCTATCACCCAATACTTTCGTTCCCGGCTCGTGCATTTCTATCTGCACAATCGTGTCTTGAGATTCGAAAATTCTACAACATCGTGTGATTAAGCATTATTAGTACAGCATGCGTGTTGTGCCCAGTCTTATCCGACGGTTCGAATCTTATCTCGCAATTAACGACCGAGAGCCGTTCATTGTCGAGATGAGATCTGGAGCCGTTCGTGTTAAATTAAGCCGCTCATGACTCATGAGATATAAGGAGATATTTTTTCCTAAGCAAAAAGAATTTATTAATCTTTATAAAAGATTACAACCAGCAATAAGCCACCGGCCCACCCGAAGACCTAAAAGAAGATAAAGACGCCAACTGAATACCAAAACACCCATAAAACCCAACATAATACAGCCAAAAACCAAAGCGAGCTCCTTGGACCATATACAGAATACCCCTCGTTCAATTATCGAATGCTTATTTGTGAGATTGTAATTCACCAGATCAGAGCAAACGGGAGTCCCTAAAAGTTGTTCACAGGCATGGTATTGGGTTCACAGGCATGGTATTTGATCCAAACTCAAGAGAAAAACAAAAACAGAAAACTTAAACTATAGTTTAGTTTTCCAAATGGCTTTGTTTGGTTCCTAGTTTAGTTTTAGTTTTAGATTTATTGCTTTTTATTCTCCACAGGTCTGGGATAAAGTAAAGTTTAACTAAACTTTAGAGCACTGTGGGGTTTCGATTAGCCTGATCTACTTCCTCTGAGCCTCTGGTTAGGATGGATGGTTCACCTAGCCCTTCACCTACCCTGCACAAGGAAGCACGACTAAAAGACCATACCGGAGGGGCACAAAAGTACAATTTGCCCTGTTTTGGTGTCAAAGTCTGGGAAATTAAGGTTAAAATAGAATTCGACCTTACTTTACAAAGTCCATTCCACGAAGATAATGCTCACCACCAGCCACCCCACAATGAGAGGGATTGAAAGAGTCAAAATTGAACTGGTCCTACATGTGATTAAAAATGACGTTTTATTCTTTGATTTTAATTTCCCGAGTCAAGTCTATGTCCTTGGGTGCCATACTCACTTGCACTTTCATTTTATGAACCAAAGAAAAGATATATTGCACTAGTTTAATAGCCTAATTTCTAACTCATGAGATAACCAGCCATTCTAGAGCACTAGTTTTCTGGGGCTTCCTGTGGCTCACTCCATTCCATTTAAAGACATTTGTTGATTAGTCCTCTGATTACCGGTCCATTTTTTCTTTCAAGTTCATTAATTTTCTCTGGTATGACAGTTATTTGATTGTGAAATAGGAAAACACTACTCACGTGTCCTCTTTGAAGCCACTCCAGTTTCCAACTTCTCACGCTTATGCCCCCTTTGAACCATAAAACATTGGAAATTTCTCCCACCTTCTTTTCTCTTTTATCTCGCCACAAGAGAGATCTTTTATGTCATTTTTTTCTGTCCTAAAATATGTTGGGAATGCCTTGTATTCTTTAGTCCCACATTGGTTAATTATGTTGTTCCCCTTTTTGTAGTCTAATATAAATAGGGCTTTTGGGGGACTTCTATAAATTATCTTTTGGACTCTCATATTGTGGTCTTTCTAGAGTTACGGATTACAACCGGCTCTTTGTATCTCTTCTTTACGTTGGTTAGTGAATCATCTCTTTCCTCGCCCGTGGACGTACCCATCTTGGGGAATCACATATATCTTGTGTCTTTGTGATTTCTTGTTTAGTATTCAATTTCTCGTTCTTAGCTTGCATTCATAGCGTTCGTTACAACAAACTGGTATCAGAGCCTTAGGTTGCAAAAACTAGGGTTTTGTTTCCGATTGTGGCTATGACAGCTAAATTCGAGATTGTGAAGTTTGATGGGCAGAGCAGTAGTTTCAGTCTTTGGAGAGTAAAGATGAAGGCTTTGTTAACCCAACAAGGATTGCACAAGGCTTTGTTAGGCAAGATTAGTTCTGGAATCAAAGAGGAAGATTGGGATGATACGGATGCCAAAGCTCTGAGTTCTATTCAGTTGAGTCTGGCAGATGACGTTCTTCGCGAGGTGGAAGAAGAAACTTCAACAGCAGGAATTTGGCTGAAGTTGGAAGGCATATATATGATGAAGTTGCTCACCAACAGGTTATATCTCAAACAACGTCTTTATACGTTTTGTATGCAAGAAGGTATACCTGTTAAGGATCATTTAGACGGGTTCAATCGTATTATTATGCATCTGAAAAATATTGATAGTAAAATTGAGGATGAGGACCAAGCCCTAATTTTGCTATGTTCTTTACCACTTTCGTATGAGCACTTTGTTACAACCCTATTGTATGGTAAAGACACAATATCCATGGAGGATGTTAAGGCCAGTCTTTATTCGAAAGAATTAAGAAAAAAGGTGTCAGGTGTGGGTGATGCACATGCGGAGGATTTGTTTGTTAGGGGAAGAACAGTAGAAAATGAGGAGTCGAGTAATAGGGGAAGATCCAGGTCATCAGGTAAGAAGAAGGGAAAGTGAAATTATTGCAAGAAACTCGGGCACTGGAAAAAAGACTGTTTAAAACTCAAGGAGAAAGAAAAAGAAGACCAGAAAGGGGGTAAAGTAATTGCTGGAATTGCTGAAAGTTCAGATGAGTCAGATAGTGTGTTATCAGTTACAGAAGGAGATTATCACTCTAATACCGAGTGGATTCTAGATTCTGGATGTTCATACCACATGTGTCCGCATAGAGAGTGGTTTTCTACTTATGAGGCGACCAATGGTGGTACAGTTTTGATGGGCAACAACATGGCCTATAAGACTATTAGTTCAGGAACGATTTAGCTTAGGATGCATGACGGTATTGTTAGGACTTTATCTGAGGTTCGACATGTTCCGGATTTGAAGAAAAATCTTATATCCCTGGGTGCTCTTGATTCTCATCGTTGCAAATTCCTCGGTGAAGGTGGAGTTTTGAAAGTCTTGAGGGGTGCATTGGTACTGATGAAGGGTCAGAAGCGTGGTAACCTCTATACACTCCAGGGCAGTACAGTTCTAGGTGCTGCAGCAACGGTTGCTTCATCCAATTAAGGTTTCAGATTCAGACTTGACTCGTTTGTGGCATCTGCGCCTTGGGCATATGAGTGAGAGGGGGATGACAGTTTTGAGCAAACAGGGTTTGCTATGTGGCCAGAAAATTGAGAAGCTGGATTTCTGTGAGCATTGTGTCTACGGCAAGCAATGCAGGGTAAAATTCAGTACAGCTGTTCATCGCACCAAAGGCACGGTGGATTATTTTCACTCGGATCTTTGGGGTCCCGCAGAGGTAACTTCTAAAGGTGGTTTTCGATATTTTATGAGTCTTATCGATGATTTCTCTTGTAAGATTTGGGTGTATATGTTGAAACATAAGAGTGACGCCTTTAATACATTCAAACAGTTTAAAACTTTGATTGAGAATCAGACTAGTAAGAAAATAAAACGTTTGAGAACTGGCAATGGTATGGAGTTTTGTCTTGGCGAGTTTGATAGGTTCTGCAGTGATGAGGGTATTGTGAGGCATCACACAGTGAGAAAAACCTCTCAGCAGAATGGTGTGGCTGAATGGATGAACATGACTCTTTTGGAGAAGGCATGTTGTATGTTGTCCAATTTCGGATTGGGCAAAGAATTTTAGGCTGAAGCCGTTTCCACGACATGCTATTTGGTGAACAGGTCTCCGTCGACTGCTATTGAGTGTAAGACTCCGTTTGAGGTATGGTCAGGTCATCCAGCTGATTATTCTGTGTTGCGTGTTTTTGGGTGTCCAGCTTACGCTCATGTGAATGAGGGTAAATTGGAGCCACTGGCCAAGAAGTGTATTTTCTTGGGTTATGCAGTAGGTGTCAAAGGGTATAGGTTATGGTGCTCTAATGATTCGAAGTTTTTGATTAGCAGGGATGCGACTTTTGATGAAAATTATCTGATTAAGGGGTCTAAGTAGGTTGATGATACAGTTCAGGAGCATAGTGTTCCAAAGCAGGTCGAGTTTTTGAGTGAATCTTCCGACTCAGGGAAGAAGCATATTGAGAAGCCATTTGAAGAGGAGTTTAAGAGTTCAGACACAGTGGTTGATGCGTTAGTTGAGCAACCACACACTATTGCTAAAGATAGGCCAAGGAGGGAGATTCGGCCTCCTGAAAGGTATTCGGCTTATTCTGAGATGGTGGCCTATGCTTTATCAGTTGCTGAGACAGTTGAGTATGAGGAGCCTTCCAGCTATACGGAAGCTGTTTCGAGCACTAAGTCTGCACAGTGATTTGTTACTATGAATGAGGAGATTGAGTCTCTTCAGAAGAATCAGACATGGGAGTTAGTAGAACCACTGAAAGGGAAGAGGATTGTTGGGTGCAAGTGGGTCTTCAAGCGCAAACCAGGTATTCCAGGGGTAGAAGACACTCGGTTCAAAGCTCGACTAGTGGCGAAAGGATACAGTTAGAAGGATGGTGTTGACTACAATGAGGTATTTTCACCAGTTGTAAAATAGAGTTCCATTCGCACTTTACTTGCTATTGTTGCATGTTATGATCTTGAGTTAGAGCAACTTGACGTTAAAACTGCGTTTTTGCATGGCGAGCTTGAGGAACAGATTTATATGCGTCAGCCTGAGGGATTTATTGTTTCTGGTAAGAAGGATCACGTTTGTTTACTTCCTAAGTCTTTATATGGACTTAAACAATCCCCAAGGCAATGGTATAAGCGGTTTGATACTTTTATGATAAGCTATTCATATTCTAGGAGTGAGTATGACGGTTGTGTGTATTTTCGAAAACTTTCAGATGGTTCATTTGTTTATCTACTGTTGTATGTTGATGATATGCTTATTGCTGCCAATAGTGTATCAGAAATCAACAGGTTGAAATAATAGTTAGGTGGTGAATTTGAGATGAAAGATTTGGGTGTGGCAAAACGTATTTTTGGTATGGAGATTTGTAGAGATCGAGTAGCTGGCAAATTATTTTTGAATCAGAAGTCTTATATTCTCAAAGTGCTTGAGCGCTTTGCCATGCAGAACTCGAAGCCAGTTAGTACCCCTTTGGCAGCACACTTTCGACTTTCAGCTGAGTTGTCACCACAGTTGGAGGATGAGGAGAAGTATATGTCTCAGGTTCCATATTCGTGCGCAGTTGGGAGCCTTATGTACGCCATGGTATGTACTCATCCTGATATTTCACATGTAGTTAGTGTCGTTAGTCATTATATGGGGCGTCCAGGAAAGGCACATTGGGAGGCTATGAAATGGATACTACGGTATTTGTGCGGAACTGTAGGTGTTGGTCTATTGTTTGGGGTTGCCAATTCTGGTGATCATGTTGTTAGTTATGTTGATTCGGATTTTACCGGTGACCACGATAAGAGGAGGTCTCTGACAGGTTATGTCTTTACTCTGTCCGGTAGTGCTATTAGTTGGAAAGCTACTTTACAGGCTACAGTCGCGCTGTCTACAACAGAAGCGGAGTATATGGCCATTGCTGAAGCTGTGAAGGAGGCATTGTGGATGAGAGGTTTGCTTTGTGAGCTTGGTCTTGCACAGGGTGTGAGTTCAGTATTTTGTGATTCGCAGAGTGCTATACATTTGCTAAAAATCTGATGTATCATGAGAGGACTAAGCATATCGATGTCAGGTATCACTTCATTCGGGATATCATCTCACAGAAGCAAGTTGAGGTGAAGAAAGTGGGTACGGCAGATAACCCAGCAGATATGTTGACTAAATCGGTTCCGGTTGCCAAGTTCAAGTATTGCTTGGGCTTGCTTGGTATTTGCAGTTGATCGCCCCTCGGGGGCATTTGGCAAGTGAGAGGTTAGAAAGGGAAAGCTATATTTGGTGATTTGGTTTAGTGAAATTCAAGTCAAGGTGGAGAATTGTTGGGAATGCCTTGTATTCTTTAGTCCCACATTGGCTAATTATGTTGTTCCCGTTTTTGTAGCCTATTATAAATAGGGCTTTTGGGGGATTTCTATAGATTATCTTTTGGGCTCTCATATTGTGGCCTTTCTAGAGTTACAGATTACAGCCGGCTCTTTGTATCTCTTCTTCACGTTGGTTAGTGAATCCTCTCTTTCCTCGCTTGTGGACGTACCCATCTTGGGGAACCACGTATATCTTGTGTCTTTGTGATTTCTTGTTTAGTATTCAATTTCTTGTTCTTAGCTTGCATTCATAGCGTTTGTTACAACAAAATTTTTTATCACGCCACAAGGGCGAGGTTGTTTTTCTTTTATCTCGCTACAAGAGCAAGGTTTTTTATTCTGCTCTAAAACCCACTTTTTATTACGCTTTCACTGAAAACCGTGATCTCTGTGAATCTCCTTAATGTGACCATATCTATTATTGTAGTTGTGGCAACTGTACTCATCCGTGCACCAGAGGGCCATTACGGAGATCCTCCGGTGTGGTCTTTTAGTTGTGCTTCCTTGTGTAGGCTAGGTGGAAGCCAGGAGCCACTCTCAATCAAACCATGGTCAAGGAAGGAGTGAACTAGATTCATTGGAGCCTCACACAAAATTATTAGTGTCACTCAAAGATTCATTATTGCCACTCTGAAAATTACTATTGCCACACCAAAAAATACTACTGTCACTCCAAAAATTACTACTGCCACTACAAAAATTACTATTGTCACACCATTCCATTGCGGATGAGAATGGTTATTCCTAAGCGCAGCCAAACTTGGGAATGAAAATAATATTCCAATCTTATTTCCTCCAATTCTATTCCAATTTCATTTCATTCCATTATCAATTTCATTCCATCGAACTAAACATAACCTAAATTTTTTTTTTGATGGCAGGGTTCAGGAGGCAACACCGTACCCAAGGTGGGAGCTCAGGAGCAAAACAAACGAAACCTAAACAATAGTAGCAAGGTATTGATAATATTGTAAAACGCTACCGTCAACACTTTGTGTTCTCTAATCCATTCAATACATGGTGAAAAACTAGCATTAAAGAATCACATATATCTAAGTCATGCTTTCTTCCGCTTTTTTTGCTTGATTTTTATTCGTGTATATAATTGTGTGTGTGTTTCATGGATAATTTCGATCCAATTGACCACTCAATAATTTCCCCACACGAGCAAGGGGTTTTGAGTGAAGAAGCAGGGGAGTTGCTTTTCAATTTCTAAGACCCATTCAGGAAGTCCCCATCAGGGAGTCTTTGGTGTTTCTGTGTTTGGATTGCGTTTTGAAATTTTTTTTGAAAAATAGTAGGGCTAATAAGTGGAGAGAGATAGAGAAAGAAATATTGGAAGTAGGGGGAATCTAGGAGGGATTTTTTGAAAAATTCTTTTAACAAAGTGAAGAGAACACAGCATTTCAATGGTTTTTTCCCCCACAGAGCAAAAGTCTATATAGGTCAACCGAAAGACCGTGAGAAGTCGTGTAATGTGGAAGCGTAGGTATGATAACCGTAACCTCTGCGGGAGTATGGCTCTGTCACACCACACCGCCAAAAAGGTAATATAACTTTTCATCGATTTTTCACGTAGCTGAATCACGTTTGTCTTACAAATAGGCGAATCTCGCATTTGATCTTGAGGAACTGGGGGTTGGTGCTGTCCGTGGTGTGTCGGGCGATCCCAGTCGATTGAGCAGAGTCCGTTACTTTTTGTTTTCATATTGCAGCTACGTGATTATTGGGATAAAATTTTGCGTAAATGATATATACGTCGGACAAGTCTTAAAAAGCTGGCCGCGACGTTGGCAAGTTCCATCAAAGGGTCTTTGCACCGAGTCTTGGTGCTTTTGTTCGCAAATTCCAGGAAAGGAGCCTGAGAACTAGTTTTCCACACACGGCAAGGAAAGACCGAGAGGAGTCCTGCAATGTGGACCTCAGTTTAAATGTACATATCTAGAGGACTTGATTAATACCTTCAGAGATCCGACGTAGGCTTAGAGTCTCTAAGCCTACGGCAAAGAAGAAGATTTTATTAAGAAGAGAAAGGAAAGAACAAGATAAATAACAAACAAAAGATGGCGACACGAACGATTAACCTCAAAAATTACGACGAAAAGCTAAACAGAGAGCTACGAAAAGTAAAAAATCTCGAAATAAGTTTCAGACTTATAGGGAGTGGTTTAGTGGAAAGTTATCGTTGTACATATATGTTTCGTGAGTCAATTAGAAGAAAAGTTGAATATTGGAGTAATAAAAGTGTTCTATTGTGAAGAATATATATGTTTGATTTTTCCTCTATCAGAGCCAATCAAAGGTCTCCTCCCTCAGAGTGAAACTCTTCTCTCTCTTTCTTCCATTTTTTTATCTGTTTATGAGAAGATTTGTTACAGTAGTACTTAAGATTGATGATTTAATGGATTTGATCCAAACTCAAGAGAAAAACAAAAACAGAAAACTTAAGCTATAGTTTAATTTTCCAAATGGCTTTGTTTGGTTCCTAGTTTAGTTTTAGTTTTAGATTTATTGCTTTTTATTCTCCACAGGTTTGGGATAAAGTAAAGTTTAACTAAACTTTAGAGCACTGTGGGGTTTCGATTAGCCTGATCTACTTCCTCTGAGCCTCTGGTTAGGATGGATGGTTCACCTAGCCCTTCACCTACCCTGCACAAGGAAGCACGACTAAAAGACCATACCGGAGGGGCACAAAAGTACAATTTGCCCTGTTTTGGTGTCAAAGTCTGGGAAATTAAGGTTAAAATAGAATTCGGCCTTACTTTACAAAGTCCATTCCACGAAGATAATGCTCACCACCAGCCACCCCACAATGAGAGGGATTGAAAGAGACAAAATTGAACTGGTCCTACAAGCATTGATTAAAAATGACGTTTTAGTCTTTGATTTTAATTTTTCGAGTCAAGTCTATGACCTTGGGTGCCATACTCACTTGCACTTTCATTTTTTGAACCAAAGAGACAATATTGCCCAAGCTAATTGCTATAAATTTGACTCTTTAATAGCCTAATTTCTAACTGAGATAACCAGCCATCCTAGAGCACTAGTTTTCCGGGGCTTCCTTATGGCTCTCTCCATTCCATTTTCTGCCAACAGCCATGTTTCATTCTTCTGTTTGCTCATATTTGTATTAATGTACTTGAAGGGGGCACCGGTTTATGGAGCGAAACGAGAGCATGGTATGCCCTACCATGTTGTAAATGTGAAGTCCCTGGATCCAAATCCATATTGCATAGAATCCACAAAGGGTAATTCTCTAGCCCTATAACTTTCTGCAATTTTATTGATTTCCTTCTTTGTCAGCTAGGTTGAACTATTTCTCTCAATTTTCTTCAGGCTTATGTTTGAATATCTGTCATTTCTCTGTTTCATTCTCTGCTCAAAACCTAGATGTAGCTACACAATTAATCAACTCTCAAAAAATGAAAAGTTAATGGAATACTGACATGTGGTGCTCAAGAAGCCATCTTGATCACATATTGGTGCCGGGACCACATGCTTGGTATGGAGCCCACAACAATATTTTGCGGAAAAGGCTCCCTAGAGCACCACGTTTTTTATTTTATAGGCAAAAGGTTTTATTGAGAAACTTGACAAATGGTACATCAAGTTGGGTGGAGGGGAGGGGAATCCAACCAAAGGTTGAATGCAGAAACAAACACAAAACGAGAACACCCAAACAAAATTGAAGCCCAACAACAATAAATCTATAGAGCACACATTGCGGTGCTAATTCACAAGCACAAATTAATAATCAATAATCTTAGGAAGCTGATTTTGAGGCTCCCTTTTTTTATGCAGGCACTCCAAATTTTAATGAAGTTACAACACTACCCTTTTCAAGATACAAAAATTACTAAAGGCACTCCACTCCCAAATTATCTCCTCATTTTACTGAGGCACTCCAAACGGAATTACTCCACAAAACCAAACGGAAATACTCCACAAAACCAAACAGAAATCTGGACACAAAATCTTCATACATAGCTAGAATTCTCCAAAATATTCATTGCTAGAATAGCAGCACTAACTACTGTGAAAATAAACATTGCTAGAATTCTCCAAAAAAAAAAAAAACAGCACACAACTGCCTCAAGAGCAAAATAGTTGAACCAAAACATACAACATACCTCTTTCCAGTAACTACGTACATCAAGTAAGAACACCTTGATCAACCAATTTAGCAAGTAGCTTAAGGTTATTTCTTAATCACAGTTGATACCATCTTAAAAAATGGGCTAAAAGCTGGAGAAATTTTAGTTCTTACAAGTTACAATCCAGATTGAATTTGTGACCTTAGTGGCATAATCTAGGGCTTCCGCTCCCGCTCTAAATTCTCACTTTGCGCTCGTGCTCTCACTCATCGCTCTTATGAATTTTAGTAATTAATTTGGAATGTTCTTGAAAGGCACTTTCACGCTTGCGCTATAGCTCACTCACGGGCGCACGTGCTTTGTGTGTCCTAGTTTTTAACTGCTTATACATACGTATCAATATGCACTGATCTTACCGCTGCTACCATCGATGCCATCAACAACACCTCACTGCCTCTGCCGCTTTAGCACCTCCACTCTATCAAGTAATTACCACTCCATCAGGGAGGGCTTTCTACAACGAGTTGGTCAAGATCAGATGTAGATGCTCGAGATCCGCTTGGTCTGCGTCGTTATGTAAAGCCGAGCAAAAATAGAGAATAAAACCAAGCAAAAATACCTCAAATAGAGCATGAAGGGAGTAGCAAACCGCCGATGAAAAGGAGCAGCTACCGGCGACGATCGGAAACAGAGCAAACCCAAAACCAGAGAGCAGCAAACGGCTAGGGTTTGGTACCGTCTTCCTCTTTTTTCTTCGTCTTCCACTTTTTTCTTTTCAGTTAACGATGAGGCAGAGGAAAAGGTAAAGTAAATCATGGAGCGGCTGAAGTAATTTTGGGAGCGCCTGAAGTAATTTTGGTAACTTGCAAAAGGGTAATTTTGGAAAAACACTGTAGCTTGGAGCGCCTGAAGTAATTATTGGAGCGCGAATATCAATTCCCTAATCTTATTTATATTACTCCACATTAAATTTTCGAATGCTTATTTGTGAGATTGTAGTACCAGATCAGAGCAAAAGGGAGTCGCTAAAAGTTGTTCACAGGCATGGACCATGCTCTCATATGAATGAGGCCCGAACCAGTGGTCCAACCCTCGCTGAAATCATGTCTCATGACCAGGCCCGAGTCAACTCACTTCAGATTCGACTCCGCCCCAAGTCGGACCACAACAGTCTCGACGACGTCAAAGCCACCGTCTCGGCCAAGACCGGGCGATCAATTGGCGGCGGCAATTACATCGTCACGTTAGGACTCGGAACCCCCCAAAAGGACCTTACCCTTACGTTCGACACCGGCAGCGACGTCACTTGGATTCAGTGCCAGCCATGCATTAGGTACTCTCCAGATTTAAAATTAATAGCTTCAATTTGATTTTTTTGGTTGTTATACAATATTGATTTTGATACACTAATTTTGTTAGGATACTGATTTTCGCGCTCCAAGATTTACTGCAGGCGCTCCACCTTTTTGTTTTTGCACTGTGATGTTGCTGGCAACATCACAGTGTATTTTGTTTTTACACTGTGATGTTGCCAGCAACATCATAGTGTAAAAAAAAAGGTGGAGCGCCTGCAGTAAATCTTGGAGCGTGAAAATCAGTGGCCTGGGAATTGATATTCGCGCTCCAAGATTTACTGCAGGCGCTCCACCTTTTTGTTTTTACACTATGATGTTGTTGGCAACATATATCACAGTGTAAAAACAAAATATACTGTGATGTTGCCAGCAACATCACAGTATGAAAACAAAAAGGTGGAGCGCCTGCAGTAAATTTTGGAGCCTGAAAATCAGTTCCCGCTTATTACTTTTATTTGTTTGTTCAAACGTAAATTGAATTCGAGTTTTTTAATTACCACTTTTAGTTTTAATAACATAGACCAATGCTGGAGACTTTTTGGCGAGATTTTCCAATACAATTGACGTGACCTATTGTGGTTCTTTTTAGTACGTAGTATTTGTTTTTTTTTTGTTAAACAAAACAACATAGGAGTCCTGTGACTTATGTTCACAAGAAATTTTTGGGTTCTGGGTGGGTACCACGTAGCCATGCGCATGTGGTGCTCGAGCAGTCTATTCGAACCGTCTAAAAATATGTTGGAGGACCCAAATTGAAATGCTCTCTATCCTCTCGCCCCACAACTCTCTATCCTCTTTCTCTTTCATTTTTCTCTCTCCAAATTGGAGTCATTCAAAACCGAAATAAATGATCCAGATGCGCTGCTCGGACACCACGTGGTGCCCACTCGACACCCAAAAATTTCTCCATCTTCACATGCTTTTTCTTTGAAAATGATAGAGAAGATATTTGTCATACATGGCAAGTCTCGAATGGAAAAGGGGCTCTCGAACGTTTTCATATTTTTGTATCAATTTATCCGCCTATTCTCCTTCATTGGCCTCACATTTTTTCCATCGGCGAAAATCAAGTAATTATTAGAACATTTAGTAATATTTGAATCCAATCTATAATACATTTCACGACGGTGTGGTGACCCACATATTTTCTCTGCATAAATCTTGACCGTTTGATTAAGTACACATTATTCTGCATAAATCTCCACCGTTAATTTTGAATGCAGTTTAATTTGGTAAGGAGTTCTAAATTTGGTAATCAATGTTTTTAAGAATTCATGCTTTCCATAATGGAACGTTACAAACCGTTCTTAATACTAAGTAAAAATGGTTAAAAGGCTTAAATCTTATTATCGTAAAGGAAACAATTAATTGATTGATTTCAAATTTGAAATGAATTTGATGTTTTCGGAAAGCTCTCGAGATAAGGAACGAAAATAGTCAATCAACAAATTTTGAATTCCAAATATATTTCAAGTGAAATTATACAATAGTTCGAGAGTTCTGTTACGTGGTACTCCAGAGCACTTTACAACCACACATTCTTGTGGGGTCTACTACTAAATGTATGAATCCCACAAAAATGTGTGATTGTACAGTGGTTCGGGGTATCACGTGGCGGTACTTTCGAACTATTGAATAATTACTCATATTTCAATTAGTATACTCTGTAGAAGGAATAATTGATGAGTAAATTTTTAATTTCAATAGCATTTGAAAATTTGAATGGAAAGGTTTTAAGTTTCAATACAATCTTAGGAGTAAGTAAAGCATTCCTAAATCACGGGATAACATACAATTTTCCATAAAACAATCCCGTTAGTTCTTAAGAAGTTATAATTAATGGTCATCATCGGCCCGACCCAGCCCGCCAAGTCACTGTCCAAGCCCGCCCACGGGCTGGGCCGATTGGGCTTTTTCTTTTTTGCGGGTCGGGCGGGCCGGGCTACCTACCATAAATTGAAGCCCAGGCCCAGCCCACGGGCTACCCAATTGACGGGCCGGCGGGCCAACGGCCGGGCTTAAATTTCCTTGGGCAGAAACTAAACCAAGGGAAAAAAGAAAGGATTTTGTGGAATTTCGGGCCCATGGGCGGGTACCACAGGCGGGCTGCCGGGCCTACGGCCGGGCCGAGTAAAAATTTATAGGTCCAAGCCCGCCCATTACAAACTATGGGTCGGGCCAGCCTGCCCGTTTCACTGGCTCGGGCCGAGTAAAAGTCCGATGGGCCGGGCAGGCTTTGGACGGGCTTCGGGCTAAATGATGACCCTTAGTTATAATTTTGTTTTTGTTTCTTATTCTTCAAGTGTGATTGATTTTCAAGATCATAAGAGCCTCGATATAGTTGTTGGGTCCTAAGTCCAGGTAATTAGTTTAGGTTAAAGGGGTAAGTTCCTTTAGTCACATACTACGCTAGGTTAATGTCAATTTATTTTCAAAAGGAAAGCATTCATAGACGGCTAAGTTGATGCACTCGATTTTGATCATTAGAACTGAAAAACTTTGCGAGTTTCATGATTTCTGGTATAATTTTTGAGTGGGCCATGTTTCAGTTTTTTTGCTCATTGTTGGGCCTTTTTTTTATGCCATTTGGTTTCTTTCAATTTTCAACAAGGCATACTATTTCACGTCATTATGTCAGAAAATAAAGCTCACATTCCATAAGGTAAATTTAGTCGTCGTTTTACTATTTATTCTTCTGCTCGGTTTCTTATTCATTTGTGTTTTTTTGGGCATATTCCAACTTTTTCTATTTCGAGGTCGTAAATTTTGTTCATTCATATCACGATCTTATTTCTTAGAACATACGAATAAGTTCTTTTGATCTATCTTAGTCTGGACAAAATCATTGTTTTATTATCTGCATTTGGCTTGGCTTGCTGCAAATGGTACAAATCTGAATTTGGAAAATGACAAAATCATTCTTTTCTTAGTCATATCTCCTTGCTAGAAGAGAATTGAGATTGTATGCTTTTGGAGAATAGAGATTACGAGTTACCAATGGACCTCATACGGCTATTGATATCTAAAGGAGCTGAAATAGAAGCTGTATCTGATGGTGGAAGACCACTTCAATGTGCAACTCATGGAAGTAGGTAGGAAAGCTAATGAAAGCAGTGAATATTACTTTTTTGGGTTTTTTTAATGCTTAAGAGGCTTTGGTTTCTTTAATGGTATTTTGGTTTCTTTAATTGATCAGATTGTCCTTCTTCCGTGTCAAAAAAAAAAAAATTGATCAAATTGTTAGGATTATTGTTCCAAAATCTGACGCATCAATACACATTGCTCGACCAGGGAAAATAATTACACACTCCTCGATAATTTATTTTAGTCGTGTTCAGAAAATGTGTTGCGTCATGCCTTCAGGCACAGGTCATTCGCTAGAAAAATTTATTTTGGCTTCAGGTTATTACAAAGAAAATAGTTATTTTATCTACAAAAGTGATTAAGTTGGTGCTTTGAAGATGAAGGAGCTAAGGAATCTTCATTGTACGAGTCGTGTTTGCTTCGATCACTGTTGTGTTCTTTTGGTGTTTTCTTGCATGTACAAATTTGTTGACATGTTTACGAGAAAAAAATAGCAATTCTGAATAAGAGCTCCCTAATTTTTATAGCAGTTTTGCATTTACTTTAATTCCTTGGGGTTAAGGAGTTTTAGTGTGAGGGCGCATGAAAGCTTTTCATTGTTTTATGTTAATGCTTTTGAATTAGTGACTTTTTTTTTTGCTCGGCTTGAATTAGTGACTTTTGGCACGGGCGCAGTTGTACTCCTAGATTTCAGACCTTCGAAAGTTAGACCATTTTTCAGAATTTGAATACACATTCATCAACCAAGAAAAAAAATTACACACTCGATAATTCATCTTAGTCGTGTTCAAAACCGTGTTGTGCCGTGCCTTTAGGCACGGGCAATTTCTAGTCAAATACATGAGAGTACATAATCACTACCAAGAGATTACCACTCTACTTACTTCTTTGGCCCCATATATATTACTCGTCATATACAAGAGATTCCATGTTTTAGGAACATTAATGTTCCAAGTTTCTTTATTTTGTTAAATCAAGTAACTTAATATTCCACTCAAATTCTCTGTACCGAAAATTTGATACACCCATGTTTTGGTGCATTTTTGGCCATTGGATTATTGGAACTTTTACAGAATATGAAAATTTTAACTTGATCCAACTGTCGAAAACGCGTAGGAACAGAGGTAGACAGAAATTTGAGTATGGAGAACTTGAGCTCCTAAATTTCACCTTAATCTTGATTCATATCTTTGAGAAATTTTTGGTTGCAAATCCGCATCCGACTCATCCAAGCCGAGTAGCTGACAGTTCGTATCGAAACAGCCTTTTCATTTCCTTTTCTTTTTAAATCTGTTCGGTACCTTTGTATCCGGATCGTCGGTTGTATTTTTGGACAACGCGGATGTGCTGCCCAGGTATCACGTCAACAGTTGCTCCAAAAGTTTCTCCATATCTTTACCCATTTCTTTGTTCATGCTTCCAACGTACATATTTTTTGAATGCTGCATGCAAATATAGTCTTAACTAATTTGCTGATTTTCTTATAAGGGAATGACTTCAGTGTCCCCGGTCATTTTGGGGACACCGTAACTTTTGGCATAACAAAACCATTATGAGTATAACCAAAACCTATTACAAGCATAACAGAATCATAACAAAGCATAACTTATTTGTTATGCCTTATTTGGGTTTGGTTATGCCTTGGTTGGTTTTTTGGATATTCCTTGGTTATGCCTTGTTTGGGTTCTATTATGCTTGTAATGGGTTTTAGTTATGCTCATAATGGTGAAGTTATGCCAAAAATTACGGTGTCCCCAAAATGGCCGGGGACACCATAGAATTATTCTTCTTATAATTCCACTCCAACAGTTGCTACGAACAGCAAGAACCCATCTTCAACCCCTCCACCTCCCAAACCTACAATAACATCAGCTGCACCGCGCCATAGTGCTCCCAAGACCTCAAACTTGGCTGCACCAGAGCCACCAACACCTGCGTCTACGAGGCCATCTACGGCGATGGGTCCTTGACCTACGGACTCTACGCCACCGAAACTCTAACCCTAACCCCCTCCGACGTCTTCCCCGACTTCGCCTTCGGCTGCGGCCTAAACAACACCGGCCTATTCAACGGCTCAGTCGGCTTGCTCGGCCTTGGCCGTGGCCCTCACTCCTTCGTCGCACAAACCGCTTGGAAATACGAAAGCTACTTCTCCTACTGTCTTCCTACATTATCTTCCTCATCAGGAACTCTGGTTTTTGGAAAAGATGGTGGAACCACAAACTCCGCTGGAATAAAATACACACCCTTATTGACCAACTCGAACGCCCGTCGTTTTACTTCATCGAAGTCACGGGGATCAAAGTCGATGGAGAGTTGCTACCGATCTCTCAATCCGTGTTCAGCTCTTCCGGCACTATAATAGACTCCGGCACCGTCATTACGCGGCTGCAGCCGGCGGCGTACGATGCCCTCCGGACGAGGTTCCGGCAACTGATGATGAACTACACCATGACCTCGGGTGTGTCGTTGTTCGACACGTGCTACAACTTCAGCGGTCGTGATACGGTGGAGGTTCCGGAGATAAGCTTCTTGTTTGCCGGAGAAATCGAGGTTCCGATCGCCGTAGAGGGGATACTCTACAAGGTCGATTCGTCGATGTTTTGTCTTGCGTTCGCCGGAAACGAGGATGCCTCCGACGCGGGCATATTCGGGAATGTGCAGCAGCAGACTTTGGAAGTGGTTTATGATGTTGCTGGTGGGAAGCTAGGGTTTAGGAGTGGAGGGTGTGCAGCAACAGACTCTAATCGATTCATGAATGGCCTTGTGTGCGAGTATTGAGGTCGAGCTGGGTGGTTGCCCAACTCAGTATCTGGCACACGTGGCAAGATATAAATAGATCATTGACACTACGTCGGCGTGCTATGTTTCGTAAAACAATTATCATTAAAAATAAGCTGTGAGCTAATTGATCAAGAAAATAAGACTTGATTCAGCTCTTGGTAGGCAAGAACGAAATCAGGGTTAAAAGGGCAATTAAATCCCCTTATAAAAGCATGTTGTTGAGATATTAAGTGAAATATAGTAAAACAGAAAAAATCAGTTTTGTGTCTTTGTGCTAAATCTATGCTTTTGTCTTTTTTGTGTCTATTGTCTATATTTTTTTAATGTAGATCTCGAAAAATATACTCTATCCGTCCCTTTTTAAATGTCTCAGTTTGAAAAATACGTAGTTTTAGGAGTTAACTTTCACCTCTACTTTACACTTTTCCCATTAACTTTTCTCTCTACTTTACACTTTTTACATCAATTTTTACCTTTACTTTCCAAAATTATCCGCCACTTTATACTTTCCATATCAACTTTTATCTCCACTTTTCAAAATTATCCGCCAAAATTATCCGCCACTTTATACTTTCCATATCAACTTTTACCTCCACTTTCTAAAATTATCCGCCACTTTACCCATTAACTTTTCAAAGTGTACATTTATTTCGAGACAGCCCAAATTGAAATACTAGTCATTTAAATAAGGACGGAGGGAGTAATACGATTGTATTTGATACATTTTAATTTGTTCTATAATATAATCGATCGAAAGATATAGTCAATATACACAAAAGAGATAAAAGAAATAATGGACAATAAAAATGAGACAGAGGGAGTAAAAATTAAAAAAAAATATTCCAACTCTTAGGTTATGTTTTGTTTGGTGGGATGGGGAGTGGAATGAAATGGTTATTTTGAGGGCAAATTACAAAGACCTCCCCTGAAATTTTTGACTACTACAAATTCCCCTCTCACGTTTCAAAATTACACTGTCCTCTATTGTGGTTTAAAACCAAACATCACAAACCTCCTAGCCATTAAAGAGCCGTTATGTCCGTGGAATGTTATGAGTAAAAGTAACAATTATGAGACCAAATTGCCCTTAAGCCAAGTGGAGAGAGATCCCAAGTGGGGCATGATGATTGATGATTTTGCGGGACCCATTTCAGGTCCCAAAAAAAAATTCAAACCGCAAGTTATATATTCTTAAAATAATTTTTATGACTTTTTGTAAGAAATTAGCTCAATTCGATATTTGTAAGGGCTTTTTCAGCATTCGTAGGGCCCCCATGAATTTTGAGAAAGTCCATACGAATATCGAATTGTGTTAATATTTTACAAGAACCCATAACAAATATTTTTAAGAATAACTTGAAGTTTGAATTAATTTTTAGGACTTGAAATTGGCCCTACAAATTATCAATAAATTCTTAATCTATTATTTTATCGGCACAAATCGTATAATCTTTGCTTCCGCGACCAAACACTTCATTTTTAGATTATTGATTGATTATTTTTTATAGGACCCATTTCGGTTCCCACAAAGATGATTCAAACCGCTCATTAGTTTCAAATTACTTTTCTTTGGTTTCTGGAAAAAAAAAATTAGCTTAGATCAATAGGTAATGACTTTTTCAAAATTCGTAGAACCCCTTCGAATGTTGAAAAGCCCTTACGAATATTAGATTGAGATAAGTTTTTACAAGAACCCATACAAAAATATTTTAAGAATAAGTTGTGGTTTGAATTATATTTTTGGGACGCAAAATGGACCCCACAAAATCATCAATCATCATGCCCATTTATTGGGTACCGAACATGACCATTTGTGCTACAACAGCAGCGTTTTGCATGAGCGGTGAGTGGAGCGGTGAATTGGTGCCGTGGGGGTAGCAGCGCTGAAGAAGAAGGCCCCACAAGCAGCCAAACGTGTGTGGGGATTGATGTAGAGGATTAAATACGTCATTGACCACTTTCCATCCATTCCGTCAATGAACAAATGATAACAAGGGAGGATAGTGTAATTTTTGAAACGTGAGGGGAGAATCTGTAGTAGCCAGAAACCTCAGGAAAGGTCTTTGTAATTTGCCCTATTTCTATATAGTAATATCTACTCTTATATTTGGTTCACTTAAAATTGAAGGAACAGCCATTTTCACATGGAATTATTATTCCTTCAAATAAAGGAATAACTATTTCGTTTGAAAGGTAAATAATTACAAATTCATTCCAGCATTTTCAACTTAGATTGTTAACGTCACTTGCATAATTACTAATGCCACTCCAAAATTTGCTATTGTCACTCTAAATTTTGCGACTTCCACTCCCAAAATTAATGATTATTGCCACTCCAAATTTCATTGAAATAAGATTATAGTATAGCAAGCAAACACATGAATTGAAAATGCAAATTCCATTTTTGCTATTGATTCCTAGTCACAATCAAACATGGGAATGAGAATGATTATTTTAGTCTCAATTCCTCCAATTCTATTTCACTCTAATTAATTTCCCTCCATTCCACCCAACTAAACGCAATTCTGTTTTGGGTTCCCAACAGCATCTTGCACATTCAAGCACCACAAATTCAAAGAAAAAGAAAATTGCAACACCAAAACCATGTTCGTTTTGGTATTTTGGATTTTGGATAATGAGTTGAGAAAGAAATGAGTAGGGGTGCTCGCGGTCCGGTTCGGTTCGGATTTCTAGGAATCCGAGGACCGAACCGCTAGTCACGGTTTTTACAAAATGAAATCCGTGTCCGGACCAAAAGTCCTACGGTTCGGTTTCAATCCAATCCGTGACTCGCGGATCGGTTACGGTTTTGTTCACGGATTTTAGCAAAAATAATGCTCAAGCTTATATCCCACAATAAAAAGGAAGAAGGTTACATTCAAAATTAAGTTTAACACCGGCCACCAGAAAGTACCTGTTACTTTGAAGAAATGGAGAGAGAGAGGAGGAAGAGGAGGAGGAAGAGGCGAAGAAATAAGTAAGAACGGTGCGGCGGCGACTTGAACAAGGAATGAAAATTAGGAAAACTGGAAAAGAAACGAACTAGTGAAACTAAACTAGGGTTACCCGTAACTTATATAAAAAAAACTACTCCCTCCGTCCCTTTTTAAATGTCCTGCTTCGTAACTCCAACTTATTAAAAAGACATCATCATTATACCTTTCACATCAAATTTTTCCACCACTTTTCCTACTTACCCATCATCATTACACTTTTACTCACTAACTTTTCAAAATGGAATCTACTTTTAGGGACAAAATAGACAATTCACCAACTTTTACCCACTAACTTTACAAAATGAACACTTATTAAGGGACATCTCAAAATGGAATACTGGACTGTAATAAAGGGACGGAGGGAGTACGATTTACCTCCTATATTTTATGTACATCTACACTATATCTCATTATTAAGATAAAATACTAAAATTGGTAGAAAAAAGTTTTAACATTACTAACAATTAATTATATAAATACACATATATTATATATTTATTTATTATTTATATAAAATAAATATCTCATGGTCCGGTTCGGTTAATCCACGGTTTCGTAATGAAAATCCGTGGACCGAACCGCGAGTCACGGTTTTCTAATTTTTCAATCCGTGTCCGGACCATTAATCCACGGACAAAATCCAAAAGGTACGGATCGGATTGGTCCGGACCGGTTTCACGGTTCACCGGATTTTTTGAGCAGCCCTAGAAATGAGAGTAATGATTGAGAAATTTTTTATTAGAAACCGTACACAAAAGAGAATCCAAGATACCAAAAAGAATTTTTGGTCAATTCACAATATCGTAATCAAAGTCATGGTCAATTCACATTATCTTAATCAAGGGTGACATAATTTCATCGAGAATGGTGCATGCATTATTTTACCTAA
This sequence comes from Rhododendron griersonianum, assembly GCA_018127125.1. NCBI lineage: Eukaryota > Viridiplantae > Streptophyta > Magnoliopsida > Ericales > Ericaceae > Rhododendron > Rhododendron griersonianum. The sequence continues at coordinate 48,764,055 of CM030789.1, read as the reverse complement.
ACCGCCACCACCTCCTCCAACTTTAACCATCGTCGTCCTCCGCACAGATGTGCCCTCGATCCCCTCTCTAGAGTCGAATCCCGTATAGTCGAACACCACATAGTCCTTAGCCTCCTAGTGTTTGGTTGGGGAAAAAAACAGTAAATTGTTTTACCAGGTAATATATTTTTTGTCATATGGATGAAAAATGTTTTTCATTTGGAAAGGGCATAAGTCATTTTTGGTTTCCAATTCATTCCACGGCGCTTGATCATCCTTATCATTCACAGCCTCGTCTCTTCCGCCAAGGCCCCAACCTTTTCGTTCCCAATATGTTTGCAATGTCCAAGCACTCTCACTTCACAATCAAACCTTAATCACAGATCGATAAAACTCCTATTTTGATGGGGTTTTTTTTATCGGCACCTATTTTGATGGTTTTGAGATATTCTTCTAAAAAAATTCTTTTCCACTATCAACCAAATACTCCAAAACTCAAACATAAATTTCCTTTTCGGAAAAATTGTTTTTCATGAAGAATATTTTATGCCGATAAATATTTTACGTTAAACAAACGAAGCTTGACGGATCATTTGTTTGCCAGAAGATAAATGAAGAGATAAAGAATCCATGGGGATATAATACCCTTCGGATATAGCTCAGTAGATACGTGACTTGATCAGATGAAAGAATCGATACAGCCATGTACCAACAACCTTGTCGTAGGAGCAATATTTGTATTCAGTCGTTACTCTACCTTTAAGTGGAAGCTGCGGCGCCTTCTATTTGAACTTGTCTTCCAACTGTTCGATGAAATGCATCAACCATGACTTCTTTTTGAATTATTTTTGCAGCAAAACGTGGTTCTGTTTTGAACTTGTCCGCCAATAGTTCGATGGAATGCAACCTTTTAGTTACAATCATGTCAAGTAAATGTTGGGGATTCGAACGTCAAACCCACAAGCGAACACACACAATCGATGAACAAACCAATAACAAAAAACAATGTAAAGTAAGAAAAGAACAAGACAAAGAGATTCACGTGGTTCCGACTTAAGCTGATTGCTTAATCGTACGTTCACGGGATACTGGGGTGTTTCACTATGATGATATTATGTAAGAGTTACAATAGGAGGCAACCCTAGCTTTGCTTTTATATGAGCAAGCAAGCTAATACACAAAAAAAAATCCTAAAAAACACTAAATCCGCGTGTTTTCTCACCGCCAACCGCCTGGGCCAATTTGGGGCAGCCCGGGCCAAATTTACTGCAACCAATTCCTGCATCTGCCTTGTGCAGCTGCCCGGGCCAATTTGAATTGGGCCCGGGCCAATTTTTCTGCGACCTCCCACTTGAATTTTCTTCACATGTCAACAGTAAAATCATAACATGCATGGATAACAAATTGCAAACTCCTCAAACTTTAACTATCCAAGAATTTTTTTTTTTTTGGAAAGAGAGAACATGATAAAATCTCCTTAGACCACTAGCTTTAATTATCCAAGAAATTTTTTTTTGGTAGGGCATTCAATAAATTTCCACCATCCTTATTCGTATCCAAATTGCACATGCAATGTTCGATCTGGGATCTTCATTGTCAATTGAGCACATGAAATGTAGTTTTGTTAGACTAATGAGTACGTAATAAATTTGTGAAAATGTGATGCAAGAGAATTCACCAACCTCATGACAGTGGCGATGCCAGGATTCGGACGTACGTGGGGTGGCACCGTTTAATGGAAATTTAAGTTACATGTTGTGCGGAAAAATATGAAAAAAAATTAAGTGTACAGTCATATACTAAATATTGTCGTGGACTCTTTTTTTTTTTGAAAAAGAAATAAATGCTTTCTTCAATTCTCTTATGGTATGCAAATGCATTAAGACATTAAGACATTACGATATTATTATTTTTTATCCGAATCGACCATTCTCTAAATTGTAATTTTTACAATATTTGTATGAAGTATTAATTTTTTTTGCATACCCGTAAATACTTAGTCGTACCACATTAGTTTTAAAAAAAAATAATATATATATATATATATATATATATATATATATGTGTTCGAATGGGTCAAGTAAAAATTTAATGTCCAAATGGGTCATGTACCTTTTCAATTAGGGAAAAAAAAATTTCAAATTTTGTGGGAATTATAGGATACAATTAAAAATGTGAAAAAATTATAGATAGCCAAGGTGAATCAAACCCCACTATAGTATCCCAATAGTGTCTCAATCTTACATGCTTTACCACTCTGCCAAAGCATCCTTTTGTGTAAGCTTCTGTACATATTTTTTTATTTAACCTATCTATGTACTATATTTTTTTTGTGTGTGGGTATTTTCGAACGGGGTGACATGTGCCTTCTCCCCCACTAGTTACCTCCGGCGCCCCTGCAGTCATGCATTGTTACTGCAGTTGGGTACAACACTACTGCTTTCAATATGTGGATCGTAATCACTTGAGTTTCTAGGCAAGAGGTCGCCGTACTACTGTGAAAAAAATTGAAGTACAAATTGTGAGATGCGTCCATATATTTTTTGAAGATGTCAAGCTAAAGAAAAAACCTGTAACAGTTGCATATATTTTTTTGGTACTTTGGAATATTATAAAACTTAGAAAAAAAGAGAAAACAACATCTGTGCCAGCATAGTTAAAAGATTACAAACCCAAATACTAGGCAATACAACTTCCTAATAAATGATCTGCCTTAGGTTGAGCCGATCACGCGCGTATCCAAAGTTCTCTCATCAATAATGGTTTCTCCGGCCACCGAAACCACCAACTACTCGTTCTGCTCTGCACCAAGTCTCACTAAATGGTCAGCACATTGGTTACCCTCCCTATAGATATGGGTAAGGCACTGATGTTGCATATAACTGAGTCCTTGTTCAATTTGGTAGCCGGAAGGATGTCGATCCGAACGACTCTGTCTTCTATATATTTTTTGATAACTTTACAATTGATTAGTAGTACAGTGAAATTTAGATTCCTAGATCTTCATCCACAAGGAAGGGGCTGCAATAAATCAAATCCTTCAGTTCTTCTTGCAATGTATTAATATATACCATTTGTGTAAATTTCCCTCAACTACTGTCCTTAAAGCATTTGTTGTCATGACCAAAGGCAAATTTAATTTGTGTTAAAAGAATGAAAATCTGCTTTTAGGTTCCTTCTCAATTTTCTTTTTCGAAGCCTTCTCATATTGCTCAACAAAAAACTGCTAGAAATTAAGAAGTTTTTGAATGAACGAAATCATCAAAAAAATAAATTCATAGTCGATCTCACTATGTTGTGATGGAGATACCCACTAAAAAGAGCAAATTTCTGCCATCCTTATTCATATCAGAATTCCATGCAATGTTCTGGGATCTTCATTGTCAAATGGGCAACATGAAATCTTAGAGAGAGAGAGAGAGAGAATAAGAGAATAAGAGAGAGAGAGAGACCTTAGGGCTGATCATCGCTCTTATCGTTCGTCGTCGGCCATCCCGATATCGATCGAAACCACACAAAAAAACACAAAAATCAGTTCGAAAATCGCATGAATGAGAGAGAGAGCGAGAGAGAGAGAGACCTTAGCGCTGACGTTCGTCGTCTTCGATCTCAACTTGGGTCGTTCGGATCTTGGTCGCCTCCGTTTCACTTTCTCTCTCTCACTCTCTGGCTGTGGAACGAAAAGCAGAGAGAGGAAGCGACCGAGAGAGAGAGGAAGCGAACGAGAGAGAGAGAGGAAGAGAACGAGAGCGAGAGGGGGGTTCGGATCGATCGCTCTGCTGCTGCTGCTCTCTCTCTCTCTCCGTTTGATTTGAGGGGAAGCGTATTGTGGAAGCTGTGGGGGGTTTTGACCCGAAGTGTACCCGCGAGACCATCTTTAATTTACCCGACCCATGGTAGCATTTTACCCGCGAGAGGCTTGGTAAAATCACAGCCGTTGGATGAGATCCAACGGCTCAAACAGAAATCCGGACAAATCTAAAATCCGGGCGACCGGATATGAAAAGAACTGTATGTATATGTGTATGTATATATATATATATATATATATATATGACTCTTAGTAGACTAATTTCTAAGTGAGATAACCGTTCTAAATAGCAGTACTAGTCCAGGCTTTCTATGGCTCTATCCATTCCATTTTCTGCCAACAGCCATGCTTCATTCTTTTGTTTGCTTATGTTAGTATTAATCTGTTTGAAGGGGGCACCGGTTTACGGAGCAAAAACAGCACATGATAAGCCCTACCATGTTGATGTTAAGTCGCTGGATCCAAATCCACATTGCATAGAATCCACAAGGGGTACGTACGTACCTCTCTAGCTAGCCCTATAACATGCTGCATTTTATTACTAGCAGTTGTTAATCTTTTTCATTGTTAGCAAAATATTAATTGTTCTCATTAGGTTGAACTATTTCTCTTAGTTTTCTTTAATTAGGCTTATGTTTGAATATCTTTGTTTATCTTTTAACCAAGAGCATCCTATCACCCAATTCTCTATACTTTCTCATTCCCGGCTCGTGCATTTATATCTGCACAATCGTGTCTTGAGATTCGAAAATTGTACAACATCGTGTGATTAAGAATTATAAGTACAGCATGCGTGTTGTGCACAATCTTGACTGTCCGTTCAGTCTTCCAACGGTCCGAATTTTATCTCGGCAATGAACAACTGAGAGCCGTTCATTGTCGAGATGAGATCTGGAGCCGTTCGTGTTAAATTAAGCCGCTCATGACTCATGAGATATAAGGAGATATTTTTTCCTAAACAAAAAGAATTTATTAATCTTTATAAAGGATTACAACTGGAAATAAGCCTTCCGAAGACCTAACAGAAGACAAAGACGCCAGCTGAATACCAAAACACCCATAAAAACCCAACATAATACAGCCCAAAACCAAAGCGAGCTCTTTGGACCATATACAGAATCCCCCCGTTAAATTATCAAATGCTTATTTGTGAGATTGTAATTCACCAGATCAGAGCAAACGGGAGTCCCTAAAAGTTGTTCACAGGCATGGCCCATGCTCTCATATGAACGAGGCCCGAACCAGTGCTCCAACCCTCGCTGAAATCATGTCTCATGACCAGGCCCGAGTCGACTCACTTCAGCATCGACTCCGCGTCAAGTCGGACCGCAACAGTCTCGACGACTCCAAAGCCACCCTCCTGGCCAAGCCCAGGCGACCAATCGGCGGCGGCAACTACATCATCACGTTAGGACTAGGAACCCCCAAAAAGGACCTTACCCTTGAGTTCGACACTGGCAGCGACGTTACCTGAATTCAGTGCCAGCGATGCATAAGGTAACTCCATTGATTTTATGTAAATTTGAAATTCCAGATTTTAATTGCAATTTTTAGTTTAACATAGACAGAGGCGTGCACAAGTGTGTGCCAGGGAGTGCCCGAGCCCTGCACAACTCCAAATATTCTTACTTACACTAGTTTTCTAAGTCTCAATTGGAAAATGGGCTCTCGATCGTTTAAGTTTCATATTCTTGTATCCATCTATCCTCTCGCCTTTTACACCTTCATTGGCCTCACATTTTCTTTGCTCGACAAGAGTTACTAGTATTGTTAGTGTAGTTTAGTGAGGTTTAAACCTGTCAAATATATGGGATTACATGATGCCTAGCTAGGCTGGGTCATTACCGTTTCACTTGCTTCATTTTTTTTTCTCAGCAAACGAAACATTTATATCAACTCGAAAGGGTACATCGAGGGGGCTCGAACGACGTAAGCTAAACAAACTTACACATTCAAGCAGCAAAAACAGAAATTAAAAAACCAAGCCCCTTACAATGACTTCCAATAAAAAACCAAGCCACTTGCTTCATTGGCCCCGTATAGTCGTATGTTAGGAACATGTGTGAAAGATTAAGTCTCATATCAAATAAATAGAAAACGGATTGGAACTTAATATATAATTGCATGACTCACCACTTATAAGACTTGGCCTTCCAAGTGGATAGGAGTCATTCAATGTATACTGGGTCCATGTGATGTGATGGACTACATGAATACTCTCCAGCGGATTTGGCTGACGCGCACACGAGAGAATCTCAGGCTGATCAGACTCCCAACATCGTATTACTGGTCTTGTATAGGAAATTCCATGTTTCTAGCAACATTAATGTTGCATGTTTTGCTATAAAGTTTGATGAATCAAGTAACAAAAAGAAGAAGAAGAAGGAATATATAATTCCACATTTTCTTTGTTCATGATGCTTTCAAATTTCAACATCCAACAGTTGAATGATTTTGCTGCCTTTCTGATAATTCCACTCCAACAGTTGCTACCAACAGCAAGAGCCCATCTTCAACCCTTCCGCCTCCCAAACCTACAGAAACATCAGTTGCACCGCACCACAGTGCTCCCGACTCCTCATCCACTTCTGCGCCAAACCCGCCAACACCTGCCTCTACGTGGTCCGCTACAGCGACGGGTCCTCCACCACCGGACTCTTCGCCACCGAAACACTAACCCTCACCCCCTCCGATGTCTTCCCCGGCTTCTTCTTCGGCTGCGGCATTCAAAATAAGTGTTGTGTCTATGTGTGGTTGCAAAACAGGGTGCAAGTCCATGTCTACGTAGATAAATAAATCTATGCTTCTGTCTTTTGATCAAACTAAATTTGCACGGTGTTCATGTTCGATAAATACTTTGTCTATCTTTGGGTTTCGATAAAAAAGGACGTGAAGCTAGTAGATTAAATTCTTTTCGGTGGGACGTCCCACCGTGTGTTTGTTATAGTAACTGAATCGTTTATCTTGTAAGGCTATATCGCCGAGTGAATCATCCATGAAAAAAATCAGCTTAATGCAAAAAGTTAGTAAATTTTATTTTATAAAATGGACTGTTATGGACAATTAATGATTTTAGAAGTTAATCTGTTTATGACCGTCCATTTTATAAAATAAATTTCAAATTTTGATATACCTATTGCTGTTTTATCTAGCTGATTTTTTGCATTGATGATTAATTTACTTGGCGAGCCCTACAATATGAACGATTCACAGAAATTGTTGACGGACTTTTGGATCTTCTGCCATCGGTGAGCCAACATTTTTTCGGAACGATCGCTCTGAACATTATTTTTATTCTTGTGGTAGAATTCTCCCACCCGTTTCCAAAAAGATCTAATTTTTTTGTTCATTTCCATGAATGGCATCCACATTTGTGTTAAGCCACGCACTCATGAGAAGACGTTACTCTTTCAAACTAACGCTGGCACCTCAAACACTAGTATATTTCTTATTTTGAGTTTCATCACTTTCAAGTTGTGATAGTAGAATATTGAGATTATGATATCCCACTAGAATATATTGAGATTGCTGCGTGGAAAAGAAAGGAAAAGGAGAGTATGGAGAATCCATAGTGTGAATGAGAAAATATTGTTTATTCAAGTATATATTTATAGACAAAAATTAGGGCTCATAAACTTAAAGGGAAAAAAAAAACTCTAACCGCACACTCCCTTTTTGAACTTCAACAGTAAGTTTTTGAACTTCCAACGGTAAAGTTTTGTAAGTTGGTAGGCAAGAGGTAGCTGTCAAATTGGCAGGCAAGAGGTAGCTATCAAAGCCAAGTCAACTTTGGCATAAGTGAAGGCAAATTAGATTGTGAGATGATGTCAAAAGTAATTGTTACCTTATCCACCTCAGTTTTGGCATCTCCAACAATAAATGCTCTTAGAAATTGATGGTTTAATGGATTTGGTGCAAACTCAATAGAAAAACAAAAACAGAAGACTTCAACTATATTTTAATTGATCTGGCTAGGAGATATTAGAGGACTGCATGCAGAATGATGTTAAGCAGCTGTTACAGTAGTCTCACTATTAACAAGACTTCTATACAGAATCGATCGATACAAACGAAGTGACTCCCAATACAAAAAAAAAATTTGAGCGACAATGACAAAAAAGTTGTCACTGAGCTGCCACTAAAAGTGTGTTGCTAAAAAATTTTAGTGACACATTTTCACCTATAGTGACAAATTTTTTCTACACACCCAACAAAAAGGAAAAACTTTGAAAGTGGAGAGAGAAAGGAGAGAGAAACAATGGCGAGAAAAACCATCAGGGGAGTTACACAACTCTGTTCGTGGATAATCTATACGATGAGATTAGGAAGACATGGATCTACAACCTGTTTTGCAGATTTGGGAAGATCAGAGACATTTACATCCCAAGCAAGAGGAGCAAGATCTCGGGTAAAAGGTTTTGTTTTGTCAGATTTGAATCAAGTGAAGAGGCGAAGAAAGCCGTATCTATGACAGATGGAACTTGGGTCTGGGATCAAAAATTGGTAGTTAAAGTGGCAAGATTCATGAAAAAGACAGCGGGAGATCAAGATAGGGTCTCAAATCGAATCCAAGAAACACAACAGATGCAGCTAAACCAGAGGAACACCGAAAGAGGTACTGTACCTCTTCAGCTCAACCCTAGAAATCACCCACAAGCAGAGGGTTTCAATGGTCATAATAGCACACGACACAATAGAAATCAGAGATGCAACCCAACTATCCATATTCGTAGCCATCTAGATGACTCAAAAAAGGAAAGGGGGAAAGAGATCTGGAGAAGGAAAAATCAAGCAGAAACGAGTAAACAGGGTGAAGGGAATCCGAGTCAAGATAATTACGGAGTGATCAATAGCATCCATCTACAACCTGTTGGAAATGGATGGCTGGAACGGAGTTCGGTGGGTAAAATGAGAAGGCTAATCTCAGCTCAAGATTTGGAAGAAATTTTCAAAAAGGAAAAGGTTGAGGTCCAAATAAAGCCAATGGGCGGAAGATTCCTAATCTTAACGTTTGCGAACAGTGAAGTAAGGGATAAAGTGATCAAATTAGAATGGCCCTTGTTATGGTTAGAAGAACTCAAGCCATGGAATGGAGAAAGTGCTCAAGAGGAAAGATTTGCGTGGGTCTCCAGTCTTGGGATGCCTCTAATGTATGGAACGTTCCGTCCTTTAGAAGGATAGCGAGCATTTGGGGTCATTTTATCGAAGTTGATGACAATACATTACGAGAAGTTTCCTTTGAGAAAGGTCGATTTTTAATTGCTACTGAGAAATTCTGCAAGATAGAAGGCAAAATTCAATTAATAGTGGAAGGGAAACGATTTATAGTCAGTGTTGAGGAGGAAGAATCTTTCAGGGTTGTACCATCCAGCAAACAAGTCTCAAGCCCTGGTTCGGAGGTTTCAAAGCCAAGTGAGGAAGATGATGACGTGGACAGTACAAGTGAGGACAAGGAAGTCAATGGAACTAAGAAGAAAGTATCAGAAAAAGACAACAATACAATAGGGAGGAGTGAAGAAGTGAAGGGGGATCCACCAATTAATACTAAGTCGGATGCTGCTCCCTTGGAAAATACAACTTGCCAAGTAATTGTCAACCTAGGGATTCAAAACTTGAGTATGCATGAAGAGAAAGTTGATATGGAAGATGTGGAGGAAGTGGCAGAAACAAATGAGGAAGTAGGACAGGTTGAGGGGACAGATGAAGGTCTATTACGGCTGAAAAATATGGGCTTGCAAGGTGGTAATTCTGACATGGCTGCTAGAGATACATTTTCTTCTTCGGGGATTGCGAATTCAGTCAGGGGTAGTGGAACGGTCAGGGTTAGCATGGAAGAGGGTGTTGGGAAAATTGAAATTCCAATTACCAATTTAGCCCCTCTGATTGTTATTGGGCTAAATAGAATTCTACTACTACCAAGGGCAAGGCTCAGTAATTTGGTGGAAAATAGAGACAACTGGGTAGCTAACTCCGTCAGTTGGGTTGCTGACTCTGTTAATGAGACTTCAGCATCACCTGGTATCCTAAGGGAGAGCAATGAGGAAGGGGCAGCTAACGATGAAGGTAACATAGCTGTGCAAAACTTGAGTACCCACAATGAGGATGAACCCATTCTTGCTCCACTAAAGGCTGCCATCAACGGTGTCCAAGGAAAGAAGAAAAGGAAATCCATTTATGACATTCTTGGTTTCTCAAAGGTTAACTAGTCTAACTACAAGGGAAGGAAGAGCAATCAGAAGTGTGGGACCTTCAGATCTTCTGTTGCAGCAGCAGCTCTTTCTGCTTCTATCTCTTCATCATGGGTGGTGAACTGAAACAGAATTATATTGAATGAAGCACAAGCTATTTGGGAAAGCAACTAGATCATGGGTATGGGTTATGATGGAGATGAGGATGAGGTTATAAGCAGGTTTGTGGCAATGGAAGCTCAGGACTTAGATAGAGCTGACAGAGCTGCTGGACAGCTTTAATCCCACATCCTCAGTTACTATTCCTGGTCCTCACTTTGTTATACAATGAAGTGCATGACTTGGAATGTCAGAGGACTAACCAAAAAGGAAAAAAGAGGTAGAATAAAGAAGCTGCTTAAAGAAAAAAAAAGGTGGATATGGTGTTCTTTCAAGAAACCAAACAAAGGTCTGTATCTAAGGATTTCATAAATTCAATTTGGTGGAATGACAACTGTGAATTTCTGGAAGTTGATGCAATCGATACAGCTGGGGGTCTCTTATGCTTATGGAATCCACAAGTCTTTCGTCTGGAGGAAACAGTGGGCTCCAGAAACTTCATAATTTTGAGAGGTACTCTTGCTCAATCTTTCATTGTGTTTTTGTTAACATTTATAGTCCATGTTGCATTGTGCAAAGACGATTACTTTGGGAAAGATTAGTAAATTTGAGACCACACTTTTCTGGGCCTTGGTGTCTTGGTGGAGACCTTAATGAAATCAGAAATTCTAGTGAAAGGCAGGTGCTTCGCAATTCTCGATATATATCCAAGAGATCACCCCAAGCGTAGGGTATAAGCGTCCAATTGAAGCATAATAAATCCGGAAGTCCGGGATCGTACCCACAGAGATAACTAATACGGCTTGATGGATTGTAGATGCAAGTATGGTTTCCGGCTTTTAGTCAGCCAACTTGGTTTTTCGTATGCGGCGGAAAGTAAAAAGGCTAAATTAAACGAGAATAAACTAGATAAAAGGAAGGTTAGGTCTAGGAATTACTAGCGCCCACGACTCAAGCAAAATCACACTTTCCACCTCAATACACGGTTTTACCCGGAAGATAAGAAGGTTCGAAAATCAAGCTAGCTATAGAATCCATTTAGCAAACACCTCGAGCGACCGAGCTCCAAGCATCATGTGTGGTAAGTAGGCGAAGCTCTTACCTACACATGATCAAGGAGGTTATCACCTCGGTAATTTGACAAACAAATCCAAGCCCCACATCAATTTCCAAAACAAAGTTGCAAACTTTTTGGTGAAAAATGTAATTTTTACTCAAGCCATGGGGTGCTAGTCACCCCATGACCCAACCTTATGAAACTACTCACACATATCTAAAAAGATAAGAGCAAGCAAAAATCTACTTAGCATAAGTGTAAACACAACACTAAAAATAAACTAACTAGAAAGATAGATCGGGAGAATTTAAACAACTTTAATAAAGGAGAGAGTGGCAAAAATTAACTTACAAGAGTTGAAAATGCAAAAATTAAGGGCTGGAAATTAAGAACACTCAAGAACAAGCAAAGAAATTTGAAATCTAGATCTAAAAATGGTTACATTTTTGTCCAAAACGTGTAATGGTGATATCACGGGGTATTTATACTCCAAGGTACGCGCATGGGATATTCCTAAAAGATGCTCTGAAGATCCCCTCGTAAGCTCTCGGTACCGATGGCAATGGGCTTAAAATGCTGATAAGGTCTCGGTACCGATGTCTCCAATCTTAGCCATCGGTACCGAGAGCTTATCTTCAGAACTTGACTGCTGCTTTGACCGAGCCATCGGCTTGATCTTGGCCTTGCTTCTTTGGCCAACGGGCTACGCCTTGCTCGCTCATGCCTTGCCATTGCTCGGGCCATCGGGCCGCGCCTGCCTTGATTGCTTTGCAACGGGTCATGCCTTGGCGTCGAGTCGTCTTTGGCTCTTAAAATCCCTTTATTTGGTGGTTTACCTACAAAACACGACTAGCAACTCTACAAGCAAAAGAAATTAAAAGCAACTAATTAGGCGATAAAATAAACTAAAACTAACTACTAGCGCACCCTTTATTACATTTTCGGGTGCTTATCAGCAGGGCTATTCTAGAAGGGACACAGGGATGCACAATCTAAATAAGTTTATTGAAGATATGGAATTTGTGGATCTTCCTATGCTAGGTAGGAAATTTACTTGGTCAAACTCACGAGATGGGGAGAAATGGAGTAAAATTGACAGGTTTTTATTACACCATGAGTGGCTTGATAAGTTTAATTTCAAAGTTTGGGGTCTCCCTAGGACACTATCTGACCATTGCCCACTAATCTTAATGGAAGATGATAGGGACTGGGGCCCTAAACCCTTTAAATTCTACAATTTCTGGTTTTCACATTCTAACTGTATTAATGTTATGAAGAGTGCATGGGAAAGTTGCCAGGTTTCAGGTTGGGCAGCCTTTAGAATATCCAAAAAGTTGCAATGCATGAAAGATGCTCTAAGAATTTGGAGCAGGAAGGAATTTGGTTGCTTACAAACTCAACTATCCAAGGCTGAAGAACAACTCCATGTTTTTGACTTGAAGGCTGAGGATGGTACACTCCAGCAAGATGAATCTGATACTAGGAAAGAACTCAGGGCAAAGATGTGGAAATTGGGAAGACAAGTTGAAAGGATGTGGCATCAAAAATCAAGGGTTCAATGGCATTTAAAGGGTGATAGAAACACTAAATTTTTTCATCTCATGGCAAATTCAATGCAGTGCAGAAACTCTATTAACTCTGTTACTATCAATGATCAAGTTATCGAGGATCCAATGTTGGTCAAGCTTGAAGTTTTCAATCATTTTCAAAATTTGTACACTGAGGACTGGGAGAAGATGAAATTTGGGATGCCATTAAATCCTGTGATGGCAACAAAGACCTGATGGTTTCAACCTCTCTTGCATTAAGAAAGGCTGGGGTTTCATGAAGACTGATATCCTGAATTTCAAGGAGGATTTCCATACCCATGGTAGTCTACCAAAAGGTTTCAACTCTTCATTTATTGCTCTCATCCCAAAGTCTAAAAATCCAGTAAAGCTTTCTGATTTTAGGCCAATCAGTCTCATTGGTTGCATGTACAAGATTTTGTCAAAAGTGCTGGCTTCTAGGCTTAAACGGACTATAAATATTATGGTTGAGGATGTACAATCAGCTTTCACTGGGGGAAAAATCATCCAAGACAGTATTCTCATCGCCAATGAAATAGTGGAAGGCTGGAAAAGGAAGAAAGCAAGAGGTATTATTATTAAACTCGATTTTGAAAAGGCCTTTGATAATTTGGATTGGGTTTATCTGTTCAGAATGATGCACATGTTTGGGTACCCTGATAAATGGATTATGTGGATAGAAGAATGCCTATCTTCTGCCTGGATATCTGTTCTTGTAAATGGTTCTCCCACCCAGGAATTTAAAATGCAGAAAGGGATTAGACAAGGGGACCCGTTATCCCCTTTTCTATTTATTCTTGCAGCTGAAGGACTGAACTGCATCTTGTAGACACCCTATTTTGGACGATCCAGATTAGTTTACTTACGGTCTTTGATTCCCCAATGATGATTAAGGTCGAGAACATACCGAGTTGTTTGATGAGTTTGAGCTTTGAGCGTCCCGAACCTCGTCCAAACCCATTTCAAACCCTTGTCGAACCCTCAAGCCAGAACCAAATGGCCTCAACAAAACCCTGCTGGAGTACGCTGGTGGTGGACTAGCGTGCGCAGGAACCACTGACACGTGTCAGTCACTACCACTCTATGGCGCACGCCACTCAACAAGTGGCGCACGCCAGTCAGCACCAGTCAAATCAACCTTTTCAGCCAGCTGGGCGGGAGCCTCTGCAGCCGCCTGACGTCAGCTGGCAGCCCCCCTGATCATTACTCCGGCCAGAACTGTTCCTTTCCCTTCCATCAAGCCAAGTCCCATGCATTTAATGCATGGGAGCTTCCTCCAATACTTGATCATCCAAACAGCCCCTAAGGCCTAAAACTGACCAGCCTCTCCCTCCTCCATAAATACCCCCTTTGCATTCATTTGCAAAAGGGTTGGCATCATCAAGAAAGGGTTTAGCTCCATTAAGACTTCAAGCCCTTTGTCTTTTTCCCCATTACTCTCCTTTGCTTCCTTTCTCTTCCATAGAAAGAGTAAGCAAAGGAATACTCTCCACAGTCCTCAAACCTCACTACATCCATCCTTCATCCATCTCCTTTCAAGCTCAAAGTTCAAACCATCCATCAAACTCACAAGCAAAGGTATAACATCTTTTGCTCTGTTTCTTTCGACCCACGAGGGCCGGCAGGTCAAGCTAATCTATACCGATCCTGGCCCTAAAGCGGCAAGGCTTCAAAGCCGTTTGGTATGATCAGTGGCGCACGCGCCGATTACTGTGCCGTACGCCAGTAATGGCTGTATGGTAAAACCGGTGTGGGGATCACCGATCATCCTTATTTTGTCTTATTTACATTCTCCGATCACCACGATGCATGCTAAAACAAGTTCTGACTTTACGTATTGTAGAAGCTGTTTAAGCATTGTACTTAGTTTTTCCTTTCTGTTTCTTTGGAATGCCTCTGGGGTCTGGTCATGTTCCAGAGCCCGGATGGTGCAAAGCCAAGCGGTGAGCGAGTCAAGCGGCGTACGGTACCATATACTGCGTGCGCCGTCGCCCCTTGGCCGATGTGGGCCCTTGCATGGCAACTAGGTTCCAGGCCTCTGATCATCCTCTCATTGTTTAAGGGTTTTTTTTGTCTATTTGGTGGCTTTTAAGCCCTTTACATTGTCTGTAATAGCTTATTAATCCATATTTAACTGCGTGGTTTTTCATTGGTGTGCACTGGTCCTTTCCAGAGACCAGAGTGTCTAGAACAGAAGCTGTGGTCTTAGGCTCACCGGCGCACGACAGTTGTGGGGTGGCGCACGCATCAAGGCTACATGCAGTGGCTTAGCCAGTGCAAGCAGGCTTGCTTCTGTGTGCACTACTGCACAAACAGCGTGCACTAGCTTGTCTAAAACAACCACAGAAGCTTGTTCTCAATCTATTATATTTGCTTAGATCAAACATCATCATCCATAAACATTTTGTTACATCTTTTGTATATAAATGCAACTTGTTTACAGTTTTAATCCCTATTAACTGTTCCCCCGCCCTAACTGGTTAAAAGAATGATCAAATAAAGAGAGAAATGCGAATGTTTTACAAAACGCCTGAGTAGAGACCGGTCTCCGGACTGGGCGAGGGGGGTGCCATAAAACCCTTCCCCTCTCGTAATCTGGCTCCCGAACCTCAAGATCGAAGGTGACGACGGCCCAGTCTACAAAAGCCTTTTTCAAAACCAAACGGACTGGTCCAAACATTTTCAAAAGAACGGTTTCTTGGGTACTAACCGCAAAACCCGAGTGGCGACTCTCTGATCTGCGAAGCACTTCGCCGCGCTTTCCGCAAGATAAGGGCGCACCCAGGATTTCATGCACTAAAACACGGGATTTTTGGGGCGTGTGCCCACAGTGGCGACTCTGCTGGGGACATTACATTAATCAATATTTGGAAATTAATACATGAATGAACAATTTTCAAAAGTCTGGCAAAACAGTACGCTCCGCGCTGCTGAAGAACGGAACGGTAACATAACAGGATTCTACATCCGACCACTCCGAACTGGGGCTTTTACTATTGTTCACTTATGTGGTTTTCTCCAAGTGTCGATTAATGAAGTGAGCCAAGCTTCAAAAGGCGTTTTGAAAAGCATTTCGTTTCTCTCTCTCTCGATCATTCTTTCGACGCGCGTTCATTTGCATCGGTGTTCTATCAGCCCCGTTGAGGTGTTTTGGGTAACCGGCACAGTTTACTGGAGCCCGGGGTCCTCGAATGCCCAACAACCTTGGACGATGATGAGACGTATTACCGTTTGACCATTGCTCTGCTGCACGCATTGCAACGGGAGGTATAAAACATCTCTAGTCTGAGGAACCCCTCTAAGCCAAAACCAGCCTCGCCATGCGTACAAAGCAATAGAACCTTCCAAACTAAGACAGGAACCCACAGGGTAGGATTACTTGCATCTAACCCCCATAAACTGTCTATGTGTTACTGCTTTCCATATCGCATGCCTGTACATACATCCATACCGTTCTGCGTAGGGGCATGCTAGGGCGGCTTTTAGGGTTGTCTCTCTTTCAAACCCGTTTTATGCCTGTTAGGGCGCCGCTTGGACCGATGACGAGTCGTGCATCATGATGGTGCACGTTATCAACTTTCCAATTCCTTGGGTCAACGAGACTTTGGGAAATCGAGACTTTCTAAGTCCTTGCCTAAACCCGATCGAGGTTTCAAGTAGAAAACTAGGAACAACGGGAGACATGACATGATGCTCATACCACCCAGGTTAAAAGTGCTAAACACTTACACCGTTCAAGGCTCCGGCACAGTGCTGCTTACGCCCTCTTGGTTACAATATCATGTCGTCAAACACCGAGTTGTTCCATTTCAAACATTGAAACTTCGAAAGCGGGATAGTCAAAGGCATAGGCTGTTTCGACATCTCTTAGTATTAGTCGATCCCTTCAAGGTACACTGTCGAAAAGAAATCCGAGGACCTGGGCAGCGTCCCGCTGTCATAAAACGGTTTTGTCTGTTAGTTGTAGAGTCTAGGAGGACACCAACGACAACATGTACATTGCATCCTTTCAAATAAAACTATTGCAGGAACACTTCCTGAGCCTTCGATTGCTTTACTGTCAAGCTTTGGGCGCTGCACCGTCAAAGAAAGTACCAAAAAGAAGAGCCAAACCTGCTTGGGAGCATCTACCGGGGCTATTTCACTGCCATATCGCCTTCCTCGATCATCAATCCAAAATGGCAGCAAATGGTTATGGTCCAGGGGCTATTTGACCTTTTCACCTCCATCATGTCTAAACCGGATCCGGGGCTAGTCAAAGAACCTCTTCAGGCCTGTCACCCTCCCGCGATCGGAACCAAGCCGTGCTCAAGAGACATATTCAAAAGTCTGGCCGAGTTCCATGAGGTTAGAGTTCACCCAAAAGAGGATGTTGAATCCCTGTTCAAAGTCACCCCCAAAGGCAGAAGAATGCACCCTGTCGAAGGCGCAGTGTTGTACAAAGCAAGCAAAGGCTCCACCTTGGGCCCTCAATCTCGTCGTCGGAGCCAGCCAAGGACCTTCTCATGCTTATCTGCACCTCTGGCCTCAGTTTACGAGAAGCTTCTCGATGCCGGTTCCATCAGGCCTCTAACCCCAACTCCACTGCCCAAGGTTCTCCCTGCTAGCCACAACCCCAATCACTTCTGCACCTACCATCAAATGCCTGGCCATTCCACCAATGCATGTTATCGCCTCAGACATGCCATTCAAGATCTCATCGATAATGGCACTATTCCACCCCCACTCCCATCAAAACCTGACGACAGTCCCAGCTCCTTGCTCCAACTCAATTCTGACCCTCTGGTTGGTCAGATATCTATCACCTCCACTCAAATCAACCCCACCTCCACTCAAATCAACCCGAGCTCCACCATACTCAATCCAACCCTCTGCATTGTCCCAGAAACTCAACCCAAACCAACTGTGTTTATCCCTTCTGAATCCGAGGCTGCAGGGTGCGGAATAGAAGACGGGGCTGAAAACTGGAAAGCACTGGTTGAGGACCGGATCGATGACTGACAATTTGGGGATCCTTGTTCATGGGAGCACTGAGTAGGTTTGGTCAAAGAAGCTGAGGAAGCCGAAGTGCTGTTGCTTGGGCCCCATGTCCTCCAAGTCCTACCTCTCTGTGAGGAAGCAAAGGGTAACAATAAAAGTTGCATTTTCAAATCGCGTTTAGCTTGCATTGCACACTTTTAAGTCTAAGTCTGACACAATGTCTATCTGGTCGTCTTAGTCTAGCTCAGAGTCGGAGTTCGTGCCTCTTGGCCCTCCATGTCGTAGCTTCTATTCTCAATTCGAGTCTTTTGCTATACTTGGCAACCCCGTGGGGCTTTCTTTATGATATGCACTATCTTGCTTATAAGTACTTTGCTGGTTTTTGAATAAACTGTGTCGACCCTGACGACGAAGGGATAGATTTCGATGGGGTCATCCCCAAGGAAATGTGTTCCCTCGCCGAAAGGGAAGACGAAAGGCGTGCTCGGCCTATTAGAAGAAGAAGTAGTTTCAATAAACTTGAAAGGTGAGGTAGACCCTCGGATGACTTAAAATTGGCTCAATGCTGTCCCCCAAGGGAGCATTGTGCCCCGGATGGTTCAAAATTGGCTCAACGCTGTCCCCCAAAGGAGCATCGTGCCCGATCAGACAGGGTCAAAGAATCCATCGACGTTTTGGCATGGTCTCACAAAGACGCACCTGGCGTTGATCATGAGATAAGGAAACATCAAAACCCCTGCTAACGGATGTCAAGATAGTAAAGCGTAAACTCGAAGGCTCTGTGCCTCGTACATGTGTTCCAAGACAGCGTTAATAGAGATTCCATCAAGCACACATTAAAAAGGCGCAAAAGTGGCCTGGAGTGAGGCATTTTCAATTGAAGCAGTCAGGACTCTGCATTATCAAAAGCCATCTTATCCGGGGCTGCACCAAAGATCATCGATCTCGACGACAACAAATTCAACACTCTAGTCAACTTGGAGTTGTTTTTCCCAGAGAGAAGCTCGTTGGGCCGAAAACCACAAGGGTGGGCGGTGCCAAGCAAAAGTTAAACCTGCTAGACCGAAAACCTAAGGAGGCGGTCTAGGCAAAGATAAATAGGCAAAAGTCGAAAGCTCGCTAGGCCGAAAACTCGAGAAGGCGGCACTAGGCAAAGTTAGAGCGTAAAAGGAGAGGTAAAACACACGCGTGAACCTTGGCCTGAACTACGTTTTGACCTGATTCCCCACATGTGGGATACGTAGGCAGTCTCTCTTTAAGACTCGGTCATATTCTATCAATTGGATCCATGGTTGACGTTTTGGTACACATCAAGGGTCGAGGAGTTTCAAGAACAGAACAAGCTTCATCAGAAACAGAATGGGGAACCCTTTGTCTTTCAATCTTATTTCAAACTACTACTTCAATTTCAAAGCTGAGCAAAAGCCCTAAAAAAAAATATTTAAAGCATCAAAAACAGAACGAAATGCTTACGAGGCCCCAGTGGGCTCACAGTTTATTCTAAGTTCAGCGAAGTCTAATTTACGCAGCTTTTCAGTCACGCGCGCTAGTTTGAGACTCACGCACGTTTTCTCAAAGTGACACGCGTTGGTCTCAAACCTGCGCGCGCTTCTTCCCGCAGGCAGCAGTCGGCAGCCATCACGCCTAACAACGATTTTGAACCCCCGGTGGGAATTTCAAGTTAAAACCAAGGTTTCGGTGCCTCGAAATTGGTTTTAAGGGCTCTTGCCAAGTTTTCTATGCCGTGCAGGTCATATGTGCCTAATGTGACTGTGCGGAGGTGTCGGTTTCAGTCCGGGCCTATATGAGTCGTTCCATTTGCGTACTTTGTCCATCTTTGCGACGTTTTTCTAGTTTTCCGGTCTTTTGCCCATTCCGGGGCTTTCTTCTCTGTTTTGTTATTCACACAGTCCTTTGTACATATTTGACCGTGTGTGAGTGTCAGTTTCACCTATCTAGGGATATTTTGGATTTTGGCCTGTTAATGCCCAAAATTTCATTATTGCCCATGTGTCGGAGAGTCTGCATTGTATCCTAGGACTCTTCTTCCTCATTCTTCCGAGCTAGGCAGTCTATACGTGCGCGTATGTCTGTGTGTCAACTCGTTTCGCTCGTCAAATGCAAGTTGGATATTAGCAATTGGTTTATACTCTACCTCCAATGAACCAAGAATGATGCAACTTTTACAACGCCACTACGGCGTCCATGGGCCAAGCAAGCGGCAAATCGTCAAGAACAGAAGGATACATTGGCCCAACGCAAAATCAAATCAAAGCAATAAACCTCTAACCCGCTCAAAAGTTATCTACTTGGGCACGCAGCCCGCACCTCAAATCAAAGCAGAAACCTCTAACCCACTCGAAAGTTACCTAAAGCACTGCAGGCCCGCAACTCAAATCAAAGCGAAAGCGAAAGGGTGGCTCGGGTAGCCTCGATCGCCAAAATTGTCCCTGCCGCCGTTTGTGTCGTCCCCGCTCTAGAAGCCGCCTAGTCCGCCTCTTGCATTTTCAATTTGTACATATGTGTTTAGCATATATTATCGTTGCATATTGTATATCAAATGTCAAAAGCAGGAGATCGCTTCAAATCAAATCAAGCCAAACCAGCGGTGAGGCGTTTTCTACGGTCAATGTTGTGGCATTGGCAAGTCAAATCAAACCAGCGTTGAGGCATTTCTATCATCGGTGTTGTGGCATTGGCAAATCAAATCAAATCAAAGAAATAATGGAAATTTCGAGTAGCCCATGTTGCCCTGATCCATGCTTCCATCCCGGTTCGCTATTTCCCAAGCAGAGCTCGTCCAACATCAACGACGATCTATCCGCCCTATTCTCAATCAACGACGCATCTATCCGCCCAATTCCAAATCAACGATTTATCTATCCGTCCAATTCCAAATCAACGACATCTATCCGTCCCAATTCCAATCAACGACGATCGATCTATCCGCCCAATTCCAATCAACGACTTATCTATCCGTCCAATTCCAATCAACGACGCCTACTATCTATCCGTCCAATTTCAAATCGACGATGGTCCGTCCCATTTTCAAATCAACGACGGTCCATTCGATCCATCCGTCCACTTTCAAATCAACGACGATCTATCCGCCCTATTCCAATCAAACGATTTATCCATCCGCCCTACTTCAAATCAACGACGTCCGTCCAACTTCCAATTCAAACCGTTAGCGTATCTTCCAGCAGTCTTATTGCTGCTGTCTCGGATGGTCCATGATAAGGAGATTGGCTCTGATTCCACGACGATGGAATTTAACCTACCCGACGCGACCTACCCGTGATTTGTTGGAACTATCCGCCATGGTTAGCTTTATCCTCAACAATAGCCAGTCCTGTTCAAATTCAACGATGATCAGCCATGTCATCACCGACGATCAGCCATGTCGTCGCCTCTCAACGATGATCAACCATGTCATCACCGACGATCACCCATGTCGTCCACCAACGATGATCAACCATGTCATCACCCCGATCAACGGCGATCGAATATTGCCCGCGTTCATCCCGACCAACGGCGATCTGATTATTGCCCGCGTTCACCCCGAGCAACGGCGCTCAGAATATTCGCGTTCACCCCCGACCAACGGCGATCAGAATATTGCCCGCGTTCACCCCCGAGCAACGGCGATCAGAATATTGCCCGCGTTCACCACCGACCAACGGCGATCAGAATATTGCCCGCGTTCACCACCGACCAACGGCGATCAGAATATTGCCCGCGTTCACCCCGAGCAACGGTGATCAGAATATTGCCCGCGTTCACCACCGACCAACGGCGATCAGAATATTGCCCGCGTTCACCCCGATCAACGGCGATCAGAATATTGCCCGCGTTCA
The DNA here is from genome assembly GCA_018127125.1 of Rhododendron griersonianum. Taxonomy (NCBI): domain Eukaryota; kingdom Viridiplantae; phylum Streptophyta; class Magnoliopsida; order Ericales; family Ericaceae; genus Rhododendron; species Rhododendron griersonianum. The sequence continues at coordinate 48,742,516 of CM030789.1, read as the reverse complement.
CTCCGATCAACGGCGATCAGAATATTGCCCGCGTTCACCCTCTCAACGGCGATCAGAATATCGTCCGATCGATCCACGACGACGGTCTGCCCGTCCAATCAGTCTACAACACCGTTCGCCTATCCTAGTCCACATTGGTCTACAAGTAACACATCTTCCAGCAGTCTTATTGCTCTGCCTCGGATGGTCCATGATAAGGAGATTGGCTCTGATTCCCAACGGATGGAATTTAACCTACCTGACGCGACCTACCCGTGATTGTTGGGATTCTTTGTACCAAAGATAGTTCGATCCCCCCAATGATGCCCGTCTGTCCAAATCAACGGCCTCTCGTCCGTCGCACTCAAATCAACTGCTGCTCAACGTCAAATCAACGACGGTCTGTCATCGTCCAACCTCAAATCAACGGCGGTCTGTCCGTCCAACCTCAAAGGTCTGTCCGTCCGAAATCAAATCAATGATGGTCTGTGACTCAACCGTTAGCACATCTTCCAGCAAGCTTATTGCTCTGTCTCGGATGGTCCATGATAAGGAGATTGGCTCGATTCCCAGCAGATGGAATTTAACCTACCCGACGCGACCTACCCGTGATTGTTGGAGTTACTTATGCCAAAGAAGGTTCGGCCCCTAGCCGCATTAATCTATCCGCAACTGTTTATTCCCCAGGAGAGTCCGCCTCAACATTCAATGATGGTCCACCCATCCCTATCTTCCAACAGAGTTCAAACTCTTTTCCAACGATCTTCAGATGGTCCGCCCATCTTCGATCTCTCAATGGACGGTACATTTAAATACATGTCCGCATTTTCTATTTCTTCTGGATAGCCTTGAGAGGGTGTCTAGAAACCTTTGACGTTACTTACGCCAAGTCGATGGTGCTTTAAGTGCCGTCAAAGGGGGGCTACTGTAGACACCCTATTTTGGACGATCCAGATTAGTTTACTTACGGTCTTTGATTCCCCAATGATGATTAAGGTCGAGAACATACCGAGTTGTTTGATGAGTTTGAGCTTTGAGCGTCCCGAACCTCGTCCAAACCCATTTCAAACCCTTGTCGAACCCTCGAGCCAGGACCAAATAGCCTCAGCAAAACCCTACTGGAGTACGCTGGTGGTGGACTAGCGTGCGCAGGAACCACTACCACGTGTCAGTCACTAACACTATCTGGCGCACGCCACTCAACCAGTGGCGCACGCCAGTCAGCACCAGTCAAATCAACCTTTTCAGCCAGCTGGGCGGGAGCCTCTGTCGACGCCACCGGCAGCCCCCGATCATTACTCCGGCCCTTCCTTTCCTTCCATCAGCCAAGTCCCATGCATTTAATGCATGGGAGCTTCCTCCAATACTTGATCATCCAAACAGCCCCTAAGGCCTAAAACTGACCAGCCTCTCCCTCCTCCATAAATACCCCCTTTGCATTCATTTGCAAAAGGGTTGGCATCATCAAGAAAGGGTTTAGCTCCATTAAGACTTCAAGCCCTTTGTCTTTTTCCCCATTACTCTCCTTTGCTTCCTTTCTCTTCCATAGAAAGAGTAAGCAAAGGAATACTCTCCACAGTCCTCAAACCTCACTACATCCATCCTTCATCCATCTCCTTTCAAGCTCAAAGTTCAAACCATCCATCAAACTCACAAGCAAAGGTATAACATCTTTTGCTCCTGTTTTCTGTTCTGACCCCTGAGGGGGGCTGTCAGGGCTGGTAATCTATACCAGTCCTGGCCCTAAAGCTGGCAAGGCTTCAAAGCCGTTTGGTATGATCAGGTGGCGCACGCCAGTTACTTGTACCGTACGCCAGTCATGGCTGTATGGTGAAACTGGTGTGGGGATCACCGATCATCCTTATTTTGTCTTATTTACATTCTGATCACCCTGATGCATGCTAAAACAAGTTTACAGCTTTCTGTATTGTAGAACTGTTTAAGCATTGTACTTAGTTTTTCCTTTCTGTTTCTTTGGAATGCCTCTGGGGGTCTTCTGGTCATGTTCCAGAGCCCAGATGGTGCAAAGCCAAGCGCTGACTGAGCAGAGTCAACTGGCGTACGGTACCATATACCTGCGTGCGCCAGTCGCCCCTTGGCCAGTGGCTGGCCCTTGCATGGCAAGGTTCCAGGCCTCTGATCATCCTCCCCTCACTGTTTAAGGGATTTTCTGTCTATTTGGTGGCTTTTAAGCCCTTTACATTGTCTGTAATAGCTTAGTAATCCATATTTAACTGCGTGGTTTGTCCTGGGTGTGCACTGGTCCTTTCCAGAGCCCAGAGGGTCGAGAACAGAAGCTGTGGTCTTAGGCTCACCGGCGCACGCCAGTTGTGGGGTGGCGCACGCAGATCATGGCTACATGCAGTGGCCAGTGCAAGCAGGTTTGCTTCTGTGTGCACTACTGCACAAACAGCGTGCACTAGCTTGTCTAAAACAACCACGAAGCTTGTTCTCAATCTATTATATTTGCTTAGATCAAACATCATCATCCATAAACATTTTGTTACATCTTTTGTATATAAATGCAACTTGTTTACAGTTTTAATCCTTATTAACTGACTGGTTAAAAGAATGATCAAATAAAGAGAGAAATGCGAATGTTTTACAAAACGCCTGAGTAGAGACCGGTCTCCGGACTGGGCGAGGGGGGTGCCATAAAACCCTTCCCCTCTCGTAATCTGGCTCCCGAACCTCAAGATCGAAGGTGACGACGGCCCAGTCTACAAAAGCCTTTTTCAAAACCAAACGGACTGGTCCAAACATTTTCAAAAGAACGGTTTCTTGGGTACTAACCGCAAAACCCGAGTGGCGACTCTCTGATCTGCGAAGCACTTCGCCGCGCTTTCCGCAAGATAAGGGCGCACCCAGGATTTCATGCACTAAAACACGGGATTTTTGGGGCGTGTGCCCACACATCTTTAGGCAAGCAATGTCACAAGGCAGCATCAAAGGCTTAAAAATATCAAATGATGGACCATGGTTGACCCATCTTCAGTTTGCTGATGATACATTGGTGTTTTGTGAAGCTAATCTTGATGAAGTGAAAACAATCAAAAGGTTTCTTAGAGGTTTTGAAGCAGCTTCAGGACTAAAGATCAATTATCAGAAAAGTGTGGCTTGTGGAATTTCCTTAGCTGATGGGGAACTATAAGAAATTGCCAAAGTAATTGGATGCAAGTCAAAGCAACTGCCAATCAAATATCTAGGTATGCCACTTGGTGCTAATCCTAGACTAAAATCCACATGGAAACCAGTTATTGACAAGTTCAGAGAAAAACTAACATCATGGAAAAGAAGGGTTCTCTCTTTTGGTGGTAAGTTAACTTTACTAAAATCAGTGTTGAATAGCCTGCCTATCTACTTCATGTCTTTGTTCAAAGTTCCTGAAGGTGTGGCTAAAATCATGGAGGGGATTGAAGCTTAGTTTCTTTGGGGCAATTCTAACCTTAAAAGGAAAATACATATGGTGAGCTGGTCCAAAATCAAGCAGAGCAAAGAAATTGGTGGCCTTGGTGTAAGAGGAATAAAAGATATGAATGATGCATTACTTTTGAAATGGTGGTGGAGATTTGGAACTGAAAAGGAAGCCTTGTGGAGAAAAGTAATTTGTGCAAAGTACAACATGGACCTTAACTTTTGGTTTCCTAACATGGAAACAAATAGAATGGTATCCTGCTCATGGAGAGACATTCTTCAAATTAAAGGCAGGAATCCATTAGCTTTTAACAAGTTCATGGAAAACATTAGATTGATTGTGGGGGATGGAAATTCCTTAAAGTTCTGGACTGATCCTTGGGTGAACGGGAAATGCCTGGGTTCATTGCATCCAAGATTTTTCAACATTTGTCTTATTAAAGATGAGACAGTTGCAATGGTTCTAAACAGGAAGGAAGAGCAGCTTATTTGGGAATTCCAACTTAGGAGAGGAAGGTTTCTCAGAGGGGAAATTGAGGATTTCAATTCTATGGCTTCAATGTTGGATGGCCTACAAGTTATTCTCCGACCTAGATCTGACCATCTTACATGGATCGCAAGTAAGAGCAATGCTTTCACAGTTTCTTCAATGTACAAACTTGCCACCCGTCAGGATAATTTGGCTGATCTTTCCGCAAAAAAGGCTTTTCATTTGATTTGGAATAATGTGTCACCTTACAGAGTGCAATGTTTTAGCTGGATGGCATACCTTGGTAAACTAAAAACTGGAGACTTTCTTATGAGAATTGGTATAATTCATCAACAACATCATGCTCTCTGTAAGTTTTGTGGGAAAACATTGGAATCGATCGACCACTCATTTTTATTTTGTCAACCTGTATGGAATGTTTGGTGTGAGATTTTGGATTGGGGGGGCATTCAGTGGGTGACTCTGAGTTCGGTTTCTGGATTAATCAATTTGTGGTTGAGTTACAGGCAGAAACAAAAGGTTAAAGTCATTTGGGACTGTATCCCTTTTGTAGTCCTTTGGTCATTGTGGAGAATGAGAAATGAGCATACATTTCAAAACAAGGTTCTTAATTGGAATGAAGTGGTTGAGCTGATAAAATTAAGGATTGCCTTCTGGGTCAAGTCCAAATGGTTCGAGTCAGACTACTCCATCACTGATTTCATCTACCGTTTAAGGAGCATTATCCAAGCCTCATAGTCTTGAGGTGGCTATGCTTCTTGGGGGGGGGGGGGGGGTTGTTTGTGTCCGGGTGGGGTTGTTTGCTTTCTTTTTGGTTTTTTGCTTTGCTTTGGGGTGTCTGGTGCCTTCTTTTTCTATTTTTTCCTAGGGTCGTATCGGGGTGTCTTTGTTTGGGTTGCTTTCAAGCCTTTTATTGCTTTTGTGTCTATTCGTTTTGGTTCTGTTTTCTTTGGGGGTAGTCTTTTTCCTTCTCGACGTCCGGTCTATCGTCCTCATCTATTGCCGTTTGCTGGAAAGTTGTTGTCTGCTGCTGGTGGGCAGTTTGGCCGTCTACTGGATTCATTGTTCTATTTTGAACAAGATTTCTGGAAATCTTGTTGCTGCTACTGGTGGGCAGTTTGTGTCCGGGTGGGGTTGTTTGCTTTCTTTTTGGTTTTTTGCTTTGCTTTGGGGTGTCTGGTGCCTTCTTTTTCTATTTTTTCCTAGGGTCGTATCGGGGTGTCTTTGTTTGGGTTGCTTTCAAGCCTTTTATTGCTTTTGTGTCTATTCGTTTTGGTTCTGTTTTCTTTGGGGGTAGTCTTTTTCCTTCTCGACGTCCGGTCTGTCGTCCTCATCTATTGCCGTTTGCTGGAAAGTTGTTGTCTGCTGCTGGTGGGCAGTTTGGCCGTCTACTGGATTCATTGTTCTATTTTGAACAAGATTTCTGGAAATCTTGTTGCTGCTACTGGTGGGCAGTTTGGAAATCTGGTGGGCAGTTTGGCCGTCTGCTGGATTCATTGTTCTGTTTTCTGATGCATGGGCTGCAAACTGCCCATTTACTGAATCCGCCAAGTTGCAAATTTTTCTTGGGCTGCTTTGACATTTTACTGATCTTATTGTTGCTGCTACTGGTGGGCAGTTTGGAAATCTGGTGGGCAGTTTGGCCGTCTGCTGGATTCATTGTTCTGTTTTCTGATGCATGGGCTGCAAACTGCCCATTTGCTGAATCCGCCAAGTTGCAAATTTTTCTTGGGCTGCTTTGACATTTTACTGATCTTATTGGGAAGTTTTTTAATTTCCACCTTTTGATCTTCTGAACTTTTAACTGCCAAATTCTGGTTTGATGTTGCTGGCCTGCATTGACTCACATGCTTGGTTATGCTCTCCTTGTAAAGTCACTATCTTTCGAGCTTTTAACTGCAAATTCAGGTTTCATGTTGTTGGACTGCATTTATTTTCATGCTGGCATAGATCTTTTGGAACTACTGACCATGGAACTGCTGCTGGTGATGTTGGTGTTGCTGATATTACTCCTTTGCTGTATAGAAGACTATGTCGTTACTGAGTCTTCTTTTTTTTGAGCTGATTATGGGGAAGCCTCTATCACTTTTTGAAAGCTTTCTTTTGAGGTTTATATTGTAATTCGTTGGGGTTGATCTCTTGTCAATCCTTGGGTAGGAATAGCATATGATTGTCGTGGGGTAGAGTGCCAACCTAGTTGGGCTGTTACTCACTCGTTGTGATGCTATCTTATCTTACCCTAAATCTTGTTGTACTACATAATTGTGATCAATAAAATTCCTTGTTTCGGCGTTCAAAAAAAAAACGGAAAAATTTTCAGTGCCGAGCGGGTACCACGTGGTGCCCGCTCGTGCATCCGAGCCGTTCATTTCGTGTTTGGACGGCTCAGATTTTGATAGAGAAAAAGGAGAGAGAAAGTGTTGGGGTGAAAAGAGAGAGAGGATTTTAATCTGAGCCGTCCAAAAGTGAATCGGACGGCTGAGGTGCGCCGAGCGGGTGCCACGTCGGCAATACCCGCTTGGCACTGAAAAACTTCTCCAACAAAACACTACTTATCTAAAAACTACTAGCCCCCGTTCCAAAACCACCACCTACAAACCACAACAAGTAACCAAACTGCCAAGCCGAATAATCCCGAGATGCTACCGACAAACCGATGCCAATCTCGCAAGCGTCAAAGCCGAACTGAAACTTTGACCATGCGCCAAACAACACTCTAACAGCCAACAAACAAAAGCCAACCTGCAAACGTCAAGCCGAACTACGAAACATGCCCCAAACAACCCCGGAGACGTCCAACCACAATCAACACAACGGACACGAAACTACAAGACCGCTGTTCAGGTCGCGCCCATAAGTAACGGCAGATGCCATTAAAAAAGAAGAAGGTAACAGCGGCCAGTCCAAATCAGTCAACTAAAAACTAGTGCGTGTGTGTGATGAAGAAAGTGTGTGAGTACGTACAACCAGAAAGACGACCAACCGCTGGTCAGATCATACCCATTTTCACGACGGCCGACTCAGATCAGTGAGTCAAAATCAAAAACCTAAACCAGCTGTACACAAGAAAAGATTAAGCACCAGCATGGCCACCTACATCAGACCCGTAGGTCGCCTGGTTCGGGAAATTCCTAATCGGAATAGTGAAAAACTTAAAAGATGAAAAATAGACAAACAACTAAACCCACAAAACGATACTGACAATTGCTGGCGACGAGAACAACTGGGGTCCGATCAACTGGGGAAATCACAACTTCGGAGCCACACTGGTGAACCAAAATAGGAACGAGAGGGGGACGACGGTGTTAGAGTGTGTAGTATTAGGTGAGTGGGGGTTTGTCCCACATCGCCTATTTGACTTAATGTAAACTCCTCCTAGAATATAAATATATGTTATGTGTGTGAGGATAATACACCGAACACACTTTTCTTCTCCAAACAACATGGTATCAGAGCGGGTTCTTAAACCGCCCTTGAAACCCTAAAATCTCACCTTCGACAGCCACCATAGCCGCCCCAACCCTCATTCAGTGCCGACATCATCAACCCCAATCTCGGCCGACATCATTCAGTGCCGACATCATCAACCCCAATCTCGGCAGTCCTTTCCTCCTTCCGAAAACCCTTACCACCTCAAGTTCCCAAGACGACAGGGGCCCATCGCCATCACCGCTGTCACTCCAGCCTCCGACAACCTCTCGCCACCCTCCGGCGCCCTTCTTGGACCTCCGGCGACCCACGCCGCTTGTTGCCCGTCCTCCGGCGACCCACGCCACCTGTTGCCCAGCCTCCGGCGACCTCTCCGGTACCCTCTGGCTGCCGATCTGTTGTTGATTTCGTGGTGGCAGTCAAGATAGTAGTAACCTCTTTATGCAGGGCCTGCTGGATTAGTGGGTATGGAAAGTTTATTTTCACAATCTGCTGGGTATTGTCTTATTTTCACAATTTCTCAATTTTACGGGCAGTAGATTGAATATTCAGAGAGACAATTGTTAGTTACTATTTCAAACTCGTTTGATTTGCTACAGTGTAATTCTTTGGTATGTTAGTCTACTATGAGGTGAATGCCGTAGTTCATTCTGGTCGGTACCAACAGATGTTTGGAAGTTGTTATTGGTAATTGTTGAGTTATCAGTAGTTTTTATTGGGTGTAGCCTCTTCGTTATTTGGTACGATGTCTGATGCTAATAAGTCTGGTTCTGGTTCGAGTTCTACACCCACTTCTACTGTTATTGGTAGTTCATCTAGCTCCTCTCGGTCGCGTGATCGGCGCCCAATTACTTCTACACTATTAAATGGGAAGAATTATGTACTGTGGGCTAAGGCTGTTGAGGTATATTATTTGGGTGAGTCAGAGCGTTCCTATCTGACTGATGATCCCCCTGCCGTGACCTCTTCCACATATGCGGCATGGCAGGCTGTAGATGCTCGTATTCGGACAGAATTGTGGAATAGTATGGAGGAGCAGATTTCTAGTACATTGATGTTTTGTGACACAGCCAAGGAAGTGTGGACCCAAGCTCAGGAGCTGTTTTCTGGGGTGAATAATCTCCATCGCATATATGATCTTCATCAGTCCTTCTTTTCAGTCTCTCAGGATGATTTATCTTTGGAGGCTTATTATGCGAAGTTTAGTCGCATTTGTAATGAACTGGATGTGTGTGAGCCATTATCGACTGATATTCACATTATTCGCCGCCAGCTTCAGCGTATGCGGGTTACTCGGTTCTTGTCAGGTGCTTCATCACTTTATGGGCCGGTGAGTAAGCAGATTCTGGGGTCTCCAGACCTCCCTTCTCTTGGCGAGGTATTCAGCCGTCTTCGTCAGTCGACTGCCTCAACTCCTATCCCACCTACCGCTCCATCTTCTGATCGTTCAGCTTTGGCTTCTAGTTGTTCAGAGGGTTCTGGGTTCTCCGTTAGTAGTGGCCATGGTCGTGGCCGTGCTTCTGGATTTCGTGGCCGTGGCCGAGATTCTGGGTTCAGTGGTCGTAGTGGTCGTGGTGACTTTGGTGGGCGGTTCACTAATTCTGGGGGTCGTATGTTTGGTCGTGGCCGCTCGACAGGAGGTGGTGGCCGTGGTCGTGGTCATGGTTCTAGGTTTTGTACACATTGTGAGGGCACAAATCACACAGTGGATACTTGTTATGATCTTCATGGTTTTCCTTCTCAGGCTCACCAGGTGGCTACCTTTGAGGATATTGGGCAGATTGCTAACTCACCTACAGACCCTATGGTGACTATCCCAGCAGCAGAGTACCAGCGTTTCATGTCCCTTCAGTCTTCCCTTGCAGGTTCACCCTCCACTGCTACGCTGGCTCAGACAGATCCTTCTCTTGCTTGTGCTGCGTCTTCCTCTTCTCACAGCCCTTGGGTCATTGATTCTGGCGCCACAGATCATATGACTGGTATTTCTACCATTTTTTCTAATTATCAGTCTGTTGGTACCCATTCCCATGTTCGATTAGCCGATGGTTCTAACACTCCTGTGACTGGTTTGGGTTCTGTTCCTGTTACTTCCCTCCTTACTTTACAGTCTGTCTTACATGTTCCTCGTTTACCTTTTAATCTGTTGTCCATCAGTAAACTTACGAAATCCTTAAACTGTTCCGTCACATTTCTTCCTCATGGTTGTTTGTTTCAGGATCTCGCAACGGGGAGGAAGATTGGTGGCGGTGTTGAGCGTGGTGGCTTGTACTACCTACTGGATGGTGTGCCTTCTCAGTCTGTTGCTCTTCGGACCTCTGCAACTCCTTATCAACAACACTGCCGCCTTGGTCACCCTTCACTTCCGAGTTTAAAACGCTTAGTGCCAGCTTATCGTTGCCTTCGAGAATTACCTTGTGAAGTGTGTGAATTCAGTAAACACCACCGTGTACCCTTTTCTCCCAGAGTAGAGCGTCGTGTGTCTAGACCATTTCAGTTAGTTCACTCTGATATTTGGGGGCCTATCCACGTTCCCAGTGTCTTTGGATTTCATTATTATGTCATTTTTGTTGATGATTTTTCCCGTATTACATATCTTTATCTTATGAAGGAAAGATCTGAGTTAAAGTCTGTTTTTCTATCATTTTTTAATGAAATAAAGACTCAGTTTGATACTTGCATCCGTATTTTTCGTTCTGATAATGCACGCGAATATTTTCATGGTGTTCTTTCTCAGTTTTTTGATGAACAAGGTATTATTCACCAGTCAGCTTGTGCACGGACCCCACAACAAAATGGGGTTGCCGAACGCAAGATTCGACATATATCGGAAGTAATGCGTGCCCTGTTATTTCAAATGCATGTTCCTAAGTCCTATTGGAGTGATGCTGTCCTAACTGCTTGTCATTTAATTAATCGCATGCCTTCTACGGTGCTTAGTGGTCAGACACCTCACGAGGTCTTGTATCCTGGGCGGCCTCTCCACTTATTACCACCTCGAGTGTTTGGGTGCACTGTTACGTTCATGACCTTGATCCTGATCGTAGTAAACTTGACCCACGGTCGATTAAGTGCATCTTCCTTGGATACTCACGGACTCAAAAAGGATATAAGTGTTATTCCCCATCCTTACGGCGTCATTTTGTGTGTGCTGATGTAACTTTTAATGAGTCCTTACCATTTTATTCAGGGTCCGTCGACCCTGCTAGTCCTGTATCTGAGACTGTTTTTCCCATAGCTGTTCCATCTGGCTCCCCCCCTCCTCCCAAACCCTTGCAGGTATATGTGCGTCATCCGTCGGGTCCTCCCACACCCCCGGCAGGCCCACCTCAGACTGAGCAGGCACATCCCCCAGCAGGCCCACCTCCGGTTGCACCTCCGTCTCCACCCCGCCCATCGTCTCCCCCCCCGTCGCCAGATCCCCATGCTCGTCGATATCCTGTCCGTGACAATCGTCGCCCTCCGGTAAAGTATAGTCTCTCTACCTCTTCGAGTACTTCTCATCCTATTGATCGTTTTGTCTCTTATTCTCATCTCTCTCCGTCCCTTCGTGCTTTTACCACTATTGTTTCTTCTATTTCTGTTCCTAACACTGTTCAGGAGGCCTTATCTATGTCTGAGTGGCGGACAGCTATGGAGGATGAAATGACTGCTCTTCATCACAATGGTACCTGGGACCTGGTTCCTCTTCCGGCTGGTAAAACCACCGTTGGTTGTCGGTGGGTATACACTGTCAAATATCTTCCCGACGGTGCTGTTGAGCGCTATAAAGCTCGCCTTGTTGCAAAGGGATACACTCAGACCTATGGTGTGGATTATTCTGAGACTTTTTCTCCCGTTGCCAAATTGGGTTCCGTACGGATCTTTATCTCTCTTGCTGCCAATCTTGGTTGGCCATTGTTCCAGCTAGATGTAAAAAATGCCTTTCTCCATGGGGATCTCCAGGAGGAAGTCTACATGGAGCAACCACCTGGGTTTGTTGCTCAGGGGGAGAGTCATCAGGTATGTCGTCTTCGTAAAGCCTTGTATGGTCTTAAGCAGTCACCTAGAGCCTGGTTTGGTAAGTTTAGTGATGCAATTATGAAGTTTGGTATGCGACGCAGTCAGTCTGATCATTCTGTGTTCTCCCTCACATCTGATCGCGGGAAAGTACTGTTGATTGTTTATGTGGATGACATTATTATTACAGGTGATGACCAGCAAGGTATCGATAAACTCAAATCCTTCTTACATCAGCAGTTTCAGACAAAGGATTTGGGCAAACTACGATACTTCTTAGGTATCGAGGTAGCACGATCCAAAGAAGGTATCAGTTTATCGCAAAGGAAATATGTGTTGGATATTCTTGAGGAAACAGGAATGTTGGGAACGAGGCCTGTTGAGACTCCTATGGATCCCAATGTCAAATTGTGTGTTGACCAGGGGGAGCTACTTACTAGCCCTGATCAATATCGTAGGTTGGTTGGTAAACTAAATTATCTTACTATTACACGTCCCGATATCTCATTTGCAGTCAGTATGGTGAGTCAGTTCATGACAGCTCCTCGTCTTCCACATTGGGAGGCAGTTCTCCGGATTGTGAAGTATCTTAAGTCACATCCGGGGCGTGGGCTGTTTTATCGAGCTAATGGGCATTTACGAGTTGAGGCGTTCACTGATTCCGATTGGGCCGGAGGACCGTCTGATAGGAGATCCACTACGGGTTATTGTGTCTTTTTAGGTGGAAATCTCGTTAATTGGAGGAGTAAGAAGCAAACAGTGGTTGCTCGGTCTAGTGCAGAAGCGGAGTATAGAGCAATGGCACATACAACGTGTGAGATTGTATGGTTGCGATCGTTCCTCGAAGAGATAGGATTCAATGTGAAGTTGCCCATGCCTTTGTATTGTGATAATCAAGCAGCTATTCATATTGCATCCAATCCCGTGTTTCATGAGAGGACTAAGCATATTGAAGTTGATTGTCATTTAGTGCGGGAGAAGTTGACCGAGGGTGTGATAGCTACTCCGTATGTGTCTACAGGCGCTCAGTTAGCTGATTTGTTTACTAAGTCATTATTTAAACCACGGTTAGAGTTGTTATGTAACAAGCTGGGACTTTGTGATATTTATTCTCCAGCTTGAGGGGGAGTGTTAGAGTGTGTAGTATTAGGTGAGTGGGGGTTTGTCCCACATCGCCTATTTGACTTAATGTAAACTCCTCCTAGAATATAAATATATGTTATGTGTGTGAGGATAATACACCGAACACACTTTTCTTCTCCAAACAACAGACGGCATCGACGATGGGAGGGAGAGAGGGGGCGATGCAGAACAGCGAGAAAGGGGGCTGCATCGAGGGCGAGAGGGGAGCAACGGCATTTTGGGAAGGAGAGGGATCATTGGCGGTGGGCTGGTGCTGGTGAGGGAGGATCGGGGGAGGGGAACGGGTGGAGAGGGAGGAGGCGCCGCCTCCCCCACCGAAACCCTAGGCGGTTTACCTTCTGTTGTACGCGGAAGGTTGTAGAGGGAGAAAAATTGTAGAGTAATTGGATAACATATTTCTTTGTTCATGCTTCCAACGTACATATTTTTTGAATGCTGCATGCAAATATAGTCTTAACTAATTTGCTGATTTTCTTATAATTCCACTCCAACAGTTGCTACCAACAGCAAGAACCCATCTTTAACCCCTCTGCCTCCCAAACCTACAAAAACCTCAGTTGCACCGCACCACAGTGCTCCCAACTCCTCATCAACGGCTGCACCGGAGCCACCAACATCTGCGATTACGAGGTCATCTACGCTGATGGGTTCTTCACCATCGAACTCTTAGCCACCGAAACCCTAACCCTAACCCCCTTCGAGGTCTTCCCTGGCTTCGCCTTCGGCTGGGGCCTACAAAACACTGGCCCCTCCAGTGGCGTAACCGGATTCAGCGGCTTAGCCGGCTTGCTCGGCCTTGGCCGCAGCCCCCTCCCTCGTCGCGCAAACCGCTTCAAAATACGGAAGCTACTTCTCCTACTATCTTCCTACACTATATATCTTCCTCATCAGGAACTCTGGTATTTGGAAAAGGTGGTGGAACTACAAACTCCGCAGGTATAAACTACACACCCTTATTGACCAACTCAAATGTTAACATAATATTGAGAAATATTATGTTACCATATTTTGTAGGGTCTATCATTCATGTTTCCTAGTTAGGTTGATTTCTTTATAATGCATGTTTCCTATTTGGTTTAGATTTCTTAGTGACTAAGAACATTGTAACTTATATAAAGGCATGTTAGGATTATGGTTTGACACAATCAATAATACATCATTTCTCTTTTCTTCACATCAAACAGCCCATGGTTGTACTACATCGAAGTCTTGGGGATTAAAGTCGCGGGAGAGTTGCTACCGATCTCTCAATCCGTGTTCAGTTCTTCCGGCACTATAATAGACTCCGGCACCTTCATTACATATCTGCAGCCGGAGGCGTACGATGCTCTCCGGAGGGGTCACCATTCGACACGTGCTACGACTTCAGTGGTCGCGATACGGTGGAGGTCCTGACGATAAGCTTCCTGTTCGGCGGTGACGTTGAGGTCCCGATCCCCTTCCCCGGGATTCTAACCGGCAGCAAAGAGCTAAATTATCTTGCTTTTGCTGGGAATAGCGATGCATCTGACTTTGGAGTTTTCGGGAATTGGCAGCAGCAGACTTTGGATGTGGTTTATGATGTTGCTAGTGGGAAGATAGGGTTTGGGACTGGAGGGTGTTCATAGTTACAGAAAAGATTAATTTCAGGAAGGCATGCTCACGTAGCGTCATCGATCGATCAATTTTATGTTTGGCTCTCTGTGTGCACAAGGTTGGTACCGAGGCGGAGTAGGCAGTAACTCAGTCTCTAACACACTTCATTGGCAAGATATAAATAGATTGGTGGCACTACGTCAGCGTGCTATGTTTAATAATATATCGGGGCGGTTCCGGAGACATCTATAAAAACATCTAAAAAAATACTTCATAATTCCCGATCAAATTTTAATAATCCGAGCCGCTCAATGTGATCATAATGTGATTTTAAGGGTACCCGTGAGAAATCAGCAAAAAAAATGACCGGGAAGGGCTTGATCCGAACAGTTCCGAACAGTTTTTTATTAAACGGTTCAATTAAAAACTGCTCAAAACAATCACTTCCCGATAATTTTTTTTGCCGGTTTCTCGCGGGTACCCTTAAAATCATATATATATATAATTCATAAATAAGCTGTAACTACAAGAAAATATATATATCGTTTATTTTGTAGGACTCGTCAAGTACTTGGATCATCCATGCAAAAAATCAAATTAATTGGACATCTTGATAGGTATATCAAAAAATTGAATTTTATTTTATAAAATGGACGGTCATGGATTGTAAATGATTTTAGAAGTTAATCTATCTATGACCATCAATTTTATAAAATAAAATTCATATTTTTGATATACCTATGATGTCCAATCTAATTGATTTTTTGCATGAATGATCTACTCGGCTAGCCCTATAATTTGAACGATTCAGATTACTTGATTAATGTATGTGGAGCCCACACAATGGTCGCAATGGAAACTGCTTGATCCACAATATTCTGTTTTGGGTTTTCCCCCATATTATCCACCCGAACTGCACCTTGTACATTCAAGTACCATAAATTCGAAGGGGAAAAAAAATGCCACGCCAAGGGTTTGGCATCTCTGACTAATCAAAGTCGAGAAAAACTTTTTTACCGAGCTTTCTATGAAAAAGTATTTATGGAGCCAATTACGCGACCGTCCAAAAGTATTTTGGATTGTCTGGAAAGCTCTGCAAATGGTGAAACGGACGGTTGAGATCATTCAGCTCTGCAAATTACTTATTCACGGCTCCTCCGCGAATAAGCCAATCTCATCAAAGCCATGGTCAATTCACGTAATGGCCAATCACGGGTGACATAATTTCGTCGACCCCGCGTAGTCCTCTAGCCTCTCTAATCACTGTCCAGCCCAGCTCCTCAAATCCTATTCTTTACCTCATGATCTATGTTCTATCGTTGGTCAATCTCTACCATTCCTACAACCTCTCTCCCACCGTTTACCGCCACCAAAGCACAACCGGAAATTAAAATTGTAATATAGTCTTAGGTGTTTTATCCAACTTTCTGTTGGATGCTTTCTTTTCCAGAATATCCAAGCTCTTTATGCTTAGATGCTCTTCTCGATGTACCCTTTTAAGCTATATAAATGTTTCGTTTGCCGAGAAAAAAAGCACAACCACAACCCCTCTCCCGGCCCGCACCCACCATTTGTTCTGCTCTGGCCCTTAATTTTCTTAATTAAGACGAGTCATATTTCATTAATATGGCGCGCGCACCCTTGCAATTAATCATGGAAATGTGGTAATTGAAATGATTCCTGTCTAATAAGAGAAGTCATACCCTTGGATTCACAATTTTCCGTTTGAATGGTCAGGGTGCAATTGGGTTGGGATTAGGGGGAGAAACAGAAATAGATAACATATTGGTGGCTTTTCGACATTATATTTTCAAGAGCGGTTTTAGGGGTGTATTTCCTGCTGACATGATTAAAAAATTGCTTTGATGGAACAGGAGAAGAATCTTCGTTTCCGTGAGATTGGAGACTCTGATGATGATGAAGACGACGTTCGTAAGAGACGGTCTTACCTGAATTTAATCGCGGTTTGAAGATCTGTGAAGTAATTTCCTCTGCTCTTCAGCACCTATGGTATAACAAATCCTGTTCAAATATAGTAGCAGGGTATCATAGGTTGCAATCTTGCTACTAGCTAGAAAAGAGGAAAATTTTCAGTACATGCCCTGCTGCTGGATCATGCTAAGATTTCTCTCTTTCATATATACCGTACTGCTGGAAAATTACTGAGTAGTTACGGGGCACTGCAACGTGATATTTCAATGCCTTTAATACTACACGTTCTTGTGGAGTTTGCAATTATATGTTGAAGGGCATTGGGGCACTATGTGAAGGTGAAGGTGACCCAAGAGCATTGAATCAAGAACTCACTTTTGCTACTTAAATTCCTCTAATGCCGTGTTCACTTGTATGAAAGCTGGGATCTATAGCTCAATACCCCTTTTCCCAATTAGAGTGTATGCATAGAAATTTCTTTTAATCAATTACTTCCTCCGTTCTTTTTTAAGTGTTCTGCTTTATAATTTCAACTTATTAAAAAGATATCATCATTATACCTTTCACATCAACATTTTCCTCCGCTTTCCCTACTTACCCATCATCATTACACTTTTACCTACTAACTTTTCAAAATGAAATCTACTTTTAGGAATAAAATAGGCAATATACCAACTTTTACCCACTAACTTTACAAAATGGACACTTATTAAGGGATAACCCAAAATGATCATACTGGACTCTAAATAAGGGACAGAATGAGTACTACTCTAAGGGCTCGATTAGATGGTGTTTACGATGGGTTTATTACATAATACACTTGGATGATGGGAGTGGTTTTTCACCGTTTGAAATCCCATTTTTTCCCTATATTAACTCATCCCCTTATTCACTAATACACCAACCAGCCATAAACTATTGCTACCTCTCGAGCTAGCAATAGCTAATCCGGTTTAAATGAAGGAAGGTAATGAGTAAAGAAATTGAATCAGGTTTTTAGGTCTATCCTTTATGATGTCTTCCGATCGACTTTAATTTGGGGCTAAGTTTCACAGTATTATATTCCCATAGTTTCTTGTGTTTTAAGAGGTAACTATTTTAAGAGTCTTGCTATCCGCATAGATGATTTGCAGAGAACCACCCAGAGAAAAATGCGTTTGGCCCCATTTCGGGTCCCAAAAAATCTAGAAAAATATCCATAAATTTTTGAATATTATTTTATGGGGCTCTGTAAAAAATCAGCTCATGCAGATATCGGTAAGTATTACTTTTGGATTCGTAGGGGCGAACTGAGCAGTTTCGCCTCAACGAATCCAAAAGTAATATTTATCGATATCCACAGGAGCTAATTTTTTACAGGGTCCCATAAAATAATATTCAAAAATTTATGAATATTTTTCTAGATTTTTTTGGGACCCGAAATGGGGTTAAACGCGTTTTTCTCTGCGTGGTTCTCTGCAAATCATCTCTGCTGTTAGAATTTTTGCTATTTTAACGATAAAACTTTCTGAGTGCAATCACTTTGTGCATTCATTGTCAAAGGTTGGGTTCATATTGCTATCGATTGGGCTTAACATGATCACCAGTAATAATATATTTTAACTATTGTACTGACAACTGCGATACGACGGATTGAATATTGTAGTTATATTTTATTCCCTTCTTTGTTATGGAAAATCCAAACTGCCAAACATGACTTCAGTTGCCTCATGAACACCACACAACTTTTAACTTATAAACACAAACATAAATTACATGTGTACATATTTGCTAGGAATTGGAGAGAGAAAAAGTAGAGAAAAAATAGAGTGAAAGTGCACTACAAGAAAAACGGGATTTGCCAGCGGCCAAAAGCGTTGGCAAAGGTGTCGCAAAGCGCTGCTATAGACCTTTGTGTCCTATACCAGCACTTAAGTAAAGCGTTGGTGCTCGACCGCCGCAATAGCACTGTACCAGCGCTTTTTGTGGGCGTTGGTATAGATTAATTTTTACCAGCGCTTTATAGCGCTAGCATAGACCCCCTTTACCGAAAACCAAAATGGAGGAGGCGGGGAGCACATGTGCTGTTACCAGGTTTCGAACTCTCGACCTTGGACTCACTAACAACTGCGCTTACCTTCTCCAGCCACTGATCGTCATAGGAGAAGTGCTTTACTTCCGATAAGAATCGCCGACGCTCATGAGAGGACCAATGAGTCGGAATTAGCCCGGTAACCAAATAGTTAACAATGTCAGCAAACCACGGGGCCGTTGAAACACCAAATAATTGCTCATCAGAGAAGCTATCTCCAATGGGTATGTGCGAAGTGCGATCCTCAAAATCCAAGCGTGACAAATGATTGGCCACCACATTTTCTACCCCCTTCTTGTCCTTTATGGTGATGTCAAACTCTTGGAGAAGAAGTATCCACCGAATCAAGCGGGCCTTTGCATCCTGCTTGGTGAATAGGTATTTAAGTGCCGAGTGGTCGGTGTAAATCGTGATTGGGGCACCAACTAGGTAAGACCGGAACTTATCCAAGGCAAAAACGATGGCAAGAAACTCCTTTTCCGTCGTAGAGTAATTCATTTGAGCATCATTGAGGCTTTTGCTCGCATAATAAATCACCCACGGATGCTTGTCTTTCCTTTGGCCAAGAACGGCCCCGACGGCATAGTCGCTCGCGTCGCACATCAACTTAAAAGGAAGATTCCAATCGGGCGTTTGAACAATAGGAGGCGTAGTAAGACTAGCTTTGAGCTTAATGAACGCCTGCTCACATGCTTCCGTCCATTCAAAGGGTACATCCTTGGATAGGAGGTGGCAAAGGGGCCTTGAGATTGCACTGAAATCCTTAATAAATCGCCGATAGAAACCAGCATGGCCAAGGAAATATCGGATGTCTTTGACGCACTTCGGGGTAGGAAGGTTTGAGATGAGGTCAATTTTGGCCTTGTCTACCTCAGTGCCCTTGGTCGATACAATATGCCCGAGCACAATCCCTTGAGTGACCATAAAATGGCACTTCTCCCAATTTAGAACCAAATTCTTCTCTTCACATCTCGTTAAGACATTCTCCAAGTTGGCAAGACATGACTCAAACGAGTCGCCAAACACGGAGAAGTCATCCATGAAAACTTCCACAATTTTCTCAACCATATCACTGAAGATTCCCATCATACACTGGGAAAAGGTGCCGGGAGCATTACACAAGCCGAATGGCATGCGTCTATATGCAAAGGTCCCGAATGGGCATGTAAAAGTTGTTTTCTCTTGGTCGGACAAGGCCACTTCGATTTGGTTATAACCCGAATAACCATCAAGGAAATAGTAGAAGGCATGACCGGCGACTCTCTCTAAGATTTGGTCGATGAAGGGGAGAGGAAAGTGATCCTTGCGTGTGCTTGCATTCAACTTGCGATAGTCAATGCATACTCGCCACGCGGTAGTCACACGGGTCGGCACAAGTTCGCCTTTGTCGTTCTGCACAACGGTAACACCTGCCTTCTTAGGGGCAACTTGTATGGGGCTCACCCATTTAGAATCGACAATGGGATAGATAATCCCAACGTCAAGCAATTTAAGAATCTCGGCCCGGACCACATCTTTCATGATTGGATTAAGCCGACGTTGAGGTTGCCTGGAGGCACTACAACACGAATAGCCTATTGCGAGGAAAATATTTTCGTCGCTAAATCACAAATTTCCTCGCTGAATGTATTAGCGAGGAATATTTTTGTCGCCAAGTTTCCTCGCTAAAACGTTGTCGCAGAAGCTTACAGCGAGGAAAATAATTTCCTCGCAAAATGTTGACAATTTGCGAGGAAAAAATTCCTCGCCAAAAATGGTTTGCGAGGAAAAAAGTCCTCGCCAAAAACACAAAATTCCTCGCCCAAACCGTAGACAGGACATGATAGAAAGTAATAGGCGAGGAAAAAATTCCTCGCTAAAAATGATCTGTGAGGAAAAAAAGTCCTCGCCAAAAAGCAAAATTCCTCGCACAAACAGTAGACATGACATGAATGAAAATAATAGGCGAGGAATAAATTCGTCGCTAGCAAAGTAATTTCCTAGCAGAAAACGGCCTGTTGTAGGCTTTCCGAGACAAATTTTTTCCTCGCTAATGTTACATATACGCAACAAAAAAAACAGCCTATTGCAAGCAATGAATACTTCTCCTTGTAAACATTTTTATACATTCCCTGCTCATATTTAGATTCTATCACCACCTCATACAACCATGGACAATCATAACCATAAATAACAAAAATCTGTTAGCTTTCAAGTAAACAAATTGTCATTACTATGAAACATTAGCCAAATCCTTTCAACTACAAAGTTTAGCCCCAGGAAACAAAATATCAAGTTTACCACTACTATCGGGAAACAAAATATCAAGTTTAGCCCCAGGAAACAAAATATCAAGTTTACCACTACTTATGATCCAGGATTTTCAAAAAGCATCATGGATCTTTCCAAAATACTACCACCTCGGGGCCAACTTCTGCAATGTATCCTTCTTTGAATTCCATCTCCCACAGCCATGAACTCCAAAAAGAACATCGATCTTACACGCTGCCAAGAAAAAAATAGCAAACATATCAAAGAAAGTAAGAAACCATCACTGATTAGAGTAAGCTTTGCTTGTCTAAATCTTTCATAAGCAATATCTGAAGGAGAGAGCTTCACATTTTTAAATCAACTAACACTCGATTTACAAACACTTTCATATCAGAGGAATACAGATCAAGAGAAAAAATCGAATAACCCAACATAACCATCTTATTACTAATCGGCAAAACATCGATCCGGACACCGCCAGTTATACACCTGCCTGGTACGATAGATTTCCAATCCAAGAAATACTACAGGCCTAAAATAGGAAAACATTCAAGATTCGAAACCAGATGGCCAACCCAAAAACAAAAACCTTTCGCCTTTTTAAGAATAATCGCTTTCTTTGTTTTCCAGGTACTCAATTGCGGTTCTTGCACTTCTCCATGGCCCTTGGAGCTACAAACAACAGAATTAGTGAAGTTATTACAAGCTTCTCGATGTAAAACACATCGGGAGGCTAGCTGTGCATTGGGACATGGGAACGAGCAGACCAAATTTTTTGGTATGAGGGGTCGCCAGCCAATAAGTAAAGATACAGTCAATGGCTCAAAGGGTAAAAGAAAATATGTGGTTTTAGTGATTGGATATTATGCTCTGAGGAATCTTGGTTATGTTGGAAAGACGAGGAACTTTATAATAGAAGTGACAAAAATCAAATATGGGTAGAAGTAGAGTGGCATACCTAGGCCAATTGCCTCGGAGCCTTTCATGATCCTCATTCTCTTACATGAATCAATGAACATCCTGTGATAAAAAAAGATATAACAACAAACCATATCGGTAAAAAAGCAACAGCAAAAGAAAAGAAACTCTCATATTGCCAATTAACAGATGATTGTTATCAAGAATGAGCAAAAAGTGCATAAAAAATACTAAATTGATAGTTATCGAACCACCTTTGTAATATAATCACACATGGGGCAAAAAACAGAGTACACTGACTCACACATGGGGCAAAAAACAGAGTACTCAAATTGCAATTATTTTCCAAGTCACAAACCAAGGTCATTGCATCATTTCCTAACTCATTGCATCATTTCATATTCCAAACGTAATATGACCCTCAATACCAAATCTTAAACTTAACAAGCAATAACAAATTATGTTTTCTACATATGGCAATGAAGCACAATAGCAAGCCCACATCGAAAAGAACTTTGGTGTCCTACAAATGTTAACAGTTATCAAGTCCATAGTCGTACAAACCTCATACCCACATATTGCATAGATTAAAACATTTTGATATGAAATAAAAGTTTCCAACATGGCCATAAAGTATATATGATTTTCCTTGCAAGAAAGAACAAAACAAGAAATACAACTTTCATCAATAATATGAACTAGCAAGGCAGATAACAAGACTTATGACAACATTAATTTTTCGTATAGCTTGCACAATCAATTATCAACAATGATTAACCACCGCCAAGTGCAAATCACAATAATTTTTGTCTAGCTTTCAACATGAAATGGGGAGATCGAGGTAAAGAGAGCTCACTCGAAGTATATCAAACTTGGTAGTAAAGGGCGAATGCACGGTAGTTGACGACGTAGCCTGCTAATGTGTCGTAATCTCTGTAAAAATACAAATGAAGTGAACATGTCTGCTTGAAACACACACACAAAAAAAACATTTGGTTGCAAATATTTTTTTTAGGAGTCGTAGAAAATTGATTTTGAAGCGAATATGGCATGAACTTTTTAGCCTTGTATCATCATTACACAAGCACAACTAAAATCTGAATCACATACATTCAACAGACAACCAAACATGCGGTTGCCCGAAAACATGAAAAAGAAAAAGAGGCTTCGCTAGAGCAAAAAGAGGAAAACCACTTCAGGGTGTCCTTACAAATACTCCTCCAACACAAGACAGACGCACTGCCTGAAGATCCTACAATGTTGCCGGCACAACACTGAAGCACTTCAAAATGCATTAGCATAAGCAGACGGCTGGTTATAGTCCTAATGCTCACCACCATGGTTGAAGAAATGAGGAATGGTTTCAGTACGATTTGATTACCAACCAGGTCAACTCAGACCCTAGAGATACTGATTGGAAGATTATAGTCCTTAGACTACAAGATGAGCTTCCATTGAAAGAACAAGAACAGATGACATGCACGAGCAGGCTGGGAAAACCAGAACCAGTAGAGTATTTGACCAAAACCAAATGGAATGGCTGCATTCTGCATAATATGACTTACTCTAACTAGAAAGTTGGATGTAAAATCAATACAAGGAGCAATACAAAGAGAAACAAATCTACAGATGCATAACATGATATGAGACGAAAAAAAATAAAAAACAGCAAGAGATACGATTTAAAATCTGTAGTCAGATGAGCCTTTCTCATATAGAGGCATCTTATGCATGTAGATTCCAAGTATTGTTGTGAGTATAAAAATGCAGTTTCTGCCCAGCCCTAACAAGCATTGGACATAGAAATAGAAACGGACAAGAATACGTCTACAAACACGGAACATGACAATTGTAAATAATTGGGACATGTAGGACAGGAAAATCGGGACACGTAGGACACGAGACAAACAAACAATTTGGTCATTTTTATATAAGTTAGTTGGTATCAATATGACTTGTACGCACAAAAAACAAAACTAATTGAACTAACTCACAAAAAATGACAACTAACACTAGTTCCACGTATTAATAAAAGAAGAAAAGTTCACCATAAATTCATCCGGAATAAGATTGCTATATTTTGTAGTGCACCGTGTCCCCATAAGTGTCTCACTTGAGGCATGCATGTCCCAAACGTATGCGTCTTTTCCTATTTCAGCTTCTCCTTTGTCCCCTTCTTAAAATTTCATAATACTTACACTAGTATGTCCAATAGCAACACGCCATATCCCTGACATGTCCGACACGAATACGACGACACTTGGGCGTGTTGGAGCTCCATAGACACAGAAAATAAAACCATAGTATCAATCGTAGCTGACTTTTCATATGCTATTACTATTGACTACTACAAGGTTAGAAACCAAACCAAAATACACACACACACGTAACTACAACATTACCCCTATATTTAGTTTCTCATGTGATTCTTGATCCTTTCCCAGCTTCCCATTCCCCCTATATCATTCGCATTGTTTTTCCTCGTCCACCTGATGATTCCGGCTTCTACTTCCTCATCTAGGAACTATGATTCGAGGCCTGACATCTACCATAAGCTATCAAGGAAAAAGAAAGCTCTCTCCGTAGAGCAACCAGATCATATTTTTTAATGAGCAAAGCTGCAAAAATTATAATGAAGAAAGACAGGAAAACAAAAGGGAAAAACGTCTATAATCCAAATTATTACATGGGAAGCCACATCCACCTTAGCATCTATATACGGGTAATATACAAAAATCCCACTCAGATCACTTCAGCAATGCAAATGTTGAAGTAAATGACATAAAGAACTTAGTCAAACCCTACCGAACATCATCTGATCTTGTCTTTACATTCTAACCAATCCGATTACTACGGTAAAGTGAATTGTCCGTGGTCCAAACTGCTAGAAACTCGGTGAGTGCATCATACAAAACCACTTGTACGAAATCCTACCCGTAGCTTTCCTCAGCATATGGACAAAGTTTATGAGATCATTCATTCTCGAGAAGAACTAAAACTAATAAGCCACAGGCCTATACAAAACCAAATTATACATGAATATGCCACAAGCTAGTACGACCTGGACAGCATCAAAAGAACACAAACTGGACAGCAACACTTGGATTTTACAATATTTTCCAAAGCCACACAAGAACACAAGGCTGAATAAGGCAGCTTGATTGCTGCCTGAGGTAACAGCCGAGAACAGCAGCAACTAGCTGCATAATAAGGCAGCACAACAGCATCCTAACTGGTCAGTAGCAACAAAACAACAGCAGAACAATGGACAATTGAATGTGTTGCTACAGTTAAGTTTAACAAAGCCTATGACAGGGTAGAATGGGACTTCTTAGAAGCTGTGATGTTGAAGATGGGTTTCGACAAAAAATGGGTACAATGGACAATTGAATGTGTTGCTACAGTTAAGTTTGAGGTGCAGGCCAATGGCGAATCGAGAACCAAAGTCTCTCCAGTAAGGGGTCTTCGGCAAGGAGATCCTCTCTCTCCTTATTTGTTCCTTTTGGTCAAAGATGTGTTGTCAAAGCTTTTTTTTTTTTGGGGGGGGGTAAAATAGCTTGAAATAGAAAAAGAGACTAAGCAAATGTACAGCCTACAAGGGCATACCCCAGGAGGAATAAAAAAAGAAAAACAAAGATTGAGAAAAATGAGCTAAGCCAAGTGGCTACATTGATCTAAGCCAAGGGCTAAAAGGAAAATGAACCAATTGAGCCAAAGAGGCAAGCAGCCATCTAACCCAAGTAATACCAACTACACTATATAGCTAGGCCGATTTAAATCCACGTGTTTCCATTCCATCTTAGAGATGGGACGGAAACACATGCCAAAAGAAGGAATACACAGAAAGGACAAGGGAACACAGTCATAACAGTTAGCTACATTCAGTACAGGCAGCAACCATTTGAAGTAGCTACACCAAGCAAAACAACAGCAGTAGAGGACAACAAGCAACCACAGAACAGCAGCTGTCTGCTGCCAGCAGCAGCAGCAAACAGCATCAAACAGAATCAGCAGCAAGCAGAATCAGCAGTCCTTATAGAACCTACGAAAATGACCTTAGCTGTCAAAAGAGAACCTACAGTTAACACCCAAGGAAGGACATCTATTACATAAATTCATGGAGGTTTGCCAGGCAGTCAACAGTTTTGTTCTGTTTTGTAAGGTTTCTCTTGCACTTGTTTTGGGTGGACTTCTTGTCCTCAAAAACTCTTACACTTGTCTTCCTCCTCTTCGAAATACTCCGTATTCTTTTGTTGTTGCTGATAATAAACAAAATGAACACAACAGCAAAACAAACTATAACGAACCAAATAAGAGTTAAAGGCTCGGTGCAATGAACTTTGGCTGATGTGAACATTGCCCTAGTTTTGCATCACAACATCAAGTGGATCTAAATATGATTCGTAGGCCCAGCATTGCAAGCTTTAACATGAAAGTAAACAAGCAGGACATTCGTGGTTTGACTTGTCAAAGTTGAGATATATTTGATGTCCCAAGTAACTTTCCGATTCAGAATTGAAGAACTTTAATATGACAATACTTATCTACTAACACATCATGCATGAGGATATTGTTGAACTACCATTTCTTTCTCTCTTTTTCCGTACAACTAAAAGTTAGCCTTTAGTCCTCTGCTTCTCCGATAAAAGACACGTTGAGTTGCAAATATTTTTTAAGAAGCAATACTTGTGGTTTGCGTAGTTTTTTCTTAACTCTTATCTTTTTACGCCCCTTTCTTTTTATATTATCAGTATTTTCAATTACAAAACACGCATATCTAACTTATAGTTAATAACTATGAAAAGAAGGAGGGTGACAAAGAGTGGGAGTTGTATTCCCTTGGTTAGCTTTTCTTCGACAAATATAAAGAGGTCATTTTTTGGTTACAGATCAAAAGCCTACCAACGCATACAAAGGTTCCAATTCGAGCGACAGCCAAAACAGCCATGAAGGGTGCAGAACGTGGTAGGGGCATTGGTGAGTCCAAAAGTCATAACCAAATCACCCCCTCTTCTTTTTTTCTTTGGCTAAAGATGAATACAATACGAAACAGGAGTGAAAAGTTGAAAGGCAATAAACTAAACGTGTAATATATTATAACTTATGGTGGACAACAAGGGCCGATTTTCTAACATTATATTACTACTGGCACTTGTTTATACTCTAGTGGTCCCTCCTTTGAAGATTCCTTAGCCGCAGAGTTGTGAGAATGACACAAACAAAACAATAGCACCAACATATCTAATAAAATACTCATTCCTAGAAGTGTTCGATTTTATAGTTCCGTGACAGTGTGTTCTGACCCCTAGTAGTTGAGTTCGAAGCGAAGCGATTGACCCCATTTTTTTTGGGATTTGGGTTTTAAACTAAAAAAAATTGTTTCTTCACTACCCAAATCGGCCTAAACTTCTTTGCAGCTAGTTCCAACTCCCTCGAGAACAATAACACAGAGCTGTTGGCACCCTTTTTTGGGGATTTAGGTTTTAAAGTAAAAATATTGTTTCTTCAGTACCCAAATCAGCCAAATCTTCTTCTTTGAAACTAGTTCCACCTCCGATCTATCAAGAACAACGAAGACCAATTTTTAAAAAAGAAAAAACCCACTACCCATCGTCGACTTCTGAATCATCGTCCAACAAAACGATTTCTACCAAAGAAAAAACTCACCTTGGCACAGGATAAGAGAGGGAGAACAACGAAGACCATGCAATTTTTAAAAAAGAAAAAAACCCACTACCCATATCGTCGATTTCGGAATCATCGGCCAACAAAACGATTTCTATCTACAAAAGAAAAAACCCACCTTCGCATAGGATAAGAGAGGGAGTGGATTATACCTGTATTTCTTAGATTGTCCGGCTAGTGGAGCTCAGAACGTCGACTTCAGAATCATCGTCGACTTCGGAGAGAGAGAAGAACGGAGATGTGCGAAGAGGGGAAGAGAGGAATTGTGAGTCTGGAATTTCATTCACTGAACTTAACCCCTTCCAAACGACGTCGTTTAGGCCTTTTTTAATTTTGGGGGCAATTTTTCCCCTTGTACGGAAATTCCGAGTCCCACTAACTCATCAGCATTTTTCCCCCAACTAGCGCCAAAAATTGGGGAAAAATTAGCGCCGAAAATTTTTCCTCGCCTTAGATTTCCTTTTGCAAGGAAAATGTAAATTCCTCGCCAAAAACCATTTTTGGGCGACAAAAACTGTTTTCCTCGCCTATTATTACCTTGTCAAATGGATTCTGCGAGGAAATTTGGTTTTCCTCGCAAATTGTCATTCTTTAGCGACAAAATAAAATTTCCTCACTAATTTTCCTCGCAAAAGGTCGTTCGTGTTGTAGTGAGGGTTTGACATCCTCCTCCAAATAGATATAATGAGAGCATAGAGAGGGCGATATGCCTTGTATGTTCGCGATAGTCCATCCGATTGCCTTTGTGTGCCTCCGTAAAAGAGCAAGCAATTCTTCTTCTTGGAGATTCCCAAGAGAAGAGGAAATGACCACCGGAAATGTATTATTCTCGCCAAGGAATGCATACTTCAAAGTATCCGGTAGTGCTTTCAATTCAAGAATAGGTGACTCGACACTAGACGGGAGGGTTTTCCGCTCAAGCGGTGGCAACTCTTCAAACTTTGGAAGCCACGGTGCAACCCCACAAATTCCCTCGTCACCGTCTTCTCCATTAAGTAAGGAAAAAAGGGACTCCATCTCGTCAGATTCAAGAAAAACGGCTTCTTCCGAGGTAAGAGCTAACTCCAACGAGTCCTTAAACAAGAATTCGTCCACATGCTCTTGCACCAATGTATCCACCAAACTAACATTTTGACAATCTTCATCGTCACCCATTTGAGCCCCAACGTGGAACATATTGACTTCCATTTTCATGTTGCCAAATGACATGTTCAAGAGTCCATTCCGACAATTGATCACCGCATCCGAAGTTGTTAGAAACGGCCGCCCAAGGATAACGGGAGTAGACAATGGTGACGAAGTCGACGGGCAAGTATCCAATACCCGAAAATCCACGGGGTATACGAATTGATCCACTTGAACCAACACATCTTCCACCACTCCACGAGGAATGTGGACACTCCTATCCGCCAATTGAAGAGGAACTCTTGTAGGCTTCATCTCCCCCAAACCAAGCTCTTGGTACACCGAGTATGGTAGCAAATGCACGCTCGCCCCCAAATCCAAGAGAGCTTGCTCTACTCTCTTCCCCCCAATAGTAATCGCAATCGTAGGACATCCGGGGTCTTTTTACTTGGGTGCAAGATTGGTTTGGATAATTTGGCTCACTTGCTCGGTAAGGAGCACCTTTTTATGCACATTAAGCTTACGCTTCTGAGTGCATAAATCCTTCAAAAACTTGGCATATGAAGGGATTTGCTTGATAGCATCCATCAACGGAATGTTAACGTTGACTTGCTTGAACACATCAAGTATATCGGCATTCTTCGATGGATGTGCCGGCTTTTTCAGTCGAGAAGGGTATGGTGCCGGAACGGGAGAGACTTGTGGGCTTGGAGTGGTCTCGGCTTCCTTTGAAACTTGCAAGGGAGATTCCCCGTCTTCCTCCGGAGTTGGCTTGGGAGATTCCCCAATTGTTGGATTTGATGGTGTCGAAAACGGTAATACGATAGGTGTCCCTGGCGGCTACACTTGAGCGTTATCAACGGTCTTGCCACTCCTCAAAGTGATGATTGCTTGAGCTTGCTCGGGTGGAGGTCCCGAAGGACTACCAATAAGAAGTTGGGCTTGTGGATTGGCCTGAGGCTGTGTAGGGAACTTTCCCCTTTCTTGTTGGAGAAGCCCTATAGATGTGGTTATCTTTCCCATTTGGTTTTTCAACTCCCCCATCATTTGAGTGTTGTTATCATTGTAATTTGATTGAGCTTGCATGAAAGATTGGAAAGTATCCTCCAAAGTTCGCCTCGGAGGAGGTTGGAATTGATTCGGGCCTTGGAATGGTTCGGAAGGCATAAATCCTGGCGGTCCCTGTGAAAAACGAGGCTGCCCTTGGCCTTGAGCAGGCTGCCATGGTTGCATTTGAGTACCGGGTGGTGCTTGAGAAAGTCCTCCTTCAATTTGATTGTTCCAACGGAATCTCGACTGTTGCCTTTGGCCTTGGTTGAAGTTCTAGGGAAACGAATCAAACCGTTGGTTCACCGCACTAACTTCTTCAATCGGAAGGTTGAGGTTGCAATAGTGCTGCTTGAGAGTGGGAATGGACGGACTTAAAGGTGAACCAACAGTTTCACCGCACTAACAACTTGAAAACCTTGAGCTTTAATGGAGGAAAGCTTAAAAACTAAAAGACTTAAAGGTAAGTAATGAGCTAGCTCAAAGGAGAGAGAAGACACGCCTATTTATACAAAATGGGTTTCTCTTTCTACAAATATCTTAAAAACATACCAATAAAGGCAACTATTCCATAAGTGGAAAGTCCAATAAGTAAGAAATATCTGGTCGAGAGCTCCCCGTATCGAAACGGATTAAGGAAAAGTATCGATACCACGCTGTTATCTCCAAATGGCCCTTTTCCACGTAATGTCTCCATATCGATACGGGAAAAGGCCGTATCGATACGGGAGAAGCTGGAGGCCCACAAAGCAAACGTATATCGATACAGATTTTAGCTGTATCGATAGGGTAGCTTAATTCCAGATCTACAGGCCAGCCTCCAATACTTGACACCCGACGGCCCCTTTGCTTACCCGACGCCTCACGCTTTCAATCTTGGGTCACTTTGGCACAAGTTCCACCGGGCGTGGATGCTGAAACTCACTTGGGAGTTGGCTTTGCAATCAAAATACGCCTTTTAAGGGCGTTTCACCTGAAACACTAAACAAACTACCTTACGAGCAAAATCGAATAAAAACGACGATAATGCTTAAAAATGCCACAAGCTAAGGAACTTTTAGCACCACGATCTTACAATCTGGTGCTAATCAGTTTAACTAAACTTTAGAGTACTGTGGGGTTTCGATTAGCCTGATCTACTTCTTTTGAGCCTCTAGTTAGGATGGATGGTTCACCTAGCCCTTCACCTACCCTGCACAAAGAAGCACGACTAGAAGACAATACCAGAGGAGCTCCGAAATGACACTCCGACGTGAGGATGAGAATGTGCAGAGCAAGTAGGAAAATTAAAGCACTAGGGTTTGAGAATAAATTCTTTACACCACCGGTGTAAACATTTGTTTCCTCCAAATCAATTACATTGTGCCACGTTGCAAAACAGTGGTCCCAATCAATAAAACATGGCGATGTGGCGCAATATAATTGATTTGAAGGAAACAAATGTTTACACCGGCGGTGTAAAGAATTTAATCTCCTAGGGTTTTGATGGTAGGAGACCATGTACCTCTTAGAGTTGCATCATTAGCTTTATATAAAGTGTCCTTACTTCCTATCCAAGTACAAGCATGTGCCTCGCACGCGTCGGCTAAAGTCACCCGTGACATAGTGCATAAGGCAGTTAGTGTGAGCTTTCACCCCATGTGCGGTCATGATTACTTTGTTTGTGTAACCGCTTTGAATGACATCTTATACGTCACTTTGGATAAGGCAGTTATGTGCACGCGGATGAGCTATCATGGGAGACATGGCCGAGCCTTGTGGCCTAACTCCGGGTCGAATCGTAGAGAGGAGCATCGTGGCCTAGCACCGGACCGGGCCGAACCGAACCGCAGAGAGGAGCATCGTGGCCTAGCACCGGGCCGAACCGTAGAGAGGAGTCTCATGGCCTAACACTGGGCCGAACCTTAGAGAGGAGCATCGACCTCAGCATAGGTCAATCGTACGTACCCACTTGTCTGAACGTCGTTTGTGCCAAACCAAACCTGACTGGACTTAGCAAACACGATCAGTGCCTCGAGGAGTTAAACCCGGCATTCCGCGGAATGTAGTGATTGTGGCCGAACCAGAATATTCAACCCACTACAAGTACGAAGGTAAGGAAGTTGAATTGTACTTTTCATCCATGTACATTACATTACTCAATTTCAATTAATTTGTCTCCGTAAGTTGCATGAAGTTCCACTATTGTACATGGAGTCATTGATCGTACCGTTTCAAATTAGGGATTGGATTCTCTTCGGTTCAAGTTTTGGACTGGAGGAAACAATTCAAGGACTCTTCGCTCGAGGAATTCCACTGCAGTATTGGACAGTTCGAATTCCACTGCAATATTGGACAGTTCAGATAATCCGATTTCTTGAAATTGACAAGGGTGCAGGTGGGATTGGATGTAAACGAAGGGGCACAAAAGTACAATTTGCCCTGTTTTGGTGTCAAAGTCTGGGAAGTTAAGGTTAAAATAGAATTATCAGCCTTACTTTACAAAGTCCATTCCACGAAGGTAATTAATGCTCACCACCGGCCACCCCACAATGAGAGGGACAGAAAGAGACAAAATTGAACTGGTCCGTAATGTGATTAAAAAAGACGTTTTAGTCTTCGATTTTAATTAGAATGAGACCAGAGCGGACCGGGATCGCTCGAGACAGCACGGTGCCATAGTGAGTATGGCACTTCCATTTTATGAACTAAAGAGATAATGCACAAGCTAATTGCTATAAATATGACTCTTTAATAGCCTAATTTCAAACTCATGAGATAACCAGCCATTCTAGAGCACTATTTTTCCGGGGCTTCCTTATGGCTCTCTCCGTTCCATTTTCTGCCAACAGCCATGTTTCTTTCTTTTGTTTGCTCATGAGATAACGAGAACATGGTAAGCCCTACCATGTTGTAAATGTGAAGTCCCTGGATCCAAAACCATATTGCATAGAATCCACAAAGGGTAATTCTCTAGCCCTATAACTTTCTGCAATTTTATTGCTTTCCTTCTTTGTCAGCTAGGTTGAACTATTTCTCTCAATTTTCTTCAGGCTTATGTTTGAATATCTGTCATTTCTCTGTTTCATTCCCTGCACAAAACCAAGATGCAGCTACACAATTAATCAACTCTCAAAAAACGAAAATTTAATGGAATACTGACACGTGGTGCTCAAGAAGCCTTTTTGATCACATATTGGTGCCGGGACCACATGCTTGGTATGGAGCCCACACCAATATTTTGCGGAAAAGGCTCCCTAGAGCAGCACCACATTTTTTTTTTTAATAGGCAAAAGGTTTTATTGAGAAACTTGACAAATGGTACATCAAGTCGGGTGGAGGGGAGGGGAATCCAATCAAAGGTTGAATGCAGAAACAAACACAAAACGAGAGCATCCAAACAAAATTGAAACCCAACAACAATAAATCTGTAGAGCACCATGTTGCGGTGCTAATTCACAAGCACTAATTAATAATCAATAATCTTATTTATATTGCCACATTAAATTTTCGAATACTTATTTGTGAGATTGTAATTCACCAGATCAGAGCAAAAGGGAGTCGCTAAAAGTTGTTCACAGGCATGGCCCATGCTCTCATATGAATGAGGCCCGAACCAGTGCTCCAACCCTCGCTGAAATCATGTCTCATGACGAGGTCCGAGTCAACTCACTTCAGCATCGACTCCGCGTCAAGTCGGACCGCAACAGTCTCGACGACTCCAAAGCCACCCTACCTGCCAAGCCCGGGCAATCAATCGGCAGCGGCAATTATGTCGTCACGTTAGGACTCGGAACCCCCAAAAAGGACCTTACCCTTACGTTCGACACCGGCAGCGACGTCACTTGGATTCAGTGCCAGCCATGCTTTAGGTACTCTCCAAATTTAAAATTAGTAGCTTCAATTTGATTTTTTCGATTGTTATACAATATTGATTTTGATCCACTAATTTTATTACTTTTATTTGTTTGTTCAAATGTAAATTGAATTTGAGTTTTTTAAGGCTGCTGATTTTGTCACTCCCTTTTTTGTTAACGTCACTGCTCTGCAAGTGTATTTTTGGTGAAAAAATACACTTGCAGTAGAGTGCCGTTAACAAAAAAATGGAGTGGCAAAATCAACAGCCTTATTAAAACTAATAACATAGGAGTCCTGTGACTCATGTTCACGAGAAAGTTTTGGGTTCCGGGTGGGTACCACGTGGCCGTGCCTATGTGGTGCTTGAGCAGCCCATTTGGACTGTCTAAAAATGTGTTAAACGACCCAGATTGAAATGCTATTTCTCCTCTCGCCCCACAACTCTCTGTCCTATTCTTCTTCATTGGCCCCACATTTTTTACCTTGTGAAAATCAAGTAATTATTACAACATTTAGTGATATTTGGATCCAATCAAATACATGAAAGTACATAATTACTACCATGAGATTACCACTCTACTTACTTGTTTGGCCCCATATTACTCGTCATGTAAAAGAGATTCCATGTTTTAGGAACATAAATGTTCCAAGTTTCTTTATTTTGTTAAATCAAGTAACTTAAATTATAAGTTAAGTTGGTCTCAATATTCCACTCAAATTCTCTGTACCGAAAATTTGATACCCCCATGTTTTGGTGCGTTTTTGGCCATTGGATTATTAGAACTTTTACATAATATGAAAATTTTAATGTGATCCAACTACCGAAAACGCGTAGGATCAGAGGTAGATATAAATTTGAGTATGGAGGACTTGAGCTCCTAAATTTCACCTTAATCTTTATTCATATCTTTGAGAAATTTTTGGTTGCAAATCATGTGCAGCGCATCCGAGTCATTCAAGCCGAGCAGCTGACGGTCCGGATCGAAACAGCCTTTTCATTTTCATTTCCTTTTCTTTTTAAATCTGTCCGGTACCTTTGTATCCAGACCGTCGGTTACATTTTTGGACAGCGCTGATGCGCTGCCGAGGTATCACGTCTAACAGTTGCTCCAAAAGTATCTCCACATCTTTACCCATTTCTTTGTTAATGCTTCCAACGTACATATTTTTCGAATGCTGCATGCAAATATAGTCTTAACTAATTTGCTGATTTTCTTATAATTCCACTCCAACAGTTGCTACCAACAGCAAGAACCCATCTTCAACCCCTCCGCCACCCAAACCTACAAAAACCTCAGTTGCACCACACCACAGTGCTCCCAACTCCTCATCAGCGGCTGCACCAGAGCCACCAAAACCTGCCTCTACGCGGTCATCTACGGCGACAGTTCCTTCACCATCGGACTCTACGCCACCGAAACCGTAACCCTAACCCCCTCCGACGTCTTCCCCGGCTTCGCCTTCGGCTGCGGCCTAAACAACACTGGCCTCTTCCACGGCGCAGCCGGCTTGCTCGGCCTTGGCCGTGGCCCTCCCTCCCTCGTCGCGCAAACCGCTTCGAAATACGGAAGCTACTTCTCCTACTGTCTTCCTACATTATCATCCTCATCAGGAACTCTGGTTTTTGGAAAAGATGGTGGAACCACAAACTCCGCTGGTATAAAAAACACACCCTTGTTGACCAACTCGAACGGCCCGTCGTTTTACTTCATCGAAGTCACGGGGATCAAAGTCGCTGGAGAGTTGCTACCGATCTCTCAATCTGTGTTCAGTTCTCCCGGCACTATAATAGACTCCGGCACCGTCATTACGCGGCTGCAGCCGGAGGCATACGATGCGCTCCGGACGAGGTTCCGGCAATTGATGATGAACTACACGATGACTCAGGGCGTGTCGCTGTTCGACACGTGCTACGACTTCAGCGGTCACGATACGGTGGAGGTCCCGACGATAAACTTCGTATTCGGCGGCAATGTTGAGGTTCCGATCCTTTCCCCGGGATACTAATCGGCAGCCAAGAGTTGGCTTGTCTTGCGTTCGCCGGAAACAGTGATGCCTCCGACGTGGGTGTATTCGGGAATTCGCAGCAGCAGACTTTGGATGTGGTTTATGATGTTGCTGGTGGGAAGCTAGGGTTTGGGACTGGAGGGTGTTCCTAGTGTCATCGATTGATTCATGTTTGGTTCGATCTATGTGCGGGTACCGAGGTCGAGCTGGTATGATATAAATAGATCGTCGACACTATGTTAGCGTGCATGCTATGTTTCATAAAACAATTTATCATTCATAAATAAGCTGTGAGCTAATTAATCAAGAAAATAAGACTTGATTAAGCTCTTGGTACGTAGCAAGAAGGAAATCCCCTTATCCAATCCGTTTATCAAACGGATCGGAGCCTTAATTCAAGCACCACAAATTTGAAGAAAAAAAAAATTGCTAACACCAAAAACCTCCCTTAAAATTCAAACCGAACAGGGCACAAGGGTTTGATCATTTCACATTATGGTAATCACAGGTGACAAAGACGGATCCACGTATGGGCATATATTAGTTTGTTTTTTTTTTTTGTTAAGAATACCTAGAATGCGTTTGTTTTGAGTCCCAAAACCCTATTTCTCTCAGCACACGGTCTCCTATAAGTTTGTCCTTTCTTAATTAATCTCATTTGTGTTTCTATCTATCTCCACTCATTACTCAAAAAATTTCCATCAAAATCTAAACCAAACAAACCAATAGTTTCCCGAGCCTTGAAGTTTCAAATTCTTCTTGTTTATAATTCGGCTCCCGCGTTTACGAAATCCTAATTCTGTCCCTGACGGTGACATAATTTCATCGAGAATGGTGCATGCATTATTTTACGTACCTAAACTACGACAACCAGGTCCTCCACCACCACCTCCTCCGGCTTTAACCACCGTCGTCCTCCACACCATTTACCGCCACCAAAGCACAACCACAGACAGGCCCACAACCCTTCCCCCCACCCACCATTTGTTTTGCTCTGGCCCTTAATTTGCTTAAGACGCATCATATTTCATTAATTTTGACTTTCATTACAAAATTAAAAGGCCAAGTTATGTCTGTTTGAACTCAGGGTCTGCTCTTCTTAAATTTTTGCTTTGCTGGAGTATTTCTTTAGCTTTTCATTCTAATTTTTTTAGATTAATCACTCGTGTTGATGAGAGGAACACTACACAAAATAATACCATTTGCGACGCAGTGGCAACAGGATGGATCCCGTGGTGAAAGATCGATGAGCATTAAATTTGCCACGGCAAAAAAACAGCCGATTTAAAAGAAAATTACTCCACTTGCATGGCAAATGCCCTGTTTTGCAAAAGGTTAGTACCACCGTAAACAAGGGTGGGACACATTGGTGAGGGGAACTGTGCGGTTGGGTTCTTGAGAAAATCAAAATCAAAACCGGAACATAAATTTAAAACTATAACCAAAACCGACGGTTTTTATTTTATCTAAACCATATCCCAAACAACAGTTACCGGTTTGGTTCGATTTTTCACCAAAACCGGTGATCAACATTTTTAAAACAGTTAAAGATACTAAATATCCGACCGTTAGAAGTACTAAATGGTTTTGATTATATTTAATTATGACATAATTGACTTCTTCAAAACAATATTAAAAGTAAATTGCCTTGTTAAAATCTCATTGAAATGAACCAAGTGTTCACTGTGATTAGGCCTGTCAATGGACCGGATCCGATCCGGATCAGATGGATTCGGATCCGATTCGATCCGAATCCGATAAGACTCAAATCCGATAAGACCCAAATCTGATAGTGGTAATCCGGATCCGATCCGAAAACCTTTTTTACTTCAAAAATTTTAGCCAAAAAAAAAAAAACATTTTCCTCAAAAAAAAATTATTTTCCAAAAAAAATTACTCCGTAAAAATAAAAATACAACTTCTTAAACATTTTTTTTTCAAAATAAAAAATTTACAGTTTTTTCAAAAAAAAATCGGATCGGATTGATATCCGTTATCGATCCGATCCGAATTTGGATTACCGGATTATCGGATCTACGTTATCAGATTCGGATCGGATTCGGTCTATTGACAGGCCTAACTGTGATCAATAATATTTCAGTTTTGGCGAAAACAACATATGTATACAAACATTTTTTAAATGAAAAGTCTCCTAGCCCATTCTTGTTTCAACCACATGACCAATAAATTAAGAACCCCTTTATTATAAACAGATTTTTGGGACCTCGTGAATTCCTTTTTCCTAAATGTAGCTCTTGGCCCAGAACAAGTTTTTATATCGGATCATGTTTTTTGTCGAAACAAAGTCAGAACCCTTTTTTGGCCCATTAAATTATTTCTTCACTCTTTAATGAAATGTTATATGGCCCAAAAAACAAGTCAGTAGCCCAACTCATTTGATGAGTTAACAAGTGGACATCATGTGCTCTAATCTCCGTAGAGGTTGGAATTATGAGGAGAAACAAAAATAAAAAACAGATTGGTGGCTTTGCAGTTTTATAGTATTTTCAAGAGCGGTTTTAGGGATATAAATTAGCAAAGCAATTGATCACTGAGTTTGATTATTTTTATCTATAATGCAGGGTGTCCCGAGCCAGCTAGTTTTAGGGATATATATTTTCTAGTGACATAATTACAAATTGCTTTGATGGAACAGGAGAAGAATCCTCATTTCCGAGAGAGTGGATCAAGACTCTGATGATGATGAGGAAGACGTTTGTAAGAGACGATCTTAGCTAATTGCCTCTGTATCATAGGTTGCAATCTTGCTACTAGAAAAGAGGAAAATTTTCACTATATGCCCTGCTGCTGAATCATGCTACTAAGGACCTGTTTGGATGGGGTATTGTAAAGAGGTGTAGTGTTATCCCCCTTTTAACACCTGGACCCCACCCTTATACCCCGTTTGGGATCTCAAAAGGGAGGGGGTATTGTCTTTCCCCCGTCTTCCACTACACCTGCTAACACAGACTGAGGGGGTGTTAGCGATGGGCAGCCCTCGACTAGTTGCTGTGGAATACCCCCGAATTCCCCTCTTTTTCGGACGGATCTACCCCTCCTAATCCCCCTTTCCCACCCCGAGGTACCCATTCCTGTCACAATTCTTCACCGCACTTGTTCTTCGAAGCGACGAGAGGTTTGTGGCGATTTTGGGTGAATTTCGATCTGAGTTCGATTCAGTGAGGTATGGGTTTGATTTTTTTGTGCTTTTTCTGTTCCTACTCTTCCCGCACTCTCTCTGTTGCTAGTTCAATTCAGTGAGGTTAATAGGTTCGATTTAGGGCGCTAGGGTTTCGACTGGTAATGGGATGCATGGGTTTTGGATTTTGTTTCAGATTTTGTAGGTTGAGGTTCGATTTTGGGCGCTAGGGTTTCGACTGGTAATGGGATGCATGGGTTTCGGTAGCTATAATACACCTATTCCAGATTTCCATCGTGATATTGTAGATTGTATTTAACAAGTTTCTCATGATAGTTAATCAGAAGGCCACCCCTTATGGTACTTCAACATTTGCAACTGAACGAATCAGTTCTTGTGGGAATTAGTCAAACAACTCAGTTTAATTGTTTATTTTGACTTAACAAGTGTTCAAGTTTTTGATAAGCTATTTAATAATTGGAAAACTTCCACTCACGGAATTCATCTGTTACAAAAATTTCCTGAGGAGTTAGTTACTACCGTCCAGCTTTGATGAATGGTATCAGATCTTGGCACTTAGAAAAGTCATGTTTCATTACAGCAGTGTAGCAGAAGTAAGGAGGGTGAAATGAATGAATCGTTTTACTAGAAAAGATGAAATTAAAGATCAGCCTTTATTAACAAGTGAGAAGTGGCACAAATCATAGGGCAAAACTAGAAGAGAAAAGCCATTTGAGTGGTGAGGACTAAGAGAAATTTGATGACTGTTTCATATATTTGTGTAGGAGGTGAACTACGAACAATTTTATGTACTAATTTGTATGCTAGGATGTGATGCAATCGTACTTGTTATGGCAAATATATTATGTCAGATATGGTTATGTGGATGTCTTATTTTTGTACTGGCAATGTCATTCATTTATACTTTGCATGACAAGGGTTGGGTGATTGTGTACTACAAAGAGGGCGATGATGATATTTATCTGAGCCAAGTGCAGTTTGTGGTGCAATTATGCAAGTGCAGATCATTATGTGTGTGTGAGTTATAAATGCAGAATTGTGTGACTTAGAAGTGCAGATTCCTGCTATGTGGGCTGTTTCCATGTGTAAACTAGTGGCTATGATGAAATTACTCTGAGCCAAGTTCAGATCAGTTTGGACACAGCAGTTTGGACAGTGCAATACCAGTAACAGTTCTATAATTTGATGGACAGTATGCAATGAATTAATTAAGGTCGATACCATGGCGGGATAACATTTGTTGCAGCCAAGGTAACGACCTTATTATCTGAGCCCAATCCACTTATTATGAGCATCAGTTCTCTGCGTTTGCACCATGTCTTACTACTGTGTCTAAACTGCTTTGTCCGAACTGTAGTTTTCTGCACTTACTGCTTTGAGTTTGAAACTGGTGCTGCTACTGCTTTGGTTCATTATCATTTGTGTATGTTTGTGTGTGGGGAAGTGCTTGCAAGTGCAGGTGTGCAAGTGTGTATGGACAGTAAGCAGAAAACTGTTGTTCTGGGCTGTTTTTTGAGGTACTTACTAGTGTCTATGATGAAATTAATTTGAGACACATGGCATTACTAATGGTGGTTTCAGGGCTGTTAACTGTGTTCAGTACTGTTTGGATGGGGTATTGTGAAGGGGGATTGTATGGGCCTGTCAAAAGTACAGTTTTCTGTTGTTTTCTGCTGATTCCTATGCTGTTTAAGGCTACTTTGGTATCTGCAGTTTTCTGCACTTTGTTGTGCTGTTTAGCATGTGGTGTGTGAAATGGCTATGATAAATTTATTCTGAGCCCAAACTGGTGTGTCCAAACTGGTGTGTCCAATACATGTTCTACTCTGTCCAGTTTCCACCATGTGTCCAAATTGGTGTGTCCAATATATGTTTTGCTCTGTCCAGTTTCCACCATGTTGTTGTCATCTGTCCACTAGCCGAACTGTGTGTGTGTAGGGCTATGATGAAAAAATTAATTGGTAAACGAGGCAGTGCCTTGGCAGGGCAACATTTCGTTGCAGCCATGCGTACCCTCGTGCGTTTCGTACTACTTTTCTGAGCCCACTAAAATGGTTGGACAAGGATGATTTGTGCACTTTTCTAGGTTAGGGGTGGCTGTTATGTGTACTATTGGCTGCAGTTTTCCACTTTTAAATATCGTACTTGTTGTATCCAAATAGATTTTCAATGGGAAGTCAAGATAAAGATACGTTTTGGGTGGTTTTCGTTGGCCGTAAATCCGGAATATATACAAGTTGGGCGGCTGCGGAATTGCAAGTTAATGGATACGCGGGGAACTTGAAGAAAAAGTACAACACATTAGACAAAGCGGAAGAAGCATTGTTAGCATTTCATGAGGAAAGATACCGGCTCATTCAAGACATGGAGTTGGCCCGAACCAAACATCAATCAAGTGACGGTGCTTCGACATCCGCAAGTGCTTTGGAAGTTCAACATCAAACTAGTTTAACGACATACTTTGTTGTAACTTTTTTATTAGGTTTCGTATGTTGTATTTTATTGGCACATCTGTTTTCTGGTTCGGAATGAAGTTGTAAGTTCTATTTCACAAATTTGGACGAATTAGGTTGGGAAAGACGGTATAAGTTGTAAGAATTTCGTAAGTTGTACGTTTTATTTCATAAATCATGTGATTACATATTGGTTCGATTATTCGGTTCAAAAGTAACGTATGGCTATGATGAATTATTTGGTGGTTTGAAAATTCACTTCAATACATGATCCAATACAGATGACCGACAGAAATGCACTCTCACACACATACATAAAACAAATTAGGAAGCCATGAAAAGGCAAATCCATTTATTTCACAACTACAAATTTATTCTTCGAACACATGCCTTCAACTTTGACCTTCTAGTTTTCCCGACGATCGAAAATATGGCTCAATCGATTGAATTTGGAAAATTGCATGTCCCGATAACGTATCACTTGTTGCCGATCCTACATAAAGTAAGGGAAAACATTTTAAGAAAATTTAGTAAACAAGACTTCCTATAAAATTCAATTTATTGAACAAGACTTTATATAATATTTACTTACTCAGATGAATTCATTCCAAACTTCATCTTCTGCCACAACTTTGTGTTCATTTGAATCCCACCCAAATCTAGGACGGTGAAGCATTTCAGTTATGTAGAAATAATCTCGTTTCCAATACTTTATCTTGGTAAGTATATGAATTGGTTCGATACCTACTTCGGGAAAAGAAACACTACTACAATAATAGATAAATACCACACTAAGGAGGTTCACAAAGATCACGGTTTTTAGTGAAAGCGTGATAAAAAGTGGTGCTTAAATTTTTTTATCTCAGTTTAAGTCCAAAACTGTGATAAAAAGTGGGTTTTAGCGCGGAATAAAAGACCTCGCTCTTGTGGCGAGGTAAAAGAGAAAAGACCTCACCCTTGTAGCGTGATAAAAAACTTTAGCGCAGAAAAAGTGAGATAAATGACCTCGCTCTTATGGCGAGATAAAAAGTCTAAAAAAACCGTGATAAAAAAATTACTCATTTAGCCGCGCGATCTAAACTTTCACCTGGACTGGGCTGGCACTCATTTAGGCGTTTTTGAAATATCAAAACCCACGATCCATCGTTCCTTCATTATTCACGTACGCTCTTCCAGAACAAGTGATCTACTCTCGATCTAGGGTTCCCTCTTCGTCCCTGCACCTCCTCTCCATCTGCGGCTCCCTCCTCTTGGTACGCGCTCTCTCTCTCTCTCTGTATTTGTATCTCTCTCTGGTATTTATGCGAGGGAGTTGGGGTGTTTTGGGTTGGGGTCGCTGGGTCGTTGCCTTCAACCGTGGTTGGGTTCAGAGGGAGGGGATCGGGTTAGGGGCGGGGAAGGGGAACGGGATATGGGTTGAGTTAGGGTTTGTGGGATTGGACAGATTTAGGGATTTTTGGTTATTGTGGTTAAATCTGGGGCTAATATCTTACTTTGTTTTGTATTTGCCTCTCCTTTTTCGATTCCACATGGTTTCTTCCCTCCTTCTGTTTATTCTCAGAGTAACACAGGTGCAAGATTTGAAGTTTATCTGCCTAACTTAGGAGGATATAATGGAATCAACGTATAGGACATGGGAAAGAGAGAAGAGAGAAGGGCTAATATCAGAGAGAAGTCGGTTGAACTTTGTAGGGAGCTCAGACTGCTTTAGGCACCGCAAAATGGCAGGTTTGTTTCCGAGATTCCGTGTCTATTTTTTTTAGGATGGGTTATGCTTATGTTTCTACGAAGTATGTGATTTGATAATTTTCATGGTTTACAGAAAGAGAAATAGGGTACACCAAAAGAAAAAGGGTCCAAACCACTAAAGCAAAAAATGAACAAAAGGTTGCACAATTTGTGTAACAACATTCACATTCATAGATAAGCAGCAAGTTTATATAGTCTTGTGTGGTATTATAGACATGTGAATTTGAACATAGTCCATTCGTTATCACTTATAAGTCATGTTATAAGTTTTTTTAATTACTTACTATAAAAAAAATTGAACTAAGTTATGAATTATACGATCGTACAACTTTTTAAAAGCTTAAACAAATGTTCTAAGTGTATAAAGCGCTCTTGGATCATGCAAACTTTATAGTAACTTGCAGGAACAGAGGCATATATGCAGAGGTATGATTCTTTACAAAGAGTGAGTACTTTTAGCTCTTGGAATTAG
Source organism: Rhododendron griersonianum (assembly GCA_018127125.1). Lineage (NCBI taxonomy): Eukaryota > Viridiplantae > Streptophyta > Magnoliopsida > Ericales > Ericaceae > Rhododendron > Rhododendron griersonianum. Next base: position 48,699,784 of record CM030789.1, on the reverse strand, counting down.
ATTTCTCAGGGATTCGATTCTACTTTTATCACCAAAGAAAAAAAACCTCTGATGTTTTGACTGTAAGAAGATATGATAGCTGGTATGACTTAGGAGTTAGGAAGCAATTGTTGTACCTAAGGATTATCTTGTGTAGATCTTTAAATTTAAATAGCATGACCTTGGAATTCATTTGGGATTACCGTTCTATGTAGTTAGTTTTGGATCACGGACAAACAAATTTGCCTCATTACCTTTAGTTCAATAGTAGGTGGCTTAGAATGTAACGTGACGTGTTTTGCAGGCACTTCATCCAAAATCGATCAAAGTTTAAACATAGTAAAACCAAAAAACGATTCTAGGGGGGATGTCCCTTGGAACGTTTACGCTTTTCTAGGGGGCATGTCCCTAGCTTCCTTTCGTTTCTTAATTCTGTTACCAGTAGGTATGTGGCTGTATGTGCATGCCTGCTACGGCTGTTTTACTGCTACTGAGGTTATTTGATAATTCGGTTACCAGTTCTTCCAAGTTCTGTTGGGTGTTTTTGTTGTGCTTTAATTGGAGTTGTGTGTCTGTCCTGTTCTGATTTTGCATTGTCTGATTCAATCTGTTCCCTCACTGCCGTTTTGGGTAAATAACCATTTACGTTTCTGTTGTTTGGCAAAATGTTTGTGTGAATCTACAATCATATTTGTATTGTTCTATATTTCTGTTGCGGGAGAGTTTGTGATTCTAAGGAGAGCAGTTTGTGGGTACGCTTTTCACATTTGCATATCAGTTGTTTGAGAAAATGTTCGTGACAACCATATTTTATTTTACTTGAAGATTTTTGGAAGGTAATCTGAGGTTATGTTACAGATAGTCGCTCCAATTTAGTTAATGGCATATGGAGATAGTTTATGCATGAGATCGTTCGCTTAAGAGTAGGTTCTAAACCTATGAGTTCAATCCCAGAGACTTCATACTGACCACGAAAAATGAGCAACATGTACAATAGGCTGCTGCTATGTACTGTTAGAACATTGGCACTCACTCCACAAAAATATATTTGGTCTTTTGATTTTTCTAGTAGCAGCACAAGATTTTGCTTCGGGCCGCTTAAAGTCTTGAGCTGGCTTTGTTTGTTGCTTGTTTACAGCTGCTACTAAGTACTTCGGCATTTCAATTCTTGCAGGTAGTAGTTGGCTATTGGATACATAACAGAAGATTCAAGAATCTTTTTCAGGTATCTTGCTCTGATGGTTTCATATTCTGCATTAATAGATGAGGATGTAGAGATAACTTCTCCATGTGCAGCTTGGTTTGCACAAATTTTTGCGCTGTTCAGGGAGAGAACATGATAAGACTGAGAAAAAAATCGACAATCAAAAGAACGCAAAGAATAGGACACTTACTTTACATTGGATTTAATCTTTGCCATATTGCTATTATTGAGACGGTTGATGGATAACAGTACATTTTCCCAATGCTACCTAGAGTAATCAACCTTGGTTGTGCTACAAATTCAAAGGAGGACAATTAATTGTCAACACAAAAACTTTGTATGAATAAGTGCACTCGACTATAATAGATAACTTCTCTTACAAAAAAAACCATGAGTGCCTTTTTCTTTTTGCTTGGCTAAAATTTATGCCTTAATCGTGCTAGAAATGTTTGAATTTTTTCTATTTTTCAATGTTTTTTGGAACTTGAACTGTTATCATAAGCTTCAGTTTGTACATTCTTCATAGGCTTCAGTCTGTACGTTCTTCCCCGTTAGCCAGTACATTTTAGTAGCTCGTTTCCATGTAACAACCTCTCTCTCTCAGTATATATGGATTGTGTAGAGATTTCAGTTGTTATATAACTTATATGGATTGCATAGAGATTTCATGTACTTGAAGGTTTTGTCTCACAGGTTGTAAAGCTTTCCATGTGAGACAAAACTAACTAATTCCTTGGCTTGGTTGACTGACCCAGACATAGTTCACGTTCAGGTGAATTTTCCCTTTTACCTTTGTCCTCCTATGTTTACCAAGTCTCAGAGAATTTTGTTGTTGTTTTGATCAGAATCAAACCTCAAAAATAATGCTTTGTAAGACAAGAGAGTGTTTTGTTTTTCTATTAATTAGTTGGCCCCTGAAGTTAGATTCTGAAACTCTGATTGGTATTTTCTTCACCGTGGTTTTTTAAAACTCTGTGAAGTACTTGGCTAATATGGAAACTTTTTCGGTTAGGAAAACTAGAGATGCGATCTCGAGGGTGAAAAATGTCAGGTGATTTGGGTGAATTTTGTTAGACTAGAAGAGCCATGACAAAAAAATTCGCAGATAGTTCTCTCCCAGATGATTAGGACATCACTTATGAGGCCATAGATGCACATCTCAGGAGTAGTTTTGCCTACCCATGTATAGACAATCGTCTTTTTTTATTTGTGAACTTTTTTTTTTCCTTCTTGTGCTATAGTTGGTGTAGAAAGCCCAATATACTCAATAATCGGTAACGGAAGTTGTACGTGTTGTTATATCGCTTGAAATACTATAGGAAGGCGACTGGGGGACTACGTTGAAACAGAAATGAAGGTGCACGGTACAACTTTAAACATTGCAACCACAGGGGAAATAAAGGAAAATATTGACAAAACTTTGGGTCCAACTGTTGCACAAATTAGAAAACCTAACCTCTTCCCTTCTTAAGACACAATCATAGGAGTGAAGGGATTCGATCACTTCTTTGTAAACTATGGAATTCCATTCTATTACTAACTATGTGCTTCACATATTGTATCATAGTGGGAATCCTGGTAAAAAAGAGAAGCAGCATATTGAGGAACTTATAACGGGGCTCAAAGGGAGTTTCCCACCCATAAACTTATGCCCGGATATGTGTTTTTATGAATGGTAATTTCAAGATGTTCTCTTGACTGCAGACTCGTGCTTTCAGTATGCTAATGTAGTTAGTTATTTGCTTTTTTATTTTCTGCTGGATTTAGGCATTGGAGTTCTTGATACTGCTACTTTTTGTTTTCTGGTGGATTTAGGCATGCTTTGAAAATGACGAAGTGCTTGAAATTGGCTTCAGAGAATGACGAGTGCTTGAAAGTGGCTTCAAAGAATGAAGAATTCGTTGTAGCTTAGGACATAACTCCATGCTTGTGGTTCAATTAGTTTTCTTTGTCATTTTTATTGTTAAGCTTTTGTTCTGCATTTTATATGCATTTTTAGAAATTTGATTGACGTTAGATTGATTCAATATAGGCTTTCCGACACGATGTTTCTATTTATGACATGTTTTGTGCAAGATGCAATATCAGTTATGCATATTTCGTATTGCTATGTCTTTTGTTTTGGAGAAGATAGCTACGGGCTGAATACATATTTTACGTGTGTTTATTATTGGTTAGAGATTCGGGCATTTTTTAAATGCACAAAAAAAAAAGATACATCTTTCAATCACATTTCTAGACTGTGATGATAAGAACATTTAATCACGGTTTTAGACGAAAACCGTGATCTAAAAACCAGAAAAGATCACACCTAACTATTTTCCATCTCATTTTTTAGCCATAAAAGATCACAGTGTTTGGTGGTGATCGTTTTCTACATATAATCACGGTTTTTCAGGAAGAGTGTGATCAAAACTCGGGAAAGAACACGGAAATGAGTTTCCATCTCGGTTTTGGCTAGAAACGATCACGCTTTTTGGGTGTGATTGTTTCTATCTTTCAATCACGGTTTAAAACCGAGATAAAAAAGAGTGACTTACAATCACACTCAAATCCATCATGGTAGGAGGAGTGTGATAGAAGGCTAACTATCACTGCTAATAGCTGTGATTGTTATGCTTTATTGTAGTAGTGAAACTTGCATTTGAATTTGAAGATATTCCAAGTAGGCGGGTTGCGCGGCCTCGCCATTTCAAATTCCTTGATTTACAAGGGTCGTAAGGTTGGAAAGTAATGTTTCTTCCTCCACCTCGGTCCAAATTCGTTGTGCCATCAATAGGATTGACCTTTATAAGGAAAAACTTTTTTTCTCAAAGAATATGATATGTGAAATGAGAAGAACAGACATTGGAACAATTTATAAGGAAATAATTTACCAACTTAATTACTTAGGCACATTTTCACCAAAAAAATATGTTGGCCACATGGGATTTCACCTAACAAAATTGTTGGACACTTTTTCAACTACCAAACAATGCATTTTTTCCAAAAAAAAACAAAACAAAAAAACAACCATTTTTTTTTTAAAAATACGAATTTTATCAAATTATAACTTACTTTTTAATTTTCTAATATTAATAAATGTGTACATTTGTTAGTCAAAATTAAATATTACGGCTTAAAATGTGAAATATTAATTATATTTTAAATTATATATATAACATAATACACAATTAAGTTTGAGACTGCATAAGGGTAAAAGGGTCATTTGACAACTTTTTACATCATCCACCATTCTTTATACCCCCTAATATTAATCATCCATCCAAACAAAGTATTATTTAATCTCCCTTCTCTAATACATCATCCAAACAACCTACTATTTAATACCCCCTCCATAAACATCACATTAATGTGGGCCATCCCTTACTATCCAATACCCCCTACTATCTAATCCCCCTTCTTATATAACACCTCCAAATCTAGTCCCGCATCCAAACGAGCCCTAAAAGGGATGAGATTTTACTCTTTCATTCCGTGCTGTGGGAAAATTACTGGGTAGTTTCGGGCAGGGACGGCCCAAGGGCAAGGCCCAAGAGGCCGCCGCCTTGGGCCTTCACATTTTGGGCAAAAAATAGGGCACCCCTTACTAGATAAGTATATATATATTTTTTGTGCGCTTCTATAATACAAACTCCTTTGGTGGTTCAACAGTAAAGTGTTTGCTATTCCACATAAGATGCCTGAATTCAAATCCTGGTAGGATACTTTTTTAAAGTGTGTTTGCGAAAAAAAATTCCTCTAGTCAAACAAATTGGGGCTGCTGTGATTCGAACCTAAGTCCACTGAATACATAGCAACTGCACAAGCCACTAAGGCCGAAATATTTACCATATTGAATAATATGAACAAAAATGATATATAGATAAGTATTTCTGTTTATTGTTCTTAAATTAGGAAATTTATGTAGGACCCTATTCCACCATTTGGCCTAAGGCATCCAAATACCTTGGGCCGGCCCTGGTTTCGGGGCACTGCAACGTGATATCTCAATGCCTTTAATGCCACACGTTTTGTGGAGTTCGCAATTGTATGTTGAAGGGCATTGGGGCACTATGTGACGGTGACCCAAGAGCATTGAATCAAGAACTCACTTATGCTACTTAAATTCCTCTAACGCCGTCTTCACTTGTATGAAAGATGGGATCTGTAACTCAATATCCCTTTTCCCAATTAGGTTGCAACGAAAATTTCTTTGAATCAACTTATGTTCTAAGATTCTTATGCATTGCTGTTGCGGTAGATTTTGAATGAAGGAAGCTAATGACAAAAGAATTTGGAACGGGGTTTAGGTTTGTCCTTTCTGATGCCTTCCGGCTTTGATTTAGGGCCAAGTTTCACAGTATAATGTTCCGATAGTTTCTCGAGTTTTAAGAGGTTACTATTTTAACGATAAAACTTTTTCAGTGCCAATCACATTGTACATTCATTGTCAAAAGTCAGATTTGTCTTCAATCCTTCCATGTCCATATTGCCATCGATTGGGCTTAACATGATCACTGGTACCAACAACTGCGGTATGACGGATTGGATCTTGTAGTTTTATTTTATTCCCTTCTTTGTTATATATGGGAAATCAAAACTACCAAACATGACTTAAGTTGCCTAATGAACACCACACAACTTTAACTTACAAACACAAAAACAAAAACAAAAACACAAACATGAATTATATATGTGTACTTTCCCAACACGACTTTCTTCAATGCAAATGTAACCAACCAGGTATCATGGGCTTGGAAAAGCATTTGTTGGGCTAGAGAGTTACTCAATAAAGTTTGGAGGTGGCAGGTGAACGAAAGACATTCGAATTTGGAAGGACCCTTGGCTGCCAAAACCACCGGCTTTCAAGGTCAGCCCGAGTTTGGTAAGGAGTAGCACCATAACTTATTGTAAGTGCAGAAAAACCGAGAGTGGTTTAAGCAGCACAAGAACGTAACGGCTACTTCGAGGTTCTCGCCGGAACCCTAATACGTCGCCGGAGTCTTTATCTGCAAAACAGACAAAGGGTGAGTGCACCTTTGCCTCTCGTGGCAAAGGCCCTCCGATGCCTAAGTTAGTATCATGTACTGATCGAAAATCCTAATTCAAGTAGGAGAATACGTAAAACCGTAATGTATTGTGTACCTTTTTCCTCTAGGTTTACCTTGTATTTATAGGTTTATGGATGCTTGTTGCCCAAGTTCCCACGTTTCCCTAAGTTTCCTATCTCGTATAGGAAACCCAGCCCAGAACACCTTGGATCCTCGTTCCCTTATCAGTTTACCACTTTAGTCCGTTTAGGACTCTTTTCCATAACTGGCCGTACCTCCCATTCCCGTCGGGTATCTTCCCAAGATCCTATTTTATTGGGATCTCATTCCTTCACGGAATATCTCTGTTTCTGGAACCTCCTGGAGAGTTCCCTGTGCCTGGGACTGCTTCCGTATAAATCCCTCCTGTTCGGCCCCATTGTTGCCGAACAAGCTACCTGGACCAATAACTTCACATGTTAGTCCTTTGTCAATCCCTTGGTCCAATATCCTCTCGTGTTATTGGACCTTGACTTCGCATAGACTCTCTGGACCAACGATTTCTCATATCATTGGTCTCTGTCGCCGACCACCATTTTGCACGGCGACTGTCCTCATCATGATTATATTGTGGTCCCACGTGCCACGTGTTCGGGCACTATTTGTACTTGTTCGGGATTTACTCCCTACACTTATGTTTCTGATCTTATTGACGATTCCACAAAGACTTGGAAGATGCAGCTAATCAAAGAAAGTTTCAATGAGGAAGAGGCAGCCGTTATCCTTTCTTTGCCTATTAGTACCACGCAAAGAAGGGATTGCAAAGTATGGCACTACTCCCCAAATGGCGTATTCACTGTAAAATCTGCTTATTTCCTGGAAAAAGAGAGCTTGATCAATGAACTAGATAATCACGGAGCTCAATCTAGTTCTGCTAATGTGATGGCACAGATTTGGAAGAAGTTATGGGGCTTGCCTATCCACCCAAAGATCAAATTTTTTGCTTGGAAGTGTTTCAATGAAGCTCTAGCAACCAACTCAGCCCTAACCGCAAAGAAGGTACGTGCTGATCCAATCTGCTCACTGTGTGGAAATGGGGGGGGGGGGGGGAATCTATTTGTCATTTGTTGTTCTGATGTGATTTTGCTTCAAAAGTGTAGATTCTTTCGCCTTTTCGCGCGCCTTAGACCTGAGGAACTTGAAGACCGTAGACATATGTCTGATTGGTGGCATTGTATTTGCGATCGTATCCATTTAGCTCATCTCCCCTCTTCAACGTTTGGTCTCGGTCTTTTGTATTGCTGGTGGATCTGGAAAATCCGAAACGATTTGGTGTTTAATGGTACAAGTTGGCCTACGGAGGAAGTTAATGGAAAGGCACAAACAAATTTTTTTGAGTTTCTAGAGGCTAATGTCAAGCCTTCCCCTACTCAAGTGGTTTCTTCAAATCCTGAGACTTTGGTTTGGAGGAGATCTGATGAAGGCATGATAAAAATTAATGTTAATGCAGCGGTATCAAAGGCAACGAACACTATTGGAACAGAAGCAATTGCTCGGAATGGAATGGCTCCATTTTGGGAATCTTTATTAAGTCACATGATGGCCTCACATCTCCACGGCTTGCGGAGGCTATGACAATTAGAAATGGTATGAATTTGGGTGTTGCTCTGAATGTAGGACGTGTTCTCATTGAATCGGATGCAGAGTTGATTGTCTGAAGCTGTTCCATGTCAAAAGATCCACCCTCTGATATCGCAGTTTTGGTACAAGATTGTTTAGCATTGAAGGATTCGTTTCAGTTCTGTGAATTTAGTTTTGTCAAACGTGATTGTAATAGGGCTGCACATGCTTGTGCAAAAAAAAGCCCTTTCTTGTAGTTTGTCCAGTCTATGGACAACTATCTTGCCCCCATGGGGTTCCTCTCTCTCTGATGTTTAGGCGTTTTTCCGCCTCTCAGATTAATAAAATCTTCTCCCTATTGTAAAAAAAAAAAAAGAATTGTATATGTGTACATATTTGCTTGCCAAACCTTAATATAGAAACCACACATAACCCCACAGACTGGTCTGATTATTTCTTACCATCTTATTTCACATTCTACCATACTTGCTTCACCAAAGGGAATTCATGTACCCTTTTAGCCCTTATCTCATTATTCCCCCTACTAACAACGAGCTTTTTTTTAATTTATTTACAATCAAGCTGATTTTTAATACTCCCTCCGTCCCTTTTTTTGAGTCCAGTATTCCATTTTGGGCTGTCCATTAATAAGTGTCTATTTTGTAAAGTTAGTGGGTAAAAGTTGGTGCATTATCTATTTTGTCCCTAAAAGTAGATTCTATTTTAAAAAGTTAGTGAGTAAAAGTGTAATGATGATGGGTAAGTAGGGAAAGTGGAGGAAAAAGTTGATGTGAAAGGTATAATGATGATGTCTTTTTAATAAGTTGAAATTACGAAGCAAGACACTTAAAAAGGGACGGAGGGAGTACACTTCTTCTAGTCGACGAGCTCTACAAAGTTAACGTTTTCAATCATCAGAACGAGACCGGAGCGGACCGGGATCGCTCGAGACGGCTAGTGAGTCAATTAGAAGAAAAGTTGAATATCAGTGTTCTATTGTGAAGAATGTGTCAGATTCTCCTCTATCAGAGCCAATCAAAGGTCTCCTCCCTCCGAGTTAGACTCTTCTCTCCCTTTCTTCTATATTTATATTTGTCTATGAGAAGATTTGTAACAGTAAGATTGATGGTTTAATGGATTTAGTCCCAATTCAATAGAAAAACAAAAACAGAATGCGTTTGGTAACCTTTTCAGTTTTTAATTTTTTGTTTTTAAGAAAATTGATGTAGAAACAAGTTTATATTTTCATAAAAACAAAAATAAGAAACATGTTTGGTAATATTTGTCCCCCAAGTAAGTTGCATGAAGTTCCACTATTGCATAGGGACTATTTCAAGTTAGGGATCGTGTTCTTTTCGGTGCTTCTTTGGGAGACGATGAGGCGGTAGTTATTGTCGTCGTTCTTGGAGCCTTGGTTCTCGGATTCGGTTGGCGCGGGGCTTCGGCCTTCTCGGAGTCTGGTGGATCTGGGGTAACGGCCATGGTGGGTGGTGTCTTGTGGTGGTGGTGGAATCTGTTGGGGTGGTGGATGGTCGGCGTGATGTGCGGCTGCGGTGGTGGTGATTTGCTCAGATTAGGGTTAGGGGGTTGGGTCTGGGCCTGGCCTCTTTGGGTTGGGCCTGACCCATTTTTCTTTGAGATGTATTGTATATTTGGGCATTCTAGGCCTTTTAGGGGTGGGCTTATCTCAATGGGTGTATGGGTGTGCTGATTGTAATTTTTGGATTTTAGACCCTTTTAGGGGTGAGCTTTGTTCCTTTGGGTGTTCCTTCATTTGGTTTCTTGCCAAACTTGGGTTTTGGGTCTTAGGTGGGTATAAGATAATTCTTAGCTTTTGTTATTTCTCGATTGGGTAGCAGGTTAGGAATTTGATGCCATAAGTCATTGTCCTGTTGATCTTTGTTTTTTCAGAGATTAATAAAAATTTTAGCCTTTCAAAAAAAAAAAGTTTTGGACCGGAGGAAATAATCTAAATCTGGACCACATACATTGGAAAAATAAATGGTTTGGATTTGCTTAAGAAATCTTTGCACGAAGAATTCAATTCTTCTAGCGAAGAGTTTTTGAACAGATTCGAACCATTGATTGCAGTATTGGACGATTCAGATTATGACTGTCTTCTCTAGTCCAAAACATGGACCGAAGAGAATCCGATCCCTTCTAATTAACATGTGTGCAAGGTGGGATATATTGGATGTAAACAAAGGGGCGCAAAAGTACAATTTACCCTCTTATCAGTGGAGAAAATCTTGGTTGCAAATAGGGTACCATGTGGTACCCATTACGCACATCCAGGCCATCCAAAAATGCAATTGACGGTCCGAATTGAAAGTACCAAACGGATTTTAAAAAAAAGTGTGTTTCAATCCGGATCGTCGGTTGCACTTTTGGACAACTCGAATGTGCGCGAAAGGTACCATGTTAGCCCTACCCTATTTGCATCCAAGAATTTGTCTGGTGGGTGTCAAAGTCTAGGAAGTTAAGGTTAAAATAGAATCGGTCGGAGAAAATTTTCAATGCAACGACTATTTATAACATACATGAATCCACATCATATGAGAGGGCGTTACAAATAATTGTTGCATTGAAGATTTTTTATTACTTTACGAAGTCCATTCCACGAAGGTAATGTTCACCACCCCACAATGAGAGGGAACAAAGAGACATAATTGAAGTGGTTCTACATGAGAATAAAATGACCTTTTAGTCTTTGATTTTTTCCGAGTGAAGTCTATGTGCTTGTGCCACTGCCTTAGATATTACTGTATAACACACAAACTAATTGGGACTAGCTAAACATACTCTTAAACATCATCATCTATACGTACGTGGTGGGACTTAGCTTCTGTCTTGACATAGAAGCGGCGAGGTCCTCTACATATAGTGGTATACGTGGTGTGACGGGATAATAGTACTCTCTGGTGAAGGCGACGGGGTGCCATACTTGCATGTACTTCCATTTTATGAACCAAAGAGATAATGCACAACCGAATTGCTATATATATGACTCTTTGATAGCCTAATTTCTAACTGAGATAACCATTCTAGATCACTAGTTTTCCAGGGATTCCTATTGCTCCCTCCATTCAATTTTCTGCCAACAGCCATGCTTCATTCTTTTGCCTGCTTATATTTGTATTAATCTATTTGAAGGGGGCACCGGTTTATGAAGCGAAAAGAGAACATGATAAGCCCTTCCATGTTGTAAATGTGAAGTCCCTGGATCCAAATCCAAATTGCATAGAATCCACAAAATAAACGACCACGATAAGAACGAGAGGCCCTTCTTTTCGAACTTTTTTTCCAAATCACACTAAGGGTATGTTTGGTTCGATGGAGTCTGTTGGAATTTGGGCCGGTCCGGGACCAAATTGGGTCGCCCATGTGGGCATGACCCGGTGACCCATATATTAGAGAGTCCTATCTTATCATGGAGATAAGATAGGAGAAGTTGAAGTAATTCTAATCTCTTAGGATTAGAAGACTTCTAAAGCATCTAGGATGCTCTCTCTCTCTATTTATTTTCCTGCAGGATGTTCATAAACTATATACAACAATATACATCAGAGGTATATACAAAAAAGAATAGAGTTCTGGGAAACTCTCTCTCTCTTCGATAGTTCTCTCTCTCTGCCATTAAAGAGCAATCCGAGCTTTTGCACCGTGGAATTGAGGGTGATACTCGATCCTCGTAGTATCACTCCGTCGCAGGAATTTGTGGCTGTTTTGGTACGTGATTGAGAGTTCGTAATCCATCCACACCAAGGTCCGGTTCGGTTAAAGTTTGCAAGGTAACCCGAACCACCCGCTTCCGCACTATGGTTATATTTATTCTAACATTGGTATCAGAGCCTTAGTTGGATGTTTTCGTGCTCTTTAGTACTTGAATAGCCATATGTATCATGTTTTAGGCGTACGTATTGACTGATTTTCGTGGATGCCGAATATGGGTCCGAAAAACATGATTTTTCAAAAGTTATCGGAATTGCTTCAAATTTTACCAAAACGTAGTCCATAACATGTACATCATATCTGTAAAGTTTCGTGGTTATTGGATTGACCGTTTGTGAGAAAAATCAAACCCTAGTTGGTTTTTCCGAAACTCTGACTGGACAGTGTTTTTTTTGTGTTTTGATTTAACATGCGGGACTTGTATCATTGTGTAGCTCTTCTTTCTAGCTTTTCATCGGTATATTATAAGCTTGATTTGGAGTTACGGATCAAAAGTAATGGTAAACCCTAGTTTGGGCATGTTTTGGAGAAGATGAGTGCAGATTCTGCACACTCTCACTCTCAACCGAGAGAGAGTGAGATTCACCCCTCACTGTACCGACGTCGTATGAAAAAACCAAGAGTACCGCTGAACTTGAAATTGAATTTCCTACGTTTCTGTGTATTTATTTTATTTTTCTGAAATGAAATTATTTTTCAGATTTTTAAATACAAGAAAAATGAAATTTTTGACTCGTTTTATAAGAGAGTGGGGACCAATTTATAGGAGTGGTTGTTGTAATTTTTCAGTATGTGTTGTTTTTATTCTGTATTTTCTATCCGTTGATAATTTGGGAAAATTAGAATAAAAATCTGAAAAATTATAAATTTTTGGATTCAACCTCCTGGATTCAGTACCTATTCATTGGTGTAGGTTGTGTATTTTTCCAGTACATGTTGATATTATTTGGCATTTTCTACTTGTTATTTATTCTTGGAGAATTAGAATAAATCCTAAAAATTGACAATAATTGCATGTGAGTGACTGGAAATGTACAAAATATTGAAAATAGCATGTTTAATATTTTGGACTATTTTACATGTTGTATGTGGCATGTTTGGATAATTTTGGCATTGTTCAATGTTTAAATTATTCATTTTGATAGCATGAAAAATACTTTTTAATGCATAAATTGTGTTATGCACTATAATAAATTTGTTTCATGCTTGTGATATGCCATACCTAGTGGGAGGTTGTTCGGTAGAGAAAATATTTATATATATATTTTTCCCGAAAACTGAAATTTTGCGCATGAATTAAATTAAATTGTAATAATAAAATACTTAGAGGCGCAGAAGATGATTATAAGCTTTGCGAGTTTTCGATCTTGCGACATGTATGGTATTATTATTTTCTAATTTAGATTCTTGCTGCGAAATAATTCTGTGTTGTGTTGTTATTAATAATCCCATGCGCATTTCTTTGATAAAGTTGAAATGGAAGCTAAGAAAGTGATAGCTGATTTGACCCAGGTTGAGAAATTGAAAAGCGACAACTATAATATTTGGCGCTATGAGATCCAATTTCTCCTTAATGAGCTAGAGGTCTTGGAGACCCTCGACCATGAGATGGTTGAGCCAAAGTGTAGTGACTCACCACTGTATCTTCGTGATCTTGAGGCCTTTGAAAAATGGTTCAAGAAAGATCAGTGTGCGCGACTTACTATGGTACGCAGCATGCACAACGATTTGATATGTGAGTTTGAGTACTATGAGACTGCTCATAAGCTATGGGAAGCTATCAAACAGAAATACGATATCGACTTCTTGACTAAGATGGTCTCGAACTTGAAATGTGATGATGAACATAAATCAGGGTTTATGAAGGCTAAGCGCCAAGAGGCAGCTGAGCCAAATGGTTCATGCATCATAGTTGAGACTGTCCCTCGCAGGTCTGGGTACCAGCGAAGGAAGGCTAAACGCGCCCTTAAGAAAGGAGCTGCTATAGGCCTTAACCCTATTGGCGCTGGTTCTTTTAAGCGCAATAGAGGCAAGAAGAAGAGTGGTAACAAAAGCAAGGCCAGAAAGGCGTGCTTTTACTGTGACAAGTTGGGACACTTTGCTCGTAAGTGCACTGAGCCTAAGCAGGTACTCCATATTTTTTTTGTTTCTCGTATTGACTGTTTTGGAACATGTCAAGGTTTAGTTGCTTATTCTCCTCATTCGTGGGTTGTAGACTCAGGAGCAACCAACCAATTAGCGAGGAAACAAGATAGGTTCGTGGAGTATCGCCGAATTCCAGTTGGAGGCCAAAGAATTTTTAAGGGAAACAAGTCTATTGTGTTAGTGCTAGGCGTTGGCAAGCTGGACATGCGACATGGGCGCACCTTTTTTTTCATGAAGTACTTTATGCTCCAGGAATTTGATGAAACTTGTTATTAGTCACTAGCATGATGGGTCTAGGTTTTTATTTCTGTTTGAGAGTAGCTTAGTAAGGATTGATTTGGGTATAATTTAATGTTATGGTTTTGGATGGTTTGATGATACTAGATGTTATTAATTTAAATTTTAATAATAACGCTAGTGATTCTATTTGCTTTATTACATCTTCTGTTGATGTTGATTCTGTTAAATGGCATTCGAGATTAGGTCACATTGGGCAAGAGGGGGATTTGTTAGTCAACCTGCCCATTTGTGACCATTGCCCAACAAGAAAAGCAATTAGAAAATCATTCAGAAAACCATAAAGGCATTTGTTCCATTACAACCTATCCGTTAGACATTTGTGGCTGAAAATGAGTCACGAGATGTGGATTCCTCGAGGAGGATTTTCCCTAGCAGATGAGAGGTTAGTAGAGATGTAGAACTCTATGAGATGAGAATCTAACGAGAGGCGCACCAAATTGTCCAGTTGAGAATGGGAAAGAAATTCTCCTACCTCCTGGGGATAGTGGGAGCGACTTGCTTAATCATGGATTAGATCTAATGAATATGGATTCTCAAGATCCTCTTAGGCATAGAGCAAACATTGAATAATCCCTCGTCGTCTGTTTGAGATTGAGGGGGAGTTTGTCATGATTGCTCCTGAAGATGAAGGATTGCCCAAAACAGTGGGAGAAATTCCTTTATTGCCTACTAGTAGGAATGGATAGCTGCAATGTAAAATGAAATGGAGTTGATGAAGATAAACCTTGTCTGGGACTTGGTTGATCTTCCGCTTAGGCGTAAGATCATTGGGAGCAAATGGTTTCTTAAGATCAAACGCGAAGTAAATGATTCCATAATAAGCAATAAGACTCGTCTAGTAGCGAAGGGTTAAACCCCAATCGCCTTATTCTAGCCTTGGAACTATTTGAGGTGGACGTTAAGGCAAAAGGCTAGGAGCGCAGAGTTTGCAAGCTCCAATGGTCTATCTATTGCCTAAAATAATCATTCAGGCAGTGGTACCTGAGATTTCATCGAGCCATTTGGGTTTACGATGATCAATGAAGGCCATTGTGTGCATATGATGAGACGGTCCAAAAATAGTTTCTTGATATTGTCATTTTATATTGATGACATTTTTAGTTGGCTGGAATGACTAGGAGATGATTGTCGCCACACAGTTGTGGTTATCCTTCACTTATGAGATGAAGGAATGGGCAAAGCAAGCTATGTGCTCAGAGTTGAGATCTTAAGGGACCTTTCTAGGAAGATTCTTTGTTTAAAAATGTTTTTAGAACGATTCTGGAGACAAAGCTGCAAACTCATAGACACTTCTATTGTTAAAGACGAGACTTAGGCTTAACATGGAACCTAAAACTCCTAAAGAGTTGGAACAGATGGCCCACGTGCCCTATTCAAGTACCGTTGGCCGCTTATAAGTAGTTCTTGGTCCAATCTTAGTCGTGATCATTGATAAGCAGTCAAGAGGATATTAACATATCTCTAAGGGACTGCTGATTATATGCCTTGCTTCCAGAGTGTGAATCTATGCCTAGTCGGGTCAAAGATATTGTTGCGCAAAAGAAAGTGATTATAAAACACATAGCTACGAGTCGCATAGTTGTATGCCCTTTGTCTAAGCCCATTGCTAATGGGGCTTTTGAGACTTATGATAAGACTTTAGGACTGCGTAGATGATGATAGATGTGTTTTATTTATTAATTTCATTAATCAATTCTTTCAGATTTTTGGGATATTTATGCCATTTGTGCACTTAATATTTGCTTATTATTGTTGCAATTTGGATAATTGTTTATTGAACAATACATACAGAATTAAAAGATTGATGTCAGCAGGTTAGATTGGCTCACTCACACGAGCAATCGCCTTCGGCGCTTGAGATAGCGAGCGAAGATGAGACGGATGGGTAGTAAGATATACAGGTTGGACCTGTGATATAGTCTGATAAGTAGAATCAGACATACCCACCGTATGTCGCCTTGGTTGGAACCAAGATAAGGTCTATTAGCAAGAGACCAATTTCAGATAGTTCCCCCTATCTTGAGATTAACCTGTCTTTGTTAGCCAGATGTGAGGACTCGTATAGCGACATGATGACTTGCTATCTGAGAACTCAGGTTGGGCGCTAGGTAGCGACTAGACTAAGGTCTGTACGGTGTTTGGGAGTATGACATCGCTTTTTGGAAAAGTAACTCCACCGTAGCATGTATTCATACTACAGGTGCTTGGCGGTCATTTATTTTAGAGGTGAGTGAATGGATCCTTGTTTCCTCACTGTGTGAGTCTGAGTAGTCATTTAGATAAGGTGACTGCATATATATTAAATGTGCACTTTGATTTTTGACTATGTCATGTAGTAGAGACTTTGTGTTGCTACTCTAGCTTGACTACCTAAGACCACGAAATGTCAGGGTCCCATGGAGCATGTCTGGGAAAGCAGCGAGGTTAAAATGAAGTGGCATGAAGGCGAAAAGAGGATCATTTAGTAGTACACCCTTGCAATATATTCACTGTCGACAACTCAGGTCGCTCTATTGGGACGCGGATCGGGTGTGAATATAGAGTGCATGTTGTTGGGGGGTCAAGCATGCTTTTTGGAAGGATTAAAGATGCTTGGTCCGGTGTAACTAAATGGATTCAGGGTACATGAGACACTCTTATGGGTTGATGTCTCTATGCTGGCTTTTACAAAGCTTCTAGTGTAGAGCTCCCACTTGCAGGTGCTCCAGCGATCGCACGGTTCATTAGCGCATATGAGTTTGCTTCTTAGTTGGGTAGATGGAAGAGAGATTGATACAACTTGTCATGCCCATGCATGGACGAGTGGGAGATGTTGGAATTTGGGCCGGTCCGGGACCAAATTGGGTCACCCATGTGGGCATGACCCGGTGACCCATATATTAGAGAGTCCTATCTTATCGTGGAGATAAGATAGGAGAAGTTGAAGTAATTCTAATCTCTTAGGATTAGAAGACTTCTAAAGCATCTAGGATGCTCTCTCTCTCTATTTATTTTTCTGCAGGATGTTCATAAACTATATACAACAATATACATCAGAGGTATATACAAAAAAGAATAGAGTTCTGGGAAACTCTCTCTCTCTTCGATAGTTCTCTCTCTCTGCCATTAAAGAGCAATCCGAGCTTTTGCACCGTGGAATTGAGGGTGATACTCGATCCTCGTAGTATCACTCCGTCGCAGGAATTTGTCGCTGTTTTGGTACGTGATTGAGAGTTCATAATCCATCCACACCAAGGTCCGGTTCGGTTAAAGTTCGCAAGGTAACCCGAACCACCCGCTTCCGCACTGTGGTTATATTTATTCTAACAGAATCAACATTGGAATGGAATGGTCATTCCATGGAATATTCTCATGTTTGGTTCACCATTAAATGATGGAATAATGATTATTCCAGATGAAATAACTATTCACCTTAGTAAAGAAATTGTAAATCCATTAAAAAAAGGGTAAATTTTTGTAGTCGTCCCTCTAGTTTTACGGTTGTCTCAATTTCGTCCCTCTAGTTTCAATTGTCTCAATTTCGTCCCTATAGTTTGTTTTACTTTCTAAATTGGTAAAATCGTTAACACCGTTAATGAAACTAACAGAAAAACATGATTAAAAAATTAAGTGCTTCAATTTTCAATCCGGTTGAACCGATGCGAAGATCTTATTTTTGTGATCATTTTATCATAGATGGTCGTAATGAATTTTTGGCTCTAAGGCTTTTCAACACGCACCCGAAGACTCCTTATTTAGTTTCAGGGCTCTCTTAGGGTGAAAGCCTTAAAGCCAAAAATCCATTATGACCATTTAAGATAAAATGATCAGAAAAATAAGATATTCGCACAAGTTTAAACGGATTGAAAATTGGAATACTTATTTTTGTTTACACCATTTATATATTAAAAAATATAGTTAAAAAATTAAGTGTTCCAATTTTTAATCTGTTTGAACCGGTGTGAAAATCTTATTTTTCTGATCATTTTATCTTAGATGGTCATAATGGATTTTTGGCTCTAAGGCCTTTCAATGAGCACCCTAAGAGAGCCCTGAAACTAAATAAGGAGTCTTCGGGTGCTCGTTGAAAGGCATTAGAGCAAAAAATTCATTACGACCATCGAGGATAAAATGATCAAAAAAATAAGATCTTCGCACTGGTTCAACCGGATTAAAAATTGGAGCACTTAATTTTTTAATCATATTTTTCTGTTAGTTTCATTAACGGTGTTAACGATTTTACCAATTTGGAACGTAAAACAAACTATAGGGACGAAATTGAGACAATTGAAACTAGAGGGACAAAATTGAGACAACCGTAAAACTAGAGGGATGACTACGAAAATTTGCCCTTAAAAAAATAAAGAAATTGTCATTCCATTTTTTTGTCACACCAAAATTATTAGTGTCCTCCAAGATTCATTATTGCCACTCCGAAAATTACTATTGCCACACCAAAAATTACTACTGTCACTCCAAAAATTACTACTGCCATTACAAAAATTACTATTGTCACATCATTCCATTGCGGATGAGAATGGTTATTCCTAGGCGCAGCCAAACTTGGAAATGAAAATAGTATTCCAATCTTATTTCCTCCAATTCTATTCCAATTTCATTTCATTGTCAATTCCATTCTATCGAACCAAACATAACCTTTTTTTTTTTTTTTTGATGGCAGGGGTTCAGGAGGCAACACCCAAGGTGGGAGCTCAGGAGCAAAACAAACGAAACCTAAACAATAGTAGCAAGGTATTGATAATGTAAAACGCTACCGTCAACACTTTGTGTTCTCTAATCCATTCAATACATAGTGAAAAAACTAGTGTTACTCGTGAATTTAACCGATTAAAGAATCACATATATCTAAGTCATGCTTTCTTCCGCTTTTTTTGGCTTGATTTTTATTCGTGTATATAATTGTGTGAGTTTCATGGATAATTTCGATCCAATTGACCACTCAATAATTTCCCCACACCAAGGGCTTTTGAGTGAAGAAGGAGGAGTTGCTTTTCAATTTCTAAGACCCATTCAGGAAGTCCCCATGCATCAGGGCGTCTGGTGCTTGTTTTTTCCCCACAGAGCAAAAGTCTATATAGGCCAACCTAAGACCGTGAGAAGTCGTGTAATGTGGACAAAGGCGGCTCCAAAATCTCCTTTTTAAAAAAAAAAAAAAACTTTAAATGGAAGTGCAGATAACCGTAACCTCTGTTGGAGTATTGCTCTGTCACACCACACCGCCAAAAAGGTAATACAACTTTTCATCGATTTTTTACGTAGCTGAATCACGTTTGTCTTACAAATAGACGAATCTCACATTTGATCTTGAGGAACTGGGGGTTGGTGCTGTCCGTGGTGTGTCGGGCGATCCCAGTCTGCTCCGATCTTGTTTTGATGAGCGGAAACGTTCACTTCGTAGAGCTTGTTGAGTAGAAGACGAGTGCCAAAAATCAGCTCGATCGAATATCATTAAGTACATGATCGGTACACGTATAACTTGGCAATAATGGGTTCTGGTGGGTTAGATCTAGTGTTTTGGATCCATTCTTTTTAGGATAAAAATGTTTGGATCAGTTCTAGTGGGTTTGATTCAGTATTTCGGATCCATTCTTTTCAACATAAAAATGTTTCTTAATGATATCCGATCGAGCAGATTTTGAATACACTTCTACTTGACGAGCTTTATAAAACTAACGTTTCCACTCATTAAAACAAGAACGGAGAGGACCAGGATCGCTCGAGACAGCAAGGTGCTGGGATAGCTCCAACCCCAAGTTCGATTTTGAGCAGAGTCCGTTACTTTTTGTTTTCATATTGCGTAAATGATACGTCGGACAAGTCTTGGTGCTTTCGTCCAGGACAAGAGCCTGAGAACAAGTTTTCCACACACGGCGACGAAAGATCGAGAGGAGTCATGCAATGTGGACCTCAGTTTAAATGTACGTATCTAGAGGACTTGACTAGCTCGATCTCTTTTCCACATGATTAACGAGAGTAGAAATTTGTGAGTGATTAATACCTTTAAAGATCCGGCGTAGGCTTAGAGTCTCTATAATCGCATCTAAGAGCAACTTTACCAGCAAAGGTAAAGTAGCTTTTTAGCCATTTTAACTCATCAAAAGTGGAAAAGGAACCCTACACCAAATGAGGTAAACAAAGAGCTAAAATGAATTTATGTACAGTGCTTAGCCACTTTTACCTTGCAACTGTTCATCAGGTATGGAGCATACAACATTTTTTTCTCTCTCCTCTCTCCGTCCCTCTCTCTTCCTGTTTCTTTTTTTTTTTTTTAAATTGTACTTTGTTGCATTGTTTAAGAAAGAAAAAAGTATATTTTAATAGAGGATATGTTAAATAGATAGTGTTGGTGTAGTGTTGAAAGAAATGTGAGTAGGTAAAATAAAAAATGTACACTGTACACAAGGTTTTTTACCTTTTTACTGATAAACTTGCTCTAAGGGAAGGTAATTACGGCAGTAGCGGGTCTCCTCCCAAGGTCGGCTTTGGTATTTTTGGGTCCAAGACAAATTTAAGGAAGTGGGAATTTATGCATTTTTCTGCCCCAATAATATTATGGAAAAGCGAAGGCAACTCAAAGAAGCGAAATTATAGTAATTGATCAATAAGATAAAAGGTTGTAGTTACATGTACCAGTGCAAGAATTCAGAACAATCACTTAAAAGATCACTCTTCTTTCATTTTTTGTTGCAAAAATGCCACTAATTTGCTCATGTAATCAATTTTCACTTATTTGTCATGCTCGTTTGGAACGAAATTTCATGTGAACCCAAAAAAAAAAATACATTTTCAATTCGTTCATCGGTCCATGTTTTTATACTTTTCCGATTCATCTTGTCGAGCCGAATGATTTTTTTTTTTTTTGAACGGCAAAGAAGAAGATTTTATTAAGAAGAGAAAGGAAGAACAAGATAAATAACAAACAAAAGATGGCGACACGAACGATTAACCTCAAAAATTACGACGAAAAGCTAAACAAAGAGCTACGAAAAGTAAAAAATCTCGAAATAAGTTTCAGACTTATAGGGAGTGGTTTAGTGTAAAGTTATCATTGTATATATATATGTTTCGTGAGTCAATTAGAAGAAAAGTTGAATATTGGAGTAATAAAAGTGTTCTATTGTGAAGAATATATATGTTTGATTTTCCTCTATGAGATCCAATCGAAGGTCTCCTCCCTCAGAGTGAAACTCTTCTCTTGCTTTCTTCTATTTTTTTATCTGTTTATGAGAAGATTTGTTACAGTAGTAGTTGAGATTGATGATTTAATGTTGGGGTGCAGACAACTGAAGCAAGTGATCAGAGCCTTAGCTAGCGCTACCAAGGTTTTGGTATAGCGCTAGTGATAGCTATAGCGCTACAGGCATTTTGCTGTAGCGCTACCGAGAGCCTTCGGGCTTTAAAATGTTTTTAGGGTTTTGTTGAACGGCTGCGCGTATTAGGTCATTGTAATCACTTTTTCTGAGTGTGAAAAAGAGAGAGGCGAGAGAAAACACATCTCAGAGAGATTGTGAGAAGACTTGTACTCTTGGATTGATTTCATAGTGGGCTGGTGTGGCTCCCGTGGTTTTTTCCTCACGTTGAGGTTTTTCCACGTATATCTTGTGTCTCGTTTTTCTTTCCAGTTTTCATTACGCACGTATTTGTTTGCTTTATTCTGTGATCCATTGTTCCAAGATCCGTAGGGGCGTTGTAGGATTGCGTAAAATCCATAACAACTGGTATCAAAGCCCAGGTTGCGGTAGGTTTTGGTCGACAGGTTAGGGTTTAATCTCGTTCGGGCAGGCCAGAGTTCAGTGGGAGCTATGGGTTCTGAAGAAGGCAAGCAGAGGATGGAGAAGTTTGACGGGTCAGACTTCGCGTTCTGGAAAACGCAGATAGAGGACTATCTGTATCAGAAGGATCTTTACCGGCCGCTGCTGGGTAAAGAAAAGGGGAAGAAGAAAGATGAGAGCAACGAGGATTGGGACGTCCTGGATAGGAAGGCGTTAGGGGTTGTTCGCCTGTCCCTTTCAAAGTCAGTCACCCATAACATCTTGAAGGAGAAAACGACGGAGGGTCTTGTGGAAGCACTGAAAAAGATGTACGAGCAACCGTCTACTGCGAATAAGGTACATCTCATGAAAAAACTTTTCAATCTGTCTATGGCTGAAGGGGTTTCCTTTATGTCACATCTCAGTGAGTTCAATATGATAGTTGATCAACTTATGTCTGTCGAAATCAAGTTTGATGATGAGGTTCAAGCCTTGTTAATACTGTCTCAGTTGCCAGAGAGCTGGCAGGGTACTGTTACTACAGTCAGTAATTCGGCAGGGAAAGAAAAGTTAAAACTGAGTGAGGTTGTTAGTTTGATTCTGACTGAGGAGGTCAGAAGGGGTTCGATCGATGGTTCAGGTGGTTCAGGTTCAGCTCTAAGTTTTGAGCAGAGGGGCAGAAGCCAGACCAAGGGTGGTCAGAATCAGAACAGGAACAGGTCGAAATCAAAGGGCAAGGGCAAGGGAAATAAAGATAGATCTCAGGTTCGGCCCATTAAAGGTGAATGTTGGAATTGTGGTCAGACAGGCCATATGTCACAAACTTGCAAAGCACCGAAAAAGAATAACGGTGGGCAGGAGGCTCATGTTGTGCACGATGCACTTATTCTTTCCATGAACAGCGACACTGAATCTTGGGTGATTGATTCGGGTGCCTCATTCCACGCCACTGCTAACAGGGAGGTTCTACAAAACTATGTAGCAGGGGACTTTGGGAAAGTATACTTGGGGGACGACGAGCCTTGCAGTATTGTGGGAAAAGGGGATGTTCAGATTGCAACGCATGGGTTCAAATGGTGTCTAAAAGATGTCAGGCACGTTCCGAAGTTGAAGAGGAATCTTATTTCGGTTGGACAGCTTGCAGCAGCAGGTTATAAATCGACATTCACAGGGGACATGTGGAAAGTCTCCAATGGTACCATGGTGACAGCTAAAGGCAAGAAAGTTGGTACACTTTACTTGACTTCACATGGTAGCGACATACTTGCAGTTATAGACAGCAAGGAGAGTTCAAATCTGTGGCACTATAGATTGGGGCATATGAGTGAGAAGGGAATGAAGGTTATGCAGTCGAAAGAGAAGCTACCGGGTTTAGGGTCAGTGGACATTGACATGTGTGAGGATTGTATCTTCGGGAAACAGAAACGGGTTAGCTTTCAAAAAGGCGGCAGGCCTCCCAGGGCTCAGAAGCTAGAGCTTGTCCATACAGATGTGTGGGGTCCAGCTACAGTGTCTTCTCTTGGCGGTTCTTATTACTATGTTACCTTTGTCGACGATCATTCGAGGAAGGTATGGGTATACTTCATGAAGCATAAGTTAGAGGTCTTTGAAGTCTTCAATAAGTGGAAGGCCATGGTTGAGAATGAAACAGATTTGAAGGTGAAGAGGTTGAGGTCCGACAACGGCGGAGAATATGAGTTGGGGGAGTTCAAGAAAGCCTGCGCTCTATCCGGGATTCGTTTAGAGAGGACACCTCCAGGGACTCCGCAGCACAATGGCATTGCAGAAAGGATGAACAGGACTTTGACTGAGCGTGCTAGGAGCATGCGGATACATGCAGGGTTGCCCAAGATGTTTTGGGCAGATGCAGTCAGCACAGCAGCACATTTGATCAATCTGGGGCCATCAGTTCCGTTGAATTTTGGCATACCAGAGGAGGTTTGGAGTGGTAAAGAGGTAAGTCTCTCACACTTACGTGTTTTCGGTTGTGTTTCCTATGTGCATATTAGCGACAAGGACAGGGATAAACTTGATGCTAAGTCACAGAAGTGCACCTTTATTGGATACGGCGGAGATGAGTTTGGTTATCGTTTTTGGGATAACAAGAACCAGAAGATAATCAGAAGCAGAGATGTTGTGTTTGATGAAAAGGTGATGTACAAAAACAGGGACAGCAAACTGAGCAGTGGGAGTACCACTTCGGATGGAGATACATCCGAGTATTTTGGGTTGGAGGATCTTCCAGGTGACAGGGGGGTTCAACAGGGGTCTGGTCAGGCAGAGGAGAGAGTTTTAGATGAGACAGTTTCAGAGGGGACAGTTTCAGATGAGGCAGCTTCAGAGACAGGGACTAGTTCAGCGGTCAGAGAGTTGAGGAGGACAACCAGAGTACACAAGCCGAATCCGAAATATATTTCTTCGCTTGATTACTTGCTTTTGACGGAAAGTGGAGAACCAGAATGCTATGATGAGGCTATGCAGGTTTCTGAGTCAGCAAAGTGGAAGACTGCGATGCAGGAAGAGATGGATTCTCTTTATTCCAATGGTACTTGGCAGTTAGCTCAGCTTCCCGCAGGAAAGAAAGCCTTGCAGAACAAATGGGTTTTTCGGCTTAAGCAGGAGAGTGATGGCAATAAAAGGTACAAGGCAAGATTGGTTGTAAAGGGCTTCCAACAGAAGGAGGGGATTGATTATACAGAGATATTTTCACCCGTTGTGAAGATGTCAACTATCCGAGTGGTGCTAAGTATGGTTGCTGCTGAAAATCTCTACCTTGAGCAGTTAGATGTTAAAACTGCTTTTCTTCACGGGGACTTGGATGAAGAAATCTACATGAAGCAGCCTGTTGGCTTCATTGTAAAAGACAAGGAAGAGATGGTGTGCAGGCTCAGGAAGAGTCTGTATGGTTTGAAACAGGCTCCCAGACAGTGGTACAGAAAGTTTGACGGTTTCATGCAACGCAGTGGCTACACAAGGTGCAATGGGGATCACTGTTGTTACTTCAAGAGGTTTGAGCCTAGCTACATCATTTTATTGCTCTACGTAGATGATATGCTTGTAGCAGGTTCCTATGTTAGGGAGATCAACAAATTGAAGCAGCAGTTGGCAACAGAGTTTGCTATGAAAGATCTGGGTGCAGCTAAGCAAATACTTGGGATGAGAATCAGCAGAGATAAGGCTCAGGGAACCTTACGGTTGAGTCAAGCTGAGTATATTGAGCGTGTTCTGGAGAGGTTCAATATGCAGGATGCTAAGGCAGTTGGCACACCCTTGGGAAGTCATTTCAAACTTTCTCAGGGGCAATCACCCAAGACAGATGCAGATAAAGAGTACATGGCCAAGGTTCCGTATACCTCGGCCGTGGGTAGCCTGATGTATGCGATGGTGAACACGAGACCAGACATTGCCCATGCAGTGGGAGTTGTGAGCAGGTTTGCTAGCAATCCGGGGAAACAGCATTGGGAAGCAGTAAAGTGGATCATGCGATACTTGAAAGGTACCACTGATTTGCCACTTTGTTTTGGGAGAGGGAAATTGACAGTGCAGGGATATGTGGATGCTGACTTTGCCGGTGATCATGATACGCGGCGAAGTACCACAGAATATATCTATACTATGGGTTCAATAGCGGTGAGCTGGGTCTCACGTCTGCAGAAATTAGTGACATTATCTACTACAGAAGCTGAGTATGTGGCCGTAACTGAAGCAAGTGATCAGAGCCTTAGCTAGCGCTACCAAGGTTTTGGTATAGCGCTAGTGATAGCTATAGCACTACAGGCATTTTGCTGTAGCGCTACCGAGAGCCTTCGGGCCTTAAAATGTTTTTAGGGTTTTGTTGAACGGCTGCGCGTATTAGGTCATTGTAATCACTTTTTCTGAGTGTGAAAAAGAGAGAGGCGAGAGAAAACACATCTCAGAGAGATTGTGAGAAGACTTGTACTCTTGGATTGATTTCATAGTGGACTGGTGTGGCTCCCGTGGTTTTTTCCTCACGTTGAGGTTTTTCCACGTATATCTTGTGTCTCGTTTTTCTTTCCAGTTTTCATTACGAACGTATTTGTTTGCTTTATTCTGTGATCCATTGTTCCAAGATCCGTAGGGGCGTTGTAGGATTGCGTAAAATCCATAACATTTAATGGATTTGATCCAAACTCAATAGAAAAACAAAAACAGAAGACTTAAGCTATAGTTTAATTTTCCAAATTATATTCCTTTTTATTCTCCACAGGTTTGGGATAAAGTAAAGTTTAACTAAACTTTAAAGCACTACTGTGGGGTTTCGATTAGCCTGATTTACTTCCTCTGAGCCACAGGTTAGGATGGATGGTTCACCTAGCCCTTCCGGAAGGGGACAAAAGTACAATTTGCCCTGTTTTGGTGTCAAAGTCTGGGAAATTAAGGTTAAAATTAATAGAATTCGGCCTTACTTTACAAAGTCCATTCCACGAAGATAATGCTCACCACCAGCCACCCCACAATGAGAGGGATTGAAATTAAGAGACAAAATTGAACTGGTCCTACATGCATGTGATTAAAAATGACGTTTAAGTCTTTGATTTTAATTTTCCGAGTCAAGTCTGTGTCGACCTTGGGTGCCATAGTGAGTATGGTACTCTCATTTTATGAAGTAAAGAGAGATAATGCACAAGCTAATTGCTATAAATATGACTCTTTAATAGCCTAATTTCTAACTCATGAGATAACCTGCCATTCTAGAGCACTAGTTTTCCAGGGCTTCCTTATGGCTCTCTCCGTTCCATTTTCTGCCAACAGCCATGTTTCATTCTTTTGTTTGCTTATATTTGTATTAATGTACCTGAAGGGGGCACCTGTTTACGGAGCGAAAAGAGAACATGATAAGCCCTACCATGTTGTAAATGTGAAGTCCCTGGATCCAAATCCATATTGCATAGAATCCACAAAGGGTAATTCTCTAGCCCTATAACTTTCTGCAATTTTATTGCTTTCCTTATTTGTCAGCTAGGTTGAACTATTTCTCTCAATTTTCTTCAGACTTATGTTTGAATATCTGTCATTTATTTGTTTCATTCTCTGCACAAAATCAAGATGCAGCTACACAATCAACTCTCAAAAAATGAAAAGTGAATGGAATACTGACACGTGGTGCTCAAGAAGCCTTCTTGATCACATATTGTTGCCGGGACCACATGCTTGGTATGGAGCCCACACAAATATTTTGCGGAAAAGCCTCGCTAGAGCACCACGTTTTTTTATTTTATTTTATAGGCAAAAGGTTTTATTGAGAAACTTGACAAATGGTACATCAAGTCGGGTGAAGGGGAGGAGAATCTAACCAAAGGTTAAATGCAGAAACAAACAGAGAAAACGAGAACACCCAACAACAATAAATCCGTAGAGCACCACATTGTAGTGCCAATTCACAAGCACTAATTAATAATCAATAATCTTATTTATATTACCACATTAAATTTTCGAATGCTTATTTGTGAGATTGTAATTCACCAGATCAGAGCAAAAGGGAGTCACTGAAAGTTGTTCACAGGCATGGCCCATGCTCTCATACGAATGAGGCCCGAACCAGTGCTCCAACACTCGCTGAAATCATGTCTCATGACCAGGCCCGAGTCGACTCACTTCAGCATCGACTCCGCGTCAAGTCGGATCACAACAGTCTCGACGACTCCAAAGCCACCCTCCCGGCCAAGTCCGGGCGATCAATCGGCACCGGCAATTACATCGTCACATTAGGACTTGGAACCCCCAAAAAGGACCTTACCCTTACGTTCGATACTGGCAGCGACATCACTTGGATTCAGTGCCAGCCATGCATTAGGTACTCTCCAGATTTAAAATTAGTAGCTTCAATTTGATTTTTTTGGTTGTTATACAATATAGATTTTGATCCACTAATTTTGTTACTTTTATTTGTTTGTTCAAATGTAAATTGAATTCGAGTTTTTTAATTGCCACTTTTAGTTTTAACATAGACCAATGCTAGAGACTTTTTGGCGAGATTTTCCAAAACAATTGACGTAACCTATTGTGGTTCTTTTTACTCCCTCCGTCCCTTTTTAAATGTCCTGCTACGTAACTCCAACTTATTAAAAAAACATCATCATTATACCTTTCACATCAACTTTTTCCTCCACTTTCCCTACTTACCCATCATCATTACACTTTTACTCACTAATTTTTCAAAATGGAATCTACTTTTAGGGACAAAATAGACAATTCATCAACTTTTACCCACTAACTTTACAAAATGGACACTTATTAAGGGACAGCCCAAAATGGAATACTGGACTGTAATAAAGGGACGGAGGGAGTAGTACGTAGTATTTGTTTTTTTTATTAAACTAAAACAACATAGGAGTCCTGTGACTCATGTTCAAGAGAAATTTTTGGGTTCCGGGTGGGTACCACGTGGCCGTGTCCACGTGTTGCTTGAGCAGCCCATTCGGGCTGCCTAAAAATGTGTTGGACGACTCAGATTGAAATGCTGTTTCTCCTCTCGCCCACAACTCTTTGTCTTCTTTCTCTCTCATTTTTCTCTCCAAATTCGAGCCTTTCAAAACCGAAATAAATGACCCGGATGCGCTGCTCAGACACCATGTGGTGCCCGCTTGGCACCCAAAAATTTCTCCATGTTCACATGCTTTTTCTTTGAAAATGATAGAGAAGATATTTGTCATACATGGCAAGTCTCTAATGGAAAAGGGGCTCTCGAAAGTTTTCATATTTTTGTATCCATTTATCCGCCTATTCTCCTTCATTGGCCCCACATTTTTTCCCTTGGCAAATATTAAGTAATTATTACAACATTTAGTGATATTTGAATCCAATCAAATACATGAGCGTATATAATCAAGTAATGTTCCAAGTTTAGGAACATTAATGTTCCAAGTTTCTTTATTTTGTTAAATCAAGTAACTTAAAATATAAGTTAAGTTGGTCTTAATATTCCACTCAAATTCTCAGTACCGAAAATCTGACACAACATGTTTTGGTGCAATTTTGGCCATTGGATTATTGGAACTTTTACAGAATACGAGAATTTTAACTTGATCCAACTGCCGAAAATGCGTAGGAACAGAGGTAGACAGAAATTTGAGTATGGAGGACTTGAGCTCCTAAATTTCACCTTAATCTTGATTCATATTTTTGAGAAATTTTTGGTTGCAAATCCTGTGCAGCGCATCCAAGTCATCCAAGCTGAGCAACTGACGGTCCAGATCGAAACAGCCTTTTTTATTTCCTTTTCTTTTTAAATCTATTCGGCATCTTTGTATCCGGACCATCAGTTGCATTTTTGGACAGTGCAGATGTGCTGCCCAGGTATCACGTCAACAGTTGCACCAAAAGTTTCTCCATATATTTACCCATTTCTTTGTTCATGCTTCCAACGTACATATTTTTCGAATGCTGCATGCAAATATATTCTAAACTAATTTGCTGATTTTCTTATAATTCCACTCCAACAGTTGCTATCAACAGCAAGAACCCATCTTCAACCCCTCCGGCTCCCAAACCTACAAAAACCTCAGTTGCACCACACCACAGTGCTCCCAACTCCACATCAAAGGCTGCACCAGAGCCACCAACACCTGCCTCTACGCGGTCATCTACGGCGACGGGTCCTTCACCATCGGACTCTACGCCACCGAAACCCTAACCCTAACCCCCTCCGACGTCTTCCCTGGCTTTGCCTTTGGCTGCGGCCTAAACAACACCGGCCTCTTCCGCGGTGCAGCCGGCTTGCTTGGCCTTGGTCGTGGCCCTCCCTCCCTCGTCGCTCAAACCGCTTCGAAATACGGAAGCTACTTCTCCTATTGTCTTCCTACATTATCTTCCTCATCAGGAACTCTGGTTTTTGGAAAAGATGGTGGAACCACAAACTCCGCTGGTATAAAATACACACCCTTGTTGACCAACTCGAACGGCCCGTCGTTTTACTTCATCGAAGTCACGGGGATCAAAGTCGCTGGAGAGTTGCTACCGATCTCTCAATCCGTGTTCAGTTCTCCCGGCACTATAATAGACTCCGGCACCGTCATTACGCGGCTGCAACCGAAGGCGTACGATGCGCTCCGGACGAGGTTCCGGCAATTGATGATGAACTACACGATGACTAAGGGCGTGTCGCTGTTCGACACGTGCTACGACTTCAGCGGTCGCGATACGGTGGAGGTCCCGACGATAAGCTTCGTATTCGGCGGTAATGTTGAGGTTCCGATCCCTTCGCCCGGGATACTAATCGGCAGAAAAGAGTTGGCTTGTCTTGCATTCGCCGGAAACAGTGATGCCTCTGACGTGGGGATATTCGGGAATTTGCAGCAGCAGACTTTGGATGTGGTTTATGATATTGCTGGTGGGAAGCTAGGGTTTGGGACTGGAGGGTGTTCGTAGTGTCATCGATCGATTCATGTTAGGCTCGATCTGTGTGGGGGTACCGAGGCCGAGCTGGCAAGATATAAACTAGATCGTCGACACTAAGTCTGCGTGCTATGTTTCATAAAACAATTTATCATTCATAAATAAGCTGTGAGCTAATTAATCAAGAAAATAAGACTTGATTAAGCTCTTGGTACGTAGCAAGAAGGAAATCAGGGTAACTAAAAGGGAAATTAAATCCCCTTATCAAAGCATGTTGATGAGATATTATTGTGAAATAGTAAGACTGAAAAAATCAGTTTTGTGTCTATGTGCTAAATCTATTATGCTTTTGTCTTTTGATTAACTAAATTTGCGCGGTGTTCATTAGGGATCATGTTCGATAAAAAGCGATGGTGGAGGAGGATTAAATTCTTTTCGGCTGCAGCGGAAACCGCGTGGTTTCCGACAGAACCATTGTGGGTGCGACCGTGTGTTTGTTACAGTAATCTAAATCGCTCATCATGTAGGCTAGGTGAGTGGATCATATGCAAAAAAATCAGTTTGATTGGACATTGATATGTATATCAACTATATTGAATTTTGTTGTATAAAATCGATGTCCAATCAAACTAAATTTTTTGCATGGATGATTTACTAAGCAAACTCTACAATATGAACGTTTCAGATCGCCGGATTAATACACAGTGGAACCCACAATGATTGAGGTGGAAACAGCGTGGTTTTTGTCGTCACCAGACAGAATTTACACCCCAGTAATAATAACATTGAATAGAAGTTAATAATTGGAAAGACACTTGTCACTTTGTTCACTTCCCATTTATCTTTAGTTTTAGTTTAGTTTTTCAATCATTACCCTATATCTTTCTCCAATCATTACCCTATATATCCAATTATTAATTTCATTTCTCTCTCTATCTCTCTCCAATCATTACCCATCTTTCCAATCATTACCCTATTTCTCTCTCTACCCACTACCAAAACTAAACTAAACTAAACTACCAACCAAACATCTTGTACTATCCAGACTCCAGGATGGATTTATTGAACTCGAAATCTCCGCTTTTACTTAATTCTGTTTTGGCATTTCCTCGATCTATACTATTCAATTTCGCAACAGCACCTTGCACATTCCAGCACCACAAATTTGAAGAAAAAAAAAAATTGCTAACACCAAAAACTTACCTTAAAATTCAAACCGAACTGGGCGTAAGGATTTGGTCATTTCACATTATGGTAATCACGGGTGACAAAGACGGATCCACGTATGGGCGTATGGGGCCACGGTCCCTGCGTCGTTTCGGGAGTTTTTTTTCCAAATTTTAATATTAAAATATACTATTAGTTTCTTTTTTGTTTGTTAAAAATACCTAGAATGTGTTTGTTTTGAGTCCCAAAACCCAATTTCTCTCAGCACACGGTCTCCTATAAGTTTGTCATTTCTTAATTAATCTCATTTGTGTTTCTATCTATCTCCACTCATTACTCAACAAACTTCCCTCAAAACCTAAACCAAACAAACCATTAGTTTCCCGAACCTTGAAGTTTCAAATTCTTGTTGTTTATAGTTCGGCTCTCTCGTTTACGAAATCCTAATTCCGTCCCTGACGGTGACATAATTTCATCGAGAATGGTGCGTGCATTATTTTACGTACCTAAACTACGACCACCAGGTCCTCCACCGCCACCTCCTCCGGCTTTAACCACCGTCGTCCTCCACACCATTTACCGCCACCAAAGCACAACCACAGACAGGTCCACAACCCACCATTTGTTCTGCTCTGGCCCTTAATTTGCTTAAGACGCATCATATTTCATTAATTTTGACTTCCATTACAAAATTAAAAGGCCGATTTTTGTCATGAACACAGGGTCTGCTCTTCTTAAATTTTTGCTTTGCTATTTCTTTAGCCTTCCATTGTAGTTTTTTTAAATTAATCACTCGTGTTGATGAAAGGAGCACTACACAAAATAATACCATTTGCGACGCAGCGGCAACAGGATGGATCCCGTGGTGAAAGATCGATGAGCATTAAATTTGCCACGGCAAAAAACAGCCGATTTAAAAGAAAACTACTCCATTTGCATAGCAAATCCCCTGTTTTGCAAAAGGTTAGTACCACCGTAAACAAGGGTGGGACACATTGGTGAGGGCAACGGTGCGGTTGGGTTCTTGAGAAAATCAAAACCAAAACTGGAACATAAATCTAAAATCATAACCAAAACCGACGGTTTTTATTTTATCTAAACCATATCCAAAACAACGGTTGTCGGTTCGGTTCGATTTTTCACCAAAACCGGTGATCAACATTTTAAAAACAGTTAAAGATATTAAATATCTGACCGTTAGAAGTAAATGGTTTTGATTATATTTATGGCATAATTGACTTCTTCAAAACAGTATTAAAAGTAAATTGCCTTGTTAAAATCTCATTGAGATGAACCAAGTGCTCACTGTGATTAGGCCTGTCAATGGGCTGGATCCGATAGTAGTAATCCGGATCTAATCCGAAAACCTTTTTTACTTCAAAAATTTTAGCCAAAAAAAAGAATTTAAAAAAAAAATACAACTTCTTAAACATTTTTTTTTCAAAATAAAAAATTTACAGTTTTTAAAAAAAATTTCAGATCGGATTGATATCCGTTATCGATCCGATCCGAATTTGGATTACCGGATTATCGGATCTACGTTATCAGATTCGGATCGAATCCGGTTTATTGACAGGCCTAATTGTGATCAATAATATTTCATTTTTGGCTAAAACAACATATGTACAAACATTTTTTAAATGAACAGTCTCCTAGCTCATTCTTGTTTCAACCATGACCAATAAATTAAGAACCCTTTATTATAAACAGATTTTTGGGACCTCGTGAATTCCTTTTTCCTAAATGTAGCTCTTGGCCCAGAACAAGTTTTTATATTGGATCATGTTTTTTGTCGAAACAAAGTCAGAACTTGTTTTGGCCCACTAAATTATTTCTTCTCTTTTTAATGAAATGTTATATGGCCCAAAAAACAAGTCAGTAGCCCAACTCATTTGATGAGTTAACAAGTGGACATCATGTGCTCTAATCTCCGTAGAGGTTGGAATTATGAGGAGAAACAATCAAACAACAATAGAAAACAGATTGGTGGGTTTGCAGTTTTATATTTTCAAGAGCGGTTTTAGGGATATAAATTAGCAAATCAATTGATCACTGAGTTTGATTATTTTATATCTATAATGCAGGGTGTCCCGAGCCAGCTAGTTTTAGGGATATATATTTTCTAGTGACATAATTACAAATTGCTTTGATGAAACAGGAGAAGAATCCTCTTTCCGCGAGAGTGGATCAAGACTCTGATGATGATGAGGAAGATGTTCGTAAGAGACGATCTTAGCTGATTTTAATCCCGGTTAGAAGATCTAATTGCCTCTATATTTCAGCACCTATGGTATAACAAATCCTGTTCAAATATAGTACTAGTAGACTAGTAGGGTATCATAGGTTGCAATCTTGCTACTAGAAAAGAGGAAAATTTTCACTATATGCCCTGCTGCTGAATCATGCTACTAAAAGGGATGAGATTTTACTCTTTCATACCGTACTGCTGGAAAATTACTGGGTAGTTTCGGGCAGGGCCGGCCCAAGAGGCCGCCGCCTTGGGCCTTCACATTTTGGACAAAAAATGGGGCACCCCTTCCTAGATAAGTATATATATTTTTTGTGCGCTTCTATAATACAAACTCCTTTGGTGGTTCAACAGTAAAGTGTTTGCTATTCCACATAAGATGCCTGAATTCAAATCCTGGTAGGATACTTTTTTGAAGTGTGCTTGCGAAAAAAAATTCCTCTAGTCACACAAATTGGGGTTGCTGTGATTCGAACCTAATTCCACTAAATATATAGCAACTGCACAAGCCATTAAGGCCGAAATATTTACCATATTGAATAATATGAACAAAAATGATATATAGATAAGTATTTCTGTTTATTGTTTTTATATTAGAAAATTTATGTAGGACCCTATTCCACCATTTGGCCTAAGACATCCAAATACCTTGGGCCGGCCCTGGTTTCGGGGCACTGCAACGTGATATCTCAATGCCTTTAATGCCACACGTTCTTGTGGAGTTCGCAATTGTATGTTGAAGGGCATTGGAGCACTATGTGACGGTGACCCAAGAGCATTGAATCAAGAACTCACTTATGCTACTTAAATTCCTCTAATGCCGTCTTCACTTGTATGAAAGCTGGGATCTGTAACTCAATATCCCTTTTCCCAATTAGGGTGCACGCACGAAAATTTCTTTGAATCAACTTCTGTTCTAGTTCTAAGATTCTTGTGCATTGCTGTTGCGGTAGATTTTGAATGAAGGAAGCTAATGACAAAAGAATTTGGAACGGGTTTTTAGGTTTGTCCTTTCTGATGTCTTCCGGCTTTGATTTGGGGCCAAGTTTCACAGTATAATGTTCCAATAATTTCTCGAGTTTTAAGAGGTTACTATTTTAACGATAAAACTTTTTGAGTGCCAATCACATTTTACATTCATTGTCAAAAGTCAGATTCGTCTTCAATCCTTCCATGTCCATATTGCCATCGATTGGGCTTAACGTGATCACTGGTACCGACAACTGCGGTATGACGGATTGGATCTTGTAGTTTTATTTTATTCCCTTCTTTGTTATATATGGGAAATCAAAACTACCAAACATGACTTAAGTTGCCTAATGAACACCACACAACTTTAAGTTACAAACACAAACACAAAAACATGAATTATATATGTGTACTTTCCCAACACGACTTTCTTCAATGCAAATGTAAGCAACCAAGTATCATGGGCTTGGAAAAGCATTTGTGTCACGCCCTTGATTTTCAACATAAATAATAGTCATTACTAATAAATAAAACCATCACTGAAGTACCGATAATACCCAAAATGACATATCTTTCCCTGTTCTCAAAGTTAAGTTCAAAAGTTACAATCCTGGCTTGAAGCCCCAAATTATACAAATACCAAAATAATATTACAGTTTACATTATTCATTTTCCAAATACTACTTTCAAAACAAATGCAAATTTTAGCCTCTTTTATACCTCTGAAATATCTGATCAACAAGCATGAGATGCACGCCATGCCAAATTCCTTGCTTTGTACCTGAAAATGATAGGTTGAGCTACTCTAGCCCAGTACAGAAATCTATACTCAAGTTATATGAAAATGCGATGAAATGCGCACCAAACGCGAATGAGATTTCAACAAGAGAAAATAAGATGCAAAGGGGTTACCGGAATGAACTGACGAATTTAGATTTCGAGAACTCGAACATCTTAGAGATAACCCTAATCATTCACACGTCAACTAGAAGCAACAATTATACTCATATGAATTTAACAAATTACAACAACTATTCAAACGAATACCACAACAACAGTTCAGCCATCTGATAACCCTTCGAATGTATGCCACAAACAACTTTCTCATTTCATACCAGTCACCATTGGGCCTCGTTTCATAAAAACTCCTTTTTGATTTTCAAACAATTTTATTAAAAAAACTCAAGACCTTTATGGGTCGAGCTCCGTTGATTCGAGCTTGAATGCCGGAGTCCGTTGATTTGTGCCCAAATACCAGATCCGTTGATTCGCTCAAGAATACCGGAGGATTTTTGATAAAACTTCTTTTCAAAAATCCTCTTTTCAAAACTCAACTTTCTTTCTTTTGATAAAACCTTGATGTAATCAACCGTTCCTTCCCTTTTTCAACAACCACAATCTCAAGCAACAAACAATTCAAATATCAACATAAACTTCTAAAGCCAATCATACTTCTCATCATCATGCGAGACATTCAACTGTGTTACCACCCCTTGCGTCACAGTGAATTCTCTCCACCTGGGTTTCCGCATTACCACACCTTGCGTTGCAGGACCCTCCATTCAAATTCTCAACTCAAACATACACACATGCATTATCAATCCATATACGAGCAAGGCAATACAACTTGTAAACATGTCACGATATACATTGACAAATACTCATTTTCTAGTTATTTCCCTAACTCTATCATGGCGTCCTTTGTCACGTATCGAACCCAATAATAACCCCATGACACACCACCCGCTAGGTTCGAAACTAGAATCTTATAGAATGAGTACCAAAGAAATTTTAAAAGTCTTCACAAAACAATTCTTGAGGGTATCGATTACCCTACTCTCATTCGGACCTCTAGACAAGCCCCTATCGTCCGACTAAGTATCCCGCGTTATACCTTTTAGCCTACGATACTCGTTAACCTCTCTACTATACGTTTCTCAATCCACCAATCACCATATCGTACCATAGCACCTAACACGGCTACCCCGACCATCCTAACATGCCACAATACCTAACGTGTCCATATTGCTCACCACATCATGCCACAATCACTTCCAAGTACAATCAATCTCATTAGAAGCATTTTGATCAAGCTTTAACTAATTAAGTCACTAATCTTTCTTTGCCAATGGAAGACCAACGAGACGAGGGTAACATAGATTAACCATTGGTATTCAATTAAACATGCTAGAAATAGGTTAAGAGGTGTCCAAAGGTGATTAGAAGTGACCGAGGATCAAAACGATCAAGATAATACGAAGTGGAAAAAAGCTATCCAAATACATGGGGGATCGATCCCTCATTTAGGAGGGATCGATCCCTCAAGGGTGAAAATTCCAGATTGCAGAGGGATCGATCCCTCATTCAAAGGGGATCGATCCCCAAGCAGTTTGGGGCGATTTCTGCAGATTTTCAAGGACACCAAGGTTGACGATCCAAACTCGATTGAAGCACGAAATCAACTCATAAACACATAAAATGAGTAAGAAATCCCTACCTCGAAGCGTAAACACGAAGATCTAACCCAAGCAAGCGAGCCCTAGCCTTAGAAATTGAGATCCTCCATGAATACTCCTCTCCGAACTCCATCCAACAAACCACAAGCTTGAAATCACGTATAGAGAGTAGGATGGAGGTTGATTACCATGGGTTTTAAGCTTTGAGGTGAGGATTCAAGAGAGAATGTGAGAGAGATGGGAGAGGGTCGGATGAGAGAGGGAGGGAGAGAGGGAGGGAGAGAGAGAGAGAGCCGATAGGTAGAGAGAGAATGAGATGGGTTTTCTATCCTCTACACACCCACACAATTCCTTATATACTAGCACACAACTCAATTTCACTCACACTCCTTCAATTTTACAATCCTATCATTTGGGCCCCAAATCAATTAAACTCACAATTTCTCATTTATTCAATATTCTAGCATTCAATAAACCCTTAAAACATTTTCAAAAATTACAAGTCTCTATAATTTGTTGGGCTAGAGAGTTACTCAATAAAGGTTGGAGGTGGCAGGTGAACGAAAGACATTCGAATTTGGAAGGACCCTTGTGTAAACACCCCAATCCGGACCTCGAAGGGTCTTTGACCACCCCGATGATGAAATAAAGGAAACAAAGCCTTTGCGAGCTTGAATGAGGTATTCCTCCAGCATCCGCAGCCCAAACCAACCATCAGCCCAGAAAAAGCCCAAAAGCCCAGAAAAAGCCCAAAATCCCAAAAGACCTGGACTGAACCTAAATTACCGTGCGCGACACTTCTACACCGCACGGCGTATCGAAATTTAATACGCCGCACGTAGTCATAAGGTTAACCGCACGGCATTTTGGATAAAGTTCTTACTGGCTCACAAAGCTGTCGGCCACGCCTATTTGAGCCACAGCTGCAATACGGCTCAGCCGAAAGCACACTTCTGGCCCGCCCAGAAAATACCTCCAACTTTTGAAATTCAAAATCCAAGGCTCTTGCCTATAAATACACCCCTTCACTCGAGGAAAAAGGGCCCTTGATCACCATTATACCCTTTCTCTCTCTTCTTGCTTTCACACCCACTTTCTCATTTCCAAGCCTTGAGAATGTTGTTCTTAAAAGACATCCTCTAGGCCTTTTACTCCATTTTTCTCCTCACCATTGAAGTTAGTCCCTTACTAACTTTGAGGTCCCAACCACCCAATATACCCATCTATTACACACATCCACACTTCTACTTTCTTTTTTTTTCACCTTCCGACGTCCATCCTCCTTCATCAAAGCTCATTCAAGCTCCGGATCCAAGGTAAAAACCAAGTTTCCTTGGGCTAGGCTCTGTCCTGGCCCAGAGGGGACCTTTCTGTTCTCAGGCTTGACCCTTTTTGGTTGAGATCTGACCCAAAACCTATTTTACAAAACAAAACCAGAGCTCTGTACGAAGGTGTGCTAAACCGTGCGGCTCTTTAGAGCGTCACACGGCGTAGTAGACCAATACGCACGGCATTTCAAAAAGAATACTGTTTTCTTGATCAAACTGTCTGGATCGCGATCGTCCGTTGTTGGGTCTTTTCTGTATACCAAAAGCTGTCTCAGAATGAAACCATTTCTACAAGCCATGTTTTAAACTCCATAGATCTTTTCAAAACAAGCAAACGTATGAAAAATGGTTTTCCCTTCATGGTTTGAAAGAATGGTGTAGATCTGAGATGATCTGACAGCTGTGAGTCGTCTGAAGCTTTAAAATAAAACCGTGCGATGCAATGGTACACCGTGCGAAGCTTTACAAAACTATAAAAGTTTGGTATCGGGATCGGAACCACGCACGGCATATTGGTAAGCCGCGCGCTACAAGCCGATATGCAGTCTGACGGAGGGCAGTGATTCAGACAGTTCATTCCTATGTTTTTCCTGTTTATATCATCGCCATGTCATCTATGTCATCCCTGTACAGCAAGCACCACTAGCACGGCAACGTGTGATGATCTATCTTGTTTCCCTTTCCCTTTATGTGTTTTCAAGGTTTTCCAAGTTGTATTAATCCCCCCATTTAAAACACTTAGTAGAGACCGGTTTTCACTGGGCGAGCGGGGTGCTTTTCAACAAAACCTTCCCCGCTCGTAACCTGGCTCCCGGATCCAAAATCTCAAACAGTTCCGCTAGATCAAAAGGCCTTTTCTCTTCAAAACAAAACCCCCCTCGGTTCCTCGGATCATCCTTCTCAAAAATCCGGGTGGCGACTCTGTCACAAATCGCACCGCTTCGGGCGCGGGAGCCCACAGTGGCGACTCTGCTAGGGACTTTTATTCAAAACTTCTTTTTTTTAAAAAA
The DNA here is from genome assembly GCA_018127125.1 of Rhododendron griersonianum. Lineage (NCBI taxonomy): Eukaryota > Viridiplantae > Streptophyta > Magnoliopsida > Ericales > Ericaceae > Rhododendron > Rhododendron griersonianum. Next base: position 48,660,508 of record CM030789.1, on the reverse strand, counting down.
AAAATGCATAAAGAAGTGTTGAATAATCAAGAGGGCCAAACTTGAAAGGCATTTTACTTGGGGGACTTAATGCAATTTGAAGAACTTAACTTTTTTTTTTACACTTTGCACCGCACAAGCCTCGCTAGTGTGTTTCGGCTATCTTGCCCGGTTTACCGCTGACAAGCTCTCCCGAAATGCCTAGCAACCCTCGACTATGATGGGCCATCGTGCTGTTCGACCATTGTCTTGCAATACACTCGACATGGGGTAGTACATCTTGGCTCTAGTCCGGGGAACCCCTCTCAAACCAAAACCGGCCTTTGCACTTGTACATAACCATAGTACTTTCCCAACTAGGACAGGAACCCATGGCTTGGACTTATGTGATATATCCTGTCTATGTGTATTTCTTTGTACATACATATCATTCACGCATCATTGCATCTTGCAGGCTAGAGGATTAGGCTCCCGTAGAATTCCTTAGGACTCTCCGGTCAGTCTAGGAGACTATAAATCCATGGAGGTTGCGATACCTCCGGTGTTTGCCGTGCCCGAACGACTCCCTTGACATGGGACTAACCTTAGAGGTGTGCGTATTTGGATTCTGACGGTCACATTGCTCTGTCTCGGAGGGTCAAGATAAGGAGATTGGCTCTGGTTCCGAAAACGATCGGAATTTAACCTGCCTGACAGCACCTACCCGGATCGTCAGAAATCTTCTGTACAAATGCCCCAAGTGAAACTCAAGTCACGGTAGGTTCTAGGACCTAGAAGGCACGTAGGAGGTAGGACAGACACTCGGGGCAGATTTTGAGTTGTTCCCTTTTGCTTTGCTACAAGTTCAGAAACATTGGACACCTGCAGAAAGAAGGGGCTTTACCCAATTGGTTTCGTCCATCTCGAAGATTGGTTCGCGTAGATACCCTGGAAGAAACCCAACTGGTTGAGGTCCACATAGAACAGGAAGGCCAGCCGTCATTAGCAGTTTCTCTAAGACCAGCAATACAGGAGCCTCTGTCACTTGAAAATCTCTTACCCATGGCTGACCAAGGAAACGGGGTAGAAGAGCTTAGGCAGAACATGGCTACTATGGATGCTCAGTTTAGGCAATCCCTTGCTGGGATGGATACGCAACTCAAAGCTTCAGTTGCATCCATGAAAGGCGACATGAACATGATAATGGAAACCATGCAAGAGGTTTGCGACAAGCTTTTGGTTAAAACTGATGTACCCAAGGAAGAAACGCCATCCAAGGACACGCCAGCAATCGATCCTAATATGGCCGCCCTTATGGTTAAAATCGGGAAGTTGGAAGAATCAATGCAAGAAAGCAAGCGATTAGGAAGAGGAGAGATTGACATGAACAAATTGTGCCTGTTCCCCAACGCGAAGTTACCAGAAAAGTTTAAGGGTGTGGATTTCGCAAAGTTTGACGGTACCGGAGATCCAAAAGCTCACCTCCAAGGGTATGTTGGTTCACTCACCATGAGAGGAATCGAGAAGAAAGCCATGGCCCAACTATTCCACGAATCTCTGTCGGGGCCTGCTTTGCAATGGTTTCTTACCCTAGAACCCTCTAAGAAAAGGACTTGGGAAGATATTGGGACGGCATTTGTAGCTCAATACGATTTCAATGTCGATCTAAAGATGACCACAAGGGAACTAGAAAGCACCAAGATGGGTGAGAAGGAAGGCTTCGCCGACTTTGTGAAACGTTGGAGGGCTAAGGCCACTCAGATGCAAAGCAAACCATATTTAAAAGAACAGATAAGGATCATCACCAAGAATCTGCCAAACTCTTTTGCTCCATACATGGTTCTCTCCTAGGCAGCCCCGAATTTTGAAACTTTTTATGACTCAGGCCTGGCTGTAGAAGAAGCACTGCGAGATGGAACGTTAGAAAGGAAGGAATCAGCAGCAAAGCCCAAAAGGGTATATTCAGGGAACAGCAATGTCCTCTACGGGAATTCCAATCAGGCTGGAACTTCATCCGCCAAACCGGCAGAAGTAAACCAAATTTCAGAAAAACCAAAGTCCCAGCAAAGAGCCTTTACCCAATTCAGTACTCCTAGATCCGCCTTGTTCAAAAAGCTCACTGAAGTAGGAGTGCTGAATCCCCTTCCGCCACCACAGAACATTCCACCCAACCTAAATCAAAACGTCTACTACGATTTCCACCAAATGCATGGCCATACCACTGATAACTGTATCCGTCTCCGTCATGAGATTCAAAACCTCATTGACAATAAAGTCATTGATACCCCTCCTTCTGACAAACCAAACACCATGACAAATCCCTTGCCATAGCATAGTACCCCATGCCATATCAACCAAATCACCCAAGATAAAAGCCAAGACTTTGATCCTACCTCTTTCATCATCCCTGATACCGAACCGAAGCCTGTCGTGGAAGTTCCCGAAGAAATTGCTCTCTGTTACCTTTGGGATTGGGGGGACTTGATTGATGATTGGAAAGAATTTGAAGTCGCTAATTTCCAAGAAGATGTAAACCCGTTCTTTGAGCCGGAATGGGAAGTTGATTGGCAAAACATTTATGCTGACCCTCTCGATGGATTCTCTTTGAATATGATGTTCAACTTGCCGGAAATGCCTGAATGGGAGTGGAACCCAATTCCGGATGAGTACCAACTCTTGGCCTGGAATGATCCTTTAGATACCTTCTCTATACCCATGCTGTTTGCAGAAGAATACCAACCACCGGCGGTGATCTACGACTGGCCTGAACCGGTTCCGTTTCGACCAGACCTCTCCTCCTACCTCCTCGATCTCATAGCCAACGACCCATACAACAATGTGGGTCTTGCTCCATACCCAGAACCGCCGGGTCCCGAAGAAGATATGGCTAGTAATGAGTTCAACCCAATGGATTACCTGGTTGATGAAATTAAGTCAGAGTCATCTGTCACTTTCCCAAAAGATGCTGATGTTGCCATGATGAACTTGTGGGAAGATGAACCAGGTGCTAAGACAGATCCGTGGGGTAATACGGAAATCATCAACATAAAAGTGGGGAATGAAGAATGGACTGTAAATAGGACGGTAGTAGAAGCTGAGAAATGGAAGCCCGAGGACCTGTGGGAGGACCTGGTTGTCGCTGACTTGGCTGCCAATCTCCAAGGCACTACCATTGGGAACAAGCGCAAGGCCCTTGCGGATTTGTGGAATGAAGAGTCCGAGTACCAACAGATTGGTCAATTAACCAGGAGTGGTCGAATATACCAACCCCCTAATCTTCAAATCGGAGAATCCTCCGACCCTCCAGCTCCACTGACTAAAGAACCTTCCAACCCGTTTGTTATCCCAATCAAAGATACTTTCCAACCCTTTGCCCCGCCAATTAAAGAACCTTCACGCCCTGAGAAAGACCCAGAAAGAATGATCAAGCGCCAACTCGAACAAACTCCAGCCAAAATGTCTGTTTGGGACGTGCTTGTTCATTCCACCCGCTATCGCGAAGGATTCATCCAAGCTTTCTCTCACCTAAAAGTCCTCTCCGCCATAACCCCTAACGAACTTGTGGCACTCATCAAAACCATACCCGTCAAACATGCTATCACCTTCACTGATCGAGATTTGCCCGCTGATGGAACTGATCACAACCGGCCACTCCATATCACTCTAAAATGCCACGGAAAATGGGTACCGGTAATCCTCATTGATAACGGATCGGCAATCAATGTCTGCCCACTTCGTGTCGCTTATTGCCTGGGATACAAATATAGCGATTTCTCTCCATCAGAAGTCAAAGTTCGGGATTACGACAACACCCGTCGGGATGTGACTGGCACTCTCATGCTTCCTATGACCTTTGGGCCCTACCAAACAGATGTGGAGTTCCATGTGGTAAACATTCCCGCATCCTTCAACCTACTGCTGGGTAGACCTTGGATGCATCGACCTGATATCATGGCAGTTCCTTCAACACTCCACCAGAAAGTTAGACTGGGACTAGAAACTGGGATGCTCACCATTCACGGCGATTCTGGGATTCGTGCTCCTGTGGAAGACAATGCCCCACTTTTGGAGATACAACATGGGGAGGAGGACGTTGCTCTGGGCGGTTTCTCTCTTGACACCTCTCATTCTGTTTTCACTGTCAAGATTGATGACGACTTCGTCGTTAGTAATGTGGCCATAAAGATAATGAAGAAAATGTCCTACATGCCAGGATTGGGGCTGGGAAAGAATCTTCAGGGGCCAGCACAGTTTGAAGAGCCAGGAACTTTAACCCGCATAACAGGTGTGGGGTACTGCCCTTCCGAGGGTAGGAAGGAGAAGAAAGGAGACAGGCTGGAAGATTATTTTGTCAAAGAAAAGGCAAAACAGATTTATCAAGGGCAGCCGGAACCATTTTGGGACAAAGAAACCAATACCTTCCTACCAGGATTTGAGATATTCGCCAATGATGTCTGGCCTGAAAGTGACGAAGAGCCAGAAGCAATAATCAAACCAGTAAATGCGACATATTGGGTTGAAACTCTTGCCTTGGGTAGCTTGGCGACCTTATTCGGGGAGGACGAACCATTGGATATAGTTGTGGAGGCAGAAGTGCAGATGCTGGAGCAGGAGGCCCCCGAAGATCCAACTTCACTCATCATGGATGCCGCTAGAGATTATAAGAATTGGACTTTCATACCAAGTGCAACCAGTCATGAGTCTGAATCTGAAGCTGAGTCCTTTGAGTCTTCCCAGTCTTCTGAGTCTTCTGAGTCTGAGTCGGCGCCTCTTGGCCCAACTCCTCAGAGTCTATGTTTTGAGTTTGAATCTACCCGTGTGTACGGTGCCCTCGAGGCCTCTGCTAATGATGAAATAAATGAATCTGATTCCGCTTACCTCCCTGATTTTGAAATAAATTGTGTCGACCCCAATGATGAAGAGATCGATTTCGAAGGGAAAATCCCTGAGGAAATTCGGTCCCTAATCGAAAGGGAAAACGAAAGGCATGCTCAGCCTGTAAAAGAAGAAGTTGTTTCAATAAATTTGAGGGACGAAGGGAATCCCCGAATGGTCCAGATCGGTTCCGCGCTGTCAGAAGAAGAACGTCAGGCTCTTATGGAGTTGTTAAAAGAATTCGAAGATGTTTTTGCATGGTCGCACGCTGATATGCTCGGAATTGATCCTGAAATCGTGGAACATCGGATTCCCCTTCACCCTGACGCGAAACCAGTAAAACAAAAACTGAGACGCATGAGGCCCGACTGGGTGCTCAAAATAAAAGATGAAGTAACTAAACAAATCAATGCTGGGTTCTTAATGGTAACTAAATACCCTCAGTGGGTTGCTAACATCGTTCCCGTCCCAAAGAAGGATGGCAAAATCAGGGTCTGTGTAGACTTCAGAGACTTAAACAAAGCTAGCCCCAAGGATGACTTCCCTCTGCCCCACATCGACGTGCTAGTTGATAACACCGCGGGACATGCCTTACTTTCCTTCATGGACGGCTTCTCAGGATATAACCAGATTCTCATGGCCCCGGAAGACCGAGAGAAGACCACGTTCATTACCGAGTGGGGAACCTATTGCTATCGGGTCATGCATTTCGGGCTGAAAAACGCAGGTTCCACTTACCAACGAGCTGCTATAACCTTGTTGCATGATATGATCCATAAAGAAGTGGAGGTTTACGTTGACGACATGATCGTTAAGGCGAAAGAGCGAGAAGGTCACTTACCCGCGTTGAGAAAGTTCTTCGAAAGGATAAGGAAGTACAGGATGCGCCTCAACCCTGCTAAATGTACGTTCGGAGTCACCACAGGGAAAATGCTCGGATTCATGATCACCACTCGCGGCATCGAAATCAATCCATCAAAGATTAAGACCATTCTGGAAATGGAGCCACCACAGACAGAGAAAGACGTAAGGAGTTTCCTTGGCAAAATATAGTTCATCAGCCGGTTTATCGCAAAATTGACTTCAACATGCGAACCCATATTCCGTTTGCTCAAGAAAGGAACACCCTTTGCATGGAATGACAAATGTCAGCAAGCTTTCGAGGCCATCAAAGCCTATCTAAGGAATCCGCCAATCTTAATGCCGCCAGAACCAGGAAAACCTTTGATCCTATACTTGTCAGTCACCTCGTCTTCCATGGGGTGTATGCTGGCACAGGAAGGAGACGATGGGGTTGAAAGGGCCGTCTATTACCTCAGTAAAAAGATGGTCGGGTCCGAAGAACGCTATACTCCATTGGACAAGACGTGTTGGGCGCTTGTTTGGGCTTCCAGAAAGTTAAGACATTACATGTTGGCCTATTCGGTAAGATTGATATCCCGAATGGATCCTCTGAAGTACTTGTTCGAAAAGCCAGCACTCACAGGAAGGATGGCACGATGGCTACTGATGCTTGCAGAATTCGAATTAAAGTACGTCAGCAGAAAGTCGGTAAAAGGAAGGGCTGTCGTTGAATTTTTGGCCGACTGCCCAGTCGAAGGAAAAGAAGATGCCGAATTTGAGTTCCCGGATGAAGGCATATTGACCATAGTTGAGGACGTGTGGCAATTATATTTCGACGGAGCAGCCAATCGGAGAGGATTCGGAATTGGTGTGCTATTGATTTCACCGGATGGGTCGCACATCCCGCTTGCATTCAAGCTCAACTTCGAAGTCACCAACAATCAAGCTGAATATGAAGCTTGCATTGTCGGCATGGAAGCAGCCATTGAAATCGGTGTAGAAAAATTGGAAGTTGTGGGAGATTCCAACCTGGTCGTTTCTCAAGCAAACGGTGATTGGAAAGTCAGAGAAGAGAAGTTAAAGCCGTACCATCAAGATCTCGAAGATCTCATTCCCCATTTTAGCAAAGTAACTTTCACCCATGTCCCGAGACTCAGGAATCAATTCGCTGATGCCTTGGCGACATTAGCCTCCATGGTCGAAATCCCTATTGGTGTGAAGCTAAGGCCAATTATGATCGAGCAAAGGGATACCCCAGTATACTAACATGTCATGGCCATCAACGAGCCCGAAGACGGTCACCCTTGGTTTTACGATATCTGGAGATTCGTGGAAAGAGGAGAGTACCCCTCTAAAGCAAGCAAGAAGGACAGGATCGCCCTCCGGAGAATGGCAGCCCAGTACATCATTTGTGGAGGAAATCTATACCGAAGGTCTCATTGTGGAACCCACAAGCTGTGTATCTATGGTGAGGAGGCAAAAAGGGTGATGGAGGAAGTCCACGAAGGAGTATGCGGTCCTCACATGAACGGCATGATGCTCGCCAAAAAGGTTTTGAGACAAGGCTACTTCTGGTCCACTATGGAGACGGAATGCGTGGAATACGTATGACGTTGCCATAAGTGCCAAATTCATGCTAACCTCACGCATGTTCCACCACATGAGTTGCAGCAAACGACCTCGCCATGGCCTTTCTCGACATGGGGTATTGATGTCATCGGAAGGATTGTGCCAGCAGCCTCTAACGGCCACAAGTTCATCCTGGTGGCTATTGATTACTTCACGAAATGGGTAGAAGCAGCCTCGTATGCAACCCTGACCGCGGTTCAAGTCGCACACTTTATCAAGCAAAACGTTATTTATCGGTATGGGGTCCCACAGGCATTTGTATCCGATAATGGGGTGCATTTCAAAGGCCGAGCAAGGGAAGTCTTGGAGGAATTCCAGATCCAAGTACACAAGTCAACAACCTATCGACCGCAGACCAATGGGGCCGTGGAGGCAGCCAACAAAACAATCAAAACCATCCTGGAAAAGACCATTCAATCTGCGAGGGATTGGCATGAACGACTACCTTTGGCATTGTGGGGGTACCGCACGTCTGTGCGTACGCCAACGGGAGCAACTCCGTACTCTTTGGTTTATGGCATGGAGGCCGTACTTCCCATAGAATTAGAAGTTCCATCCCTCCAGACTATGATCGAATGCGATGTACAAGAGGCAGATTGGCTGAGCAACCGGTTTGAAGAACTTATGTTGTTTGATGAACGTCGTTTAAGGGCACTTTATCACATTCAAGGATATCAAAGGAGAATTGCACGTGCATTTAATAAGAAAGTGAAGCCCAGGGACCTGGCAGAAAGCGACATGATTCTGAAGGAGATACGAGCACCAATCTATGATCCACGAGGAAAGTTCCGACCAAAATGGTCTGGGCCGTATATCATCAAGACCATCCTATCTGGAGGAGCTACGCAACTTATCGATCTGGACGGAAACGAATTCGCAACTCTAGTCAACCTGGATCAACTCAAGCGCTACTACCCCTGAGAGAAGCTCACTGGGCTGGAAACTGCAAGGGCAGCCAGTTCCAGGCAAAAATTAGAGCAAAAGGTCCGCTAGGATGGAAACCCGCAAGGGCATCTTAGGCAAAAGTTAAGGCATACAATGAACGAGCAAGCTAGACCGAAAACCCGAAAGGGCGGTACTAGGCAAAAATTAGAGCGCAAAAGAAGAGTGCTAAAACCAGAGCGAACCTTATCCTTGAACTACGTCATGACCTGATTCCTTCATCAAAAGGATACGTAGGCAGTCTCACTATGAGACTCGGTCACGGTTAATCAAAACAAAAATTCAGGTTGACAGAATCCAGAAAGGCAGAGTCAGAGAGGGGGAGACCCTCTATAACTCATTTTATTAAAATAACTGCTTCTAATACATAAGGCTGAGCATGATCTTCGAAAATAAAAAGGCAATACAATAAAAGGAGGTCCACGATTTATTCAATGATCAGGGTAGTAGGGTCGAGTCAGTTTCCTTAGACACCCGCCCTCGCAGCAATGTCCCTCCTGAGCCATTTCCTGTAACTCCCACGCACTGCAACAAAGGGGTAAGGATGAGCATCGGTCACCTCACGAGACCTCCAGAACCGCTGGTAGTTGCAAAGAACCGAATGGCGGAAGAAAGGCATAACTACATCCACCAGGATCTCTGCAGGAACCTCCTGTCTCAAACCCAGCTGACGCTGAATCCGATAGGGGATGTAGAAGGTAAAAGCCTCCAGCCCGGGAAGAACCACCCACTGGGAACCCATATAATGCACAGTCATGGGCGGGAGATTAAGCCAAGAGCTTCTCCAGGAGATAGTCTCAGCCTGTTGACGCTTGAAGAAGGTGACCCATTCGGAAACTCGCCTGTCCGCAAATTCAAAGCACCGAGAGGAAAGTAACCTAGCCCCATATACCAAGACCAGGAGAAAACCACGGCATAACACGGATACGCCGTGGAATCAGAGGAAGCCCCGCACGGCGCTTTGTAGCCCCGCACGGCATATTCAGTCTGCATTTCTGCAGACTTTGACAGCAGAGGTTAGAAACCATTTCGAGGCACTCGCAGGTATCACCAACCCTCAGAACATGTCTCAATGGGTATTCGGGACTTCGGGGAACCCCCACTTCAAGTCAACTCTCAAAATTCGACGTGAAGACACCGAAAAGTCAATAAAACCCATTTCCCAAGTCATGTCAAGGTATCGGAGTCCGTTTCAAGCCGTTCCAAGTCAATCTTTCAGGTCCTACAGGTCATGATGACCAAAGGTGACCTGGTCCAAGTTCCGTTTCACGGTCAATGTCAAAATCTGAGAATGTCACCCTCCAAAGTCATGGTTTTCTCGCTTTCTAGGCATATTTTCAAGAAGATTTCAGTTTCCAATAAGAGTTTGGGTTCCGTAGTCACGTGTCAAGTATCCAGGGTCGTTATTGATAAACAAGAGTCCACAACAGGGGTAGTTTCGTAAAAGGGATCAGTTTTTCAAAAGTTATTTATTATGTCTTCTTTGGTTTCTATTCCAACGTCAATGAATCTTTGCCTCAACATACTGCTCATCATAAAACTCAAAGTTCGCTTCAGATTATGGCTCAAAGGACTAGTCGCATGCATTGGTTAATGTTTCTGTTATTCAAATCTTTCTTAGACAAATGACCATAAGGGAAGTTGAATGACATAAACACTGAAAGAAATAAGCATTTCTATATATAATCTCCGAAATATCCATGAGTCGAAGTACCAAAAGGCGTGCAAGCCTCAAAATCCTATCTACTGAGGGTGAAACAGGCACCCTTCCAAAAGAAGCACGCAGGCTCCAGTCAAAAAGCAAAATAAAAGGGAACTCTACTCTAGTCCTCATCCTCGTCGTCGTCCTCACCCTCCTCGCTGTCCTCCCCAGAGGCCTCCTCTACCGGAGAACTAGCCGCCTCCTGAGTACCAGACGCCCTAGGCACTGTACTCCCCGAGGTGTCCGAGAGGTCAACATCCGTCGGCTCCTCAGTCTCATCAGAGACGTCGACTGGCTCCTCCTCTGTACCCCCAGAAAGCCGCTGCCTCTTCGACGGAGGCTCTTCCTGCGAACCTGCAGAGGAAGCCTGTGGCGCCTGCATGCGCACAGACTTCCTGCGCGGCCCACGCGAAGCCCCTCCTCCAGCCTGCAATGACATGGTATTCATCATTAGAATTGTAATCATGAAATAAGCAATAGGAAATAAAAGTAAAGGGTTCGAAAGCTTTATCATGGTCCCACCAGCGCGAGGAAGCACCTCTGGAGCACGCCCCATGGCGTACTGCCTCACCAGCTGCTCCAGGCCCATCATGGCCTCGCCCATCTCTCTCACGTACCCCGGAGTCGCCTACACAATAGGTCAATTGTTTAGAACATACAGTGATACTAACAAGTAAGTGCAAATGGGCGAAAGAATGCAAGTTATACCTGAGCAAGAAACTCCGGAGCTGCGACCGTGGGACGCGGCACCACCACTACACAAGAAACCCCCTGGGCAGTCGTCACGTCCACGGTCCAGGAGAGTCGAGGCAAGCTGGCCCTGCCCGGACCTGTGCCGTCACCTCGACCTTCAACGCTACCCTCACGTCCTCTGCCTCTCCCTCCTCTCTGTCCTCGTCCGCTTCTACCGCCTGACGCTCGAAGCATCGCCTCCCGAGCAGTAGCCCGTACCCCGAAACTCGTCATCAAGTACCGAGCCCGGTACTCAGAGTAGTCCACGCCCGCCTGGAAGAGCGGCTCTAGCTCGAGGTCCGGTCGTGTGAACCGCTCAACCTCTCTCCTGGTGTATAAGCTCGTCCGCTGCACTAGAGCAGGAAGGAGACCAGGGACTCTAAAAGCGTCTAACCTCAGCGACTGACGTGACACCCAGTCACCCAGGTACCACTGCCAGCCGTAAGGGGACTCGAGCAGCACTCTCCCCCTCGTCACCTCCCTGCTCCGCACCAGGAAAGGAGACTCGCAGCGGTCCCACACACGCCAGCGGACCTGCAACCAAAAATGAATGATATCGGCATGAGATTTGAATAAGAACTATCACACAAACGGAAGCATGCGAGATATGATCATACCCGGTCAGGACGAAGCTCATCTAAGAAAAGGCGGTAGGCGTTCAAGTCGCCCTTCCCCTTCTTCACCCCCCGGAACTCCTTGGACCAACGTAGGGCCCGGGGAAGCACTGCGCCACTAGGGCAGAAGGTCTCAGGAGGGTACATGTCCAGTACCTCGTACGTCCACAGCTGCAGAATCAAACATCAAGGATTAGCACAGGATATGCAATAAGTGAATAGAAAGACAAATAAGTGCAAGAGAAGTTCGAAATATACCTCCCAGACCCTTCAGTAACCGCCGAGGCTCTTTCCCGCTCCTCGGGAAAGAGACCCCATGAAGGTGTAGCACGCCCCCAAAGCTGCACCGCCCCAGTCAAAACGGGCTATCTCCCCGACGTCCCTCAAGGCCGGTAGGAGCGAAAGGTGTACCCGGTTGCGCCTGTTGGGAAACAGGGACGCACCGAGCAAGTACAACAGAAAGCACCGCGCCATCTGCTCCTCCTGCACCCTGTCAGTCGGGAGCTCCTCTGTCCAAAACCCCAACAGCTGAGCGTACTGGGCGTCCTCACTCTCCGCCCTCAACACGAACCCCAGTGTCTCCCGCTGGAGCACCGCGCTCCTTGTTGTAACAGCGTCGTAGGGGATAGGGTCACCCCCGACCCTCAAACCAGTGATCGCCGCAAAATCCAGCGGCGTCACCGTCAGCTCGCCAAAAAGGAAGTGGAACGTGTTCGTAGTGTCCCACCACCTCTCAGCCAGCGCCCTCACCACCTGGCGATCGTTGCTCGCCCTCGTAAGCACGCTCATAAACTCCCCGAAACCCGCCTGCCTCACTATCTCCCTCACAGCCTCAGGGAGTCTCTCCCAGAACGTCGGCCGCACCACCGTAGCACGAGATGGTGATCGCCTGTTGCAATGAGTTGATAACATTCAGTAAACAGGTATACAATTCAATGTAAATACAACATTCAGATAAAGAAATGAAAGTACGATACATTGGAATTTGAAATGCAAGTGTTTAAAGTATACCTCTTCTCGGCGCAAAGAAAGGTGCTGCTGTGGGTCCCTCAGGACCAGAGCCTCGTCGTACGTGGGCCGCGCCGGCCTGTAGGCGTCCAAAAGTGTAGGAACCACTACGTGCTGAAAAGGCACGTAAGACTCCGCCTCGTAAGGTCCACGCCCCTTCAGGGCCACTGCCGCCTCCTCCACAACACTCCTCCGAGGGCCCGTCCCACCTCCGGCAGCCTCCTACTCTGCTCCCTGTGGCTCCCCAGCGGCCCCCGTCTCAAGTCTCAAGTCTCAAATCAATTTCAAAAATTCGTCTCCCGAAGGCTCCTCTCAATTCAAGTCTCAAGTCTCAAATCAATTTCAAAAATTCGCCTCCCGAAGGCTCGTCTCAATTCAAGTCTCAAGTCTCAAGTCTCAAATCAATTTCAAAAATTCACCTCCCGAGGGCTCGTCTCAAGTCTCAAGTCTCAAATCAATTTCGAAAATTCGCCTCCCGAAGGCTCTGTAGGGAGGTATTCCCGAACAAGGCCAAACAGGGCCCGAACACGTGGTACGTGGGACCATGGTGTAAATATGATGGGGATAGTCGTCGTGCAAGCCGGTGGTCGGCAATATGGACCAGCGATATGAAATGTCATTGGTCCAGGAAGTCTGTATGGGGTCAAGGTCCAGTAAACATGAGAAGTTATTGGACCAAGAGATTGATAAAGGACCAGTGACATATGAAGTTGTTGGTCCAAGTAGTTTGTTCCTGGTCCAAGAGGGCCGAACAGGAGGATAGCTCCTGAGAGGACGTTGGTCCAAGTAGTTGTTCGGCGATGAGATAGCCGAACAAGGGAAGAACTCCAATCAAGTGCTGGAGCAGAGGGAATACTCTAGGAGGTTCCATTACAATTGGTTCCGTAAAGGAATGGGATCCCGAGAATATAGGATCCAGGAGAGATACCCAACGGGAATGGGATGTTCGGTCAGTTATGGAAAAGAGTCCTAAAAGAACTAAGGTAATGAACTGATAAGGGAACGAGAATCCAAGATATTATGGGTTTCCTGTATGAGATAGGAAACCTAGGGCAACACGGATACTTGTGCAACAAGCATCTGTGAATCTATAAATACAAGGTAAACCTAAAGGTGAAAGGTACGCAGCCTACTGCAATCGAGTTATTTACCTACTGATAATTAGGGTTTTTCTGCTAGTACGTGATACTAACTTAGGCATCGGAGGGCCTTTGCCACGAGAGGCAAAGGTGCGCTCACCCTTGTCTGTTTTGCAGTTAGGGTTCCGGCGAAGGGCTAGGGTTCCGGCGAGGAGGCACGTGAAGCTGTTTACCAAAAAGCTAGAGTTAGCACTAAGCGGATTTTTTCCCCTTACAGGCTCGTCTCAATTCAAGTCTCAAATCAATTTCAAAAATTCGCCTCCCGAAGGCTCGTCTCAATTCAAGTCTCAAGTCTCAAGTCTCAAATCAATTTCAAAAATTCGCCTCCCGAAGGCTCATCTCAATTCAAGTCTCAAGTCTCAAATCAATTTCGAAAATTCGCCTCCCGAGGGCTCGTCTCAAGTCTCAAGTCTCAAATCAATTTCGAAAATTCGCCTCCCGAAGGCTCGTCTCAATTCAAGTCTCAAGTCTCAAATCAATTTCAAAAATTCGCCTTCCGAAGGCTCGTCTCAATTCAAGTCTCAAGTCTCAAGTCTCAAATCAATTTCAAAAATTCGCCTCCCGAAGGCTCGTCTCAATTCAAGTCTCAAGTCTCAAATCAATTTCAAAAATTCGCCTCCCGAAGGCTCGTCTCAATTGAATTTTTCGCATTAGTTGCTACATTTTGCATCGTCCCAATCGAACTACGTTGGTCTGATCCCTACAAGTAGGGTACAAAGGCAGTTCCACGAACGCGACCACCATTTGTCGTTTATTTGCATTTTCAAGCATTTTGTTTTTGTTTTTGTTCAAAGACTTTAGAGCAAACGGATCGGGATGCCTATTCTTTAAGCGTCACTCGTATCAAAACAATGGTATCCGAGTTACGTTAAAGAGGGACTACTGTAGACACCCCAATCCGGACCTCGAAGGGTCTTTGATCACCCCGATGATGAAATAAAGGAAACAAAGCCTTTGCGAGCTTGAATGAGGTATTCCTCCAGCATCCGCAGCCCAAACCAACCATCAGCCCAGAAAAAGCCCAAAAGCCCAAAAGACCTGGACTGAACCTAAAGTACCGTGCGCGACACTTCTACACCGCACGGCGTATCGAAATTTAATACGCCGCACACAGTCATAAGGTTAACCGCACGGCATTTTGGATAAAGTTATGACTGGCTCACAAAACTGTCGGCCACTCCTATTTGAGCCACAGCTGCAATACGGCTCAGCCGAAAGCACACTTCTGGCTCGCCCAGAAAATACCTCCAACTTTTGAAATTCAAAATCCAAGGCTCTTGCCTATAAATACACCCCTTCACTCAAGGAAAAAGGGCCCTTGATCACCATTATACCCTTTCTCTCTCTTCTTGCTTTCACACCCACTTTCCCATTTCCAAGCCTTGAGAATGTTGTTCTTAAAAGACATCCTCTAGGCCTTTTACTCCATTTTTCTCCTCACCATTGAAGTTAGTCCCTTACTAACTTTGAGGTCCCAACCACCCAATATACCCATCTATTACACACATCCACACTTCTACTTTCTTTTTTTTTCACCTTCCGACGTCCATCCTCCTTCATCAAAGCTCATTCAAGCTCCGGATCCAAGGTAAAAATCAAGTTTCCTTGGGCTAGGCTCTGTCCTGGCCCAGAGGGGACCTTTCTGTTCTCAGGCTTGACCCTTTTTGGTTGAGATCTGACCCAAAACCTCTTTTACAAAACAAAACCAGAGCTCTGTACGAAGGTGTGCTAAACCGTGCGGCTCTTTAGAGCGTCGCACGGTGTAGTAGACCAATACACACGGCATTTCAAAAAGAATACTGTTTTCTTGATCAAACTGTCTGGATCGCGATCGTCCGTTGTTAGGTCTTTTCTGTATACCAAAAGCTGTCTCAGAATGAGACCATTTCTACAAGCCATGTTTTAAACTCCATAGATCTTTTCAAAACAAGCAAACGTATCAAAAATGGTTTTCCCTTCATGGTTTGAAAGAATGGTGTAGATCTGAGATGATCTGACAGCTGCGAGTCGTCTGAAGCTTTAAAATAAAATCGTGTGATGTAATGGTACACCGTGCGAAGCTTTACAAAACTATAAAAGTTTGGTATCGGGATCGGAACCACGCACGGCATATTGGTAAGTCGCGCGCTACAAGCCGATATGCAGTCTGACGGAGGGCAGTGATTCAGACAGTTCATTCCTATGTTTTTCCTGTTTATATCATCGCCATGTCATCTATGTCATCCCTGTACAGCATGCACCACTAGCACGGCAACGTGTGATGATCTATCTTGTTTCCCTTTCCCTTTATGTGTTTTCAAGGTTTTTCGAGTTGTATTAATCCCCCCATTTAAAACGCTTAGTAGAGACCGGTTTTCACCGGGCGAGCGGGGTGCTTTTCAACAAAACCCTCCCCGCTCGTAACCTGGCTCCCGGATCCAAAATCTCAAACAGTTCCGCTAGATCAAAAGGCCTTTTCTCTTCAAAACAAAACCCCCCTCGGTTCCTCGGATCATTCATCTCAAAAATCCGAGTGGCGACTCTGTCACAAATCGCACCGCTTCGTGCGCGGGAGCCCACAACAATGTAGTACCTGAAACCTAAAATGTGAAAAAGCAAAGTAGTTTCCAGTAACATCAAAAAGAGGCTCAAGGCCTGCATATTGTATCTATAAGTTTGTTTTGTGAGCTTATATCAAATGCAACATGCAAGTTGTGGGCTCCCGCGCCCGAAGCGGTGCGATTTGTGACAGAGTCGCCACCCGGATTTTTTAGATGGATGATCCGAGAAACCGAGAGTTTGTTTGGAAAAGGAAAGGGCTTTTTGATCTAGCGAAACTGTTTGAGATTTTGGATCCGGGAGCCAGGTTACGAGCGGGGAAGGTTTTGTTGAAAAGCACCCCGCTCGCCCGGTAAAGACCGGTCTCTACTAAGCATTTTAAATGGGGGGATTAATACCATTCGGAAAACCTCAAAAACACATAAAGGGAAAGGGGAACAAGATAAATCATAACACGTTGCCGTGCTAGTGGTGCTTGCTGTACAGAGATGATAAAGATGGCATGATGATAATATAAACAAGAAAGATATACAAACGGGCTGTCTGAATCACTGTCCTCCGTCAGACGGCATATCGGCTTATAGCGTGCGGCTCACCAATATGCCGTGCGTGGTTCCGATCCCGATACCAAACTTTTATAGTTTTGCAAAGCTTCGCACGGTGTACCATTACATCGCACGGTTTTATTTTAAAGCTACAGACAACTCACAGCTGTCAGATCATCTCAGATATACACCATTCTTTCAAACCATGAAGGGAAAACCATTTTTGACACGTTTGCTTGTTTTGGAAAGATCTATGGAGTTTTAAAACATGGCTTGTAGAAATGGTCTCATTCTGAGACAGCTTTTGGTATACAGAAAGGACCCAACAACGGACGATCGCGATCCCGACAGTCTGAACAAATAAACAGTGTTCTTTTGAAATGCCGTACGCGTTGGTCTGCTACGCCGTTCGACGCTCTAAAGAGCCGCACGGTTTAGCAAACCTTCGTACAGGGCTCTGGTTTTGTTTTGTAAAAGAGGTTTTGGGTCAGATCTTAACCAAAAGGGTCAAGCCTGAGAACAGAAAGGTCCCCTCAGGGCCTGGACAGAGCCTAGCCCAAGGAAACTTGGTTTTTACCTTGGATCCGGAGCTTGAATGAGCTTTGATGAAGGAGGATGGACGTCGGGCGGTGAAGAAAGAAAGTAGAAGCGTGGGTATGTGTAATAGATGGATATATTGGGTAGTTGGGATCTCAAAGTTAGTAAGGGACTAACTTCAATGGTGAGGAGAAAAATGTAGTAAAAGGCCTAGAGAATGTATTTTAAGAACAACATTCTCAAGGCTTGGAAATGGGAAAGTGGGTGTGAAAGCAAGAAGAGAGAGAAAGGGTATAATGGTGATCAAGGGCCCTTTTCCTTGAGTGGAGGGTGTATTTATAGGCAAGAGCCTTGGATTTTGAATTTCAAAAGTTGGAGGTATTTTATGGGCGGGCCAGAAGTGTGCTTTCGGCGTATTGCAGCTGTGGCTCAAATAGGCGTGGCCGACAGCTTTCTGAGCTAGTCAGAACTTTATCCAAAATGCCGTGCGGTTAACCTTCATGACTGCGTACGGCGTATTAAATTTCGATACGCCGTGCGGTGTAGATGTGTCGCGCACGGTACTTTAGGTTCGGTCCAAGGCTTTTTGGGTTTTCTCTGGGCTTTTGAGTTTTTGGGCTTTTCTGGGCTGATGGTTGGTTTGGGCTGCGGATGCTGGAGGGAATGCTTCATTCAAGCTCACAAAGGCTTTGTTTCCTTTATTTCATCATCGGGGAGATCAAAGAACCTTCGAGGTCCGGATTGGGGTGTCTACAGTAGTCCCTCTTTGACGTAACTCGGATACCATTGTTTTGATACGAGTGACGCTTAAAGAATAGGCATCCCGATCCGTTTGCTCTAAAGTCTTTGAACAGAAACAAAAACAAAATGCTTGAACATGCAAATAAACGGCAATGGTGGTCGCGTTCGTGGAACTGCCTACGTACCCTATTTGTAGGGATCAGACCAGCGTAGTTCAATTGGGACGATGCAAAATGTAGCATTTAATGCGAAAAATTCAATTGGGACGAGCCCTCGGGAGGCGAATTTTTGAAATTGATTTGGGACTTGAGACGAGCCCTCGGGAGGCGAATTTTTGAAATTGATTTGAGACTTGAGACTTGAGACGAGCCCTCGGGAGGCGAATTTTTGAAATTGATTTGAGACTTGAGACTTGAGACGAGCCCTCGGGAGGCGAATTTTTGAAATTGAGTTGAGACTTGAGACTTGAGACGAGCCCTCGGGAGGCGAATTTTTGAAATTGAGTTGAGACTTGAGACTTGAGACGAGCCCTCGGGAGGCGAATTTTTGAAATTGAGTTGAGACTTGAGACTTGAGACGAGCCCTCAGGAGGCGAATTTTTGAAATTGAGTTGAGACTTGAGACTTGAGACGAGCCCTCGGGAGGCGAATTTTTGAAATTGATTTGAGTCTTGAGACGAGCCCTCTGGAGGCGAATTTTGAAATTGATTTGAGACTTGAGACTGGTGAATACTGCGAGCAGACGTAAGTACGACCGATCCTCGGGGGACGGGGAATTTCACGAGTCCCGGGGGACTAGGATCAAATAATCCTATCATTAATGCACACCATTCCAAAGGATTTCTGCTGCAAAACGGCTGGAGCTTTTTAGTTTCCGAGATGATTTTGGTGGCTGGAGTGCCCAATTTCCAAGAAAACACATTTATTCTTCTGGAGTCAGAATGCCGTGCGGGTGACCAAAGGGGCGCACGGCCTTTAGTTTCCCCATGCACTTCTTCGATTTCCGAGATCAGTTGGCTGGTTTAAGGGTGCCCATTAATACAGGCGTGCCCTTTCGTTGATTAGAACCTCTTTTAAAGGGATGGGGGTGCCTCATTCTATGCACTCTCTTCCCAAATCTTTCTATCTACTTCTCAAGACATGGCGGCAGACGACTTGACAGCGCGTGTGATCTCTTTGGAGGCAGAGATGGGCTTTTACCGCGAGGAGATCGAGCAACTGAACCAACAAATTGCGAGGCTCATTTCAACGATTCGCACTCTTCGTCGCGCGGTGTCCAACCTTCAGGACTTCGCTTTTGATCAGATGGACAACAAGCATGACCCGGAGTATGCGCCGGGGCGTAATTCGGACGGGACTGCAGAAGATTCGGAGGGGAATCCGAATGGCTCGGATGACCGTTCCGGCGAGGGAGATGATGCGTCTGGCGGAGGGAGCGACTGAGGAGTAGGATTTGATGAAGAAGAAAAGAGGGGGCTAGTAGGGGCTAGTAGGATTCCTTTTTCTGTTTTGATTTTTCACTTTTTCTTTTTTTTTTTGAACAATGTAATGAGAATCCCGGGGATTTTCTCGGTTTTGATGAAATGAAAAATCTCCCTTTCTTGTTATCGCTTATCTGCTTTTTTTTTTTCATTGCTTATACTGTTCATGAATGAGACCAAATGTGAATGCCATGATCAGAAGACTGTTCTCAGAATTCGAACTGTCGAAATAACCCAGTATACCGTGCGCAGTATGGATGATGCCGTGCGTCGTGGGGACCCGAGAATTTTCATCCAGTTACATCAATGTGCCGCGCGCGTCGATCCGTTGTGCCGTGCGGCGCAACTCACTTCAAACCCGGTCCACTTAAAGTCCAGACGAACCGGTTCAGGGGAGATATATATATATATATACGGGGCGTACACAGTACGCCCCGATCGTTCGAATTTCCCTCCTATCTCTCTCCTGTCTCTCTCTCTCTCTCGTCTCTCTCTCTCTCGTCTCTGCTCTCTCTCTCTCTCATTCTCTCTCTCTCATGGATAGCACGGATACACCCGGGGGTGATCAACCCCCGCGGGTCGAGGTTGTACAGGCCATGGCAGCCCCGGGGAGCGACGTGAGAGGGGCCGGAGACCGTGGGGGTCTCGGCCCCGGCGGCATTGGCCGAGGGAGTCACGTCCTCGGCTGCCGCGGTGGTCGGTAGCGGTGGTGGTGACAGCGGTAGTGGAGTGTTGGCGGGATACGGTCAGGGGACAGAGACTCCGAGTGCAGTGGAGCCTAGGGGTGAGGACGAGGCTACGGGCCAGACAGAGGGTGCAGTTGGCTCAGCGGAGAGGGTTACGGAGGTTCGCGGTGGCGACGGGCTTGTCGGAGTGGAGGTAGAGGCGGAGGCCTCCCCTGTGAGAGAGCCTCGGACGGACCTGGGGAAGGGTCCCGTTGTTGAGGAGGAGTTGGGGGAGGAGAGGGAGACGCCAGCCATGTTTATTGGCAGTGGCGAGGGTGCAGGGTCGTCGCGGTCCATTGGTTTAGGCGACTACCTTGAGGAGGCGTCTCTCGAGGACTTGGTTGAGACCTTACGGGGGGTGCCCGGACTGGCTGCGGCTTTACTTGAGGCCCAGGAGCGGGTGCTCCATGTTGAGCTTGAGGCGGGGGCCACTGGAGAGCCACGGGGGGCAGAGGAGGAGGCTGCCGGAGGTGTGATAGGCCCTCGGAGGAGTGTTGTGGAGGAGGCGGCAGCGGCCCTGAAGGGGCGCGGGCCTTACGAGGCGGAGTCCTACGTGCCTTTTCAGCACGTAGTGGTTCCTACGCTTTTAGACGCCTACAGGCCAGCGCGGCCTACGTACAACGAGGCCTTGGTCCTGAGGGACCCACAGCAGCACCTTTCTTTGCGTCGAGACGAGGTATACTTTAAACATTCGCATTTCAAATTCCAATGCATCGTACTTTCATTTCTTTATCCGAATGCTGCATTTGCATTGAATAGTATACCTGTTTACTGAATGTTATGAACTCATTGCAACAGGCGATCGCCATCTCGTGCTACGGTGGCGCGGCCGACGTGCCGACGTTCTGGGAGAGACTCCCTGAGGCTGTGAGGGAGATAGTGAGGCAGGCAGGTTTTGGGGAGTTTGTGAGCGTGCTCACGAGGGCGAGCAACGATCGCCAGGTGGTGAGGGCGTTGGCTGAGAGGTGGTGGGACACCACAAACACGTTCCACTTCCTTTTTGGCGAGCTGACGGTGACGCCGCTGGACTTTGCGGCGATCACTGGTCTGAGGGTCGGGGGTGACCCTATCCCCTGCGACGCTGTTACGGGGAGGAGCGCGGTGCTCCAGAGGGAGACACTGGGGTACGTGTTGAGGGCAGAGAGTGGGGACGCCTAGTACGCTCAGCTGTTGGGGTTTTGGACGGAGGAGCTCCCGACCGACAGGGTGCAGGAGGAGCAGATGGCGCGGTGTTTTCTGTTGTACTTGCTTGGTGCGTTCCTGTTTCCCAACAGGCGCAACCGAGTACACCTTTCGCTCCTACCGGCCTTGAGGGACGTCGGGGAGATGGCCCGCTTTGACTGGGGCGGTGCAGCTTTGGGGGCGTGCTACGCCTTCATGGGGTCTCTTTCCCGAGGAGCGGGAAAGAGCCTCGGCGGTTACTGGAGGGTCTGGGAGGTATATTTCAAACTTCTCTCGCACTTATTTGTCTTTCTATTCACTTACTGCATATCCTGTGCTAATCCTTGATGTTTGATTCTGCAGCTGTGGACGTACGAGGTACTGGACATGTACCCTCCTGAGACCTCCTGCCCTAGCGACACAGTGCTTCCCCGGGCCCTACGTTGGTCCAAGGAGTTCCGGGGAGTGAAGAAGGGGAAGGGCGACTTGAACGCCTATCGCCTTTTCTTAGACGAGCTCCGTCCTGACCGGGTATGATCATACCTCGCATGCTTCCATTCGCTTGATAGTTCTTATCCAAATCTTGTGTTGATATCATTCATTTTTGGTTGCAGGTCCGCTGGCGCGTGTGGGACCGCTGCGAGTCTCCTTTCTTGGTGCGGAGCAGGGAGGTGACTAGGGGGAGAGTACTGCTCGAATCCCCTTATGGCTGGCAGTGGTACATGGGTGACCGGGTGTCACGTCAGTCGTTGAGGTTGGACGCTTTTAGAGTCCCTAGCCCCCTTCCTGCTCTAGTGCAGCGGACGAGCTTGTACACCAGGGGAGAGGTTGAGCGGTTCACATGACCGGACCTCGAGCTGGAGCCGCTCTTCCAGGCAGACGTGGACTACTCTGAGTACCGGGCTCGGCGCTTGATGCCGAGCTTCGGGGTACTGGCTGCTGCTCGGGAGGCGACGCTTCGAGCGTCAGGCGGTGCAGGCGGTAGAGGAGGACAAGGACAGAGAGGAGGGAGAGGCAGAGGACGCGAGGGTAGCGTCGGAGGTCGAGGTGACGGCGCAAGCCCGAGCGGGGCCAGCTTGCCTCGACTCTCCTGGACCGTGGACGTGACGACTGCCCAGGGGGTTTCTGGTGTAGTGGTGGTGCCGCGTCCCCAGTCGCAGCTCCGGAGTTTCTTGCTCAGGTATAACTTGCATTCTCTCGCCCATTTGCATCTACTCGTTAGTATCGCTGTATGTTCTAAACAACTGACCTATTGTGCAGGCGACTCCGGAGTACGTGAGAGAGATGGGCGAGGCCATGATGGGCCTAGAGCAGCTGGTGAGGCAGTACGCCATGGGGCGTGTCCCAGAGGTGCTTCCTCGCACTGGTGGGACCATGGTACAGCTTTTGAACCCTTTGCTTTTACTTCCTATTGCTTATTTCATGATTATAATGCTAATGATGAATACCATGTTATTGCAGGCTGGAGGAGGGGCTTTCGCGTGGGCTGCGCAGGAAATCTGTGTGTATGCAGGTGCCACAGGTTTCTTCTGCAGGTTCGCGGGAGGAGCCTCTGTCGAAGAGGCGGCGTCTTTCTGGGGGTACCGAGGAGGAGCCCGTCGACGTTTCTGACGAGACTGAGGAGCCGACGGACGTTGACCTCTCGGACACCTCGGGGAGCACAGTACCTAGGGCGTCTGGTACTCAGGAGGCGGCTAGCTCTCCAGCGGAGGAGGCCTCTGGGGAGGTTAGCGAGGAGGGTGAGGACGACGACGAGGATGAGGACTAGAGTAGAGTTCCCTTTTTATTTTGCTTTTTGACTGGAGCCTGCGTGCTTCTTTTGGAAGGGTGCCTGTTTACCCTTAGTAGATAGGATTTTGAGGCTTGCACGCCTTTTGGTACTTCGACTCATGGATATTTCAGAGATTATATACAGAGAAGCTTATTTCTTTCAGTGTTTATGTCATTCAATTTCCCTTATTGCTGTTTGTTTTAAGAAAGATTGAACAACAGAAACATTAACCAATGCATGCAACTAGTCCTTTGAGCCATAATCTGAAATGAACTTTGAGTTTTATGATGAGCAGTGTGCTGGGGTAGAGATTTATTGACGTTGGAATAGAAATCAAAGAAAATATAATGAATGACTTTTGAAAAACTGATCCCTTTGTACAAATCTTTACGAAACTACCCCTGTTGCGGACTTTTGTTCATCAATAACGACCCTGGAACCCAAACTCTTATTGGAAACTGAAAACTTCTTGAAAATATGTCTAGGAATCGAGAAAACCATGACTTCGGAGGGTGACATTCTCAGATTCCGACACTGACCGTGAGACGGACTTTGGACCAAGTCAACTTTGGTCATTATGACCTGTAGGACCTGAAAGATTGACTTAGAATGGCTTGAAACGGACTCCGACACCTTGACATGACTTGGGAAATGGGTTTTATTGACTTTTGGTGTTTTTCACGTCGAATTTTGAGAGTTGACTTGAAGTGGGGGTTCCCCGAAGTCCCAAATATCCATTGAGAGATGTTCTGAGGGTTGGTGATGCCTGCGGGTGTCTTGAAATGGTTTCTAACCTCTGTTGTCAAAGTCTGCAGAAATGCAGACTTAATATACCGTGCGGGGCTGCAAAGAGCTGCGCGGGGATTCCTCTGTTTTCGCGGCGTATCCGTGTTATGCCGTGGTTTTCTCTTGGTTTTGGTATGCCGTGCGCCACCTCTTTGCACCGCGCGGCACCATTTTTCTGACATTCGGCCACTTGCTGCTTCCCAAGACAGATTGTACGAGGTTTAAAGTTTGACCTGTCCTATATCATATACGGGCCAATGCATGCCTGTTTTGCTCTTTTAGGGCATGACCAAGCTTCTCCCTATGCAAGACTTTTGTGGAAAATCTACACTTTTGGAACCCAAGACTCCTTTGAAAGTTGTAGTTGTCTCTTCTCTCCTTCTATAAATTCAGGCCTTAGGTCTCCTTTTAACCATATCTTTCTTTCTCAAATCTTCATCTCCTCCTAATGGCTCTTTCTCTCACCGGTTCGCTTCGGCCATGGTTGATTTCCATGGAAGGGGTCGATTGGCTCAACTTTCGGGTTCATGGCCTCTATTCTATGAGGAACCTTCGTAACATTCGTCTTCGCCCTGAACTCCTAAAGGCTGCCATAAGTCTTTGGGATCCGGAGGTGCATGTATTCCGCTTTGGTGGACAAGAGCTTTGCCCAACAATCGAAGAGTTTCGCGCCTACCTTGGCGGTTTTGGCTCTGGAGACGTCATTGTCCCTCCGGTGCGCGAGAACATGTCCAAAGTTCTTGTTGCCTCTCTTGGTTTGAATGACGGTGTTGCTCGTTACTTGGTTAGCAATGGTCATCTCAATGTGATGCGACTTATTGAGATGTTCTCTCCTCTTGGCAACTTAACGGACGTAACCTACCACTCTCGGCGCATGACCGCTCTTTGTATGTGCTTGCTTGCCGCTTACTTCTTGGTTCCCTCCACTGGTCGCGCTAGCTCGGCATTGGTCAGTATTGCAGTGCAGATTGGAGCTCGGAAGGATGTGATTCCGATGGTATTGGCTGAGACACTAATGGGTTTAGACAGGGTTCGTTCTGGAGAGACTGAGACTTTTGGGGGCTGCCCCCTTCTTCTGCAGGTTTATTTTTCGCCTTATTTCCCCCTTTTTCAGTTCTTCCTACTCTTTTTAAAGTTGGGCTTGGCCTTTTATGGTTTCTTACTTGTTTTCTCTCTTTGTCAGATTTGGCTATGTGACAAGGTGAACATACTGACTCTCCCTCCTGGCAACTTGGCATATGAGGCTAGGTTACTTTCCTCTCGGTGCTTCGAATTTGCGGACAGGCGAGTTTCCGAGTGGGTTACCTTCTTCAAGCATCAACAGGCTGAGACTATCTCCTGGAGAAGCTCTTGGCTTGATCTTCCGCCCATGACTGTTCATTATATGGGCTCTCAGTGGGTGGTTCTTCCCGGGCTGGAGGCTTTTACCTTCTACATCCCCTATCGGATTCAGCGTCAGCTTGGTTTGAGACAGGAGGTTCCTGCAGAGGTCCTGGTGGATGTAGTTATGCCCTTTTTCCGCCATTCGGTTCTTTGCAACTATCAGCGATTCTGGAGGTCTCGGGAGGTGACTGATGCTCACCCTTACCCTTCTGTGGCAGTGCGCGGGAGTTACAGGAAATGGCTCAGGAGGGACATTGCTGCAAGGGCAGGTGTCCAAGGAAACTGACTCGATCCTACTACCCTGATTATTGGATAAATCGCGGACCTCCTTTTATTGTATTGCCTTTTATTTTCGAAGATCATGCTCAGCCTTATGTATTAGAAGCAGTTATCTTAATAAAATGAGTTATAGAGGGTCTCCCCCTCTCTGATTCTGCCTTTCTGGATTCTGGCAACCTGGATTTTTGTTTTGATTGATCGTGACTGAGTCCCATAGTGAGACTGCCTACGTATCCTTTTGATGAAGGAATCAGGTCATGACGTAGTTCAAGGATAGGGTTCGCTCGGGTTTTAACACTCTCCTTTTGCGCTCTAACTTTTGCCTAGCACCGCCCTTTCGGGTTTTCGGTCTAGCGAGCTTGTTCATTGTATGCCTTAACTTTTGCCTAAGATGCCCTTACGGGTTTCCATCCTAGCGGACTTTTGCTCTAATTTTTGCCTGGAACTGGTCGCCCTTGCAGCTTTCAGCCCAGCGAGCTTCTCTTAGGGGTAGTAGCGCTTAAGCTGATCCAGGTTAACTAGAGTTGAGAATTCGTTTCCGTCCAGATCGATGAGTTGCGTAACTCCACCAGATAGAATAGTCTTGATAATGTATGGCCCAGACCATTTTGGTCGGAACTTTCCTCGTGGATCATAGAGTGGTGCTCGTATCTCCTTCAGAATCATGTCGCCTTCTGCCAGGTCCCTGGGCTTCACTTTCTTGTTAAACGCACGTGCAATTCTCCTTTGATATCCTTGAATGTGGTAGAGTGCCCTTAAACGACGTTCATCAAACAACATAAGTTCTTCAAACCGGTTGCTCAACCAATCTGCCTCTTGTACATCGCATTCGATCATAGTCCGGAGGGATGGCACCTCTAATTCTATGGGTAGTACGGCCTCCATGCCATAAACCAAAGAGTACGGAGTTGCTCCCGTTGGCGTACGCACTGACGTGCGATATCCCCACAATGCCAAAGGTAGTCGTTCGTGCCAATCCCTTGCAGATTGAGTAGTCTTTTCCAAGATGGTTTTGATTATTTTGTTGGCTGCCTCCACGGCCCCATTGGTCTGCGGCCGATAGGTTGTTGACTTGTGTACTTGGATCTGGAATTCCTCCAAGACTTCCCTTGCTCGGCCTTTGAAATGCACCCCATTGTCGGACACTAACGCTTGTGGGACCCCATACCGATAAATAACGTTTTGCTTGATAAAGTGCGCGACTTGAACCGCGGTCAGGGTTGCATACGAGGCTGCTTCTACCCATTTCGTGAAGTAATCGATGGCCACCAGGATGAACTTATGGCCGTTAGAAGCTGCTGGCACAATCCTTCCGATGACATCAATACCCCACGTCGAGAAAGGCCATGGCGAGGTCGTTTGCTGCAACTCATGTGGTGGAACATGCGTGAGGTTAGCGTGAATTTGACACTTATGGCAACGTCGTACGTATTCCACACATTCTGTCTCCATAGTGGACCAGAAGTAGCCTTGTCTTAAAACCTTTTTGGCAAGCATCATGCCGTTCATGTGAGGACCGCATACCCCTTCGTGAACTTCCTCCATCACCCTCTTGGCCTCCTCACCATGAATACACAGCTTGTGGGTTCCGTAGTGAGACCTTCGGTATAGATTCCCTCCACAAATGATGTACTGAGCTGCCATTCTCCGAAGGGCGATCCTGTCCTTCTTGCTTGCTTCAGAGGGGTATTCTCCTCTTTCCACGAATCTCCAGCTATCGTAAAACCAAGGATGACCGTCTTCGGGTTCATTGATGGCCATGACATGTTGGTGTACCGGAGCGTCCCTTTGCTCGATCATAATTGGCCTTAACTTCACACCGATAGGGATTTCAACCATGGAGGCTAATGTTGCCAAGGCATCAGCGAACTGATTCCTGAGTCTCGGGACATGGGTGAAGGTTACTTTGTTAAAATGGGGAATGAGATCTTCGAGATCATGATGGTACGGCTTTAACTTCTCTTCCCTGACCTTCCAATCACCGTTTGCTTGAGAAACAACCAGGTTGGAATCTCCCACGACATCCAATTTTTCTACACCGATTTCAATGGCTGCTTCCATGCCAACAATGCAAGCTTCGTATTCCGCTTGATTGTTGGTGACCTCGAAGTTGAGTTTGAATGCAAGCGGGATATGCGACCCATCCGGTGAAATTAGCAGCACACCAATTCCGAATCCTCTCTGATTGGCTGCTCCGTCGAAATACAACCGCCACACGTCCTCAGCTATGGTCAATATGCCTTCATCCGGGAACTCGAATTCGGCGTCTTCCTTTCCTTCGACCGGGCAATCGGCCAAAAATTCAGCGACGGCTCTCCCTTTTACTGACTTCCTGCTGACGTATTTTAACTCGAACTCTGCCAGCATCAATAGCCATCGTGCCATCCTTCCTGTGAGTGCTGGCTTCTCGAATAAGTACTTCAGGGGATCCATTCGGGATATCAATCTCACCGAATAAGTCAACATGTAATGTCTTAATCTTCGTGAAGCCCAGACAAGTGCCCAGCAGGTCTTTTCCAAGGGAGTATAGCGTTCTTCAGACCCAACCATCTTTTTACTGAGGTAGTAGACGGCTCTTTCAACCCCATCATCTCCTTCATGTGCCAACATACACCCCATGGAAGACGAGGTGACTGACAGGTATAGGATCAAAGGTTTTCCTGGTTCTGGCGGCATTAAGACTGGCGGATTCCTTAAATAGGCTTTGATGGCCTCGAAAGCTTGCTGACATCTGTCGGTCCATGCGAAGGGTGTTCCTTTTTTGAGCAGTCGGAATATGGGCTCGCATGTTGAAGTCAGCTTTGCGATAAACCGGCTGATGAACTGTATTTTGCCAATGAGACTCCTTACGTCTTTCTCTGTTTGTGGCGGCTCCATTTCCAGAATGGCCTTAATCTTGGATGGATCGATTTCGATGCTACGAGTGGTGATCATGAATCCGAGCATTTTTCCGGTGGTGACTCCGAACGTACATTTAGCAGGGTTGAGACGCATCCTGTACTTCCTTATCCTTTCGAAAAACTTTCTCAACGCGGGTAAGTGACCTTCTCGCTCTTTCGCCTTAACAATCATGTCGTCAACGTACACCTCCACTTCTTTATGGATCATATCGTGCAACAAGGTTATAGCAGCTCGTTGATAAGTGGAACCTGCGTTTTTCAGTCCGAAAGGCATGACCCGATAGCAATAGGTTCCCCACTCGGTAATGAACGTGGTCTTCTCTCGGTCTTCCGGGGCCATGAGAATCTGGTTATACCCTGAGAAGCCATCCATGAAAGAAAGTAAGGCATGTCCTGCGGTGTTATCGACTAGCACGTCGATGTGGGGCAGAGGGAAGTCATCCTTGGGGCTGGCTTTGTTTAAGTCTCTGAAGTCTACACAGACCCTGATTTTGCCATCCTTCTTTGGGATGGGAACGATGTTAGCAACCCACTGAGGGTATCTAGTTACCATTAAGAACCCCGCGTTGATTTGTTTAGTTACCTCCTCTTTTATTTTGAGCACCCAGTCGGGCCTCATGCGTCTCAATATTTGTTTTACTGGTTTCGCGTCAGGGTGAAGGGGAATCCGATGTTCCACGATTTCCGGATCAATTCCGGGCATATCAGCGTGCGACCATGCAAAAACGTCTTCGAATTCTTTTAACAACTCCATAAGAGCCTGACGCTCTTCTTCTGACAGCGCGGAACCGATCTGGACCATGCGGGGATTCCCTTCGTCCCTCAAATTTATTGAAACAACTTCTTCTTTTACAGGCTGAGCATGCCTTTCGTCTTCCCTTTCGATTAGGGATCGAATTTCCTCAGGGATTTCCCCTTCGAAATTGATCTCTTCATCATTGGGGTCGACACAATTTATTTCAAAATCAAGGAAGTAAGCGGAATCAGATTCATTTATTTCATCATTAGCAGAGGCCCCGAGGGCACCGTACACACGGGTAGATTCAAACTCAAAATACAGACTCTGAGGAGTTGGGCCAAGAGGCACCGACTCAGACTCGACAGACTCAGAAGACTCAGAAGACTCGAAAGACTCGAAAGACTTAAAGGACTCAGTTTCAGATTCAGACTCATGACTAGTTGCACTCGGTATGAAAGTCCAATTCTTATAATCTCCAGCGGCATCCATGATGAGCGAAGTTGGGTCTTCGGGGGCCTCCTGCCCTAGCATTTGCACTTCTGCTTCCACAACTATACCCAATGGTTCGTCCTCCTCGAACAAGGTTGCCAAGCTACCCAAGGCAAGAGTTTCAACCCAATCTGTGGCATCTTTTGGTTTGATTATTATTTCTGGTTCTTCATCACTTTCGGGCCAGACATCATTGGCGAATATCTCAAACCCTGGTAGGAAGGTGTTGGTTTCTTTGTCCCAAAATGGTTCCGGCTGCCCTTGGTAAACCTGCTTCGCCTTTTCTTTGACAAAGTAATCTTCCAGCCTGTCTCCTTTCTTTTCCCTCTTATCCTTGGAAGGGTGGTACCCCACTCCTGTTATGCGGGTTAAAGTTCCTGGCTCTTCAAACTGGGCGGGCCCCTGAAGATTCTTTCCTAGTCCCAATCCTGGCATGTAGGACATCCTCTTCATTATCTTTATGGCCACATTGCTAACGACGAAATCATCATCAATCTTGACAGTGAAAACAGAAGGAGAGGTGTCAAGAGAAAAACCGCCCAGAGCAACGTCCTCTTCCCCATGTTGTATCTCTAAAAGCGGGGCATTGTCTTCCACAAGAGCACGAATCCCAGAATCGCCGTGAATAGTGAGCATCCCAGTTTCTAGTCCCAGTCTAACTTTCTGGTGGAGTGTCGAAGGAACTGCCATGATATCAAGTCGATGCAGCCAAGGTCTACCCAGTAATAGGTTAAAGGATGCGGGAATGTTTACCACATGGAATTCCACATCTGTTTGGTAGGGCCTGCCAGTTACATCCCGACGGGTGTTGTCATATGCTCGAACTTTGACTTCTGATGGGGAGAAATCACTATTTTTGTATCCCAGGCAGTAAGCGACATGAAGTGGGCAGACATTGATTGCCGACCCGTTGTCAATGAGGATTACCGGCACCCATTTTCCGTGGCATTTGAGAGTGATATGGAGTGGCCGATTGTGATCAGTTCCGTCAACGGGCAAATCTCGATCAGTGAAGGTGATAGCATGTTTGACGGGTATGGTCTTGACGAGCGCCACAAGTTCGTCAGGGGTTATGGCGGAGGGGACTTTTAGGTGAGAGAGAGCTTGGATGAATCCTTCGTGATGGCGGGTGGAATGAACAAGCACGTCCCAGACAGACATTTTGGCTGGAGTCTGTTCGAGTTGGCGCTTGATCATTTTTTCTGGGTCTTTCTCAGGACGTGAGGGTTCTTTAACTGGCGGGGCAAAGGGTTGGAAAGTATCTTTGATTGGGGTAGCAAACGGGTTGGAAGGTTCTTTGGTCAGTGGAGCTGGAGGGTTGGATGATTCTCCGATTTGAAGATTAGGAGGTTGGTATATTCGACCACTCCTGGTTAATTGACCAATCTGTTGGTACTTGGACTCTTCATTCCACAAATCCGCAAGGGCCTTGCGCTTGTTTCCAATGGTAGTGTCTTGGAGATTGGCGGCCAGGTCAGCGACGACCAGGTCCTCCCATAGGTCCTCGGGCTTCCATTTTTCAGCTTCTACTACCGTCCTGTTTACAGTCCATTCTTCATTCCCCACTTTTATGTTGATGATATCCGTATCACCCCATAGGTCTGTCTTAGCACCTGGTTCATCTTCCCACAAGTTCATCATGGCAACATCAGTATCTTTTGGGAAGGTAACCGATGACTCTGACTTAGCCTCATCGACCAGGTAGTCCATTGGGTTGAACCCGTTGCTAGCCACATCTTCTTCGGGACCGGGCGGTTCTGGGCATGGGGCAAGACCCACGTTATTGTATGGGTCGTTGGCCATGAGATCAAGGAAGTAGGAGGAGAGGTCTGGTCGAAACAGAACCGGTTCAGGCCAGTCATAGATCACTGCCGGGGGTTGGTATTCTTCTGCAAACAGCATGGGTACAGAGAAGGTATCTAAAGGGTCATTCCAGGCCAGAAGTTGGTACTCATCTGGAATTGGGTTCCATTCCCATTCGGGCATTTCTGGCAAGTTGAACATCATATTCAAAGAGAATCCATCGAGAGGGTCAGCATAAATGTTTTGCCAATCAACTTCCCATTCTAGCTCAAAGAACGGGTTTATATCTTCTTGGAAATTAGCGACTTCACACTCTTTCCAATCATTAGTCAAATCTCCCCAATCCAGAGGTAACAGAGGGCGATTTCTTCGGGAATTTCCACGACAGGCTTTGGTTCGGTATCAGGAATGATGAAAGAAGTAGGATCAAAGTCTTGGCTTTTGTCTTGGGTGATTTGGTTGATATGGAATGGGGTATTGTGCTGTGGCAAGGGATTTGTCATGGTGTTTGGTTTGTCGGAAGGAGGGGTATCAATGACTTTATTGTCGATGAGGTTTTGAATCTCATGACTGAGACGGATACAGTTATCAGTGGTGTGGCCATGTATCTGGTGGAAATTGCATTAGACGTTTTGATTTAGATTGGGTGGAATGTTCTGTGGTGGCGGAAGGGGATTCAGCACTCCTACTTCCGTGAGCTTTTTGAGCAAGGCGGATCTAGGAGTACTGAATTGGGTAAAGGCTCTTTGTTGGGACTTTGGTTTTTCTGAAATTTGGTTGACTTCTGCTGGTTTGGCGGACGAAGTCCCAGCCTGATTGGAATTCCCGTAGAGGACGTTGCTGTTGCCTGAATATACCCTCTTGGGCTTTGCCGCCGATTCCTTCCTTTCTAATGTTCCGTCTCGCAGTGCTTCTTCTACAGCCAGGCCTAAGTCATAGAAAGTTTCGAAATTTGGGGCTGCTTGGGAAAGAACCATGTATGGAGCAAAAGAGCTTGGGAGATTCTTGGTGATGATCCTTATCTGTTCCTTTAAATCTGGTTTGCTTTGCATCTGAGTGGCCTTAGCCCTCCAACGTTTTACAAAGTCGGCAAAGCTTTCTTTCTCACCCATCTTGGTGCTTTCTAATTCCCTTGTGGTCATCTTTAGATCGACGTTGAAATCGTATTGAGCTACAAACGCCGTCCCAATATCTTCCCAAGTCCTTTTCTTAGCGGGTTCTAGGGTAAGAAACCATTGCAAAGCAGGTCCCAACAGAGATTCATGGAATAGTTGGGCCATGGCTTCCTTCTCGATTCCTCTCATGGTGAGTGAGCCAACATACCCTTGGAGGTGAGCTTTTGGGTCTCCGGTACCGTCAAACTTTGCGAAGTCCACGCCTTTAAACTTTTCTGGTAGCTTCGCGTTAGGGAACAGGCACAATTTGTTCATGTCAACTTCTCCTCTTCCTAACCGCTTGTTTTCTTGCATTGATTCTTCCAACTTCCCGATTTTAACCATAAGGGCAGCCATATTAGGATCGATTGCTGGTGCATCCTTGGACGGCGTTTCTTCCTTGGGCACATCAGTCTTAACCAAAAGTTTGTCGCAAACCTCTTGCATGGTTTCCATTATCATGTTCATGTCACCTTTCATGGATGCAATTGAAGCTTTGAGTTGCGCATCCATCCCAGCGAGGGATTGCCTAAACTGAGCGTCCATAGTAGCCATGTTCTGCCTAATCTCTTCTACCCCGTTTCCTTGGTCAGCCATGGGTAGTAGACTATCAAGTAACGGAGGCTCCTGTATGGCTGGGTTTAGTGAAACTGCTAATGATGACTGGCCTTCCTGCTCTACGTGGACCTCAACCAGTTGGGTTTCTTCCAGGGTATCTACGCGAACCAGTCTTCGAGACAGACGAAACCAATTGGGTAAAGCCTCTTCTTTTTGCAGGTGTCCAATGTTTCTTAACTTGGAGCAAAGCAAAAGGGAACAACTCAAAATCCACCTCGAGCGTCTATTCTACCTTTTACGCACCTTCTAGGTCCTAGAACATACCGTGACTTGAGTTTCACTTGGGGCATTCATACAGAAGATTTCTGACGATCCGGGTAGGTGCTGTCAGGCAGGTTAAATTCCGATCGTTTTCGGAACCAGAGCCAATCTCCTTATCTTGACCATCCGAGACAAAGCAATGTGAACGTCAGAATCCAAATATGCATACTTCCAAGGTTATTCCCATGTCAAGGGAGCCGTTCGGGCACGGCAAACACCGGAGGTATCGCAACCTCCATGGAATTATAGTCTCCTAGACTGACCGAAAAGTCCTAAAGAATTCTAAGGGAGCCTAATCCTCTAGCCTGCAAGATGCAATGATGCGTGAATGATATGTATGTACAAAGAAATACACATAAACAGGGTATATCACATAAGTCCTAGTCATGGGTTCCTGTCTTAGTTGGGAAAGTACTATGGTTATGTACAAGTGCAAAGGCCGGTTTTGGTTTGAGAGGGGTTCCCCGGACTAGAGCCAAGATGTACTACCCCATGTCGAGTGTATTGCAAGACAATGGTCGAACAGCACGATGGCCCATCATAGTCGAGGGTTGCTAGGCGTCCCGGAAGAGCTTGTCAGCGGTAAACCGGGCAAGATAGCCGAAACACACTAGCGAGGCTTGTGCGGTGCAAAGTGTAAAAGAAAGTTAAGTTCCCCAAATTGCATTAAGTCCCCAAAGTAAAATGCCTTTCAAGTTTGGCCCTCTTGATTATTCAACACTTCTTTATGTATTTTTTTTTAAAAAAAGAAGCTTTGAATAAAAGTCCCCAGCAGAGTCGCCACTGTGGGCTCCCGCGCCCGAAGCGGTGCGATTTGTGACAGAGTCGCCACCCGGATTTTTGAGATGGATGATCCGAGAAACCGAGAGTTTGTTTGGAAAAGGAAAGGGCTTTTTGATCTAGCGAAACTGTTTGAGATTTTGGATCCGGGAGCCAGGTTACGAGCGGGGAAGGTTTTGTTGAAAAGCACCCCGCTCGCCCGGTAAAGAC
Organism: Rhododendron griersonianum; assembly: GCA_018127125.1. NCBI lineage: Eukaryota > Viridiplantae > Streptophyta > Magnoliopsida > Ericales > Ericaceae > Rhododendron > Rhododendron griersonianum. The sequence goes on along the minus strand of CM030789.1, from coordinate 48,626,166 downwards.
CGGTCTCTACTAAGCATTTTAAATGGGGGTATTAATACCTTTCGGAAAACCTCAAAAACACATAAAGGGAAAGGGGAACAAGATAAATCATAACACGTTGCCGTGCTAGTGGTGCTTGCTGTACAGAGATGATAAAGATGGCATGATGATAATATAAACAAGAAAGATATACAAACGGACTGTCTGAATCACTGTCCTCCGTCAGACGGCATATCGGCTTATAGCGTGCGGCTCACCAATATGCCGTGCGTGGTTCCGATCCCGATACCAAACTTTTATAGTTTTGCAAAGCTTCGCACGGTGTACCATTACATCGCACGGTTTTATTTTAAAGCTACAGACAACTCACAGCTGTCAGATCATCTCAAATCTACACCATTCTTTCAAACTATGAAGGGAAAACCATTTTTGACACGTTTGCTTGTTTTGGAAAGATCTATGGAGTTTTAAAACATGGCTTGTAGAAATGGTCTCATTCTGAGACAGCTTTTGGTATACAGAAAGGACCCAACAACGGACGATCGCGATCCCGACAGTCTGAACAAATAAACAGTGTTCTTTTGAAATGCCGTACGCGTTGGTCTGCTACGCCGTGCGACGCTCTAAAGAGCCGCACGGTTTAGCAAACCTTCATACAGGGCTCTGGTTTTGTTTTGTAAAAGAGGTTTTGGGTCAGATCTTAACCAAAAGGGTCAAGCCTGAGAACAGAAAGGTCCCCTCAGGGCCTAAACAGAGCCTAGCCCAAGGAAACTTGGTTTTTACCTTGGATCCGGAGCTTGAATGAGCTTTGATGAAGGAGGATGGACGTCGGGCGGTGAAGAAAGAAAGTAGAAGCGTGGGTATGTGTAATAGATGGATATATTGGGTAGTTGGGACCTCAAAGTTAGTAAGGGACTAACTTCAATGGTGAGGAGAAAAATGGAGTAAAAGGCCTAGAGAATGTATTTTAAGAACAACATTCTCAAGGCTTGGAAATGGGAAAGTGGGTGTGAAAGCAAGAAGAGAGAGAAAGGGTATAATGGTGATCAAGGGCCCTTTTCCCTTGAGTGGAGGGGTGTATTTATAGGCAAGAGCCTTGGATTTTGAATTTCAAAAGTTGGAGGTATTTTCTGGGCGGGCCAGAAGTGTGCTTTCGGTTGAGCCGTATTGCAGCTGTGGCTCAAATAGGCGTGGCCGACAGCTTTCTGAGCCAGTCAGAACTTTATCCAAAATGCCGTGCGGTTAACGTCATGACTGCGTACGGCGTATTAAATTTCGATACGCCGTGCGGTGTAGATGTGTCGCGCACGGTACTTTAGGTTCGGTCCAAGGCTTTTTGGGCTTTCTCTGGGCTTTTGAGTTTTTGGGCTTTTCTGGGCTGATGGTTGGTTTGGGCTGCGGATGCTGGAGGGAATGCTTCATTCAAGCTCACAAAGGCTTTGTTTCCTTTATTTCATCATCGGGGAGATCAAAGACCCTTCGAGGTCCGGATTGGGGTGTCTACACAAGTGAAATCAAAAAATAAAGCGGGATTCTTAGTGCAAGGCTGCAAGCAATATTTGAACCTGTACGGGATTAAACTATGAAGGTTAAAAAAGGAGCTTACATATCAGGTATTGAACCACATGTAGGCTTCAGAGCATTTTTACTGAGTCTTGGAGCAGAGGGGGGCAATCAGAGAAAACACCAAAAAAATGGAAGTATGGAGAAAAGAGGAAAAGCAAACACCAACTCTTTATATCCATGATTGATGAGTGCATCAATAGTAGTGAAGAAATCCAACAGTTTTAAGTTGATTCCAGAAGCGAAATGGAATTGACACCCCATGTTACAGAGAGTGGGTCCAGGAAAATAAAAACAACTAATCAGTTAAACCATCTATTTAAGGTTCACCATCACAAAATAAACTAATCAATTCAACAACCAACCAAATAAACCATCTACAGAATACAACATCCAAGTATGGCTCATCTCGCACCCGACCACACTAATTTCTTGAATTCAGGAATACACCTATGCAAATGTAGATACAAAAGATATACCTCTCTGTGGCGTTCAGCGGTGGTAAAGTAAAGAAGGGATTTGAGACACCTCGAAACTTGGTAAGAAACTCCTCGGTGAAAGAACTTCAACACCCACACCTTCAGAACTTCATCACTCATACCTTCAGATACAAAACTCTTCAATTGGACTTCAACACAAACCCCAACTCGAACCCTCGTCCCAACTTTCAAAACCCATGCCGTCGGACCCATCGATTTGGGAAGAATCGCCGACATCCATTAGTGCGCATCCCCGTCTACGGTAGGTTATCAAACTGTATAAAAATTTAAGCAAACAAAGAGGAGTTCGACAAAACTATACTAAGGGGTGACTGTCAATTTCAGAAACTAAAGATTATGTTTAACACTAAACATTTTCTCAATTTTTTTTTACCTTTGTTGATGTCAATTATCATCAACCAATCATAGCGGAAAAGTGCACATTGTGAATGATGATAGTTAACACAAACAAAGCCAGAGTAACAATAAAAACGATTCAACCTAGTTGATGACTATTATCATATATCTCTCGTAGACTTGGAAGGAAAAAATTCAACAATCGATTCAACCACAGGACACAATTGACACACAAACACACCAGTTGATTTCATTCACAAACCTTCCTCCAAGCCTGAGCAAGAAAAACACACAGGCCAAATCAAACGTTTAATCGAACAGCTGGAATGCGTTTAAAAGAAAGGAACCACACCCAGTTCCCCTCACACACAAAATGCGAGTGAGTTTTTTATTTTCCAGTAAACATTTAATCAAACACATGGAATGCGTTTAAAAGAACGGAACTGCACCCAGCCTCTCACACACAAAATGCGAGTGAGTTTTGTGTTTTCTGCGTGTGACTGGATGTATATCAGTGCTAGAACAACTTAAAACAAATTCTAGTTGGTCTTATTTTAAGGATAAAGAAGCCAGAAAAAAAAGCCTCTAAAAATCAAATCTTTGCGCAAATGGAAAGCGATAATGAAAAACAAAATCGACATGATACCCATTCGTTTACCAGCGATGGTGAAGAGTGGTTACCTTTGGCCTCGGCTGTTCCCGCTACTTGGGTGAGCGCAATGTTCGATCGGCCACATTTGGCAGTGCTCGAAAATAGATGAAATCCCTTAGAGAGAAAAAAACCATAACCTGAGAAGTACTCGTACCTACGACAATATGAATCACATATATAATCAGTGTTCTGTCGGTCTATGCCATGGGAATGAATAAACCCTAGACCCGTAGTTTTTTAGTGAAAGATGTGAAGAACTACAAACCTTTTGGGGTGAAGAAGAACTACATGTCGTCGAACCCTGAGAGCCTCGAACAGCGGTGGTTCCAGTGGTGACTCGTTGCGCCGATCGGTGGTGCTAGTGGTATCCCATCGGGCTCGACAGAGAGGAGAGACTGGGATTCGATTTCCGAGGGCTTGCGGTGGTGCGGGGAGAGAGAGGGGAGAGAGGGATGCCGTGGTGCTGTGGGTCTGTGGTAGTGGGTCGGTTGAAGAAAGACAGAGAGAGAGAATGGGTCTGAGGGAGGCAGAGCGTGAGTGAGGGATGGGAATAAACGAATAATGGTGTGGCTAGGGTTTCTTACAAAAATGTCATTTATGATAGCCTTTGGATGGATCAGGTATCTACAAAAATGCCATTATAGAATCAATGGTGGAAAATATGCAAGAGACAATTTTGGACCGTTGGTTGTCTTTTGGATTCAAACCCAGTCCTATCTTATTATATAGATATATATATATGGTGATGGATCTAGGGACAAAATATTTACCAATACTTTTGACACTAAATCCTAACCATTGTTTTGGATGGCTAGGATTAAAAGTAAAAAGACTTTCTCTCTCTTCCCCTCTTTCTCACGTGTTGTAACTCTCTCTCTCTCTCGTTCTCACTGCTCTCTCTCTCCTCACGACATCCCCTCCCCACTCTCCTACCAACACCCCATTGCCAAATTACCTCCAGGAATAATGTCCCATATAATGTCACAAGAAATCTTATTAGAGAAATAGACAAAGTACACAAAAATTACACCCACTATTATTTAGATACTACGCCCTAATATCCATCAAAATCAAAAGGAAAAATAAGATATACTTGTAAAAAGATCTAGATTTTTTGGGATATTGCATTACCGGATGAAGACATGCAACCCACGGGCTCTCTCGATTGCAGCTCGTCCGCGACATTATATGTGTTGAACCTCTCTCTCTCCCTCCCCTGCTCTCGACCTTACCCGTTTTGAAAGAAACAAAACAGGAAAGAAATGCAGATTCGGCTGCTCCGAGCAACGGTAGCAGACGACTCCGGCACACCATCATACTTAATTTAGGTGTCAAACGAAATCTGTAAATGGGTGTGTTTTATTTTCAATTGATGTAACTATGCTATCCTCTTGTTGGTATTTATTGTTCATTTTTGTTTTGTTTGGTGAAAATTAATCGTCGTGGAAGAAGAAGATTCAGTGAGATACATTTTTTTGTTTTGCCTAGATTTTCATTTGGATTTTCTTATATAAATTGTTGAAACTTTCCGCCATTACTGTGCTTGTTTTTCATTTATGTCCATGTTTGGGGTGCCCCTGTTTTTGGATCTGGGATTTACAGTTGACACTTGACAGGAGGGAGGGAGAGAGAGAGGGAGGGGTGCGTGAGGGAGAGAGGGGAGAGAGAGAAAGTGTGGTCTTTTTACTTTTAATCCTAGCCATCCAAAGCAATGGTTAGGATTTAGTGTCAAAAGTATTAGCAAATGTTTTGTCCCTAGATCCATCCCCTATATATCATTCATAAATAAGCTGTAACTGCAAGAAAAAAAATATATATCGTTTATTTTGTAGGGCTCATCAAGTACTTGGATCATCCATGCAAAAAATCAAATTAAATTAATTCGACATCTTGATAGGTATATCAAAAAATTGAATTTTATTTTATAAAATGGACGGTCATGGATTGTAAATGATTTTAGAAGTTAATCTATCTATGACCATCAATTTTATAAAATAAAATTCATATTTTTGATATACCTATGATGTCCAATCTAACTAATTTTTTGCATGAATGATCTACTCGGCTAGCCCTATAAGATGAACGATTCAGATTACTCGATTAATGTATGGTGGAGCCCACACAATGGTCGCAATGGAAACCGCTTGGTTTCTACCGCTGCCGGACAATATTTACACTCCAATTAAAAATATTTAAATGAGTGCAAATAGTTAGTTCAAAGATTATTAAAAATTAAAATTCTCCGTTTACAAAGTAATAATATGAACCATGTCACTACAAAATACGATCCATAAAGCCTCGGGTTATAATTATCATATTGAACATGTAATGATAGGAATTATCCACCAACTCTTATTTCTGTTTTGGGTTTTCCCCCATATTATCCACCCCAACAGCACCTTGTACATTCAAGAACCACAAATTCGAATGGAAAAAAAAGGGTTATTTGCAAGGACGTCCCTTTAACTATCACGTTTTATCAACATGACCCCTCATGTTTAAAACTCATCAACATCACCTCCTCAACTATCAAAACTAAGCTACATCACCCCCTCTGTCCAAATCCGTTACAATTTTGGACGGAAACAAGAGAAAAGACTAAGATACCCTTGTCATGTTAAAAATGTTAATTAAAAGTACCCACAATTTTTCAAAAAAAACAAACAAAAAACTCGTCTCTCACTCTCTCATCCCCTCTCCCACCCACCACCACCACCATCACCACCACCACCACCACTCTCTCCTCCCCCCATTTTTGCCGAAATGTCACCACCACAACTCTTACCTCCCCTCTTTTCTGCTGAAATCCCACCACCACAACTCTCATCTCCCCTCTTTTCTGCTGAAATCCTAAAGCTGAGGCCATTCTCGTCCAAAGAATCAAATATGGTTTTTGAGGAAACCCACTGATTAAATCTTTTCTGACGTTGCTGGAGGAGCCGTGGGAGGTGGCCGAGTGGACGTAGAACTGGTTGGGCTAGGTCGACGCGGGGGGTCGAACACAACGAACTCGTTGGCCAACTCGGTGTAGACCGGTACTAGCTCCGGCTTGAACCCGCTCATGATGGTCCTGGCCATGCCCTCGACTTCCATGTTGAACGCCTGCTGGACGAAGCCGTTCATCGGCGCCGGGTTTAGAGACGAGTTGTTCGACCCAAATATCAATCTCAACCTCTTTGCCCCATCAAACACGGAACCTCCATTGTTCACTGTTCCAGATCTGGTCAAAATCGAAGCTTCTCAAAAATCGATTTTGATTAGTGGGCTAGGTGCGCCTCACTGAGATGATCATGTTGGTGGTGACGTAGTTGAGTTTAGTCACCGGAAGAGTTCGAACGGTCGATTTGAACGGTGACGGGCGGAGGCGGAGGCGGTAGCGGCTCCAAGGTTGATCAGAGAACGAGAGATCGTACAAAAGTTTGGAGCATAGAGTCTTGTTCATCTCGTCGAGACGATTCAAGATCCGGTCAAAACGTCGCCGGAAACCTCCAGGGTAAGCTTCACGCGTCGATTAAAGGCGGCGCATGGAGAAACTGGGTTTGGGGCAGATAATCGTCTTCGATTTTGGGTCCTTTTCTTACTGTCATGGTGTGCTCGATCTTTGTAGGTCGTGATGGGGGCTAGAGTTGCTAGTATACCGTCAACAATGACTCAACATACTGCAATAAAATGCCCATAAAATGCCACGAACAACCCTCTGATATGTGCCCAAAGGAATATAAAAAAGGGCTCTGGGAATTTGTTATAATTAACATTGTCACAGAACTGCACATATGGGTTTGAGTTTGGGTTTGGAGTTTGGAGAGGATAAGAGATGAGTGGGGTAAGAGAGGAGAACATATGGGAGAGGGCATTTTAGGTTAATTTTTATTTTCCCGTCCAAAATACTTCTTTTTCCGTCCAAAAAGTCAACATTTCTTAACAGAATTGGACGGAAGGGGTGTAGTTGATGAGTTTGGATAGATAAGGGGGTGAGGTTGATGAGTTTTAAACATGAGGGGGTTATGTTGACAAAACGTGATAGTTGAAGGGGTGTCCTTACAAATAACCCAAAAAAATGCCACACCAAGGGTTTGGCATCTCTGACTAATCGGAGTCGAGAAAAACTTTTTCACCGAGCTTTTCGTGAAAAAGTGTTTATGGAGTAAACCACGCGACCGTCCAAAAGTATTTTGGATTGTCCGGAAAGCTCTGCAAATGACGAAACAGACAGCTGAGATCGTTCAGCTCTGCAAATGGCTTATTCACGGCGCCTCCTCCGCGAATAAGCCAATCTCATCAAAGCCATGGTCAATTCACGTAATGGCCAATCACGGGTGACATAATTTCGTCGACCCCGCGTAGTCCTCTAGCCTCTCTAATCACTGTCCAACCCAGCTCCTCAAATCCTATTCTTTACCTCATGATCTATGATCTATCGTTGGTCAATTAACCATCTCTACCATTCCTACAACCTCTCTCCCACCATTTACCGCCACCAAAGCACAACCACAATCCCTCTCCCAGCCTGAACCCACCATTTGTTCTGCTCTGGTCCTTAATTTGCTTAATTAAGACGAGTCATATTTCATTAATATGGCGCGCACACCCTTGCAATTAATCATGGAAATGTGGTAATTGAAATGATTCCTGTCTAATAAGAGAAGTCATAGCCTTGGATTCACAATTGGGTTGGGATTATGGGGAGAAACAGAAATAGATAACGGATTGGTGGCTTTTCCATTTTATATTTTCAAGAGCAGTTTTAGGGATGTATTTCCTGGTGACATAATTAAAAAATTGCTTTGATGGAACAGGAGAAGAATCCTCGTTTCCGTGAGAGTGGAGACTCTGATGATGATGAGGAAGACGTTTGTAAGAGCATCTCCTACCCATACTCTATATCTCTATTTGAGAGTATCAAAACACTCCAACCCATCTTCTCAACCCTCCTCCATTTGAGAGTATTGGATTTTGATCCTTTATATTTAGAGGGTAGAGAAAATATAGAGGATCATCTCTAAAATATTATTCACCTTTTTAAAAGATATTTGTCCTTGTTTGCTTTTCTTAATAAATTTTTATACCAACCATATCCTCATGAGAGTATAAAAAAAGGTTTTTTTCGGTAAAGTGATTTTAGAGACAAAAATAGAGTGTTTGTGGTTGGTGTAAATATGAATAGTAATTTTCTCTATAATCACTTTATGAGTAAAAAATATTATTTTGATACTCTCAAATGGAGTATTGGATTGGAGATGCTACGATCTTACCTGAATTTAATCGCGGTTTGAAGATCTGCGAAGTAATTGCCTCTGCCCTTCAGCACCTATGGTATAACAAATCCTGTTCAAATATAGTAGCAGGGTATCATAGGTTGCAATCTTGCTACTTGCTAAAAAAGAGGAAAATTTTCAGTACATGCCCTGCTGCTGGATCATGCTAAGATTTTACTCTTTCATATATACCGTACTGCTGGAAAATTACTGGGTAGTTTTGGGGAACTGCAACGTGATAACTCAATGCCTTTAATGCTACACGTTCTTGTGGAGTTCGCAATTATATGTTGAAGGGCATTGGGGCACTATGTGAAGGTGACCCAAGAGCATTGAATCAAGAACTCAGTTTTGCTACTTAAATTCCTCTAATGCCGTGTTCACTTGTATGAAAGCTGGGATCTGTAGCTCAATATCCCTTTTCCCAATTAGAGTGTATGAATAGAAATTTATTTTAATCATCTACTACTCTAAGCGCTCGATTGGATGATGTTTACGATGGATGTATTACACAATACACCTGGATGAGGGGTTGATGGAAGTGGTTTTGCACTGTTTGAAATCCCTTTTTTCCTCTATATTAACTCATCCCCCTTATTCACTAATACACCAACCAGTCATAAACTATTGCTACCTCTCGAGCTAGCAATAGCTAATCTGGTTTAAATGAAGGAAGTTGATGAGCAAAGAAATTGAATCAGGTTTTTAGGTCTATCCTTTATGATGTCTTCCGACTTTGATTTGGGGCCAAGTTTCACAGTATTATGTTTCCATAGTCTCTTTAGTTAAGAGGTAACTATTTTAACGATAAAACTTTCTGAGTGCAATCACATTGTGCATTCATTGTCAAAGGTTAGGTTCATATTGCTATCGATTGGGCTTAACATGATCACTAGTAATAATATATTTTAACAAGGCATAACAAACAAGTTATGCCTTGTTCTGGTTCTGTTATGCTTGTAATTGGGTTTTGGTTATACTCATAATGGTTTTGTTATGCCAAAAGTTGCGGTCATTTTGGGGACACCGTAACTTTTGGCATATGGAATGACATTGGTGTCCCTGATCATTTTGGGGACACCGTAACTTTTGGCATAACAAAACCATTATGAGTATAACCAAAATGCTTGACGATTTCCTAATCCTAGATTAATTGGTTGCCCCAAGCGGAGGGCGGAGACCGTCGTAGCACAATATCCGGTAAGACCGGAGTCGAATTCACAAAGACGGTGATGTGTGGTGACTTAAAAATTCGGATTGTTATAATTTAAACGGGCTCTTAGGCAGCCACCTCTTGTCGATTGATTGAGATTAACTAAAACTTAAGGAAACAACTGTTCTTTCCGAATAATTAAAAAGGAGGTATGGTCGTAGGGTTCATAGCACTCGTAACCAGTTCGGATTAACCTGCTCTGTTTGGAGTTCTTAAAAACGTTTAATTCTACATTGAAAAAGATATCCCGCAAGATGCGAGACCCTATGGTCGCCGTACACCCATGCGCAGCGGAGAATGAGTTTTGGACCCCCATTCCCCCGTTCACATGGGCTCCGACAATGCCCGGGTTTGTCCACGGGAAGTATTTTTCCAATCTAAAATAATTTTTCTATTGTTTGAAAATAGGAGAAGTGCCCAAACTGATCACGGCGTGCTAATCACCCCGCGACCCTACCTATACGACTACTCACTTATTATTGAACAATAAGCAAAAGAAACTCTAACTTGCATCATACTTGGAATGAAAATTAAACAAAAGATTAAAACTAAAATAAGATCCATGAGCAACTTTATTTAAGAACGAAACGTAATACGAGTTACCGGAAGATGTACTCTTGAACAAAACTTGAAAACTTCAGAGGAAAAAGCTCTAGAAAGAAAGGAACGTAAAAAGAAAGCTGCTAAATAAAAGTACGAACCCTAAAACCGGAGTTCCGGGGGTATTTATACAAATCCCCTAATATTTGGAATTAAAGAAAAACGACGACGCAAGGAAATTCCCGCTGGAGCCCTCGGTATCGATACTGAGCATGGGTGTATCGATACAAGTGAAACTGTTCAGCCTTGTATCACTTTTGCACCCACTTGTATGGATACAGGAAATGTTAGTATGGATACCGCATACACTAACGGCATCCCCCAAGACTTGCATTGGATTTGGCCACCCGACGCTCCAACCTTGGCGCTAAAACCGCCTTATTACCTAAAAGAAAAGTAAAAACACAAAAACAAGACAAAGCACGGCATCAAGTGAAAAACGAGATAATACGTGCTTCTAACGCGCTAATTCACCCTACTTAGGAGCTCATATCTAAGATATCACGCGCCTATCACAAAACTCATTACAAGCATAACAGAACCTTAGCAAGGTATAACTTGTTTGTTATGCCTTGGTTGGGTTTGGTTATACCTTGGTTGGTTTTTTGGATATTCCTTGGTTATGCCTTGTTTGGATTCTGTTATACTTGTAATGAGTTTTAGTTATGCTCATAATGGTAAAGTTATGCTAAAAATTACGGTGTCTCCAAAATGACCGGGGTCACCATAGCATTATCCTTTATTTATTGTACTGACAACTACGATATGACGAATTGGATCTTGTAGTTATATTTTTTTCCCTTCTTTGTTATGGGAAATCCAAACTACTCCACCAAACATGACTTAAGTTGCCTCATGAACACCACCACGCAACTAATTTTAACTTACAAACACAAACATGAATTACATGTGTACATATTTGCTTGCCAAACCTTAATATAGAAACCACACATAAACCCACAGACTGCTCTGATTATTTCTGACCATCTTATTTCACATTCTACCAGACACGTTCACTCTTGTAGTTTTCAGAAATGCTGGGGACACGCCTCTCAGCCACTTCACAGATATTCCTCTCTCACAAGCTGTGGACTCCACACATCTGTAGGCTTCACTACTTGTGAGGGAGGAACTTCTGGAGATTGGCTGAGAAGCGGTGTGTGTAGCATGATTGGCTTAACATATTTAGGAACACCCTCCAGTCCCAAACCCTATCTTCTCACCTGCAATATCATAAACCACATCCAAAGTCTCCTGGTGCAAACTCCCCAAAATACTCACATCGGAGGCATCGCTGTTTCCGGCGAACGAAAGGCAAACCTTATCCAAAGTGTGGAAGTAGAGAATCCCCACGTCACTGATCGGGACCTCGATATTCCCGCCGAATAAGAAACTTATCGTAGGAATCTTCACGGCATCGTACACGTTATAATTATAGCACGTGTCTAAAAATGAAAAACCTCCATACCGGAAGCCGCTACCCTCCGTTGCTTCAAGAAAACTTGTACGGAGAGCAGCGTAAGCCGCGGACGGAAGTCTTGTGATGACGGTGCCGGTGTCGATTATGGTGCCGGGAGTTTTGAACACTGATTCGGAGACCGGTATCCTACGTCCGCCGACTTTAATCCCGATGAGGTCGACGAAGTAAAACGACGGCGCTTTTGGATTGACGGGTGACGGAGTGAATTTGATATTCTTGGAAGTCGTTCCCCCCTTTCCGAAAGTTAGGGTTCCGGTGCTAACCGGTGTTGGAAGACAGTAGGAGAAGTACTTTCCGTATTTCGAAGCGGTTTGGGAGACGGCGGATAAGGGGTCGCGGCTGAGGCCGAGCAGTCCGGCAGTATCGTAGAAGGGGTATTGGTTGTTTCTGCCGCAGCCGAAGATGAAATTGGGGAAAACGTCGGAGGGAGTTATGGTCAGTTTTTCGTAGCCGAGGAATCCAACAGAGGAGGAGTCGCCCTCGATATCTCCTCCGTCTTGAATGTCGTAGGCGCAGGTGGCGGTGGAGCAATCGGTTGAGACTCCGGTGGCGGAGGTGAGTTGGGAGCATTGCGGTGCGTCACAAGTTATGTTTCTGTATGATTTCGACGCGGACGGGTTGAATATGGGCTCTCTCTGATTGTAGCACCTATATATTAGCATGAGTTTATCATATATAGAATAGAAACATTTCATTTGAGATGGGTATAACTTATTCACAGGCCGTGCAATATCAGTCGTCCATTTCGACAATCAATAGTTAAGATATATGTATAAACTATTACCGGTAATAAAAATCTATTCCCGATAATAGTTTGTTTGTAATCGGGATCGTCCAAAATACTTTTAGACATATGAGATTGGGTCTCCGTGAGCCTCCATAAAAATGTTATTTTCTACATTAGATATAGCCCAGCAGTCGAAAAACTAGTGTAAAATAACAAAAATGATAAGATCCATGACACTGAATTCATGAAACTATATATGAAACTATCTGGACCGTTGAAAGTGAATCTTACCGGGCCTCATAAAAGAATCTTACCTTTTGTCCTCAATTGTTGGTTCATTTACGGTATTTATGTATCCAACAAAAAATAAATAAAAATTTGTATCGTTTATAGATTGTTCTTGAATTAACAACACCGTTTAAGTGTTCTAAATAAGATTGTTTAGACGGCACAAACAAGTTTAAGAAAATTGACTGCCATAGAGTAGGATTTTTTTTTTAATCAGCAAAAGAAATTTATTAATCATTAAAACAAGTTACAATGATTAAAATGATAGATTAGCATTTTTTATCCGATTATGAAAACGGCCACAGAAGGAAAATCAGGAATGGAGACGGAAAGAGCATTTTCAATATAGCAATTAGGTGTGTAAATTTGGCCCAGTGGCCCGAAGTCTTTCCGAGCCGATTAAAATCTAGCACTGCCCTGGCCTGATTTTAGCCCAGCCCTAGGCTGCACCCGATTTTAAACTAAAGGTTGCAATTAAAAGCATATATCCCGGTTCAGAAAGAGAGCTACATGAACGTTTAGAATCTTAAAGCTCGAGTAATATATACTTTGTGCATGGCTCACACTGAGTCCAAGTGAGACTGCTAGCAGTGTCCAAGATGAGAGATAGATTCTTTTTGGGAGTCCCAAGTCCAACCGTCACGTAGAATTTGCCGAATCGAGAAACGGGATTGGCAGGGAGGGTGGCTCGCGATCCCTTGGTTCTGTTTGGGGCCTTCTTCGAGCCAAGTCGGCGTTGAATTGACGCGACTCGGGATTGATCATGAGAGAGGATCTGGGTCATTGTTGGAGCACTGGCTTGGTCTTGATTTATTTGAGAGCATGGTCCATGTCGATGAACAACTTTCAGTGATCCCCTCTTGCTTTGATCTAGGAATAACAAAGTTTTTCACACTTATATATACAGAGAGAGAGAGAGAGAGAGAGAGAGAGAGATGCATGTAATTACCTTTGGTGGAAGGGTTGCAAACAGAAGATGGCATGAGAGAGCTGATTTTAACCATATGGTAGTCGTAATTGGTGTTTAAAGTCTCTCCACCACCCAAAGCAAATCCTTTATTTGGGGAGCAGATAGTTAGGGAGAAAGAAACCAAAAAAGCATAGAAGAGGAAGCTAATGGATCCATGAATGGGAGTGGCCATCGAACCTATTTCCTCCCTAGTTTCTCTATCAATTACAGCACTTGCCACACACACACATATATACTGGTTTTTTTTTATAACTCAGGTGGCCTCGGGTCAGTTTGCGCAGATATTCGACTAATCTTGAGGGACCATCTCATCGCCCACTTGCGTGAATTCCAATTAAAGTTATGGACTAACTCCATAAGAGTTAATAAAGCTTGAGAGGTGTCAAACATAAGATTAGGAGGGAGAAAAGTAACTTAACGACCGATACGTAACGGTTTTTTAGGATGCCAATACCGTTACACCCCGGTATATTGGTGAGAGGGGAAAGTGGCCGGTTCCCGTTACGTAATGGTGCGTTTACGATTCACAGATCGAATCATGGCCTTTACAGCCGCTACCGTTGCTGCATTTAAATTTTTCTTCTGTCAATTTTTTTAAAAAGATTTACGACCTATTCAACCGGCCGCTAACTTCTCGTTATGTATCATTCGTTACTTCCGATATCGTTACATCCGATATCGTTACACCTCGAACGTTATCATTACGACTTATGTGTCCCAATACCACTATGTAAAACCACTACGATTTATATGCTGGATTTTATAATGGACTTTGATTCAACCTTTCAAGTCAAGCACTAAGAGAAAGATTATCCTTAATTTCTTATGGGCAAATTAGGGACCAATCTCCACTATCCCACTTCGAAAAACTCTGGTGGTACTCCGTGGAGGGTCTCATAATTGGTTGCTGTAAAATGAGTAGGACAAATGGAAAGTAAAATGAGTAGGACAAATGAAGGCACTCCGGGTCCAACATCATTTGAAGAATACAATTAATTTTTTATCCGGTTAAAATTAAACAAAGAACCAAACAATGGAAAGTAATAATTACATAAAGAGACCAAATGGTGCATGCCCGGCCCACATTCAATGCATGTGGTGAATTGAGACCACCTCCAGAATAAATCTGAATCACATGATATTGATTGATACACAAATAGGCAATCAGGTAATTAATGATAAGACGCAGTAGTGTAAATATAAGCTTTTTCCTAGTATCCTAGGACTAATAAGATAAGAGGAGAAGCTTCCTAGTCAAGGTCATGGGTGTAATAGAATGCCAAAACATCATCCCAAATTGTGCCTTTTTACTGCAGCTCCATTATGATGAGTGCTAGCTGCAATACTTCTCTCCGTATATAATGGAGACATCATTTCCTTGTAGAAAATTAATCAACATTCAATCACTACCTCTCTCTTTTTTTTCTCGGCGAAAGTTATAGTATGTATAGTTTTTTTTTTTTTTTCAATCGGTAATAGGAAGCTATGAATTTGGGACTTCTACGGCTCTATAGGACATATATGGCTCCCGAAGCATGGGCACGTGGTGTTTTGGTCACTCCTGTGGTCTATGACCAAGTATGTATATGGACCTTACATAAATATGTGGTGTTGGAGCATCTTAGAGTATCATTACTTGACATCCGAGACTACCTAATAATTACTCAACGTGTCTAGTACTAGCAAAATCCATTACTTATAGGCAAAGATGGTGTCAGAATTTTTGCGTAGGAAACGAATTTTGATGATAATTTTTTTTCCAATGTAAAAGTATTGTTTTTAAAAATTGTAGTGGGGCAACAACCCCTACTAACCCTCCAGCTGGCTCCATCCTTGCTTACAAGATATGTTTTGGAGGTACTTTTGCCATTTAAATTCTTCTAATGCCTCGATTGTTTTAGAGTTGAGATAGGTTAGATCCGTCCGATTTCCAATTATGGCTTGTGTAAAAAATTCTTCCAATCCGTTTCCAGTTATGGCATATGGGTTATGTGTGAGAATATTCTATCCCCTTCTTTCTTTTCTTTCTTTTTTGTCTCCGCAAAAGATATTTTCTAACCATTTATGATGAAAAACAAAGATTACATTAAGGACCAAAAGGGAAAACCCATTGTATCCCCTTCTTTCAGTCTATGTTCTTACACAATATTCTAACATACTGCTTCTCAAAAGGGTATTCAAGCACCCTCTTGGCCCTTATTTGATTCTTATTCCTACCTACGTACACAAGCTTTTTATTTAATAGAGTAATGCCAGAAACTATCATTCTTATATTATTTGCTCTCACCAATGACGACGAGGATACGAGATTCATATCACCAGGTGTGAAATATCCTCGTCCTTGTCGTTACCTGTGAGAGAACATAAGAATAGATGTGAAGTTACAATTGTGCCAAGCATTTCTTTTCTCAAATTAGCTTTTAACATAATTAAGAACACCCTCCAGTCCCAAACCCTATCTTCCCACCAGCAACATCATAAACCACATCCAAAGTCTGTTGCTGCACATTTCCAAAAATACCCACGTCGGAGGCATCACTGTTACCGGCGAACGCAAGACAATACCTCGATGAACCGACATAGACGAGTATCCCCGATACGTCAATGGGAACCTCGATGTTTCTGGCGAACAAGAAGCTTATCGTCGGAACCCTAACCGTATCGTAGCCAGTGAAATCGTAGCACGTGTCGAGAATCGACACCCCTTCGGTTCTGTTGTAATCCTTGGTCGCTTCCCGGAAACTTGTCCGGAGAGCGGCGTATGCACCCGGCTGAAGCCGGGTGATGACGGTGCCGGAGTCGACTATCGTCCCAGGAGTCTTGAACACCGATTCGGAGATCGGTAACTTCTGTCCGCCGACTTCAATCCCGACGATGTCGACAAAGTAGAACGTTGTCCCTTTTGGATTAACCAGTAAAGGAGTAAACTTCAAGTAAGTGGACTTTGTTCCTCCTTTCCCGAACGTTAGGGTTCCAGTTGAGCTCGAATCTGATGGGAGACAATAGGAGAAGTACTTTCCGTATTTGAAAGCGGTTTGCGAGACGGTGGAGAAAGGGCCGCGGTCGAGGCCGAGTAGTCCGGCCGCGCCGCGGAAGAGGCCTTGGTTGTTCTTGCCGCAGCCGAAGATAAAACGAGGGAAGACGTCGGAGGGAGTCAGCGTCAGTTTTTCGGAGCCGAGGAGGCCGACGGAGAAGGAGGAGTCGCCGTACTGGATGCCGTAGACGCAGGTGGTGGTGGCGCAACGCGGCGAGACTCCGGTGGCGGAGGCGAGTTGGGAGCACCGTGGTGAGTCGCAAGTTATGTTTCTGTATGATTTGGACGAGGAAGGGTTGAAGGTGGGCTCTTGTTGTTGGTAGCACCTATTGGTGTGGATTTATCATGAAAATACATACATTAGTAATGCTGAAATTATACAATAGTTCGGGAGTACCGTTACGTGGTACTTCAGACCATTTTACAATGAATCCGAGACGAATGTGTGGTTGTGAAATAATTCGGAGTACCACGTGACGGTATAGTCAAAAACTATAATAAAATCACAAAAATCCTATCCTTTCCGTCCTCAATTGTTGGTCCAATTATGTTAGTTTGGTTAATAAATTTCTTTTCGCGATCGAAAAAAAAAATATGTTGGTTCATTATCGGTGATTGTAGATAATATTCATATGTATAGTATGCACATTCAAGAACTATAACAATATCACAAAATCTACCATTTCTTTCCTCAATTGTTTGTTCGTTATTAGTGATCGTAAAAAGGTGAAAATATGTACTACAGAAACACCGCCACATGGCATTTCAAACTACTCCATAATCACACATTTTCATACGATCCATGACTAAGTACATGGATCTCACATAAATACGTGGTGGTGAGGAGATCGATTTAGAATAATTACTCCAAAAAATCATGTTTTACTGTATCAATTAGGATCAGTAATATAGGGTTCATGTTTTGAAACTAATGGACCACAATATGTCACATTTTTACACCGGTCTTTTATGATTATTATGTTCTTCGCACAGACTCAATTTAAACTAAAAAGTTGCTATTTAACTTGAATCCTACTCCAATATTCAAAATAAAACAAAATAAATGATTATTCTAGTGGGCCCTGCAAAATATACGTATCAAAAAGAGTAAACTGAGTAAATTAATAAAATCACCCCAAGGTTTCTATAAATTACACATTGCCCCTCATCTATGGGAATTTACAAAATACCCCTGTCTATAAACAAATTATTCTATTTTCGTGATGTAACCGCAAGAAAATTCAACAAAATCTGCCTTACATTATCAAATTCTAACACGATGGACCACATTGTCCTTTTGGGGCTTGTGATCAAAAAATGCAGAGGGGTGAAAATAGCCTTCACAGGCTAAAAAAAGGTAAGTTGGTCCATTGTAAGTAGAATTTGATGTTATCAGACAAATTCCATCAAATTTTCTAGCGGCTATATGCTTCACAAGAAGAGATTAATTAGTTACGAGAGTGGAGTTTTTCTTTTGTAATTTTCCAAAGGTGAGGGGCATGAAATAATTTTTAAAAACTTTGGGGGTGATTTTGGTCGTTTGCCCAAAAAATTTAAAATGGAAGTCTAGAATCTTAAATCTCGAGTAATACTTTACGCATGGCTCGCATTGAGTCCAGGTGAGGCCGCTACCGGTGTCGAATATGAGAGAGAGGTCCTTTTTAGGAGTCCCGAGTCCGACTGTTACGATGTAGTTACCCGAGCCGATTGAGTTGCCAGACTTGGCTGGGAGGGTGGCTCGCGACCCCCGAAAACTGTTTTGGGCCTTGCTGAAGCCGAGTCGATGTTGAATTGATTCGACTCGGGATTGGTCATGAGAGAGGATCTCAGTCATAGTTGGAGCACTGGCTTGGTCTTGGTTGAGTTGAGAGCATGGTCCATGTCTATGAACAACTTTCAGCGATCCAATTTTGTTGTGATCTAGAAAAGAAAGAAAAGAAGTTTTCTTACACAATTAAGAATTCGTTTGTTTGACATCCACAATAATTATATATATTAACCAAGTGTATTTACTAAACAAGGCCTATAAAAAGTAAAACAAAAAAAAAAAGTTCACTAAAGGGGGAAAAAATTTGAGAATGATAGTTTTACCGTGATTTTGTTCGTTTTTTATGAACTTTTTCAATTTCGGTCCAAATTTTTGCACTTTACCACACTGTCATGTCGGGACGAATACTTGACCAAAATTTTTCACCAAGAATGGGCGCGTGCACACACACATATATATGAGAGAGAGAGAGAGAGAGAGAGAGAGAGAGAGAGAGAGAGAGAGAGAATCATGCATGTTAACCTTTGGTAGAAGGGCTGCAAACGGAAGATGGCAGGAGAGATGTAACTTGAATTGTATGAAAAGTCTGTCCACCACCAACAGCAAAGACCTTATTTGAGGAGGAGATCAGAAATATCGAAAGAGAAACAAGAAAAGCATAGAAGACATGGCCAATGGAGACAATAGTGATGGGAATACTGGCCATCGGACCTATTTCCTCCTTAGTCTCTCAATTAGCACTTGTGCTATATATACACATATAGACACTTTAATTCAACCTTTCAAGTCAACCACTAAGAGAAGAATCTATGCACCAATCTCCACTATATCGACTTCAAAAACCACTGGTATAGTGGTCCTTGGAGGCTTTCTTAGTGGCCTTTGAACGATGAATTGGGGGAGAGCTGTTGTGCTTGTGCACAACTTGCATGGTGTGCACAATCTGAGCCGTCGGATCGTGCAACTGAGATGAGTTTCGAGATGAGTCCATCACCGTTGGCTCTCGGTCGTCCATTGCCGAGATGAGTTCCGAGCAGTTGTTGTATGCACGACATGTTGTGCACATCACACATCCACAAATAGATGTTCGGACCGTCAATATGACATACAAAAATAATCATGGGTGTAATGGAATATCAATGCAACCGTGCTACTAGCACAAATTTTTGTGCACATATGATGCACATACATTTTTGTGGGGCCCATTTCGGGTCCCACAAAAATGATCTGAACCGCTCATATTTTTTAAAATATTTTTTGGAGGGTTCTTGTGAAAAATCAGCTCCAACAGATATCGGTAAGGGCTTTCCTATGTGTACATGATATGTTCAAAAAAATCTGTGTGGGAATCATTACGGATGTCCAAGTATCTATCATCCCAAATGGCAAATGGTGCTTTTATTGCATGTCCACTATGATGAGAGCTACTTGCAATATTTCTCTCTACATAAAAAAAACAACAATTTTTAGTGATGTCTAGAACAATCCCAGTGGCTTCAGCCATTGCCATTTTCTGGCCATGAACAGTATAAAATTTTGAATTGGTGCCTTTTTGGCATTTTTAAACTAACTTTCATCAACTGTCATTCTTTATTCTTCATCATCCTCTATTCCTTGCTCGTCAGTGTAACTTTCATCAACTGTCATTCTTTATTCTTCATCATCCTCTATTCCTTGCTCGTTAGTGTAAGTTGTGTCCTTCTAACGAATACTATGGACTTCGCAACGATCATATAAAACACAATTGAACTCAAAGGGCATGCATGAGTAATATCTTTCTCCCTCATATAGATACCTAGGTATATGCCAATTGCTCTGATTTCCACTAAGGATGAGTAATAATCTGTTCAAAGGGCATGAGTAATCTCCACTAAGGATGAGGGCTAGCTGCATTTCAATTCCATTGTGACATGCATTATGTTCTTTGTATGAATAAAAACATAAATCCATCAAATCAGTGGAACTTTGGTTCCTTGACCTATCATAGCTACTAGTGAAGCACGAGTCAAATGGAAAAAGAGTAGCAAAACTATATAATTACGGAGGAGAACCCGAAATTTCCAAAAGCGGTTGCAATAAAATAAAATAATGAAACACTGCACTATCTACACATTAGGCATTATTTTAAGTTGACGGAGTCAAATCATGGGATATATTCCGATCTAATCCCTCACTCTCCCAGAGGTTTAAGTTATTCCAGTTTCTAATTTTTTTTTTGCTCGGCAAAAAGGAACTTTTATAAATCTCGAAGGGGTACATCGAGGAGGAGTCAAAAATTACATAGAGCTAAAAGTAAAAGAAATATATCCAACCAAAGTTGGATAAACACCTCTTTAATCCAATCTACACCTTCACTTTTCGAATCCCATCCAAATAACCTTTGAAATCCTCCACTGTGTAGATCCTGATGTTAAATTTTGCTTTCATCCACATAGCTACTCTTGTTTTAACTAAATTTGCCACTTCTGAAGCCTGAGTAGTTGCCCCATTGAATATATACCCATTCCTCATTAGCCAGATGGACCAGAGTGTCGCAAAAAAACATACTTCCCAGATATGCTTCTCCAAATTTCGGAACCTATTCCCAAACCACCAAAGTGCTAACTCTGCTAAAGAGGATGGACAAACCCACTGAATGTTCCACCAAGCCACAATTTCTGACCACACCACCCACGAAAATCGACACTGAAGGAGCAAGTGTTGAGGTGTTTCCACATGCAAATCACATAAGGGGCAAACTGCTAACTGAATTTCAGAAATTAAATTCCTATCGAAAAGTACCGACCTTGTGGCAACCTTATCTTGAATGGCCATCCATGAGAAAATTTCCACTTTGGGGGGACTCAGATTCTTCCACAATGACCCGAGTAAAGTATTTCGTGGCTGTGTCTGGTCTTCCCATTGCCTATAAACCGATTTTACAGAAAAAAACTTTGTCGGCTGTCCAAAGCCATTGTAACAGATCAGGCTTTGAAGGGTCTAAAGTCACACCATCTAGTCTTTGTTTCAACAACTCGTACTGTTGGTGTTCCCGAACCCTTAAAGTGCCCCTAAACAACAAATTCCACTCACCATTGCCCCTTAAACCACAGAGACTGCTCAGAACCTCCTCCTGTTGAGTTGATCGCCTATACAACCTGGGAAATTCATCTTTAATCGCTAAAGTACCCAGCCACGTATGCTCCCAGAATAGCGTATCACGACCGGAGTTTACCTGCACCTTGAACCCCTCTCGAATAGAGAATCCGAGTGCCGAACCAATATTGCCAACCGAACAAATGTCCCTCCAAACATTAGATATCGACCCAGACCCAGGCGAATACGGGAGCCAGCTCCTTTGGTCCAAATTGTATTTTCCCTTAATAACTTTTACCCACAGAGAGTTTTTATCGCTGCTAAACCTCCACCACCACTTAGCGAGCAGAGCCAAATTCTGTTGTAACAATCTCTTGATCCCTAGACCCCCGTTCTCCTTTTTCATAGTGATCCTCTCCCAATTGACCATGTGCATTTTCTTCTTATCCGGTGTATCACCCCAAAAAAATTGCCTTTGTAATTTCTCAAGCGTTTTGGCTACTTCCACAGGCATTTTGAAGAGGGACATAAAATAAATCGGCAGAGTGCTAGAGTTGTGATTGATCAACGTAAGCCTGCCCCCCGTAGACACGGTTCTCGTTCTCCATACACATAACCTCTTTTGAGTTCGTTCTAGAACTGGTTCCCACGTTTTCACCCTTCTCGGATTAGCACCTAGCGGAAGCCCAAGGTATTTAATGGGCAGAGACTCCACTTTGCATCCCATCACCTGTGCAAGTGCTTGAATATCCTGCTGTTGAACTTTTACACCACAAAGGGAGCTTTTAGAGTAGTTAATTTTCAGACCGGACATTAACTGGAAGCACCTGAGAATTCGCTTGATGTTCTCCATTTCCCCGAAGTCATTGTTGCAAAAAAGAATTGTATCATCGGCGAACTGGAGATGAGAGATAGTCACTCCATTATTCCCCAACTTAACACCTTTAATGATATTTTTCGCCCGAGCTCGTTCCAACATAATATTAAGTGCTTCTGCCACTAAATTGAACAAAAAAGGGGATAAGGGATCCCCTTGCCTTAGCCCTTTTTGTGTTTGGAACTCTTGCGTAGCTGCCCCATTAATCAAGACAGACATCGACACTGTGGAGCAACATTCTTTAATCCAACCGCGCCACCTGCCCCCAAAACCTACTTTCTTAAGCATATCCATTAGAAAACCCCAGTTAACACAATCATAGGCTTTCTCGAAATCCAATTTCAGAATTAAACCACCTTGAGCAGAGTGCTTCCAACTGTGAATAGCTTCATTGGCAATTAACACACCATCCAAGATCTGTTTTCCCCCAACAAAAGCAGCTTGTGCTTCACCAATGATATCAGGAAGATGTTCTTTAAGCCTATTAGCTAGTACTTTTGATAGAATTTTGTAAATACTCCCCACCATGCTAATAGGCCTAAAATCCTTAAAAGTAGTAGGACAATCAACCTTAGGGATTAATGCAACAAAAGTGGAATTAATACCTTTCGTTAGCTTTCCATTCCGATGAAATTCCGAGAAAAATTGGATTATTAGGTCCTTCATGAACTCCCACCCCTTCTTGATGAACGAGAAGTTGAAACCATCCGGACCCGGAGTCTTTAAACTATTGCACCCTTTTATAGCAGCCATAATCTCCTTTTCCTCAAACACTCCTTCCAATTGCAATGATACTTGTCTGGACAGTTGTCTCGGAAAATGCCCCCCCAATGTTGGTCTGACCCTTCTTTCCTCTGTAAAATTATTCTGAAAATGAACAACTGCAGCTTCCTTGATTTCGATGGGATCCTCCACTGTTCTACCACCAAATCTGATTGAGCCTACCATATTCCTCTTGAACCTATTATTGGCCATAATCTGAAAATATCTTGTATTCTTGTCCCCCAATTTTAGCCACTTCACCCGAGATTTCTGTCTCCATAGTGATTCTGAGAGCTTATAAATCCTCCAATAATCTGCTTTTGTTTTACATCTCAAAGCCTTTTCATCTGGATCAAGTGGTCTGCCTTCCGCAATGATATCAAGCTGATGCATTTTAGCCTCTTTATCCTGTAAAGCAGAATGGACATCCCCGAACTCCTACTTATTCCAGACCTTCAGTCTTTCTTTGATGGCCCTCAATTTTTGAACTAGAATAAATCCAGCCCATCCCACCACCTGAAACTCATTCCACGTTTCTTTGGCCAAACTCATGCATTTAGGGTTAGAAAGCCAAATATCCATAAACTTGAAAGGTTTGGGGCCCCAATCCCTACTATCATCCCTAATCGTAACTGGGCAATGATCAGAATTGGTCTCGGAAGACCCCATTGCAGGATATTATACTTATCTAGCCATTGTTGAGACACCAGGAATCTGTCCAACCGGCTATGGACAACATGATCTTGATAGTTAGTCCAGGTATATTTCCTGCCAAGCATAGGTATATCAACCAACTCCATGTTGTTACAAAACTCAGTAAAGTCTCTCATGCCCCTATCCACTCGTGAGCAGCCCACCCTTTCACTGATAACCCTTATCTCATTGAAATCCCCCCCTAGGCACCATGGAACAGAGGAACCATTCCTAAGCTCCAATAATTCCTCCCAAAGTACTCGCCTAGACGCTGCATTATTTGGGGCGTAGACATTGACAATCGAGCAGGGAAATTCATTGTAAAGCCTACCAGTTATTAAAATGAAAGACCTTTGGACCTACCATGTTCGGCTAAATAAGCCAACTAGTTTATTTTTTTGTCCTAATTCAAATTTTTTTCGTATTTGCTAGTTTTTCGATCATAATTTTTTACTTTTGAGATTTCTCTCGTCATGACGATGCAATAATCCCCAAAAAATTGACGAAAAATTAACAAGTACGAAAAAAAATTGAATAAGAACAAAAAAATAAATCAATTGGCTTATTTAGCCGAACGGGGAATATCACCTTGTTTAGCCTACAAACAAACATGCCATAGCAAAGAGTACTGTTCTTTGTCCCGCCTCTGTACCCTAATACTTATGAAATACAACATCAAGATACGTGTGCACAAAGACGGCAACTCTGATGTTTAAGGTTTTGCATGAGCAAGGTCGATAATCAATTCCTTGGTTAAACTTTTATATGTTAGTGACTAATTGAAGAAATGTAAAAATGGATGGTGTAGGATCAAGCGCACACCATCTTACCAAAACTCGCAGGTAGTGGTAAAGGCGCAACTCTATTTTCTTATATCATAGCGTAGCAGGCCCCAAGCGCCACGGTTCGACCCGCGTGGACAGAATACTGACCCGCGATCGACAGATGAGATAGGTAGGCAGGCTAGATTCTCCACAAGACCACAACATTCAATCCCTTTCAGATTTTCAAATCCATTCTGGATCCAAAGCATAACTTAAAAATTAGCTAGCTCCACATTTACAATGATGACAATGTTGCCTCTAACTACACGTAAAGTGGCAATGTTGCCCCCAAGTACAGAAGAAAATAAAGCTCCTAACTACATATCACACACCACCCTCGAATCCCTAGAAACAGGAACTAGTGGAAAAAGAGACAAATAACAAACTCTACGGTAAATTACAGTTAACCCCCTCTAACTATGTCTCGGTGACACTTAACCCCCTCTAACTATTATTTTTGGCACTTTACCCCCTCTAACTAACTGAAATTCAAACGGTCATAACTTCTTCGTCCGAAATCGAAAACATGCAAATTATATTTCGATTTTGAGGTCTTGAAGTCAGCTTTCTAATGACACCAAAATCACATCACAATTCAAAGCACACAGAAAGTTATGATCAAAAGAGTAAGGGCTGGTAGACAGAAAGACCGTTTTGATCATAACTTTATGTGTGCTTTGAATCGTGATGTGATTTTGGTGTCATTAAAAAGCTGACTTCAAGACCTCGAAATCGATATATAATTTACATGTTTTCGATTTCGGACGAATAAGTTATGACCGTTTGAAGTTATGACCGTTTGAATTTCAGTTAGTTAGAGGGGGTTAAGTGCCAAAAATAATAGTTAGAGGGGGTTAAGTGTCACCGAGGCATAGTTAGAGGGGGTTAACTGTAATTTACCCCAAACTCTATACCTTGAAAAATCAACATCCTCTAGCTTTGTCCTACAAATCCTACCACGGCGTTCCATCCATATAATACAAACAATTGAACACAATACAATGACAATGCAACAATAAATGATCCAACCATTCCTAGTTCCTCATACACAATATAAACCATTGAACACAAAGATTGCATTAATTAGGTCTCCTCATGTGAAAATTGTCACTACTCATGAGACTCAAGCATGGCAATATGCCATAAAAAAAAAACATTAAACGGCCTCTTCCCAAATCCTTTTCACATAATGAAGATGGGGGGGGGGGGGGGGGAGAGCATTTGGTTATTAGTGATTTTATTGAAGAAAAGCTTGCATGAGAAAAACCAAGAAGAACAAAGTGTCTACCCCTTTTTATGACTAAATTAGGTCTCAAGTTATCACGTATAAACACCAAAGATGCCATTTCAAGCAGTTCTCGTTCCTTGCAATTACATAGAGAATTAAAGTTCAAACGAGTCGGAGCCAAACGAGGAAAAATTTATGAAAGCGTTATTGAGAATTAAGGTTGTGTTTTTCCATCCTTTCACTGCATGGCATTGATTATAAATCTGGCAAGTTTTGGAACTCTGGTTAGAGAATGTCTGTGATGTCAAATTTGTTTATACTTACTTGCATGTAGTTAGTTCTGGGTACTTTTAGAAAACCCCCCCCGAAAAAAAAAAAGTTAGTTCTGGGTAGGTTCGCAGGTTGGTAAAATTATTCGGGGGTTTCCTTCCCCCTTCTGTAATGTGATTCTCAAGTTAGTAGCCTTGATTGTTAGCTAGTGTGATCAAATGTTTACTGTGCTTTATTAGTGATTGCAATATGAACATGTTTTGTTGTTGCCAGATGCAGGTTCCAGCAAATTGTGCAAGTCCAGATGTTTCAGTTGTGTACTCTTTCTCTACATAGGAAGTTTCAAGGGTTTTAATACAGGGCACTCAGTTATCTTTTGTAAGATATTAGTATGTCAGTTTCTGTTTCATTGAGTCCTTTCTTCTCTCCTCATCAGCCACAAAAGGTACATAGGATTCCGTTCCTGTCCCTGTAGGATTTAACCATTCCAAAGTTTGTGACTGACTTGTTTTTAGTATTCTTTCGATTTAAGCACTTTTTTTTATTTTTTATCTAGTGCTAGGTTTTTGGTTCATGGTGGTTTTGCTTGCATTCGATTGTGTTGCGGGGCGGTGCCGCCGGTATTGGTGCATGCAGTGCCATGCTTGTTCACAAAACATTAGAAACCGACTAAGATGGTTTGGTGGCTGAATTGGATTGTTGGATACCTTACCTGATGATCTCTCTGGAAAATTGGAAGGCAGATGGCCCCAAATAAATTTGTCGTGGACAGATGGGTTTATTTTATTCCTACCTTTCTTAAACATATCATGTTACTCGTGTTCACTTCTGTAAAAGTGCATAGAGTCTTATAATTTAAACTTGAAACAGACTGCTCGGGTCAAGTATTTGTAAAAATTCAGGTTAATTGTAATCTCGTTTGATATCGGTAGCTCACTAGTACAACGAGAACCATTTTCTGCCACTCTCACTTCGACCATAGCAGCCTGCAAAGAAGCAACATTATGGAACCTCTTACGCCCACCGCATTTTCAATTTCTAAATTAACTTTTTCCAGCAATTAAACTGAATATCTTTGATTCCAAATAATGCACTGCCTGCAATTTGTTATTGGTTTGATTCCAGTTAGTGTTAATGCATGATTTTGCATTCATTTTCTTTATATGTCTGTCCGTGCACATATGGAATTTAGTGGAAAGAATAAGACTGAATCAAGAACACGTCAAGAAGAGAGAGAGAGAGAGAGGTGGAATTCCCCCAATTTTATTTTTGTTTTGCTTGATCGATACAAACAAGGGCAAAACCCTCTTTATAAATCGTTCCACACCGACTGACTACTAATTATGTTTACAACAAGCTAATCACTCCACTTCCTAACTAACAGATTAACAGATTAATCCCCTAATACAGCTGACGTGGATACTGAAGTGGAGCTAGGATCAGCTGTGATCAAATCCCTTGAACTAGACTCCTTTACACCCCCTTCAAATTTATGGGAGGATTCCCTACCATGAGTTTGGACTTCAACAGTTGAAACTTGGAAACAGACAGAGGCTTAGTGAAAATATCAGCAAGCTGAGCCTCGGAACTGATATGATATAAGACAATGTGATGATTCAAGACTTGTTCTCTGATAAAATGATAGTCAATTTCAATGTGCTTAGTCCTAGCATGAAACACAGGGTTGCAAGCAAGAGCTATAGCAGATTTATTGTCACAGCACAAGACATGAGGTGTAGAAGAAGGAATGAGAAGTTCAGAAAACAATTGTTGCAACCAAACCAAGTCACTTGCTGTTTGTGCCATGGCCCGATACTCTGCCTCAGTAGAAGAACAAGCCATGGTATGTTGTTTCTTTGCACACCATGAGACCAAGTTGTGGCCCATGAAAATACCAAAGCCTGTGGTGTATCTTCTGTCCACAGGGTCTCCTGCCCAGTCTGGATCAGCAAAAGCTGTGAGAGATAATGGCCCTGGAACAAAAGTCAACCCTTGATGCAAAGATCCTTTATATAATGTACCTCAAAATTCGTTTTACTGCCATAAAATGACTCAACTTGGGAGCATGCATGCATATGCTGACATGCGACATTAACAGAAAAAGAAAGCTCAGGGCTGGTGAGAGTCAAGTATTGCAAAGAACCAACCAAAGTTCTGTACAATTGAACATCTGGAAAAGGAAAATCATTATCTGGGATCCCAGGTTTGACAAAGACAGGAGACTCAGAACTCTTACAGTCTGTCATTCCAGCTTTTGCAAGCAAATCTGTGGCATATTTGGACTGAGATAGAAATAAACCAGCAGCACTTCTGTGCACCTCAATACCCAGAAAATAATGCAGAGAACCCAAATCTTTCATAACAAACTTGTGACTAAGTTGAAGAATAAGAGATTGAATGAAAGAGGAATCACTTCCAGTGATGACTATATCATCCACATAGATCAAAACCAAAGTAATATCAGACTTTTGTGTAAAAATAAACAAGGAAGTATCTGCCTTGCTAGGATGAAAACCAAGTTGCACAAGATAATTGGAGAACATAGCATACCATGTCCTTGGAGCCTGTCGCAAGCCATACAAAGCTTTGGAAAGTTTACACATATACTCAGGATGTGCTGAGTCCTTGTACCCCAGAGGTTGCCTCATATACACATCCTCAGAAAATCAGTCCATGAAGGATAGCATTTGAAACATCTAATTGTCGTAAAGGCCAACCTTTATGAACTGCCAAACTTAGAATAACCCTGAGAGTAGGTTGTTTAATAACAGGACTAAAGGTTTCAGAAAAGTCCATCCCTTCAGCTTAATTGTTGATTACCATTAGCCACCAACCTAGCTTTGTATCTGGCCACTATCCCATCAGAATGTTTCTTGATTTTATAAATCCATTGGCATCCAATAACATTGTCATGAGAAGGAGGTCGAACAATGACCCAAGTACCTTGTTTCACTAAGGCCTCATACTCCTCAGCCATAGCTTTTTGCCACACATAATGAGAAATAGCCTTAGAAAAATGTTTGGGTCCTAGTTTTCATTCTTTCAGGCTGAGATGAAACAGAAGAAATAGGAACACAGGAAGTAGAACCAGAAGTATGAGTAGAAGTAGAAGGAGAGGAAGAAGAAGAAAGAGAAGAAGAAGAAGAAAAATCAGAAGTAGAAGAAACAGGTAAGGGAACAGAAATAGGGACAGTGATAGGAGCTGACTCAAAGATAGGAACCAGTGTAGGTATAAAGGGAACTTCAACTTGAGTTTGACACCTGAGTTTTCCAAAGAAGAATATTCTCAACATTCAACTTGATTGTGACAAGAGAGTGAAAATTTGACACCAAAAACGCTAGGGCTGCTGGCATGGTTACATCATTCTCACTGGCGTTCGAAGTTGATGAAGTAGTCATTCTGATTGAACGAATTGAATACACAATTTCAAGGATCGAAGATCAGACTTTCGTCGCAAAGCTCTGATACCATATGGAATTTAATGGAAAGAATAAAACTGAATCAAGAACACGTCAAGAAGAGAGAGAGAGAGAGGTGGAATTCCCCCAATTTTATTTCTGTTTTGCTGGATCGATACAAACAAGGGCAAAGCCCTCTTTATACATCATTCCACACCGACTGACCACTAATTCTGTTTACAACAAACTAATCACTCCACTTCCTAACTAACTAACAGATTAACAGATTAATCCCCTAATACAGCTTACGTGGATACTGAAGTGGAACTAGGATCAGCTGTGATCAAATCCCTTGAACTAGACTCCTTTACGGCACAATTCCCTCCTCTCCACTCTCTCTTTGGGTACAACACGAACTTCCTTCCTTTCTCAAATTCTATCTGTATATAGGTATGCATAGGTCTGCTTATGGGCTTACGTGCATCTATATTACATCTTCGCTTGAGTTGTTTTGCTGCTTCTTTCACAGTGTTCTTCTAATGATTCCCAATCCAAAATCGACTTTTCTTGATTTATTATCCACTTACGTTTACGTTCTTGCAAGTTGTATTATAGTTTCACTTATAGACCCGTTCAAGATCTTTAGTCTTGGATTCTCCAATGATACCGAGCTATGGCTGCCTTTATTTGGCTTGTGTTTTGGATTAGATGCGCAATTGTATTCTCACGGTCTTTATATGTTATATCCGAATCTATTTTGTGAATTGTATGTTTTCGTGTTATACTGTTGAGAAAAAATAGATATTCCTCAAATGCCAACGTTTTGGTCTTTTTAGTATGGTAAATAAATAGGTTTCTTCTGATTTCAAATCTCTCATTTTGAAAAGGCATTCGCAAAGCCATCTTGTCTGATTGTTGCATAGGGTTTAATTGTGCTTTTGATACACTCTAGCTGTATTTCATTACTGAACTCAGTTTTAATCATGTTTCTACAAGAATTTCCTTCGAATGAAGATGGCAATGTCTTCCATGTACTAACAGATAACTAGATCTTTAACTAACCAATGTGAAACATGTGGAGGGCGTGGTCCGGCGAGGGGACCAAGGCAGCAACCACGTTGCACCAATTAGCCGGACCAGTGAATCTACTACCCATGGGTCGGTGGTCTGGGTCGGTAGCCGATCCGAGTCCAGCTGGGCCTGGTTAAGTTAACCGTAGTGTCGATCCGTGAGTTGGAATGGTTTGGTTCGGCGTATGTATTAATCAGTATGATTCGGTCCGGCGGTTCCCCGTCGAACGGGTTGGAGGTTGCCCCTGTTGAGGCAATCAGTGACATATCAATGGTCCGGCGGAACCTGTGCTCGCCGAGCCTCCTGTCCCCTAAACTTGAAGAGGAAGTTAGGAAGAGATGGGCAGGAGGAGGCAACCTCGCGTCTTATCCAATCCCTTATATTTAGGAGCGAAATGTGGGGGATTGGATAGGTTTAAGATTAGGATGTCTATCTGGGTCCCAGGTAGGCAGGGTCATCATACAATGTGTGGAAGTCTTATGGGAGTTGGACTCTGCACTCCCTTTGGCTATAAAAGGAGGTATTCCCCTCAAGAATAAGGTAAGACTTTCTCAAATCCTAAACCATACTTCGATATCTCCTCTCCTGTTTGCTGACTAGAGCGTCGGAGCGCCTGCCCCGGACACCACGCTCCGGGTTTGGGCACTAACGCGGTTGCTTCGTGTGCAGGTCAGACCCATCTTCATCCAAGCCTCAACCATCCAAGCCACAAGGTCCAACCGTAGAAAGCTTGCCACCACAATTGGCGACTCTGCTGGGGACGGATTAACAAACACATCTTGTGGTGAAGCTTTCCCTCCGTTCTTCTCTTTTCCAGTACAGGATGACAGGCACGGACGGACGACCTCTCGGCCTTACTAACTTCAATCCAAACCTGGGTCACCACTCCTCTCAGCGGACGGTGGTAGGGCAGGATGGCATCCCCACTGGGGGTCCCGGCGACCCCAGGGTGGCGGGTTCAAGCATCCCTGACCCTAACAACCAGGATTTAGGAGCAGCGGCGTTCCACATAGATGGTGTGCACCGCTCTGCAACAAGCCTCACGGTTCCTCCTCCCCCCCCCCCCACCAGTGCTCCCGGTGAGCATGGCGGAGGAGTTAATGCGACTAAGAACACAAGTACAAGAGATCCAGGCACTTCAGAGCGCCCCACCCGTTTCCAGGTCGCGGGAACGGTGACGTAGGAGGAATGCTCTCCAAGCGGTTGACACTGTTAGGGCCTCTGCCTTTGCGAGGCTCGGTCCACTGTGTCGCATTGATACCAGTGGCGTTGTCCACCTGGAACCCGGACACCGAACCGGTGCGTCCGGAAACGATAACGTTCGCCGAGCATTATTTCCAGTAACAAGCGCCACGGCATCAAGCGCTCGTTCGAAGTCAAGGGGAAGCCCGGACCAGACTCAAGGACTTCCTCGGCTCGGCAACGCAAGAGATAACGCGGGAGATCCTCCTGATCACCCTTCTGGGTCGAGAGGTCACCGGGATAACCAGGGAGCGGACAGATCTGAGGGGCGGCGATACGAAGAGGAGGAAAGGGAAACGAGCACTCGGCTCCGTCAGAGGTCGCCGGCCCATTCTACCAGTCGCTCCCACCACCGGCGATTGCCGGGACGATCTGCCGGACAATCCAGACTTCAGGAAGAGAGCAGCCAGGGGCTGCTACCGGAGGAGAGGTGCGAGATCAGCGCCGGTGGCGGGGCTTTAATAGTGGTAAATACTCGCACCGGCGAGAGAACCACTTACCGGCCCGTTCGGCATCAGGAAGAACCCCCGGTAGTGGGAAACAGGAGGGCCTCGGGGTCGAAGCGCCGAACCCCAGAGCCAAGTATCGACGGCCGGAGGCCTCGGACCCCACCAATCAATAAAAGGACAAGGGATGATGCTCGAGAGAAAAGTGTCGCGCCTCCGGCAGTAGTCCCGCCGAAGGAAGGGGTTCCAGCAACCTCGGCGAAAGGTGTCTCCCCCTTTTCCAAGGCTATAGCGGATGAGTCTCTCCCTCCCCACTTCAAGGTCCCCAAATTCACCGTATACGACGCGAAGTCGGATGCGCCGACCCATGTGCAGCAATTCAAGTCCATGGCTGCGCTCTGCGGATTGAGCGAGGCAATGATGTGCCGAACGTTCTCGCTGAGCCTCCCGGACACTGCCATGCTGTGGTATACGCAGCTAAAACCAGGTTCAATAAGCAGCTTCGGCGAACTGGAGCGTTCGTTTACGGCACGGTTTGTGGCAAGTAACCGGAGGCCAAAAACAATAGAAGCCTTAACGGACCTTCGGTGGAAGACCGGCGAGTCCTTGAAGGATTATTCTGAGCGCTTCTACAATGTATACAACATGGTTGAGAGCTGTGACCAAAAGACTGCAGCTACGTCGTTCAAACGTGGACTGGATAGGAATTCTGACCTATCCAAGGAATTGATGCTTCGACCGCCAAACAATATGACAGAGCTCATGCATACCGTTGCCCGGTACATAGAGCTTGAGGAGTACATCGGTGGATCCGATGTAGCACCGGTTGCCGAGCAGGGTAAAACGGCGGCCAAAGAAGTAAAGAAGCAGGTTAACGTAGTGTCCAAGAAAGAGGGCGCAGGGTTCGGCGGAAACAAAGGAAACGGGAAGGCATGGGACCGCCCGCCGAGCGATGGGCGGGACCATCTTGCCATCACCACCTACTTCAAAGAGCCAATTTTCCGTATGCTCCGAGAATGTGGACGGCTTCCTGGTTTCCAATGGCCAACAGGGGCGGTGGAGAAATTGGGAACTGCCGATGGCCAGGAACCGAACCAGAGGGTGTACTGCTCATTCCACAACGAACAAGGGCACTATACGACAGCATGCCAGCCATACAAAGTCTACCTCGAAGAGCTAGTCCAGCAGGGAAGGATGGATCGGTGGATCGACCGAACCAAGTCACCGAATGCAGGGATCCAGCCGAGAGCCCAAGTTCTCGACGGCGTGGTGCATTGCATTCATGGGCCAATGAGCAAAGCCCAGGCCAACGAGCTCAACGAGAAACTGTACCGCCCTTCCCCGCCAGGAGTGATGGTGGTTCAAAATTCCTCGAAGCGGAAGATGGACGCTCGTAGCACGTGGGAGATCACGTTCACCGAGCAAGATTTGGAGGGGTTATCCTTACCCCACAATGATGCTTTGGTCCTCTCTTTACCCCTCCAGCGGAAACTTGTCCGGAGGGTATTGGTCGACCAGGGTAGCTCGACAGAGATCCTATTCTATTCGGTGTTCAAAGCTCTTGGCCTCTCAAAAGACCAATTGACCCCGGTGGAAGCCCCTTTAGTCGGCTTTACTGGGATTCCGGTCTACCCGCTCAGCACAGTCGTACTCCCAGTATATGCTGGTTTGGTGAAATTGGATATGGAATTCATAGTGGTCAGTTCGCCGAGCCCATACAACGCAATCCTGGGAAGAAACTGGTTGCACGGCATGAGGGCTGTGGCATCCACGCTTCATCAATGTGTTCGATTCATTGGAGGGTCTGGGAGACAGGAGACCATCAAGGGGGACCAGGTGGCCTCCAAAAAGTGTTTCGTCAACTCTGTCCGCGGGAAGGGCAAAGCAAGGGAGGTACAGAGTATAGAGGTACCTGAATTGCTAGATGAAACCACCCCCGAAGAGGAAACGAGAGAGGCGCTGCAAGGGCCTGGAGAAGTTGGAAGACCGGCAAGCGACAGGGCCGGGGAAGATTTGGTTCGGATTGCGGTCAATGAAGATGGGACCCGTTCTTTTCTCATTGGCTCGGCTCTTGATGAGGTCGAGAAAACACAGATGGTCGAGTTCCTCAAAGAGAACATGGGAGTCTTTGCTTGGACTCCATATGAAATGCCGGGTGTTAGTCCCGACGTGATAAAACATTCGTTGAACGTTGATCCGGCTAGGAGGCCCGTTGTGCAGAAGCCTCGGCGATCCTCGGCCCTACATACCGACGCAGTTAATGAAGAAATAGAACGCCTCCTTGATGCCGGAGCTATTCGGGAGGTCTAGTATCCAACATGGTTAGCGAATCCAGTGGTGGTCCGGAAGAAGAACGGCAAATGGCGCGTTTGTGTCGACTTCACCGATCTGAACGACGCGTGCCCAAAGGACTGTTTCCCTTGCCCATGGATCAATCAGTTGGTGGATGCTACCGCTGGGTACGCTCGGCTGAGTTTTATGGACGCTTATAGGGGATACCATCAAATTGCTATGGATGAGGAGGATCAGGAGAAGACGGCGTTCATCACTCCCAGTGGCACTTACTGTTACCTGGTGATGCCGTTCGGCTTAAAGAACGCCGGGGCTACGTTCCAGCGTATGGTAGCTCTGTTGTTCAAAGGGATTCTCGGCAGAATAATGGAGACATACATTGACGATATGGTCGCCAAGAGTAAGGACGCAGCCGATCATCTTCTCCATCTCGGTGAAATTTTTGGTGTTCTCAAGAGGTTCGGCTTGAAGCTGAATGCTGATAAATGTGCATTCGGCGTTGGCTCCGGCAAATTCCTTGGACATCTGGTTACTCGCCAAGGAATCGAGGCCGACCCAAGTCAGATCAAGGCCATACAAGAAATCAGGGCTCCGGCCACGATGAGGGAGGTTCAGCGCCTCGCCGGCATGGCTGCCGCCCTTAATCGCTTTATCAGCAAGTCTTCGGATATCTGTCGACCTTTCTTTCAATCGATTAAAGGCACCAGCCGAAGAAGCTTCGTATGGACGCCGGACTGCGATGACGCGCTCACCGAACTGAAGAGATGCCTATCCCAAGCTCCTTTGCTGGTTGTGCCCAAGGAAGGGGACAAGCTTCACCTCTACCTTGCAGTTTTCGAGCATGCTATTAGTGCTGTCCTGGTTCGGCAGGAGACCTCAAAGAGTGTGACGGGCACGGACCAGAAGCCAGTCTACTACATTAGCAAGGCGCTTCAGCCTGCCGAGACCCGTTACCTCCCAACAGAGAAACTGGCTCTGGCATTGGTAATGGCGAAGAGGAAGCTCCTGCCGTACTTCCAGAGCTTCACCATTGTGGTCGTTACCGAATACCCTTTAAGAGCGGTGTTACGCAAGGCAGATCTCTCTAATAGATTGTGCAAGTGGTCCCTAGAGTTGGCAAACTTTGATATCCGTTACCAGGCCAGAACAGCAATCAAAGGTCAAGTGTTGGCTGATTTTGTTGCCGAGTTCTCCCCTGGGGTGGAAGACGGCAGAGGCTGTGACGAGGACCTGGCAAAAGACTTTGACAGGCTGGCCCCTGGACCTCGGCCGAGCCATCCAGCTCACGAAGAATATATCACGAAGCGGCCCATCCCTTCACGCCGAGCAAGCTTGTTCACCGGGCACGCCTGGAGGCTCCACGTCAACGGAGCATCTAACAGCCGAGGGGCCGGTGCCGGGATTGTTCTAGTGTCACCGATCGGGACCTTGCACGAGCATTCATTGAGCATTGGGTTTCCAGCAACAAATAATGAGGCGGAGTATGATGCCCTCATTGCCGGGCTCAAATTAGCTCGGCATATGGGTGCTGACGAAGTTCAGGTTTACAGCGATTCACAGCTCGTTGTTAATCAGCTAAATGATGATTACGAGGCCAAGGATGCACGCATGAACAAGTACGTGAGCCAAGTTGTTGCCCTGGCTGGTTCGTTCAAAAATGTATTTTTTGACCATGTTGGGCGTGATCTCAATTCTCATGCCGATGCTCTTGCCGGACTGGGAGCCGTATGTGCCGATCAGAGAGGAGAAAGAACGATAGTCCTCGGCGAAGTCCCATCACCGAGCTTCGAGCCGGAGCCACAGGAAGTGGTGGACATCCATCAGGCACCAAGCTGGATGGACCCCCTCGTCTCCTATTTGAAACACGCCGTGCTTCCGACCGACCGCAAGGAAGCCCATAAAATCCGTTGTCAATCTACCTCTTATTTCATCGATCCCTCCGGCACACTGTACCGCCGATCATACACTGGTCCCGACCTCCGCGTGGTGCACGAGCAAGAGGTGCCCGGCATCCTCAAAGAGTTGCATGGTGGAAGTGCTGGTTGTCACACTGGCGGCCGGTCCTTAGCTGACCGTGCTCTTTCCCAGGGTTATTGGTGGAAAAGAATGGTACATACGGCTACAGAGTTTGCCAAGCATTGCAAGTCTTGTCAAAAGCATTCTCCCCTTCTTAACCAGCCGACCCTACATTTGCAACCAGTTTCTAGTCCTTGGCCCTTTGCTCAATGGGGGGTGGACATTATTGGCAAGCTGCCGAAGGCTACTGGCGGCTTTACCCACATCATTACTGCTACGGACTATTATACCAAGTGGGTGGAAGCCAAAGCACTCATAACGGTCACGGCCGCCGATGTGGAGAGTATCCTTTGGAAGCATATTTTTACCAGGTTCGGCGTACCGTACGCCATTGTGTCAGACAACGGTACCCAATTTGTCGCCGACGCAATTAAGGCCTTATACAAGAGGTGCGGCATACAGATGAAGACAGCTTCCGTCTCATATCCTCAGGGAAACGGACAGGCCAAAGCTGCCAATAAGGCTATCTCTGCCGGCCTGAAACGCCGACTCAACAACAAACGCGGCAAGTGGGCGGAAGAGTTACCTGATGTTTTATGGGGCTACCGAACCACTCCACGGCGCGGCACTGGTCGTATTCCTTACTCTATGGCGTTCGGCGTCGAGGCCGTGCTCCCTGTGGCTGTTACTCGGCCCACATCTCGCACTGCAACATTTGACGTTCCAACAAACGATGCCATGCTAGCCGCCAAGGCAGATCGAGCAGATGAGCTTCGAGACAATGCCCATATAAAGTACGCAGCTTATCAGCAGCAGTTGGCTCGGAGTTATTACAAGAATGTGCGGAACCGCCCCTTCAATGTGGATGATCTTGTCCTTCGGCAGATAGTCCAAAAGAAGCATTTGAAGAAACTCATGTCGAAGTGGGAAGGTCCATTCCGGGTGGTTAAGAAGGTTGGCTATGGCTCATATGAACTCGCCGAGATGGATGGTACGGCGATTCCGAACCATTGGAACGCCCAGCTGCTTCGAAAGTTTTACGCTTAAATGTCTTTTGGCTTTTCGCCTCGGCTATGTGTTAAGCCTTCAGTTTTTTACAAAGATTTGTTTCAATAAAGGCTAGTTTGTTTCTGTTTTCATATGTGTTCTGTTAAGCCTCGGTAGTATTATTATGCTCAGTTTGCCAAGGCACGCCTTTTCGGATTCTGTTCGGCAAAGACTTTGCATGCCATATCCTGAAGGGGGCATTCCCAGCTTTAGCCGTTCCTTTTGATCCGGCGGAACCAACCTCGGTAGTGTGTTCCTCCGGATCAGGGGCTGGGTACGGCGAGCTGGGACGGACGGATAGTTAAAAAGAGAGATTATTGAAAAAACCATGTGCATGAAGTGCAATACATGGTCTTAACACGCATGAAGTGCAAATAGTATGAAACATAACAGGAAAACTTCAGACTTTCATTATAATAAACTTGGTCCATTACAAAACAAAGGGCTCGGCTGAAATACTTTTGGCCGACCCTAGACTCTACGACATACAAAGGAAAAGAATTTCTAAGCTACAGTGGGGTCACCAATAGGCTTCGCCGGCTCGACGGTGTTAGGATTGGGCGGCTCGGCAGGACTCAGAGGCTTATCAACGGGGCTTGGTGGCACGTCGGCGTTTGGGTTGGCCTGTTCAGCTGGAAGCAGGTACCTCAGCAGATCCACAGGTGGCACCACTGGATTCTCCCTTCGGTGGTCATCCTTGGAGACCTCGGCGTAATCAAGGTCGACCTGGAATCCGCGGAGGAAAGAGGAGGCATGGGCATCTTCAAATCCTTTTCGCTCTCCGTCCCTGAAAGTCTTTTTGACAAGGGCTTCCACCTGGTCCTGGTAGTAGTCGCCGGCCTCGTTGTAACCAGCATCGCCGGCCTCCTCTAGCTGGGCCGGCAGCTCATCCTCCATCTGCTGCATCTTCTCTTTCAGTTGGTTCCGCTCGGCTTCAACTTCTTTGAGCTTCAGCAGCAGACGGTCCCTCTCTTCCAAGCCAGTCTTGGCTTCGGCAGCTTTGGCCTCCAGCGCCTCGATCTGGTCATTAGCCTCATTCACCTCCTTCCTCATTGCCAACAGGTCCCCCCTTTGGGTCTTCTTGGTTTCAAGAAGGACCTCCATGTCAGTGAAGGCTTTACTCGCGCATTGCCCGGCCTGCGAAAAGAGAAGAAAGAGTTAGCATCTGAAAAATGAGGTGAACTTTAAAAGATAACAAGGGAAATCCATACATTGGCAAGGAAGAGGCAGAGCTCGACCATGTTCTTGGCCTTCGCCGACTCTAGCTTCACCATGTCCTTGGGGAGGGCCAGCCCCTTTAAGAGGGGAATGGCCAGAAGTGGATTCTCCTCTAGGCTGTCGCCGGTGGAGATCACGTGCCCATCAGGGCACACCAGGTTCGGAACGAAGGGCTCTGATGGTGCACCTTCGAGATGGCCGGTGTTGAGGACCTGCGCATCCTCTTTGGAAATTCTGGCCTTCTTAGTAATCCTAGGGCCCTCCCCCTCGGCGTTTGTACTTTTCTCTCTTCGGCGAGAGAGACTGGGTACCGCAGCGGCGGCGGTGGGCTGCTTCTGGGGCTCCGTCTTGTCAGAGGGGACTTTCTCTTCTCTCAGTGGCAGTCCGGAGGATGAAAGGTCCTGGGCCAGGTGCTGAATCTGCAGCGCCTGCCCAGCAACGGTGGCCAGATCGACTTTCTTCCTCACCATTTTCTCCTTGTCCTTACGGTGAGCAAATCCGGCGTACGTTGGTGTGTAGCCGAGGAGGGTCGGCGCGTCTCGGTTTGGACACCGAAGCAAGGCGATTAAGTTAGACCACCTCCCTGTTACGAGGAGTCCCTTGTTCGGTGCGGAGCAATCTGCAGGTGGAAGAGATCAATATGATATATAAAGGTAAATATGGAAGTTAGTACAGAAAGGGAGGTGTATACCAGGCTTGTCCCCGTGGCCGGGGAACCCTCGTATTCGAGGAATTTTGTAGGGCCTCTCGATTTCCGAATCTTTCCTGGTTGGAAACGGGTCGTCAAGTTTTGGGTTGATGGGACCCCACTCAAAGTTGCCGGACACCTTGACCTGGGCGTTCCCCCACTTCTCAGTGTCGTAGAGGCGATCCACAAGGTGGTCAAAGTGCTGGCGGGTGGTGAGATAGTACTTGTCGTATTTTGGGTTCCTTGATACAACGTACATTAGCATCAAGTCCCCCAAGGTGAACGGCAGGTCGTTGATCTCGGCTAACCTGATCGCCGAGCAAAGGATGCGCCAGGTGTTGACCGCAACCTGGATCGGCGCGAGGTGGTAGTCCGACAGGAAGTAACGAAGGAAGGGGCTCATTGGGAATCTTACCCCTCCCTCAGTAATGGCAAATAATGGGAGGATGATGAAGTCCTCGCCGAAGGTGATCCTGTCGCCG
Source organism: Rhododendron griersonianum (assembly GCA_018127125.1). Lineage (NCBI taxonomy): Eukaryota > Viridiplantae > Streptophyta > Magnoliopsida > Ericales > Ericaceae > Rhododendron > Rhododendron griersonianum. The sequence continues at coordinate 48,586,171 of CM030789.1, read as the reverse complement.
GTCACTGATGCAGGGAGGCGTGTCGAAATAGAAGAATGCGCAACAAGGACAATCACGAATAAGTATGAACTAGAGGTACTCCCTCTTCGAACACACGATAATGAGAAAACTCTCAATTTTTATTAATTCAATAAACAACTCCCTTAGCCCGAAGGCTTACAACTTATTATATAGGAAAAAACCCTAATCCTAATTGAACCCTAATTCTTGTAGAACAAGAAAACATAAAATAGGAAACTAATAAACTATAATTGGAAAACTGAATACTCTAGAACACTTATTCCTAAAATTAAAACTCCCTAACAAAATTACTAAAACTTAAAATACGGAAAACTAAATAATGCTATTTATTAAATTAATTTCAATTCCCATTCTGCATCATTCTCTCCGGCTTGAAGAAACTCGTTCTCGAGTTTATAAAGTTGGATCCGCCGTAATTTGTCAGCATCAATTTTGTACTTCAAATTTATTTTTCCCAACCCAAATTTTAAACAAGAAGTCTGGTCAACTTCACCATCTTCGAGCTTTCCATAAAAATCAAATCGAATTAATTTTTTGCCCACTCCAGAGAGCACGAACAAATTGGCTGCATTTAGGCAAGCTAATGATTCCACCTCCATATCTTCATTATCCAATTGCAAAGCACCATTAAATTCTGGAAATTGAAGTCTTGAAACCTTGTATTTACCCACCATCTTTTCTAGCCTCACCAACAACGTAACTATGGTAGCAGCACATATCGAAAAATCATGAATTGAAATGGTTCCGCCTAATGCACGATGATTATGAGACTGCACTTTGTCGGTTTCCAACAATGCCAATATTGTAATCTTTTTTTGAAATATTTTTTGATTTTTTTCTTTGGTAATTTTCTCTACCGGTTCTTCATCAAAAACTGGTGGTTTATTCCAATCCACTACTGGATCTGAAATAATATTTGATGTGAATGGCCACTCGATGGTAGCTTCATCCACTTTTGACCTTCCCCTCGACTGATGGTTACCAGTCAAAGGTTTGGTGATAGAAACATCATTCGACACCTCCTCCTCTTTCGGGAACCGAGGTTGAACCGAACGACAGTGAGGTGGGTTCCCCCCAACAGCCATGGCAGCCACCTGATTAGTTAGGACGCCAATCGCATCCATCACACACTGCTCAAGTTGTTGGAACCGCACCTCCATTCGTGCTTCTCGTGTAGCTTTACTTCGATCATACACATCTTCGGCAACAGCATAACGACCATAACGAACTCAGAAGCGGTCATTGAGGCCATGTGATGCAGGGAGGAGTGTCGAAATAGAAGAATGCGCAACAAGGACAATCACGAATAAGTATGAACTAGAGGTACTCCCTCTTCGAACACACGATAATGAGAAAACTCTCAATTTTTATTAATTCAATAAACAACTCCCTTAGCCCGAAGGCTTACAACTTATTATATAGGAAAAAACCCTAATCCTAATTGAACCCTAATTCTTGTAGAACAAGAAAACATAAAATAGGAAACTAATAAACTATAATTGGAAAACTGAATACTCTAGAACACTTATTCCTAAAATTAAAACTCCCTAACAAAATTACTAAAACTTAAAATACGGAAAACTAAATAATGCTATTTATTAAATTAATTTCAATTCCCATTCTGCATCAGTCACCCTTTCCACCGTTACATCGTCTGGGATTTGGTACTTCACCCTGAAGTTTTCGGTGAAGCCCCCCGGTCCATCACCGTAGAAGTGTTCGTACGGCATGGGACCGAGCCCAGTTGGCGGTGGAGGAATGAGGTTGATATCCCTCGGCTGTGGGGGTTCGGCACCTCCTGCTTCAGAGGTGCTTGGCGGAGGACCGGCTGACGTCGATGTGCTGGCTTGGGCCCCGGTGGCTTCTCGTTCCTTGTTAGCCTCTTCTGGGACAGAGCCGTGCGTGCCTTCCTCGGCGGGTTCGCCGGGGGAGTCGTTCCGCCCGTAGAGAATGTCCCTAGAGGACCTATCGTCAACTTGAAGGGGGATATGGATCCCAGGGATGATTGGACCTCCGGCCCGTTGGGCAAAGTTACTGGAGCTTTCGTTGAAACTCCTATACCCTCTGCCGAGCGCCTGGATGGTCTCTTGGAGGTCTGGGTAGGCTTCGGGATTGATGCTCGGCGAAAATGAGTTAGGATCCACCATGCTGAAGACCTAAACAGAATAAGAAATGGAAGGGGTGGTGAGAATTCCTACTTCAGCATGGCTAGCTCATGTGCATCTAAATCCCTGCCGAGGGGGGATCCTTTGGGATCCTCCTCGGCAGAAGTCATGGTTTCTTATCAAAGTGTTAAGTTTGGCACGGTGGAGGACCGTCGTCGTTGGCAGTCCTAGCGGCGGGCCACGGCCGCAGTCGGCCATGGCAGATCGACACTATTCAGATGAAAATGATTTTTTGTGCAAATGAGGGGGTATGTGTGGGGTGTTGCACTTTGAAGTACTCAGAAAGAATCAGAAGGGGTAGCGAAGTTACCTGAGAGCGCTGGGACTGGATGGCGGTGAGTGGCGGAGTAATGGAGGTGATCGCAGTGGTAGCAGCAGTTGGAGTTGCAGAGCAAAGGGCGAGAGAAGAAAGTATTCTTCTGTCCCGCCTCCCCGTTTATATAGCGGATGGAATGGCTGGGTGGAACCCTAAGCGTCGAAACGAGAGAACCGAAGCGTCGCCGCTCCACCCACTCTCTTCATGCCACGTGGAAAGCCTGCACCATTTCGTACCGGCGTCGTTTCCCCTTCCGCCACGTGGCACCTCACGCCGTTTGGGTTTCCTGATGGACCGTTCGATCTCTGACTCCCAGCGGTCCCATCAGCCCCGTTTACTACGGATGCATCATTACCCCAAGTTCCGAGAAGGCTCCTCACTAACCCTCACTGGACCGGCGGCGTATGCTCGGTATGTTTGCCTCAGGACGCCCTCGGTAGCAAGTTTTCCTTATGTGGTCAACCCCTCCCACCTTTTGCAAAGGAGGAAGAGGTTGAGGGGCTATTGTGGAGGGCGTGGTCCGGCGAGGGGACCAAGGCAGCAACCACGTTGCACCAATTAGCCGGACCAGTGAATCTACTACCCATGGGTCGGCGGTCTGGGTCGGTAGCCGATCCGAGTCCAGCCGGGCCTGGTTAAGTTAACCGTGGTGTCGATCCGTGAGTTGGAACGGTTTGGTTCGGTGTATGTATTAATCAGTATGATTCGGTCCGGCGGTTCCCCGCCGAACGGGTTAGAGGTTGCCCCTGTTGAGGCAATCAGTGACATATCAATGGTCCGGCGGAACCTGTGCTCGCCGAGCCTCCTGTCCCCTAAACTTGAAGAGGAAGTTAGGAAGAGATGGGCAGGAGGAGGCAACCTCGCGTCTTATCCAATCCCTTATATTTAGGAGCGGAATGTGGGGATTGGATAGGTTCAAGATTAGGATGTCTATCTGGGTCCGAGGTAGGCAGGGTCATCATACAATGTGTGGAAGTCTTATGGGAGTTGGACTCTGCACTCCCTTTGGCTATAAAAGGAGGTATTCCCCTCAAGAATAAGGTAAGACTTTCTCAAACCCTAAACCATACTTCGATATCTCCTCTCCTGTTTGCTGACTAGAGCGTCGGAGCGCCTGCTCCGGACACCACGCTCCGGGTTTGGGCACTAACGCGGTTGCTTCGTGTGCAGGTCAGACCCATCTTCGTCCAAGCCTCAACCATCCAAGCCACAAGGTCCAACCGTAGAAAGCTTGCCACCACAAAACACATACTATTTCCATAAACCATAGAGTGGAGATCGAAAAGTAGTAGCTAGAACTTGAAAATCGAAAACCGGTTAAACCAATCCGAAAACCAAAATTGGTGGTTTAGATTGGTTTTCACACGAAATCGGCCCTGTCTGGTTTGAGATTTTAAGAACTTGAAAAAATTGTGTGGGGGGGTGAATTCCACTTAAATCCTTGTTGAGCGGTGTGCGGGCTCGCCGAGTCTGGAGAGGAGAGGTATTTACCGAGCCATGAGAGGTGTTTTGCCGAGGAGTGAGATGCCGAGCCGGGGAAGGTTGCCGAGCTTGGCTACCGAGCCTGGTACTTGTAAACCGGAGGGGGGTTCCTCCGGGTAGAGCCTCCGATGAGCTAGTTAGTACCCGGGGAAGGTAAATCGAAAAACGTAAAGAAGAGAATATAAGTCATGTTTAAGGAGAGGAGTATTGTGTACCTTAGGTGAGGGGGGAGCTTTGTTTATATAGAGAAAAGTGGTGAAATTTAATGACGAAGAAAAGGCTATTAGTAGAAAGTTTCTATAAATGGTAAGTTGCTATTAATAGGAAGCTTCTAGAAACTTCTAGAAGGTCGTGACTTGCCGTGTCCACGTACCGAGCAATAGCAGTACGTTCTGAGCAATAGCGAGCGACCGTATATTTTACCGAACGATAAAAGATGTTTGTCGAGCTGTGAAGTACTCCGTGCAACATAAAGAACCTTTCGAGTGATACAAAGAGCTGCCGAACAATACTAAGAACTGCCGAACAATAATAAGAAACCATGCCGAGCAATAAAAAGAACCCCTGCCGAACGATAATAAGAACTCCTGCCGAACGATAAAAAAGAACTCCCGAGCGTACTTAAGACAAATGTTCGGCACTACTTGTAGGATTAATATTTGTTGAAATCGTTTCGGCCCTTTTAGACCTTATGAACTGAGGGAAATTTGGCCCCTTACAAATTGGGTTTGGTGTGGTTTTCCACCTTCAAATCCGAAGTAAACCGGACTAAATTGGAGTGTGTGTATTTATATACTAGTGCTTACCCGTGCCTACGGCACTATCCACCCCGCATACTTGGGCTTGCCGGCTTGGTGGCAGCTTTGTAATTTAGGCAAAAACGATGGGCATTTTAATAAATTTGAAAGAATGCCTCTCATCCTTGGATCAAATCAATCTCAGCCATTCTAACAATTTGTCTCCACACCCTTGTGTTTTATTATATAGATAGATTGTGCTGTCTCTCGATGTGTGTATTCTAACCATTATGTTGTTTGCCTTAATCTCTTAATAGAATATAGTACTTACCGTTAATGATTTTACATGCCAAACCGCGAACGTGCCCCAAACAACCCCCGAGACGTCAAGCCACAATCAACACAACAAACACTTAACTATAAAACCATTGTTCAGATCGCACCCATAAATTAACGACGGCCGACACAGATCGGTCAACCAAAAGCTAGTGCATGTGTGCGATAAAGAAAGAATGTTTGTACAACCATGAAGATGACCAAACCGCTGGCCGGATCACGCCTATTATAAAATATATAAACTCATTATTATAAAATATATAAACTCATTAGCGATAAAATAAAAAAGTACCGTCAATACTTTTAGCACATTTGAAAAACTAGGCCTTAATATATAAAAATCAACCTTTACCGTCATCGCATTTTCAGGTTTTTTTCTCCAATATTTAGTGGCTTGGTAATTTTCCCGGCTAGTGTAGTGGCTTTGTTGGTGGAATTTTTAATAGTTTACTTCATATTTAGTGGCTTCAAGTTATTTAGCCCTGATAAAAATGATGTTCCGTGCTAGTCGTTGTTTGGATTCTAAGTTTAGCTTTACATATGTTCAACTTCCTCCGTTCTAAATTGTTGGTCCATCTTTCCTTTTATGGATGTTCCAAAATGAATCTCCATTTTGAAATGTCAACATAAAAAGTTGTGAAATGCTCTTTCATCGTTTCTTTTCTACGTTAAGGCTCCGTTTGTTTTGATGTAAAATATTTTTTCAGAAAACAAACTTTATACTTTTATTTTCCAGTGTTTGGTTGGCACTAGAAAAATATATTCAAAATAGTGTAGAAAGGGAGGGGGTTTAAACGGTGAAGAGATCTAAAAATAACTTACGGAAGATTTGAGGGCAAGTTATTTTCATCCAATTCATGGAAAATGTTTTACATGTAAAATATTTTTCTCATTTTTGTGACGCCCTGATTTTTCAGAAGCAAAATAAAATAATTTCTTAAGGAAATTTGCTAAATAAACATAATTTTCCAAAATAAAGGTTTAGCTATTACAATCTCAAGATAAATTACTGATCCAAAATACATTAACTTCAGAGCTGACTCTAGGCTTGATACGAATCCCAAGCATACTCGATCTCTGCTACTGATATTCTTTCCGTGTCGAACTGCACCATCGTAGAATCTCCTCCATTGAATCCTGCGCCCTCTGGCAAATTGATCGCCGAAGCAATCGATTTACCAAGATACAGATGTATCCGTGAGCGATAAATCACCCAGTAGAATAATTCAACCCAACCACCCCTCTTATTTTACAGCTAGCAAGCAAACAATATAATAATGATGCAATGAAGTAAAACAGAGAGTTTTCACACAAACCAGTTTATTACTATCTATTAACCCTACGTGAAATCTAAGATCTCATCCACGAGATCCTTTCCTCCCATAACCACTAACTATGACCGTGTCATGGAAAATCCCCCCCTTGCTTGTCCTGCACACGGGGTCCTAAATGAATTCACCTAAGTTATGTACTTCGTATAAATTCATTTACAACCATAGCAGGGGGCACGATTACCCTTTGGAACTTCCCATGGCGTACCATACATTAGGGTCGCACCATTCCTAAGCCACTAACTATGACCGTGTCATGGGACAATCCCCCTTGCTGGCCTTGCAAGGCACGATTACCCTTTGGAACTTCCCATGGCGTAACATACGTTAGGGTCACCACAATGTCATCAATCCAGGGCCCAACAGGTCACCCTTGCCATAACTATGGCCCAAATCACAATTTCATAACTCCAACACTTCACCATTTTTCCATTAATTCAGCATCGTCTATGTGAAATCTATTCGCATACCACCCCATGTCTCTAGGGTCCAATTTAACATATCAATCAGAGGTTGGAATAATAGATAAGCAATCAGAATAATAATTGAAATAAACAATAAGCATAAAAATCACGTAACCTTTTATGAATAGGCCGAAACATAAACTTAATAAACTTCAGGGGCAAACTTTAATAGGTTAACAATGCATGAGGGCTGAAACACATCACTTTAATAGATAAAGGGGAAAACTGTAATTTAGGTTTCATTTTTTTTTAAAACAACCGGCATGAGCAGTACCAACAAAAAGCGTGAACAGTAACCATGCTTATGAACAGTGAACAGTGAATGTTTTCGGAAAAAACTGGGTTTCGTTCATTCGATTCTAATTTCGATTCTTTTTCTTTTTAATCATAAAAACTATCATCTTAGCACGTTAATATACTTAGGGGAGATAGGGATAGCAATTAATCTACCTTTAATCCGGACAAAACGATTTGGTGGAGTCCGGTGGGTTTTCGTTTGGCGACGAAAGATCGGTATTCTAGCAGTAACTTTGGACTGGAATAACTTGACCAAACCTCTGCCGGTTTGGACGATTCTTGTGTCTAACGCGAAGATTTTGAAACGCTCTACAACTTTCGTGAAGAAGTCTAAGCCCGAAAATCATTCGAACTAGGAGAAAAGTGGGGATTTTCATAAGTCCTGTGTGCTGTCTGGAACAGAAATCCGAAAATTTCACTGAATTTTGGACGGCTATAACTCTATCAATACTCGATCGTTTGGAGTGATTCTTGGGTTGAAATCGAAGCCCTCGACGCCCTCTACAACTTTCGTGGAGGAACTCTGGCCTAAAAACGACATTAGCTAGGAAGAAACAGGCTGTGAACAGAGGTACCTGATATGGACGAGAATGGAGTTGGTCTTTTGATTTTTGTGGAGTAGCGTGGTGCCCTAGGGTCGAAGTAATGGGATATTTATAGGAGAATTTGGATGAGGGAGGTAAGTTTGAGTTTTAATGGGATTCTAACTCTTGGGCTTTGAGATGGACGAAAAATAGGATTAGGGAGGAAGTAGAGATTGAGTAGGAGTAGGAGAGATGGGAGGAGTTCTAAACATGAATGCAATTAAAATAATAATAATAATAATAAAAGAGATAAATAAGATAATATACTTATCTTTTTTGTATTTATCTATTAAGAAAAAAAATAATAATAATTAAGACCTAATAATATTAACGCTATATAAAAAAAATTGGGTCGAAAATTCGGGTCGTTACAATTTTTTACATAACCAAACACCAGAAAATAGGTAAAACATTTTACCGGAAAACATTTTACGCCCAAACAAACGAAGCCTAAGTGTCATGTCAATGAAGCATAAAGTAGAGGCAAATAGAGACAATCAATATCAATTATATTTTCATCATTCTACCCATAAAAACTCGCTTCTCCAAAACGAACAAGCAAATTGGGACGGTGAGAGTACTAAATATGGGCATATATTTATTTATTTTTGCCATATTGTAGGAGAATGTTAATGTTAAATGCTCCGGGTGTGCTGTAGTGCACCCCTGTGTAGTGCGCATGTAGGGCAGCACATAGCTGTCGATCTCATCAACTAACAGTTCAGCTTAAAAACAAACCTTGAAGAGTTTATTTTAAATTTGAACTGTTGAAAACACTTTTGGATGGCTACAATGTCGCAGTACACAGCGCATTAAACAGAATGCACTACAACGTTTCCCTTTTCGGGGGCTCGAACCCCGCCCTCTTGCATGGAGTATGGCTGCCCTACTAACACTCACTTGCATATGTGGGCAGATTGTTCCACACAATTTCCTGAGAACCCCTAATTTCTGATTCCAACATGGAGTATAGGGTTCCCAAAGGAAAGTCTCTCTTCCCCCCTCCCCCTATTTTATTTTATTTTGTTAGGTAATGGTGAAATTGCTCATGCCCCACTTCGATTTCTTCTCTATAATTAGCGCTTGAAATTAATCGAAATCTGAATTTGGTGTCACGCGCCGAAGAACAACAATGTTACACGTGAATTTAAATTATAAAATAATATATAGTGGTATTTCCCATTGTCTACCCATAGGGTTGAGAAAACGAAAGGGGGACATCAAGTAATTAAATAGCTGGGACACAGCTCAATAATGCTCACGTACGCACTTAGCCCAATTCTGGCATATAATATTAGCCAGAATCTGGTTACAGTTGGCAATCTCATTAATTTTTAAGAGTAATCGTTGGTTACTATCAATGTACCAACGATTGAGCAAAAGTGAGGTCTAGGTCGTTGAGTTATCTAGAATTTGGTGTCTAGGTCGTTGTTGAGCAAGAAAGGTTCCAGTTACTCCGGGTACATAACTCATTTTTGAATCTTTTGTCTTCATGCCATATTTGTACATGGCTGGCTGATGGAATAGGAAGAGGTTTTGAAAGAACGTTAATCTAATTAATTAGTTGTCATGTGGTGAACACTAGTATAACTAATTTCTTTGTGAATTTGACCAACAAGGGTGAGAGAGACCTTTGAGTTTAAATGTGTAAATGTAATCCCTGATGAAGAGCAGTGAGATATGGCATGCGTCTAAAGGGCACACATGACCGTGATGATCGATGTTGGACTTGAAATTTATAATGAAGATATATAATTCGATATTGTTACATTTATTATGAGTAAAATACATGTATGAGTTAATAGGTTTGACATTGATGATTGTGATCCGGACTTGAAAATCATGTCAAACTTTAATGATTATGTGAACGTATTCTAGATTTTTTTTTTTTGATCATGTGAACGTATTCTAGATTATCACATAATTGTGGGGGAAGAGGTGCTTGTGCTATATACTCATAAATGTATTTTAAATATGTGCCATAAAATTTGGGAAGGGCACTGAGTAGTATGGTAAGTCTCGAAATAATTATAACACCATAAAACACTTGTTCTCAATTGGAAGTACCATCGAAAGTCAATAACGAAATACGGATCCGTTACCCATGGGGGGTTTTGATAGGAGAACAAGTGGTATTGAGGGGAATGGGGCAAAAGTCTACTAAAAGGGAATTGCTTTAATGGACACCCAACCAAAATGACTGGAGATCCCAAGAACTAGGTTCAATGGGACAACGAAGTTAAGAGTAATTCTCGCCAAGTCATTGAGGAGGTTAATCGATCTCCTACCAATTCCTATGGTACAATAGTAGTGATGGCTACAATGTGTTAGGATAGGCTTTGCTTTTAATGATTCTTATATCTTGGAAATATCCGAGTGGGGTATGGCAGGATACTCTTATTAAGAAATTCACCTATTTGAGTGTGAACTGGGCCGATTCTATGAGAATTAATAAGGCTGAATTCTCTTGAGCACTCATGAATAGCAGGACATGTTCAGGGCCAAAATGAACACAATCGTAAAAACTGAATTGTGTCGGGGATATTCTGTGTGAATTTCTATTGTCTTGGTTTACACAAATGGCTGAACAGTTCAAGACATCGCGTCTACTGGTTAGCCAGTAAATCTGATAGTCTTTCACAAAGGAAGGTTCAAGGCCAACAACTACCTATCCTATGCAGGGTTTCTCTTAAATTGTACTCTCTCGTTATCTGCATATTGTTGCATTTCTTGTTTGTCAATTTCATTCATGTGGGAGATTGTTGGAAAACATGGATGGCACCGCTTCGTCGTGCCTCTTCGTTGCCTATATAAACAACCCCTTACATTGTTCCAACTTACTTCAGAAAAATTCCTGCCCTCTTGTTACATTCATCCTCATATTGTTCTACCTTATTTTTTCATTCGAGAGAGAGTTTCAATACACAATTTGGTTCAACAGACTTGTAGACTGTAGTGCTGCTTCTACAAGGTGAGATCGTTGGATCCTGCGAGATGGGCGCTGTTAAATTCGTAGCACCAGATCGAGGGCGTATTTCTTCTTAAGGAGATTGTTTCCAACACAAGCCTGATAAGCCCTCAATAGTGTAAATAATGGGGCTTATCTCTCTCATTTTTGTCACACACAAGTGCATAACTTGCTTGATTTGAACGATATTGCACGAAAAGTGTGTTTTTGGCGTTTTTAGGTAAATCGTGTGAATAAGGCGAATTTGAAGGCCATGGATAGCACCGAGTGTGTCCAAGTACCCAAGACCACGTGGCGCTCCGCGACCGAGTCCCAAAAGTCATGAAAAGAAGCTTTGAAGCATACTCGGGATGTCCAATGATCAAGGGAAGTGAGGGAGATGCAAGGATGTTACTCAAAGCAACTCATTTTCCGACCAGTTGAGGGTAGAATCGGCATAACTTTTGATGTAAAAATTACTTTTGATCCAAACCACTTGGGTTAGAAAGTAGACTTAACAAGCTTTCCAACGGTTCGAAAAACACCCAAAACCGAGTTCGGGAGTATCCGGAGCGAGCCCGCGAAGTTGAAAATGTCTCTGCAGAATCCAGCCAGCACAGGGATCGATCCCCCAATGTTTAGGGATCGATCCCCCCCACCCTACCAGCTCCTGCAACATCCAAAAAGCACAGGGATCGATCCCCCAATGTTTAGGGATCGATCCCTCACTCCTGCGCGGACATTTTAAGGGCATTTTTGTAAATATTTTGTAAATGGGGTATATATACCACCCTTAGCCCGACTTTAGGGCATTCTTCATTTTTCCTTTCTCTCTCTACCTCCCTTTTCTCCTCTCTTCTCTATCTCTTCAAAGGAGGAGGATTGCTATGGTTTTGGGGCTTTTTCCTTCATTAATGTTGTAAGTATACTTGTGTTCTTCATTAATCTAGCTTTTATTTCAAGTTTCATCCATGTTTTCATTTCTCTCTATGCTTTGCTTTGTGTATACACCCACTATGGGTGAATAGTGTTCAAAACTTGGTCATGGGGTGATTTCTATCCCATGATTTAGGTAGTTTAATGGATTCTCTCATTTCTTGTGCTTAATGTGGTTTGTGAATGGATTAAGCTCATTTTTATGTAACAAAATCTAGGGTTGTTAACCTCTTTGATTATTTGTAGGCTAGGGCTTGATCTCTTGTCACATATAATGCTTGGAGCTATGTCACTCTAGGTGTTTGCCAAAATGCCTCAAAGAACTTGTTGAACTCTAATCTTTGGTCTAAACTTAGGGTTGTTAACTTCTTTGATTGGGTGTAGACAAGTCTCCTTGGCACACCCAATGCTTAGAACCATGGCACTCTATGTGTTTGATAAAATGCCTAAATGAGTTCCTTTCCATTTCCAAACCCCGTTGTGTGAATTAAACTTGATTTTTATAGTTAAATCTTCCGAGTGAGATCAAATGACAATGACTCTCACTTGAGTTATCAAAGAGAAGCATTGAACGGCCTAAGTTATGGGTGGAATGAACCCCTAGACCTTGCCGCCTTTAATTTCTAGTCAATCTTCGTTTTCAATTAAAGTTAGGAGGTAGAGAGAATTTCCATCACTCAAAAGTTAGCCGTCTCAAAGCCGAACTAAAGGTTGGCGGTCCTAACGCTAAAAACCCTTCGTAAAGCGAACCTTCCGGCCTAGCTCCATTGGCTCCCTGTGGATTCGACCTTGGACTTCCGAGTTTATTATGCTGCAACCGACCTAGCCCTACGCTTGGGACAACTTCTACTACGACACACTTTGGTCGAGCAAGCAAAGCCTCGATCAAATTTTACTTAACGTTTCGTTTCTAGTTTCAGATTTGGTCTTCCGGTTTCTGAATCTTCAATAGCGTGGATTCGGCAACCTGTGAGTTTAACTTAATATTTCTGTTTGATTATTCTATACAGATTGGCTAACAATCTTAAGACGAAATAATCTTTTGGTTAATCTGTTTTACTACTGGTATCATTCAGAATTATTCGGTAAATTGATAATCCATCGTTAAAACCAAAGAGGGTTTGTTGTTTTAGAAACCTTAATCTGTTTGTATAACATCTACGGAAACTATATTAAGTGGTATAATTGTTTATTGGTAGGAAATATTCAATTTAATCGTGGTCTTCCTTTGGTTCACTTTTGATATTGTGGGTTTTTCCAATTGTTTTGGTTACTATCTTGTTAGACTCTATTAGGTTGAGAATCTTCTATGATTATAGAGATTATCTAAAAGTGATCTTTGAATATCTAGACCTTTATAGAGCAAATATGCTTGTCTGATATTTTTAGCAGTTTGAAACAGGCTTTAGAGTGGGGTTTTTTTTTTTTTTTTAACAGAATCTGTGTGAACAAGTTTTTAAACGAAATCCGTTTGTTTAGTGGGCACACAGTGGGTCTATCTATGGATGTTTAACATAGAACTTTTTGTGTGATATGTTAAACACCCTAGACTAATATTCATATCACACAAAAGTTCTTGTTAAACATCCATAGATAGACCCACTCACTACAAGAAAGTTGGGATCTCCCAGCGCTTTTTCTATCAGCGCTTGCAAAAAGCACTACAATAGGAGGTCTACACCAGCACATTTTCTAGCCGCTGCTAAAATAGGGCTTTCCCAGCGCCCAAAGCAAAAGCACTGGAATAGGCTGACCATTTTCCAACGCCCAAGCAAAAGCGTTGGAATAGACCCCTCCTTTCCCAGCGGCTTAGAAAAAGCGTTGGAATAGACCGATGAAAAAACAAACTCGCCCCAATCATTCAGTATCTAATAATATAACTATATGTTATACATTTTTAATACCCTTCGATATAATTATTTAGCGAATCTCAATAAAACAAAACTAATTTAATAGCTGAGGCCGTTGATTTTGTTGTACTTATTGAATAAATCATTATCATAAAAATTTGGCTTGATCAGCTTTAGAAAGCTCCTTGATTGGAACACAATTTATTTTTTGGATGATAGTTATCGTCCGATCAAATGTGTAAAGATACCCGATCAACTTAATTCTTGGTAAGAATGATGAATTCAAATATATGTATAAGATAGACGGTTCAGATAAAAAAATAAAGACTTTGCGAGGGTCAGGTCTTGTAGTCTAATTCTTTAATGCCTCGGGATGCATCAAATGTTGTTAAATCAGGCGGTTGTCGATATCCGATGATCTCCGTTTTTGGTGATAAAAATGAAATCAGTGAGACGTGAAATCCTAATGGATTAGATCGACTACGGTAAAAATTGAGTTGGTAATTGTCTTTAAATTCTATACGTTCAATATAATTGTTAACAAATTAAATCTTGTGTTATACTTGAACGTACGGTAGTCATTCGACCGTTTCACAAATACGACGATCCAGACCGTTGCTTTTGTTTTCCTTGTTGATTATAACATTCTCGTAAAAAATTGTCTCGATCGGGTTTAAAAAGCTTCTTTATCGATACACAATTTCGTTAACAAAATGAGTTTGTATGGCCGATCAAGTGTGTAGTGATACTCGATAAACTTCATTTTTTATATGAATTATGTACTCCAGGATATGTAAAAGATGGACGGTTCCGATTGAGAAAAAAAGACTCAGGTGGGATCGGGTATTGTAATCTAATACTTTAATGCCTTGGGATGTATCAAATGTTGTCCGATCAGGCGGTCACCTATATCCGATGATCTACGATTTTGGTGATATTGATGGAATTAGTAAGACGTGAAATTCTAATGATTTAGATCGACCACTATTAAAATATAGTTGGCTTATTAAGTTTGGAATTTGTTTGCATTGCTCGATACGAGGACGCTTAATTATTTTGGCCCTAATTCTCCAAAATAATTGAAATCCATAAAATTTGTTCTCGCGCGCTGAAGGAAAGCCCCAAATTCTTGAAATCCCTAAAATCTGTTCGCGCCTCTCTCAAAAGGGGACTGAAGAGAAATCCCCAAATTAATCCCGCTTCTCACTCACTCGCGCTCTCTCCTGCCTGCAGCTCCTTCCTCCGTCTCTCTCAACGGCTTCCATCCCCACCACTCCGTGCGTCACAGTCCTCCAAGCCCTCCCTCGTCCGTTCCCAACGGTTAGTCATGCATCTCTCTCTCTCTCTCTCTCTCTCTCTCTCTCTCTCTCTCTCACACACACACACACACAAGCACGCACTCCACCGGCCTCGGTCGCAAACCACGCCGTGTTCGGCCAGCAGTCTTGGAACCGGACACCCCTATTTTAGTTTTCTTGTTTATTCCTCGATTTTTCGCCCTATTGACATCTTAGTATAGTTCGATCAACATTAATTGGCAGAACGTAGTGCTTCAGGTGGGTTTTCGGCTCTGCATGTACGAATCTAGTTCTATCTTTGTTCCAAACGACCAGTTTTTTTGTTCAATAGGCAGAGATTTATTGTATTGGCGTGTGTATGTACCTCTTTCTGTACCTTTACGAATGTGTTGATTTTGTGTCGATTTAGGGTTCATTGTTTTGATCTTGCAGACTGATTTGGTACTTTTCATTCTCGCGCAGAGAGAAAATTTCCCTAGTGCTCGAATCGCCTCTCGCCAGTCCATCTCTGTAAGTCTCTCTCTCTCTATCTCCTTCGTATCCGGCGTTTTCCTCACTAAGCAGTTCTGCAAATTCAATTTGAAGAGACTAATAAGCTAGTATTAGCACCTCCCATGGTGGGAGGTGGAAAGTAATTTCCTAATTTGTTTGGCTTTTGTCTTTTGAGAATACAATTGAGTCCAAACCTGACTTTGCTACTCAGCACATTTGATTTATTTGTTTGGATCATTGTTGTTTCTATGTCACTCTTAAGGCACATGCTCAAGTCAAGGGTTCCAGTGATGGTTCCACAACAAAGACATGTGAGCTGATGGGTAGCGAAAGTCAGCATTGGCTCAATTGTATTCCCAAAAGAAATAAGCCAAGCAAATTAGGATATTTCTTCCCATTTCCCAACATGGGAGGTCATTGTAGTAGCAGTTTGTTTCTCCAAATTGGTGGTTGTTTTTGTTGCTACAGAATTAAAAAAATGTAGGTTTGAGTCTGGATTCAGACTGATTGTTCCACTTAGAACTCGTACGCTGGGTACTCTGCCTCAAATAATGCAACCTGAAATGATTTAAGATTCAAGAACATTGGATTTGTGACCCAACTGTTCTTATTTGATCCTCATTTCTTCCAAAAGAGGCAGTGGTTATACCCCACTAAGTTGCTAAGCAAATTGTAACAAACTCAATTGCCCAAAGGAAAATTTGTATCCCCATGGCGCCAGAACCTTTGGTGGAGAAATCCTGTTGATCTGGGGCTAACAGTTGGAGATATTAACTACGCAAGACCAATGGTATATTGCAAGCATGCCTACAAAAACTAAATGAAAACTTGGTGGGTTGACATGTTTCAGTTAGTTATTGCATGGAAGATAGGGTCTTCTTTTAAATATCTTACTGATCTCATCACCAATTCTTGAGCAATAAGCTGTGCCAATACTCTGAACTGCAGTCACGTGTAGTTGATTTGATGCCAGCACTTTCCGGACAGCCTTATAGTCATATCACTCTACTCGACTTGATTTGCATTTAGAACCTTCAAAGATACTGTATCTTGGTCAATAGATCATTTTTCTTTAGCTCAATATTGCATAGTGAAAGTTTAGGTATTGTTATATTAATGGTTTTCATAAACTGAGTTATGTTTAAGAGAGCTAAGTTTCTTAATCTTGCATTAATGTGAATTGCAGAGGCAACACCAAAGACAATTATGAGAACAATAGGGGTCAAAGGTCTTACACAAATTTCTTACCCTTTATCACTTGAAATCCCATCTTCAGGTTTGTTGTTTCTGTATTTTGCTTTCTAGCTGCATAGTCTTGATATGGTTTTCTTGTTTTGTTTGCTTGACATGCTCGATTGGCACATTGCCTCTCGACCCACAGAATGGAGAAGAAAAGAGGAAAAATAAAAATAAAAGAGTAGTCTTTCATGCCCACTTGCTGGTGTTGAATGTTTCTGAATATTAATCTATGCCATTTTCCTGCAATATTTCCATTTCTATTGGTTTCCTTCTTTCTTTGCAAATTGGTTACTCCTTAATTGAAGCAATCTTTTATGTATTCACCAGCATCAATTTGTGTATATGATGTCCTTGCGACGAGATACAACAAATCTAGGCTTTCCTGGCACTTGTTGCCGGCGTTTGTTTTAAACCTCGTTTATAACCCCCTTTATAACCATCTCAATCTGCTCTAAGGGTGGTGATGCTTGTACAAAAATATCACAGATAGGGATTAGCACTTCTCGTAGGGGCGTGATTGAAACATTGTGAGTTTATGTATAAGAAGTTCGGCTATAAAAGAAAGGGTAGTTGACAAAAATAGTTTCATGTGGACAATTTGGGGCTTTAATTTATTCTCGAAATAGCTGAAAGAGGTCGCTGATGCTAAACATCATACACCTTTGATCAATGAAGTCTAGCTACAACACAGTATGGATGCTCTAGTTTTTATGCTTGTGGAGTTCTTCTTGGTTTCTTTCTACTTATCTTACATCATAGCAACAGTTTCTGAATTCCTGTTATAAACAAAAGCCAAACATACTTTGACTGGTTGCTAAACAACTATTGCATCGCAAAGGAGCTTGTTGTCTTTTGATTTTGATCTTTTGGTTCTGTTTGTGGTGTTAACTTGTATTTTTCTTACTAGGGATCTCCACAAAGCAACCTGTAATTTTACTACCTTGATAGTTCAAGGGAGCTCAGATGTCAACTGGCGCGACAGTTGCTGTTAAAGTGCTTGCAACAGACTCAAGACAAGGGGAAAAAGAGTTCCAATCAGAGGTTAGTGGTTATCGATCAAATACTTGAGGCATGTGGAGTTCAAAACATATTACCATATACAACTTGCTTAGACAGATGTGTCGTGAAGTTAACGCGTCTGGTGATTCACTCGTTAGTTGGCAATTTAATTTCCTAAAACCCTCTTTAGTACTATTTTTTTGATGAATGACACTCTTGGAACATTTAAAGAAATTTAAAAACTGCTTCTAAACCAAATCAAAATTGATTTTGACACTAGTTCTGAGACATTACTTTCTCCCATATAAATGCATCACATATAGTTCCTGAAGTCTGTAGCTACCTCTATTTGTTAACAGGTCATGTTATTGGGAAGGTTGCATCACAGAAACCTTGTGAATCTGGTTTCCTATGCCGTATGTATTTCAATTCAGTTCTCTTATTCAATAGCTCTTGTGAATTCTGCAATATTTATTCCCACAGTGAGGTCAATGACAAATTTCCAATCTTATTAGAACCAATCCAAGCTCGAAATTTACTTTGTATTCTGCAATAGATGAGCATATGTTTTGATTTTGTGACAGGGGAATCTTGTCAGCAATAGATGTTTTGGTTGATCATGCTCTGGTTGGGGTGAGTTTAAGATCTTATTTCACATGCTTAGTATCACTGCACGTCCATAACTGAATGTATAGCTGAATGTATACCAGGCGCTCTTAGTTTAGCTGAATGTATAGCTACGATGCAGGATGGGATTTTGGGCTTCAAATTTGGGGGGAAACAAGTAGTTGGTTACTGTGTTGTCCTCCGAAATTGTCATTTTTATACTCTCATTTCGCTATTTTAATATGTTGAAGTTGTTAGCGATGTTTAAAAAGGATTCATAGTTTCCCTTTTGCTTTTCTGTTCTCCTTTTTTTATGTGCACATTTGAAGAAGGAATTTTAGCGGTTTTACATCATGTTAACATGTTTTTTAATATTGGTTCATAGGTTTGGATGCTCTGAGATTGTTAAATTTGTGAGGCCTTGATCTCAAGTACATAAGAATGATGAATCGAAGACCATTCTTTCTTCTGCATTCCATCTCTGTGTTACGAAACCCTGTTAACTTATTCCCCTTAGCTTTGGGATATCGGATTCCTAAAGCCCCAACTTCGGAGCTTTCCTGGTATTGGAGCACCTTTGCCTCTGGTGCTGCTACTGCCTTGTTTCCATCAAGTGAAACACAAGAAGAAAAGGTATCAGTAGAAAGGGTTGGAGCCCGTCCAAAGGACTCAAAAGATGTTTTTCGGAGTTGGGGTTGCAGTGATAGTGATATAGCAAAGATATTTCAACGGCGACCTTCTTTGCGGAATGTTGATCTTGCCAACCTTCAGTCCAAACTCAACTTGCTTTCTGGGTTGGGCCTCTCATCTACTGACCTTGTAAAGATCATTAACTGTCGCCCCCGCTTCCTTGGTAGTCACATTAATAAGTTCTTTGACGGGCGCCTAGCTTATCTCCAAGAATTGTTTGGGTCAACGGAAGTACTTCTAAAAGCCATTATACGGAATCCTTCCCTCCTCACCTATGACTTTTATACCAAAATCAAACCTGTCGTTGCCACATACGAAGACATGGGTGTTAGTAGAAAGGATTTGATTGCTATGCTTCTTTCTCGCCCCACTTTAATTCCCAGAACCTCTATCAATGATGAGAAGTTGGAGTACATTCGCAAGACTGGGATCTCCAGGAATTCAAAAATGTACAAATATGTGGTCACCCTGTTTGCCATCTCACGCACTGAAACAATCCGTGCAAAGCTGGCAAACTTTGAGAAGTTTGGATTTTCAGAGGATGAGGTTTTGGGTCTTGTTGGACGCTCTCCTCTTATGTTGACACTATCCATTGACAAGGTTCAACGGAACATGACTTTCATATTAAGCATGATGAAACTTCCAGCCAATGCGGTCCTTGGTTACCCGTTTTTGCTGTTCTTCAATTTGGAGGCTGTGTTGAAGCCACGGATGCTTCTGGCAGGAAAGATTCAGGATATGGGTCTTCTTCCACAAATTAAAGGACCCTCAATGCTGACGGCATTTAGGATGAAAGAGAAGCGGTTTTTGAAGCTATATGTAACTTGTCACCCAAAGGAAGTTGCTGATGAATTGATGGAGTTCTACTCTAGTGCAAAAGATGTCAAGAGACTGGCAGAATCCTCGAAGAAGAAACACAATAAAGGATTCCCATTCTGAATTGTTTTGATACGAGGTGCATTTAAACTTTTCTTAGGAACATGTGGCTGTAACTGTGCCAAACTACATTGTTTGATAATTGCAGTGGATAATGCAGTGTCTTGATGAAGTTTTGTTTCTGTATATGCATCATTGTGCCATAATGCCATTCCTTTTGTGATTCTGTCTTCGTGCATATGCAACAAAGTTATGCAAAAGTCATACATATGTGCTCTGGAGTGTTTATCTGCCAATTAGCACTGGTATTAGCGTTGGTACTGCAAACCTGAGTTGACTTCATGTCTTTGTGGGCCCAGTGGTGCTTATTCGTGTGCATAAAGAGAATAGATGAGAAACAGAATAGTCAACTACATGCAGAATAGTTTTTTCCCCCTCTATTCCTTATTCTGCGTTAAAACCTGTTACTATTATATACACAGATTATATGTTTTTCTACTTATTTGAGCAGATATCTACCAGAAATTGGTATTAAACGTTTTAAGGAGTACACAAAGCAATCAATTTTTAGCTCTACAAAACCTTGGTCAGACAAGTTAAATAGAAAATAAACATAAGAACGCAATCCATAATAATCGAGACTAGCACAGTACCACCATCAAATTTCAGAAATGTAGAAGTCGCATAAATTACTTCAGGCCAGACAGAACCAAAGGCTTATGCGAATAGGAGTAGCATTTAGGGTTTGGTTTTGCCTCCAAGTGTTGCTGCGGTTACTACTGCGATTCACGGTGAGTACTATTCGTGATGCAATTGCTGCTATATTTTGCTTGTTTGCATGTGGGTCGAGCCTGTTTGAGTTGTCCTATGAGCACAATTTCGGCTAAAGGATTTTGGTTATGAGAAATTCTTTGCATGTTTAAAGTGAGTTGGATGTTTTGATGTACAATGTGTTCAGTTTGGGTCTTCAATGGAGTCTTGCTATCATTGGGTTGAATCGATCTTGCTTTTGCATGAGTTCTGGGTGTGAACGGTTTGTACGTTTGTTCATTTCGTTCATTAGAAGATGGGTGTTTCTGTGTGTTCGGAGTTTCTCGTAGAAGGAATTTTTGCTTTATTTGGTTCTGTTTGCTGGATGTTTTGGTTGTGTATTTATATAGCTATCGATTACTTCAAATATTGAAATAAATTGTTTAGGGAACGTGTCTAGCCAACTTGCATTAACCACAACTCTATCAAGTCTGCTCATATTAGCACCCTCACCACCTCTACGATTGGTCCAGGTAAACCAAAACCCCTAGTTACCATCCCCTCCATATCAGTATCAAACAGACATTGACTAAATTCATTTGCAGCCTGACGGTCAAAATCCCCAATCCTTTCAGAACCCCTGAGCACCACATTGAAGGACGTTGTAAGTTTGACAAGAGAAACTAGCGTCATTAGCTCAGGGTGCCAGTCACTAGCTTCCAAAATCACTAAAGGCTTACATGACCCAACATTGAGCTTCCAGGAGTTGCATTTATGTGCATGACACTCATTAGAGGGAGTTACTAACTTTGACTGGAGGAGCTAGTACATTCCACTCGGGGTGCCAATTACAGTCATCACACGGGGGTAAAATTGTCTAATCAAAATTTTACTTCCATGTCTTTGCAATAATTTCTCCTCTTACCATGACACAAGGTATTCTCAACCTTCATGCATGTCTCTATAAATAAGCCATGTCTCTGTAAATAAATTCCCCCAAAAAAATTAGGACATCACTGGACCTCACATGTCACGTCCAATTTTATGTCCTGTAATGGGGAAGTGAATTGTGTTGTCACTGAACAGATAACTACAAGGTGAGGCTTTTTAATTATTTCTATCTGCAGTAAGTCAACAGCGTACAAGTGACTAGGTGAAACTCTCTCTCTTTTTAATTCTCTCTCTTGTGAGATTGACTGGTACATTTCATATGCCCGGAACGCTGATATTACCTCAGAATGGCCAGAATGATAGCCAGAGGCCTGGAATGAAACAGAACTAGTTTTCTAATGAAATGGTACATACTGGCTGTACCAGACCGGTTCAGTTTGGTATATACAACCTTGTTGATGTGACTTGTGTCCAATTTGGTCATTTGTACAGTTGATGACCGTGTTTGATATTTGGTAGATATATAATTATGTCTACTGCTTGTTTTTTAAAGCCTCAGGGATCATGTTAAATGCTTTCCACAGTCTTCTCGATTTGTTGACATCTAGAAGATGAGAAGTGCCAGGCTATATATGCTAGATTAGGACTTTTGGTATATGGTCTTCAAAGAATTGTACGATCAGATTACAAGAAACTTTCTTGGGACTACTCTCACTTGCCAGGGGGAAAACCATAAAGACATGGACATTATGAGGACACTCTTTTTTCATGCGCAATGGCCCTGATTTGTGCAGTATGCAATGCCCCTCATTGAAATGTGGAGGTACCTGAATGATAGGATTCTATGGACAAAATGGGTGGAGGAGCGGTGAATGCTTATGATATAGAGGGATATTTTGGAATCTATTTTGAACGATTTTTTTGAAATTGGACTCTATTTGGTGGGTGTGGTGTGCATTAAATGCTTGTGTTAGCAAAATAGTTTCCTGGTAGACAGATGGTATTGCCAGAGAGAGTACATGAATATATATACCAACAACGCGAAATGGGAGCGAAAGGAGCAAGCAGCAGCAAACCTATACCACCAGTAGCCCTCCTTCCCCTATGCGTAACCGAAGCAGTTGAAACTACATGTAGCGAGGCTCGCTTCACTCTTCAAGCTCCTCATTGAAGGGGAATCTCAATCAATGGTAGACACATCAAACGAGTAAACCTTTTAATCTGTTATTATGCCATTTCTGTGTAAAGAAAACATTATTTTAGGTTCCTAGATGATAGATTGACCCATTTAAATCCCTCCGCGAATATCTTTTCAATGAAAGTTGAAAGGGTCTAAACAATCACAAAATGGAATTCAACTGGAAGCAAAAATCCATCCACAATGTCCAAAGATTTAAACAATACTACTTTCTGTCTCATGTCCTACAACAGCAATCAATCCAAAACCAATGAATTAACAATATTTACAACCAACTGCATAAGCATGCAACCCTTTGGTATGGTAATAGATTTGGTCCATTTTGAAATGCACGAACAAAAAATGCCGAAATTGTTTTATTTTGTTTAGTTTAGTAGACAACATAGTTGCAGGTTGTTAAATACTCCTAATGTGTTTTGTAACCCTTTGGTAAGCAACCCTTGAATTCATTGATTTACCATGACCTACAGTTCAGTGGAAGCATTTTTGCGTTGGTTATCACAATTGAATCCTCTTAAAGGTTCATTTCAATCCTTTGTTACATGAGATGGCCAAAAGGTTTCCTACTTATATTGATATCCTTTTATGAGTCCTCCTATCGCTCTACGAATTGGTCTGTTTTGCTTTGCCCCTAGTTCTTTTACCATGTCTTATGCAATCTTCTTAGTTTGACTGTTGGTGTGTTTGGCGCATTACCTTAGTTTTTTTAGTCTCCTTAAGCATTGTGCTCTTCACTTTGGGCACCCTAGGGAAGTGAAAGCAAGTTATACAACAGGAGATGAAAACGATTGTACGTTGATATTAAGGAATCTATGCACTAGTATGTTATCAGATGCCATTGTGAACACTAGAACGCGTTGAGCCTATTTGTCTTTGATCTTATTAGATCTTAAGTTGGTTGTAATGCTTAGTTGTGCATCCTGTAAATGGTCAATATCTGCCAGGGCGTCCAGGAAGTGGAAAGGGTACACAATGCTCTATGATTGCTTCACACTTTGGGTTCCACCATCTTAGCGCTGGTGACCTACTTGAAGAAGAAGTCAAGTCTGGATCAGACATTGGGTATGACATCTGAGTTCTTTCTACTCTCCTACTATTTTGTAGTTTTTGTGTGACCCATGGTCTTTTTGCTTGTCAATTGGAGCTTGTAAATGTTACTGTGTTCAATTAATGTTCATGTTTGCTAAAACAAAATGAGGCTTTTAGTAAATTGGATAATCACCACCCCGAAGGTACGGGAAAAATCGGTAGAAGCGCCACAAGGTGGCGTAATTACATTGACCTCCGCTTATCAATAGCAAATGGAGCTTGTGCAGCTGGTGTATGGACGCTGAAACTGACCAAACTGCTGTCAAAGGGCATAGCTGTATGTAGACTTAGATTTCAAAGAACTAAAGTGTAATTATGTGAAATTCTGAGACTTGCTGTATTTTTTCATAACCTCAGGGATGGTTTCGTTAACTTTGTAGACTCTGTTCATCTTTCATAGATCAATGATTAAGTCTTTCAAGATGGACGGGAAGCTTGTCCCTGTTGAAATAGTTATAGAGCTCCTGCACAAGGCAATGCATAAAAGGAAGGATGGCAAGTTTCTTATTGATGGCTTCCCGCGCAATGAAGAAAATCGTGTTGCAGCTGAGAACATTGTACGAAATTCAAACTTTCTCAGCTTATTTAATGTAGTTCCATCTTTTGAGCTGCTATTCGTATATGATGATGATCCAGAATACTCGTAAACTTCAAGTATGGCCTGATGATTATAATTGTTGTCCAACATTCAAACAATGTTACAGATGAAGATTGAGCCAGAGTTTGTTCTGTTTTTCGAATGTTCTACTGAAACAATGACAAAACGCCTTTTGAATAGAAACCAGGTTAGCTTCTAACATTTTGTCATTTCATTTATTCATTTGCGCGAATAAATTGACACCACATCTCTATCTCCCCCAAACGCATGACCATAGATCAACACACTAAACTATGAAAATGTTCATGGATTTTACAGGGAAGGTCTGACTGATGACAACAGTGTGACAATACAGAAACGACTCAAGGTTTTTTGCGAATCTACTATACCTGTAGTTAGTTACTACACCTCAAACGGAAAAGTACGAAAGGTATGTGGCTACTGTTTGTAATTTGGCAATTGTGAATACTAACAGGAGTGGCTGTAGTTTTCTTTTCGCGGTAGTTTTTTGAATAATCCTCTGATTTTTCTGCTCTATCTTTGCCGCTTTTGCTATTTCCTCCACCTCCATAAACTCCTCTCATTCATTTGAAGAATCAAGCAAAAATATTTAGCCCTCCCTTATCAGTATGTTTTACGTTTACATTCTATTATGTCGAGTATCAATTGACTGTCCTTGTTGTTTTATTTCTATCTTGTGTTTAGATTGATGGTGAGCGATCTATTGAAGAGGTATTTGCGGCAGTCAAGAGTGTCTTCTCCGAGGGTGATCAAACAGGCATGTAATTTGATGTAATCCGCTACTTTCCACCAAAGTGCCTAGAATGTCTTCAGATACTTTTACCCCATTAAATGTTCAGTACTTGGTCTTACAATTCAGGCTTAAATTTTAAAGCAAAAGTTGGATGTTTCCTAAACGTCCTTACCAATATCGGATTGAGTTGATTTTTGGTATGGACCATAAACAAAATGTTTTACGTAAATAAGATGAGCGACTCCGATTATTTTTTTTAAAACCCAAAATGGGTTTGTGTGCGCTGCTACAGATTTGATATCTGTACCGTTATCATTTCTGTCAGATGTATGCGGCCAAACTGTGAGGGCGGGTTAACCTCCCAGGTTAACCCCATATCACAGAAGCCAACTAAACGTCTCCCAAGTCTCTCCATTCATGGCAACAATAGCTGTTGGAACATTTTCAAAATATTTAATGAATATTAAATAAATTATTGGTGAATGGTTTTAATCCAATAGGTGTCTATTCATGTTATATGGAGTAGATTTTACTATTGGATTTAAGAAGAAAAGAAATGTTTATTCAGGTTAAATGGATAGATATGATCAAATCAAAAGATATGACTATTAGAGTAAAAGAATAGACATGACTATTACGAATAGACATGGCTATTGAAATTAATCAAAGAGATGCGATCTTTGGCTAATAGTCATGATCCAATAGACATGACTATTACGAATAGACATGGCTATTGAAATTAATCAAAGAGATGCGATCTTTGGCTAATAGTCATGATCCATGCCTATATAAAGGCAGGGGTTCTACCAATTGGAGTAGTTGATCAGAACAAATTTGATTATTCATCTCTCTAATTTATCTCCTAATTTATTCTTGATGGGCTCACAAATTTGAAGGTGTTCGGGTCTTTCTTCGTTAGTGCATGACGCAGTTAGACAACAGTTTAGAGGCTGGGCTTCATTTTATCTTGGAGACAAATTTGCTGTAACTCGGTGCACACCAGATTCTCTCGAATTGGTGGGGGCGAATATCGTCTTGCGGACAGCGACGACGTAACGTAACTTGAAGCATCTCCTTATTTCACTCAGTGTTTATCCACTTTCATCGGCTCGACAAATTCTGCACCAACAGTAGCATCCTTGCACCAAGCTTGCTCACAAGCAAGGCACTCGCCTAACTGAGGTCCTCGTTATCAAGGCTTCCAAGCCACACAACCTGTGCATAGAAAAGTTACTTGACTTAGCTAATAAGCTTGCAACATCTATTGGGTCATCCTTGTGCGCATCCCGTTAGGTCGCGAGGTCTTCTTCTGCCCGCGCGCGAAGCATCGAGGGTTGATTGCGCGCCCACGATGTAATTCTCGTGCGAGCTCACTTGCTAGTTGCCCATTAAGGCCATTGCATGCCGATAGCATTGCATTAGTGTTGCCGCCCAAGTAAGGCAATTCGTTAATCCATAGCCAACAAGTAGCATTACACATTTCTACTAACCAAACACATGGTACTCGACACGCATCATAGCTTCATGTGTTATTCAGTATCCAACAAGTGCAACGTTGCCTCTATGTCGCACGTCTTAAGCCACTGATCCCACAAGCATGGCCAAACCCAAGCCGATGCCCATGAGTTGGCACATAGAGTGGTGCCTCGATAGCCCATTCGGTCTAGAATAGTAGTCTGAGGGGTTGGCACGCGGGGATAATTAAGTGTGTATTTATCCATAACCTCTGTCCCCATAGGACCACGCAGTGTCGGCACTCTTGCTATTGATGGCACTATCCATGGGGCTCCCAAACCCACACATGGAGATTGGAGACTCTTAGGCACCCCTTCAGATGCTTAAAGTCCGCCCCCAAGTTGCCCACTTATATGCCCAAAGCTGACACCCGGGAGGTTGGTAGGTTGCACACCACTCCCCCCCTTGCACTAGCAAAATATGACTTTCCCTATGTGGCACGAATGATAGGCACGTGATGTTGTAAATATAAGTGCCTAAATACTTCATTTTGTCACACGCACGCGTATAACTTGTCGATTTAAATGATATTGCGTGAAGATTTTGTTTATGCCCGTTACAGGTTTTTTGGAAGAATAAGGCGTATTTTGACGCCAAAGTTTGATTCCAAGGTTCCGAGGTCACGTGGCACACCTCCACCGAGGCCCAAGAATGAAGAAACGAAGATAAAGGTGCTTGGGGCCGTTAGAAACCAAGATAAGGAGCAAACAAGGAAGATGCAGGGCTAACAATTATGGCCCAGGACATTTATTGACACTTAAGACCCGTCAAGCGGTCAAGGGCACATATCATGCATGATAATTTTTTACAAAACTTGAAAGTTTTTCCTTGATGGGTATTAATGCCAAATAGGTGTCCTTAACGGGTATTAAGTGCCAAAACGTATCCCGGGCCGTAATTTTCCTTTGATCTTTTGGTACACAAATGCACTTAAACATGAATTTTAAAATAGGAAATTCATTATTTTGGGAAAACAAATTTCTACTGGGGCTCGAACTTGATGTTGGGGATTTTGAATAGTTCAAGTGCACTTAAACATGATGCATGTTAAAGTACGAAATTCATTATTTTGAGAAAAATTGTTGGAGAGTAATTTTTGCACTCTCCAATTTGTTAACCACCCCTCCCATTGAGATTGTGAAAATCAATAAAAGTTAATTTTCATACTCCCCAAGTTGTTAACTTTTGGCATATCAATTGCAGTAACAATATGGGGACTGCAAAATCAATCTCCAAACGTTTTATGAGAAGGAAATCACGACAGTATGGAACTTTCGTCTCCTCTTGTTGATCTGAAAAAAGATTTGTATTGGGACAAAGAGTGAGGGAACAACTTTCAGATTTGAAATCCGCAAAATTTGGTGTAAACTAAGGTCATGTTTTCCTGAATTTTTTTTTGGAACTACGAATGATTCAAAAATTATAACTATATAGTCTAGTTAGGTAATCTTTTCCTTATTTGGAGTGAGTAAAAAAAGTTGCAGAAAGTGTAGGATAGGCTTTAGTGCTATACTACCACTTTATTATAGGGGAAAATGATTTCCAAATTTCCCGTTTTATGATAAGGAAATCACAATAACAGTATGGTGCCAGGTTGTGTTTAGAACATGTGACTGTTGATGTCCTATTTTGGCTAAGAGCTTCTTTTCTAATGGCCTTATTTTGGCCACTTTTTCTTAGGCTGATGATGTCCTTTTGTTGCTAAGGCTAATGAACAGAGAGAATATTACTACGGACATGTTTTGATGATAAGACCATCCTCATGTGGCTCAACAAAATCTTTGACAAACTATATTTAGCTAACCAAACACTACAAAAATTCACAAAATCAGCCTATACAAAACAATTCCATATTTGACATTTGCTACAGTAAAAAAATCCAACAAAATAGCTGAGTTACTATTCACCCATTTCTCCTTATTTAATTATTTCTCTCCCTCTCTTTCTCCTCTCTTGAGGTGGGTTTGAATATTTTATTGGGATGAATTTGAATATTTAATTGAGTACTGAGTGAGAGTAAAGAGCTTGATTTTGTGTAATTATGTAAAATTAACTAGCTAAAATAGAAATGTGAGTTTTGAGAATTAATTTGGTCCAAAATCTGCTGAGCCCGATAAAGATGCTCTCAGGCTTTTTTGCTAAATTGTACTATATTGAGCACTTTGATAGCACTTATGATGTATCTTGTTTCTGATAACAGGGATTTTTCCATGTCATGTTTGTGTCCATGTCGCATATATATAAGGCTTGTTCTTCTAAAAAAGCCGAAGTGTCTTATTTTTTTGTCCTTATTCAAATTTTTTTCGTATCACTTGGCTTATCATCATTTTTTTGGGATTATTGCATCCTCATGACAAGAGGAATCTAAAAAGTAAAAAAATTTGATCGAAATCTAATTCTTTTTGAATAAAGACGAAAAATAAGCCAATAAGCCACTTTTTTCAAAAAATATTGGATTTCGATCAAAAATTTTTACTTTTTAAATTCCTCTCGTCATGAGGATGCAATAATCCCCAAAAAAAATGATGATAAGCCAAGTGATACGAAAAAAAATTTGAATAAGGACAAAAAATAAGCCACTTTGACTTTTTTAGAAGAACAAGCCTTATATATATGCAATGAAAAATAGTAGTAACACCCATTTACATACTCAATTACACAACCACACGGTTCACACTCACATGAGTTGTGAGTCCCGCAAACACTAGAGTGTGCAGTGTATTCAGGGCCTACCACTGATGTGAGTGAACGTGTGTGATTGGATGTGTAAGTGAGTGTGGTGGTAGCAAAGTTGGGTAATAAAATGTACATGGTCATCTCGGTTTTTTAAAGGCACTGAATAATCAAATCAGTTTTAAGGCCAGGCTTCAATCTTTAATAACGCATACTTCGAAAATTAAAATTTATAAAAAATGAATACTCCAATAAAATTTTGCAGAACTTATTTAACTGTAGAACAAGACAGTGATACTTTCTTAATTGGAAAATGCTAAAAACAGCCTACTAATGTTGAACGGGGATGGTGTTGCGCATATCGGGTCGGTTGTTGCTCGGAAGAGCGGTCGAAATTTCATCTCGACTTCCTTGCATTCGTATCGTTTATTTTGTTCGGCGTCGATATAGAATCTGGATTGTTCATCTGAGCAACGGACGATCTGAATGTACGCAACACCATCCCCGATTGCTAGATGTTAGTATTAAGGTTGAAAAAATACTCCATCCGTCCGCGATTGTTACAGTCGACAAACATACTTTTTTCTATACTTGTTTATATAGTCAAATCAAAGTACAAACTAGAGTGAGATAATTCTTTTACCGTTCTTTTTCATATTAACAATTACCATCATTTGTAGAAGGGCTAAAAAGGGAATTTGCCTCACAAAAAGTGCCATAATTATGTCTCCTTAAGTACTTCTCCAAACGAACCAACAAACACAGACCGAGAGGAGTATTAAACTATGTTGACATATGTATACTTTATTTATTCTTTTGTTAGCACCCTTAAATTATGTTTATTCACGTTCAAGACAAAACTATTTTCAAAGATTTAAACAGAAAGCTACTACTCTAGTGGCCCGTTTGGCTGAAGGATTCGATTTGGGTGGATTTGAAATGAGGGCGGATTTGTAATGAGGACGGGTCCCACTTCTAAGAAGGATGGATTTGTATATGAGGTGTTTGGATGATTTTTTGAGAGGGTAGATTTGGAGGGTGGATATGATGGGATATGAGGAAAAATGACTCAATTGCCCCCAATAATTAGAATAAATACATAAAATATAGTAAAACTATAATTTATATTAAATAATATTATTTCCAGATTTAAAAAAATTAGGAAGTGAATACTTTTTTAAAGAAAAAGAAAATTTTTTAATTTAATTAGATTTGATTTTGAAAAATTGTATGAAAACCGTGAGTTGGAAACACCCAATAATTTTTCTCCTCTTTTATTTTTTTGATCAATCTCCTCTTTTGATCAAACACCCACATACGCAGAGAGAGAGAGAGAGAGAGAGAGAGAGAAGAAGAAGAAGAAGAAGAAGAACACAGAAACCAGTCGACGAAATAGCCTCCTGGCGTCGACGGCAACAACAAGCTTTAGATTGACGACAGCAACGGCCTCCTGGCGTTGACGGCGACGTGCTGTTCCCGTACCCAAACCGACCTCTTCCTCCCTCTCTCTCTCTCTGCTTTTCTCTCCAACCTCTTCGTACCCAAACCAGGAAGAACGAAGGGCACGGGCGTAATTTCCCTCCCAAAATGAAGGGCAATTTCGTAAATTACCACCAAGCGGTGGTGCCGCTTGCCCAACGATGGGGTGGGGGCTGGCGTTCCATATCAGGCCTGAGAGAGAAATCCGGCCAGGCCGAAGATGAAATCCGGCCTCAAATCCTCCACCCAAACACCTGACTTGCAGTGGGACCCACCCTCCATATCCGGTCTCAACTCCTTCAGCCAAACACGCCGTAGTAGGAGTAGTACTATATAGACTCCTACAGTGGCGGCTCTATATGATGACCAAGGTGGTCACTTGAACACCCCAAAAAAAAGTTTTTGTTAAGCATATATATATTATTATTAGTTTAATTTTAGTTTATTCCTTTCATGAACACCCAAATACAAAATTATTTGAACACCTAACCCAAAAATATTTAAACACCCAGCCCACAAACCAACCAACAAATCAATCCAATGACTACAATCTGCGCAATCGATGAGAGATAAGTGAATGAATAATTGCTTGGTTACTTACATTGAGAGTTGTATTTGACCATTGATAATGAGGGTATTATGCAACGTGTAATACCCGCCCCGGATATTTCGGTATTTCAATTACTTTTAATTGAACTATGTGTTTTAGGGGTTTAAATCGTAAACAATAGAATTTGCGAGGGTCCTGTGCGTGATTTGTGATTGGAACATAAATGGGGAGGTGGTGTGGCTACACCTTATAATTTCTCCTGAGGGGGGGTATTTGTACTGATATTTTCCCTTTCTCTCCATTTTCTGCCAACACATGAGAGAGAGAGAGAGAGAGAGATGCTAGAAGAAGAAGAAGAAGACAGGTGCAGGACTGTTCTTCACGAAATTATTCAAGGTACCTAGAAAGCTTGTTAATTTTTGGTATTTTTACTGAAGGTTAATTAGTGTGTCTATTGTATCGTGTTAAATTTTCAGAATTTTCTGAGAAGTGTAGAAAAAGATAAAAATCATAAACCAAGCTGTGGTCGGATTGCTGGTTTTGTGCAAACAGCTTACAGATCTGTGTTATGCGTCACGTTTTTTTTAGTTAAACGACCCTCCTGGTTATGGGTCCTTATGAGTCTGAAATATTGATAAATTGGTGATGTTTTGGCTTTGGAATTACTGAAAAGTATTGAGTATTCGATTTTTAATGAATTTTCGAACATAGACTGTTCTGCTGAAAATTGTGCTTCGCTGCACAGAATTTCTGAGTTTGGGGGTGATTTTGACTAGGTTCCTTTATTGTGAAAAATCTGAGAAAAATTAGGGATAAACTTTGATATGTTGTTATGATCTCTACCAAATTTCAAGTCATTTTGTTCTATGGTCTAAGTTTGACGGATTTTACAAATTGGTGTGTCCCTGCTGAGTTTTGTATTTGCTGCACTGACATGTTTTGGGAAAATGGTCATATCTCTTAGTTCGGGTATCGGGTTTGCGTACGGGTTATTGATTCTGAAACTAGACTTGTATACCTTTCGGAATATGTAGGGGTTGTGGCTTAGTTTGTACTAAGTTAAATAAGTTTTTGATTTAAAGTTGATAGACGTGCAGAATCTGCAATTTTGGGCAGTTGTGTGTGTAATTTCGGACAAGCATAACTTTGTCGTCCGGACTCCGTTTTAAGCAAATTTTATATCAAAATTCAAGTACCAGAGGTGTACTTTCTAACGGTGGTGGTCTCATGACCTGGTTCTAAACTAATAAAAAGTTATGGTCAGAATACGAAAGGATGGTCATGATTTTCAAACATATTTTAAGAGTTATGTCATATTTATACTCTTACGTTTGATTGGGGGCACTTATAGGCCTTAAGATGGACATATTTGTATTTGTTGGGTATCGTCTAATACCTTATTAGTTTTATAATTTGGTATCAAATGGTTGTTAAATGGTTTAAGAGGTGTTAGTGGCCTTGTTAATCTTTTTGACACTTGTTAGCATCGTAAATATATTATGGGGTGTATCATATATTTACTTAAACATTCGAAGGGATTCGTATGCTAATAGGAGTTAGCCTGTGACTAGGCAACGAGCTAGTCAGATAGGAGGTGCCGAAATCGTAAGTTTGGCGTACCTCGGTCGATGCAAAGGTGAGTGTGTTTGATATGGTTCTCCTCAATATAATATTTTTGTAGTGGTGAGTGTATATCTTGTTAATAATAGTTAGCTTTCGATATGGTTATCTTTTATGAAATACTGTTGTGGTGGTGAGTGTATATCTTGCTAATTGTAATTAGCTTTCGATATGGTTATCTTTGATGGGATATTGCTGTAGTGGTGGGTGTATATCATGCTAACAGATGATTTAGTTGTTGATATGCATGCATGATGATATGTATGCTTGGAGGTAGTATATCATGCTAACCGAGGTTTAGTTATTGATATGTATGCTGTGGTGTGTTGATTGTACCCGCTTAAGGATTGTGGAGTGAGTCACACCATGTCGTGGGTCGTGCCGTCTAATTAACGGTGAATGGAAATATGGTGTGCGGGACACAATATCTTGGGTACATGGGATGTGGCAGACGTGCCACTGCATGTGATATGATTACATTCATATTGTTGTGTATTGATTATTATTGCTCAGTTGGGTGGATATGTTGGTTATAACTGTTGTATACATTCGAGTATTTCAGTTACGTTGGTGATGTGCATTCTGGTTAATATTCCTTCGGGTATTTGTGGTATTATGTTGAGGATTTCTATATTTCATACATTCTGGCTTTCCTTTTTGGTTTGCCAGGTAGCAGGTTATTTAGAATGGGTCTACTACTGGTTATCGTGTTAAGAAGTGTTTGGGCTAGCGTTGGATGATGTGGATGAGCGAGTTGGTTGTAGGTAGTGAACTAAGTAGTTGATTTATTTAAGTTGTAATTAAGTTGTCGATGGACATATTGAAATATGAAATTTTGTAGAGTATTGTAATTGAAGTTGTAGTCGGTTGGTCAATACGTTGACTCATTTTTATTATGAGGTGATAAGTCTTCCGCTGGGTGTTTATTTCTGATAGGTTATGAGGTGTGGTTTGGTCTTCTGTGTGGAATGCCACGTGGTCGTGCCGACTCGGGCCCACTTTGGGTGTCGTTTGCGGGACGGGGCGTGACACAACGGTTTCAAAATATGAAATTGTGTCGAGAAAAATTGTAGTATACTCCTTCGTCCAAAAAAGTTAGTCCAATATGTGCAATATATGTGCATTATACGTGCAATATATGTGCAATATAAGTCCAATACGTGCAATATACGTGCAATATATGTGCATTATACGTGCAATATATGTGCAATATACGTGCAATATACTTGCAATTTTTGGATAGAAGACAAAGTGCTTTCATGCATAATTTTTCAAATTTTAACACACAAAAACGAATTTAATTTGGCATGAAAAATTAAAAACTTGTAAACGCAATTACTTTATGTCTTGATCCATTGCATGTCTTTTGTAATGGACTAACTTTTTGTAACAAATAGAGTACACTTCCTAGTATTTGAGTAGCATTATAAATAAATTTTATTTATATGCAGTTGTGATTTTTAGAGGTAGTAAAGATTTTGAACACCCTTCTTAGTTTTTCCGGAGCCGCCACTGGACTCCTATATCTATTTTTTTTAGAAGACGTTGGATGCATTGGATGCCACTTCCCTCGGACAATGTAAAAGAAGCTAGAAGGCCTGAAGTTCTCGAACTGTGCAATGGCATTTACTACTCCGAGAAATACATTAATCTACCACCCCAACTACCTCCCCTATACCACCATTACTGTACTCATACTCCATTTTCGAACCCTGGTTGCTATCTCTCCTCTCTCTCTCTCTCTCTCTCTCTCTCTCTCTCTCTCTCTCTCTCCATTCTGCACGAAAAAGGTTGCTCTCGTTCCAGTTTACCAAAAAAAAGAAGAGTCCGGGAAGCAATTTCTCCTTCCTTCCTCCCCAGGCGCATCTAATTCCACTCCAAATATGGTATTCTTGCACTTTCTTTTTAAATCCCCTTCCCCAGGTTTTTTAGTCTTTCTTTTATTGTAGAACAAGGAAAGACATATTTGCATAATAGTATATACATACAATGATAAAGGATAATATAGTAGAAATTACAAATCAATAGTGTATATTTTTACAACATCGGAAGTCATTTTCTTCAAGTCTCTGTTATTTCCATTTCTATGTCTCTTTCTTAAAGGCATCTCGGGGATGCAAGGAGATCATCAACATGGGCCTCCTGCAACTGCCCTGTTGTTTCTCTCCCTCTACAACCCCTCTCTCTCTCTCTCTCTCTCTCTCTCTCAATCTCTCTGTCTCTGTGCATTTCATTTTCAACATTCATTTTTTCTTCTTATGGTTATCTTGAGTCTGGTGTATTCATTTGATCCTAGTTTCCTAATCTTCCAACCCAGACTAATATAAATTTAGTTTAATAAATCGTTTGATTTTACGTACTCACAACCAAACCAACTACACTACACTTGTTTTCAAAAATACTCCCAACCAAAACAACAATGTCTTCCCCTTCCTCTGTTGTCATTTTGGAGAGAGAAAATAAGTATCGCTGCTCCGGGCAACATAGACACCTACGTGAAGCTGGAGGCTCCCAATGCTAATGCCCTGCTCAAGTATCAGCCTTCACGTGACGAGGTCACGGATGTCTTGGCCAAGAGCTCTTGCTCTGCGGAGGAAATCACTGCCATAAAGGGGGTGTGCCTGAACCTAGGCTACACCTTTGCTGGTGTCCAGGCTGATCCGGCTCCGGAAACTACGGTGGAGTCCGACTCTCATGGTGAAGGCTCTGAGTCGGAGTTGGAGAACCGAGGAGGGGAGAAAATAGCGTTAGTTCACTGTTTAGGCTGTCTTTTTCATTTTCTTATTTTGATATTATGATCCTTGTTAGGATCTATAGCTTTTTCTTTTTTATTTTAGGTGTGTGTGTTCTATCACCACCTTTGGAATGGAACCGGGGACACAGCCAAGCTTTCCCTGCCTAGCAACCTGCCAAGCGAGCAAAACGGAGTCGTTTGACCATGCAAGCAGTTGCCAGTTTACAAACATTTTCTAATTTTGTGGGTTTCATTACGGGCCCCACAAAGATGATTCAAATTACAAGTTATTCTTATAATATTTTTTATGGGTTCTTGAAAAAAAAAATCTGCTCAATGTGATATTGGTAAATGCTGTTTTAGAATTCGTAGGGTGCCCTACGAATTCTGAAACATCCTATGAATTTTGAAACAATCCATACCAATATAGGATCGTGCTAATTTTTTTTTTCAGGAACCCATAAAAAACATTTTGAAAATAGCAGTTATTTTCAACTGCTGGTCAAAATGAATAGCAGTTATTTTCAAAATGTTTTTTTATGGGTTCCTGAAAAAAAAATTAGCACGATCCTATATTGGTAAGGATTGTTTCAAAATTCATAGGATGTTTCAGAATTCGTAGGGCACCCTACAAATTCTAAAACAGCATTTACCGATATCACATTGAGCAGATTTTTTTTTTTCAAGAACCCATAAAAAATATTTTAAGAATAACTTGTGATTTAAATCATCTTTGTGGAACCCGTAATGAAACCCACAAAATTAGAAAATGAATAACACTTTGTTCTACCAACGAAACAAGTAATGCTTGCATGGTAACGACGCCGTTTGTCAACTGGCAACTGCTTGCATGGTGGTCAAACGACTCCGTTTTGCCCACTTGGCAGGTTGCTAGGCAGGGAAAGCTTGGTTGTGTCCCCGGAGCGTTAGTTCATTTTATTCCAAAGGTGGTGATAGAACACACACACCTAAAATAAAAAAGAAAAGAAAAGAAAAGAAAAAGATATAGATCCTAACAAGGATCATAATATCAAAATAAGAAAATGAAAAAGACAGCCTAAACAGTGAATTAACGCTATTTTCTCCTCTCCTTGGTTCTCCTACTCCGACTCGGAGCCTTCACCATGAGAGTCGGACTCCACCATAGTTTCTGGAACCGGATCAGCCTGGACACCAGCAAAGGTGTAGCCTAGGTTCAGGCACACCCCTTTATGGCAGTGATTTCCTCCGCAGAGCAAGAGCTCTTGGCCAAGACATTTGTGACCTCGTCACGTGAAGGCTGATACTTGAGCAGGGCATCAGTGTTGGGAGCCTCCAGCTTCACGTAGGTGTCTGTGTTGCTCGGAGCAGCGATACTTGTTTTCTCCAGAATGACAACAAAGGAAGGGGAAGACATTGTTGTTTTGGTTGGGAGTATTTTTGAAGACAAGTGTAGTGTAGTTGGTTTGGTTGTGATTCTGGAGAAAACAAGTATCGCTGCTCCGGGCAACACAGACACCTACGTGAAGCTGGAGGCTCCCAATGATAATGCCCTGCTCAAGTATCAGCCTCCACGTGATGAGGTCACGGATGTCTTGGCCAAGAGCTCTTGCTCTGCGGAGGAAATCACTGCCATAAAGGGGGTGTGCCTGAACCTAGGCTACACCTTTGCTGGTGTCCAGGCTGATCCGGCTCCGGAAACTACGGTGGAGTCCGACTCTCATGGTGAAGGCTCCGAGTTGGAGTAGGAGAACCGAGGAGAGGAGAAAATAGCATTAGTTCACTGTTTAGGCTGTCTTTTTCATTTTCATTTTTTGATATTATGATCCTTGTTAGGATCTATATCTTTTTTGTTTTTATTTTAGGTGTGTGTGTTCTATCACCACCTTTGGAATAAAATGAACTAACGTTCTCCGTTCTCTCTTTAGTGTTTCATTTCGTGGACTTTAACATCATGCATAATATTTTCTCTTCAAAATGATTCAGTATTAGAACCCATGAAAATTTTCGTTGTAGTAAGAAAAATAAAAGAAGAAAGAAATACGGGCTTTGCGAGATGGGCTTTAGTCAAATTAAAAGTAAATTGTTAAACAAAAATAAAAGTAGAAACAAAGGATAGTTTTTTGTTTTTTGTTTTGTCAAGAAAAAAAGAATAGTCCAAAATTTGTTGATGATGCATTGATGCTCTTAGTTGTTCACCTACCAAAAGAACTCAGGGCTGGTCCCGAGAATCCGTTGGGGTTTCACGAGAAGCCGTAACAAGGACGCAACAATTCATGCATGTAGAAGAAGAAGAAAAGCCCACAGAAACATGTTAGCAAATTCCAGTCTCGTGGCTAAAACACGGGCTTTGCGAGATGGGCTTGTCTTTGCAAAGGAGGAGCACGTTTTAGAAATAGATGCACTGGGTGTTCTCCAACTAATTAAACATTTAACGATCATAATATGGCAAATCATTTCCTTAATAATATATTGCTTTGGCTGCAGATCCCTCTTGGAGGAGATTGAAACGGTGTCCATCAAACCTATTTATTGAGAACAAAATCGACGTGCGAATGTGTTAGCAACTTAGCAAATGATTTATCAAAATAATATTTTTTGATTAGAGCATCTTCAACCCAATGCTCCATTGGAAAGTATCAAAATAATATTTTTACTTAGAGAAAATTACTATTCATCTTCTGGGTTGCGGTGAAAATCTCTATTCTCACTTCCCTTCCCCCTCGATATATTCTCTTCGAGTTTTATAAAATATTCTTTTGCAAGGAAAAAAAAAATTATTCATCTTTACCCCAACCACAAATTGTCTTTTTTTCTCTGAACAAAAAATTCTTATTTTGATACTCTCATGGGGAATACTCGGAGTATATGGCTAGTATTACAGTTTATTAGTACAAGCTCACGAGAACAGATTAAAAATGTCATTTAAAAAGGTGAATAGTATGTATTATAAGAGATGATTATATTTTCTCTCATCTTCTAAATACAGTGAAGTAAAATGTTATAGAGATGGGTTGAGATGATGAGGATGGGTTGGAGGGGCTTGATATGTATCAAATGGAGATGTAGAGTATGCATGGCCTTGTACATTTGGAAACACCAGGCCACTTGCAAAAGAGGGGCCCGGCCTATTTCCTCGTATCGATATTTTTTTCTATGTTGGGCCAATTTGAGCTTGTAAAAATGATTAAACGCAGCATAAAAAAATAAAAAAAAAGGTCAACGAAAAAATGGATACCCATTCTTTGAAAAGTACTCTAAATATAGGATTTGTTCGTATTGGTTTTGTCATTTGTGATACCATTTTTTCGAGAATCATGTTATGGTGACCATATATGCTGACCACATCTTAGATGTCATGTGATGTGTCAATACTACATTGATAGAATTCATGATAATGGAGTCATACTCTACCAATATAGTAAAAGGATCACATGGTATCTATGTCTATATTGTGGCCATTAGAGATGGTTACCAAAGTATTAGTGGTTTTTCAATTAGCCCTTATTGTTCTATGTTCAAATCCCCCAAAGCTGAAGTCTGTGAGGAAGGTTTCTTTCCCAACTATTAAGCATCAAAAACCAAGCATGAGTAGCAAGTTTTGAACTCAAAACCACTTGCTTGGAGGCCCAGGTTCAATCGCAGGTATAAGATGGACTGGTCATTAAAATGCAAGTTTACTTAAAAAGTTAGGGCCCTACATTGGCTAGAAAAATGGTGGTTCTTTATTAATTGGGTGCCCTTGCTCTAGGGCCGGGCTTGAGGGTAGGAGTTGGAGATTTTCTTGACCAATAACTCTACAACTACACCCACACACATTAGATGTGTGGTTTGTGTGATGACCACATACTTGATTTCAGAAATTGCTAGTTTTTTTTTATTTGTTAGTTGCTTATTTGCGTTATGACATGTAATCCGTAGATAAAACCATAACCGATCCGTGACTTGCGGATTGAATTAGAACCGAACTGTGGGGCTTTTGGTCCAAACACGAATATCATTTTTGAAAAATCGTGACTCACAAATAGGATTGGATTCCTAAAAATTCGATCCGATCCGGACCATGAGCAGCCCTACTAATTATCTATTTAGGTAGCCAACAAACAGAGAACGGGACTTATATGTTCTAGAATAAAGAATAAAAAATACTCCCTCCGTCCCTTTTTAAGTGTCATGCTTCGTAACTCCAACTTATTAAAAATACATCATCATTATACCTTTCACATCAACTTTTTCCTCCACTTTTCCTATTTACCCATCATCATTACACTTTTACTCACTAACTTTTCAAAATAGAATATACTTTTAGGGACAAAATAGACAATTCACCAACTTTTACCCACTAACTTTACAAAATGGACATTTATTAAGGGACAGCTCAAAATGGAATACTGGACTAAAAAAAAGGGACGGAGGGAGTAGGTAATACTTATCATCCAAGTCACCTTCCAACTTCTTCCAAATGCCACAATTTAGTTACTATTACTTAAGGGCTTGTTAAATTTATTTATATTATTGTGAAGCATATTTTAGACCAATATTGTTAACTTTAGAATTTTTATTTTGTTTTAGTTAAGCAATTGGACACGTACACTCGTCTGTTAGGCTAGCAAAACGGGGAGGCTCGTGTCCACAACTTGCCTTTATCTAGTTTGGTGTCCAGTTTGGGCTTTGTAAGCTCATTCTGGGCCCACTACATTGATCGAAAATATTTATTTTGTAGAGCTCGTCGAGATGGTCATTCGCGTAAAAAATAAGCTTGATCGAACATCGGGAGATATATGATCAAAACAGATTTGTACAAAAAAATGGGATGAAAAAAATAAATCCAAACTTAAATTTTCCATTTTTATCTTGTTCTAATATATTTCAATAATGTATCTACTAAATTCGATCAAACTTATTTTCAATGACAAACTCAATAAGCTCTACAAAATTAATAATTCCGATCATTGTCGAAGGCCTATTTTGAGCCCACAAAGACCCAAATCGGACCCCAAAATGGACAAAGGCATAATATGGGCCCACAAAGGCCCAAACTAGACCCCGAAATGGACGAAGGGAAACTGGACAGGAGCCTCTCCTGCTAGCAAAACCGTTGTTTGATCTAAACAGTACTTGCTTCTGAAAGTTCTAGCAAAGAAAAGTAGAAGAACCCTTGTGTGCTGTCCACTTTAATTGGGCTTTGAAAAGAAAAGTAGAATTACCCTTGTGTGCTATCCATCTGATCTTCTTGGGCTGGTGCTTGATGTGGGTTTTTAGCATAGTTCAAATGCACTTAATCTTTGGGACAATTATGGCCCAAGACATTTATTGACACTTAAGACCCGTCAAGCGGTCAAGGGCACATATCATGCATGATAATTTTTTACAAAACTTGAAAGTTTTTCCTTGATGGGTATTAATGCCAAATAGGTGTCCTTAACGGGTATTAAGTGCCAAAACGTATCTCGGGCCGTAATTTTCCTTTGATCTTTTGGTACATAGATGCACTTAAACATGAATTTGAAAATAGGAAATTCATTATTTTTGGGAAAACAAATTTCTACTGGGGCTCGAACTTGATGTTGGGGATTTTGAATAGTTCAAGTGCACTTAAACAGATGCATGTTAAAGTACGAAATTCATTATTTTGAGAAAAACTGTTGGGGAGTAATTTTTGCACTCTCCAATTTGTTAACCACCCCTCCCATTGAGATTGTGAAAATCAATAAAAGTTAATTTTCTTACTCCCCAAGTTGTTAACTTTTGGCATATCAATTGCAGTAACAATATGGGGAAAATGATTTCCAAATTTCCCGTTTTATGATAAGGAAATCACAACAGTATGGTGCCAGGTTGTGTTTAGAACATGTGACTGATGATAGTCCTTTTTTTGCTAAGAGCTTCTTTTCTAATGGCCTTATTTGGCCACCTTTTCTTAG
This sequence comes from Rhododendron griersonianum, assembly GCA_018127125.1. Taxonomy (NCBI): domain Eukaryota; kingdom Viridiplantae; phylum Streptophyta; class Magnoliopsida; order Ericales; family Ericaceae; genus Rhododendron; species Rhododendron griersonianum. The sequence continues at coordinate 48,544,751 of CM030789.1, read as the reverse complement.
GCTGATGATGTCCTTTTGTTGCTAAGGCTAATGAACAGAGAGAATATTACTACGGACATGTTTTGATGATAAGACCATCCTCATGTGGCTCAACAAAATCTTTGACAAACTATATTTAGCTAACCAAACACTACAAAAATTCACAAAATCAGCCTATACAAAACAATTCCATATTTGACATTTGCTACAGTAAAAAATCCAACAAAATAGCTGAGTTACTATTCACCCATTTCTCCTTATTTAATTATTTCTCTCCCTCTCTTTCTCCTCTCTTGAGGTGGGTTTGAATATTTAATTGGGATGAATTTGAATATTTAATTGAGTACTGAGTGAGAGTAAAGAGCTTGATTTTGTGTAATTATGTAAAATTAACTAGCTAAAATAGAAAAGTGAGTTTTGAGAATTAATTTGGTCCAAAATCTGCTGAGCCCGATAAAGATGCTCTCAGGCTTTTTTGCTAAATTGTATATTGAGCACTTTGATAGCACTTATGATGTAGTATCTTGTTTCTGATAACAGGGATTTTTCCATGTCATGTTTGTGTCCATGTCTGTGTGTCTTGACTTTGTCTCCTCTCTTACAAGTAAGCCCCAGTTTAATTTTTCCCAGGCTTTGCAAATCGAGGCAAAAACTTCAGAGAAAATTGTTCAAATTTTCAAGTTTCCACCGTGGTCAGTGGCGGAACCAGGATTTCATTACACTGGGGTCAAGCCATCAAGCATATACAACACATATAATTTTGCATTAGTAATTTAGTACACAATGACCCGAAAGATAACAAAAACAATAGAACAATAACCAAAAAGAGATACCGACTACTAATATATAAGCAAAAAAGCATATCCGTCCATTACATATCATTTCACCTACAATTGACCACGTCGATTTGTCATATTCTGGAATCGATTCATGATAGCTTCATTTGAAATGCTATAAAAAAATCTCTCTCTCAATATAGACAATCAAACTATCATGCATCCATTGATCACCCATCCGGTTACGAAGTCGACTCTTCACAATCTTCATAGCAGAAAAAGCCCTCTCTACTGTAGCAGTCGAAACAGGTAAAACTAAGGCCAACTTCAACAGTTTGTATACCAATGGATACCCTATATCTCTTCGGATCTCGACCATCTTTTGAGCAAGAACACCAATTCCTTTTAAATTTGAAAACTCGAAACTAGAGCGCACATCAATGATGAAATTCTCAAGTTGATCCAAAATTGCCAAAAGTTCAATACACGAGAAGTCTTTAGGATAAAATTCGGCAAAACGGTTCAACCTTTGCTTGTCAAAACTTGCAAATGAGTTGGATGGATTTAGGCATGCAACACAAAGAACCAACTTGGTGCTCACCTCATTAAAACGATTGTCTAGCTCTTGGAGTTGCCTATCAATAACCGTGTTCATAACCTCGAAATGATAGTGATGAGAAATTGTCTTTTCATGAGCTCTACGCCTTGATCTTCCTTGAGCAACATGGAGGCTTTCCATGCTAGGAACATCAATATTATTGCCTCTACAAAAAGCCGAAACTTCATCCATCAAACTACTCCATCCACTATCCCTCATTGATTGGAGTCTTTGCTTGGATACTTGAACTTGTGTCATGGCATTTACAATGTCTTTGGTCTTTTCTTTGTAATGCCTGCGACAAGTCATTTGTAATTCCCAAGACAGATTTCATCAAATGTAGATTGAATACAAAGTCAAAAGATTGTATTCCCTTCAATAAACGGAAGGCTTCTAATTTTTGATCCGAGGAAGATGCATCCTCTACTACAACATCAAGCACATCAATTACAGAGTCGAACATGGTAACCACGCTAAGTAAGGTGCCATAATGTGATCCCCAACGTGTATCACTAGCACGACTAAGAGTGGTCTCTTGATTAAGGCCTTTGCCACTTGCAATATCACCGAGACTAAGGGCTTTAATAATTTGGGCAGCTCGGTTCTCCCAAAGAACATCACGACGTTTGCATAAGGCTCCAACAACATTAACAATGTTAGAAACCAAAGCAAAGAAGTCGGCAATATGGACATGATTTTTTGCTAAGGCCACAAGAACTAATTGAAGTTGGTGAGCAAAACAATGAACATAATATGCACATTCATTCTCCCACAAAATAAGTGACTTTAGTCCATTGATCTCCCCTTGCATATTGCTAGCCCCGTCGTAACCTTGTCCGCGCAATCTAGAAATGCTTAAGTTGTGTCTTGAAAATAAGTCTTCAATTGCATTCTTTAGAGAAAGAGCACTAGTACTAGTAACATGTTTAATACCCAAAGCGCTCTACCACACATCCCCTCTTATCAACATATCTCAAAGCAACTGCCATTTGCTCATTCGTTGAAACATCCCTAGAGTCATCAAGGAGAATAGAGAAGAACTCATCACCAACTTCTTCCATTATAGCATTGGTAGTTTCTATAGCAGCATTGCAAATGTCCTTTTGAATCTTCGGAGATGTGAGTTTAAGATTTTCAGGAGCATTTTTAAGTGAAACATCTCTAACGTTCTCATTTTGCACACAAAGAAACTTCAAAAGCTCAAGAAAGTTTCCTTGGTTGTTTGATAGTTCGGATTCATCATGCCCACGAAATGAAAGCCCTTGTCTCAAGAGAAATCGAGCACAATCAATTGATGCTGTCAATCGTACCTTGTAGTCTCTCTTGGCATCATCAGATAGCTTAGAGAAAACAGTTTCAATATGCTGCTTTTGATTCAATAAATCTTGACATTTTCTTTGAGCTTGTCTGTGGGCGCCATTAATACTTCCTTCATGAGTTTTCAATCTACGTTTCTTCTTCCAATTTGTATATCCCTCACCCACAAAGCAGTCACCACCTCCTTGATCTCCTATTTCAGTTTTGAAAAGATAGCAATAAAGGCAAAATGCAGCATATTTTGATATGCTATACTCCAACCAACTACCATATTGATCAAACCATTTAGAGTTGAATCTTCTCAAGAATCCAGAAAAGTTCCTTTGCGGAAATTGGTGGTTACGAGGTTGGCAAGGGCCCTTTAGTAAGTAGGCCCACCGAACTTGTTCTCGAATGTTTGGATCATAATCCATAATTCGAGGTCGAAGCCCAGGATCAGCTTGAAGCTCCGGTAAGTCACTTTCTTTACGACTTTTCTTCGAAGGCTTATTGTTAATTGCAGGAGTTGATGATTCTACGGGATTCTTTCGTTTAAAATACCTCTCCATATCTATAGAAATAAAAGTAGAAACTGTTAACAAATTTCTATCAATAAAAACCTAAGTTTTCAACAGTCAATAGTATTTATTTTATTTTATTTTTGACATGAAACAGTCAATAGTATTGTTCGGTTGTTCCCCCAAAAAATCACAATCAATAGTATTATATCTAGGGCCATGGGTTAGCTTTTACCTTTGACTTGCTTTGCTCAAAGTTTGAGACTGGTCTGTGGTCCCGGTTCCCCAATCTACAATAAAAAAAAAAAACATCCACAAAATGCTTTCTTGAGAAAATCAGACCAACAAAACATTCACAGATTCACTAATATATAAAATGCTTTCCTTTTCCTTTGGGCCTCACCCACGTTCTTGTTCCATAACCGTAAAGAGTGAGTTCTAAAAAACAGCCACAAACACTGATTTTCATCCTCATGTCCATTATCCATGTAGAGAGAAAAAGTATTTAGAGAGATTGAGTATTTGTGGTTCAAATCCTGAAATCCACTTTGTACAAAAGAAAATTGGGATCTAAGACTAAGCTACTCACTTGTAAACGGGTCTGAGGAGTGATGACTCTGAAAAAATGCTCCAACTCCTCAGCGGTGGTGATCAAGATCGAGGGTTTCAAAAAAAATTTCCTTCAAAGTTCAGACTGAGTTCTTCAATCTTCATTCCCCATTTTTTTTCGGAGACAGAGAAAGGGGAAAAGTGAAAAGTGGCTGGAAAAGGGGAAAGTAGGAGAGAGGGAGGGACGAAAAAGTGGCTGGAAAAGGAAAAAGTGAAAATGGCAACACTTGTAATTTGGTTGAGGTATAAGGACAAAATGTTTGGAGGACATATCCTAGAGGGCAAGTTTACAAAAATACCCCCAGAATTACATTACTCCCCACAGAAATTTTCCATCCAGTGGGGTCAATGGACCCCTCTTGCCCAATAGTAAGTCCGCCCCTGCGGACCGTGATGTTTTAGTTTTTTATACCTCGTCGAGACGATCCAATAATCCACAAACATTTAACACGAAATTAATAAATCCAAACAAACTGAATAACATATATATATTTTTAAGCCAATTGACTTAATTTTTTTTATAATCCAAACAAACTGAATAACATATATATATTTTTAAGCCAATTGACTTAATTTTTTTTATCAAAGCTAGACCCTGAGTTTTTTTTATCCAAACAATGCCTTAAGCTTGAAAAAAGAGAGTTTTTGAGATAACGGCGTTTGTGGCTTTCAACATCCGTGAATTTTTTATCTCACAAATTAAACGGCACCTTTTCGGATTAGGCGGTTGTAACCATGAAATCCCTTTGTTGATGTGTTGTCAAACTCTGAAGAATTCTCACAAGATATATTCTCATAGACTAGGGCTACAAATGAATCAAGTCGCTCGCGAGCGGCTCGAAACTCGGCTCGTGTGGGCTCGCGAGCTCACATATATATATGTTGCAAAAAATTTCAAATTTCAAATTCAAATCAAAAGTTATTTTTGAACTTGGTAACTGCCACACGTGATCATGCACGTTCAGCACTCCATACGTGTCGGTGAGAGTGGAGTAGAAGCTTTATGGGAAATCACCTTGCCTCTTAAGCCTTATTCTTCCGATGTGGGACTAGAATTGTGCAAAGGAAAGTCTCTTCTTATTTATTCCCACATCGCCTGCCCAAGGAAACTGAAGGCAAAGTGTACTATATGGGCGTATTTGATAGCAGATTTCATTTTGGGGGGATTCGTAATGTGATGGAATTAGGATTGTGATTGGTAATGAGGTGGGATTAATAATGAGGAGATGAATATTTTATTCATGTTTGTTTGGCATATGATTAAATCATGGGATTGTTAATAACATGTTTGTTTGGGTTAGAATAGGATGGGATTAAAATTTGTATTTCCAATTTTACCCTTACAATTAGAACACCATTTACAATTTTGACTTGAGAAAAATGCAATTACTAATAAAAAAAAACAATTATCTCTCTCCCACCCATTATCCTGTCTAGCTGTCTCTCTTCCCAATTATTGAAAACCAAAAAACAAAACCCATATACAGTCACTTTCTCCCACAAAACCCACCGTCTGAAAACCGATCGTCTGGAAACCCAAAAATGAACCCACCGTCTGGAAACCCCAAAATGAAGATGATAGGTTGAGAGAGAGAGAGAGAGGAGTTGTGGCTGCCGGAGTCGAAGTAGCTAGAATCGTTGGAGGAAGGTTGGCAGAGAACGACGAAGAACTTGTTCTGATTTTTCCGGTAAGCCCAGAGACCTTGTTCAGATTTTTCCGGTGAGCTTGTTCTAGTGAAATGGTGTATATGCCGTGGGGGTAATTGTGTCAATAGCTAAAAAGGGGAGGTCTTCCACATTCAATCCCATGGGGACAGGATTGTTAGTAACACCCCCCCATGGGATGGCTAATCTGGTGAAATTTGGGGTTTCACAATCCCTTCGGATTAGCAATCCGGCCTACCAAAATCAAAACAAACAAGGTTTTTGAGTGCCCCTCCACCTTCGTAATCCTATCCATCCCTAAATCTGGCTATCAAACACGCCCTATAAGTAAAGCTCTCCCTCCCTTTCCCGAACTGCTAAGCTGCAACGCTTGAAAAGCTGCTCCTTATCGAGCAACAACGAGTTGAGCTCGAGCTGCCGATAAGGTTAACGAGCCGAGCTCGAGCTCATGAATCATGGCTCGTCACGAGCTCGAGCCCACCCAAAATACTTCGAGCCGAACTTGAACAAGTTAAAATTCGGCTCAACTCGACTCGTTTACAGCCCTACTCACAGTCCACAGAGGATCCGGATCCGTAACCGGTGGTGCACATGATACTCTCGTACTCCACATGCTACGCCCAGCACTTTCTTCTGAAAAGGTGTGCAATAATTGATTCCTCTGAAAAAGTTCACATGCAGTAAAGGCGAAAACAAACAAATTTGTTGGAGTATATATTGATCTGTGCGTAAAGATTTTAAACCCCTCGCTTAATGCCAACCTCTCACCCTAACCCCTCGCCAATGCCAATGCAGCCGCCGCTCCTCCCTCTCTCTAACGCCTCGCTTAATGCCAACCTCTCACCCTCCTCGCCACCGCCCCCTCCGATCTGTCACCCACCCGCCTTCCCCCCGTTCCTCCGCAACCCGACAACGACGACGACGACAGCGTGATCGAAGCGGGTTTGAGCCTTACCCCCGCTCCTGCCTAGGGCTTTGAGCCACACCAATCTCGTCCAAAAACGCCGCGGTCGCTCCCCCGCCGGCAGTCGGGTTCATTGGAGCTCAGATTCAGCCTCACGTCGTTGGCGGTGGTGGTCTAGGGTTGATAACGCAGTCGGGTTCGTTGGCCATCATTTCGAACAGGGTCTCGCCGCCGCCGCCCCCTTCTCCGACCACCTCGACGACGACGACGGCCTGGGCGACGGTGGGGTCGATCCGCCGCCTGGGGGTTCTTCCTTTCTCGCCTGTTTCTTCTTTCTTTCTCTGATTTTTGCAGTTTGATCAAAGGAGGCGCTGGTGGCGTTTGGGGGGCGGCTGTCCAGATCAGTGGTGGTGGAAGGCGGTGTGGTGGGTGGTGATTGTTGGTGGGTTTTGTTGTTGCGGTGGCTGTGGGCGATGGGTTTGCAGGTGGGTTATTTTGCAGTTTGGGTGTCGGTGATGTAGGTGGGTGGGGTGTTTGTTAGGTGGTTGTGCGGCCGCTGTGGGGTGTATGTTTAGGTGGGAACCAAATCGGCAACTCGCTAATACATTGGGGACCAAAACGGCAAAAAAGCCTTTTCTTGACGATTATCGATAGGGTTTGCAAGCCCTAGCGGTAATCCTTTATGATTCGAATATAAATCCGGTCTATGCAAGATACAGATATGCGAGTGGGGTGGATTCTAAACCCCAGATACTTTTTATAAACAGTTCACAGCTTTTAATTAATTGTTCCCTTAATTAGTTACCGAAAATCAAACAAATCAACTTGCTCCTTATCGAATTAAACTAGAAATTAATTGAATTTGTCGTAACTAAGCCAAACTGTCTCCGTGGAACGATAACTCGGACTTAGCCGCTATTCTCAGAGTAGTTGTTAATTCTTAGTTTTTATAAATTTATTTTTTACTCGGAACGGCACAGTCAAAAATTGGCGCCGCTGTCGGGGACGGTTTGCACGGTTGCATAAGTTCGATTCATTTTTAGTTTAGTTCATTGTTTATTTAATTTTGTTAGCTAGTTTTGGTGCTTTTAGATACAGGCTACGAGGTGTCAGATCGAGCAAGAACTATTGAGGAGCGGCGAAAAAGTGATATAAAGCGATTTCGTTAACCCACTGTAAGTCTTGTTCTTCTTTTGGCACATTGTGTTTGCGTCTGGAGTACCCTGTTCCTGCATTTAAGGGGTATTGACTTGCATGCTTGGTCGTCGGTCTCTGAACCCCGAATTTGCCGTACAAAATGAGATTGATTTTGATATGGCCGATGAGGAGAGGGCCGTTGTGGTATTGCATGAGGGTGGTGGGTGGTACGAATAACTCTTGAGTCTTCTGGTGGCGAGTGAGAGTTGGAAGAGAGATATTAGGAGGAGGAGTTTAGGAATGAAAGATGCCATTTTTTGTTTTGGTTTTTTGGATCAAGATGAGAAAATGAGTGTAGAGAGATGAGTGGCTCTGAGTTTGGGATTTTGTTCTGTTTTCGTGGTGTGGAATGGTGTTGTAGTGGTGGCTATTTTATACTACTACAGAACAGAGCGTCTCAATTGATATGGATGTGTGTGTCTACTGTATTAGTAATGAACCTGCCAGGAAAGTGGCCAGCCAAGCACTACCCGAGCTGGCATCTGGTAGAGAGAGAGAGAGAGATAGAGAGAGACAACGTTACAAACCAAACGCGTCTTTTCGATTTGAGAAAACTGTAGTTACACGGGTCCTAGCAGATGATTGGGTTGTAAAAAGACATAAATTTTGCATGCAAATTAAAAACGCCAATAGGCGCAGTGTGTAGGCCTTTTATTTTTGACCTTTTGATCAGATGTGTGGGCATTTGGTTATTTTTAAACGTATGGGCAATTAAAGTGGAGTAGAACAAAGCGTCAATCCGTGTTTAAACCATCTCTCTCTCTCTCTCAATTTTTTGTTTTTGTTTTTGTTTAGGAACATCTGTCACGTTTTGTTTTAGCTAATTAAACATGAATGGAGGACAGGTCGATTGGTAATTGTCTAATTAAACCCTTTTGGATAATGGACCCCATACTCCAACTCTCCAAGTGATCACATAGGATTGGGAAAGGACAATCCATAAACGGTCTCTCTCGAACCTGAGTTACACTAGCAGAGAGAGAGAGAGAGAGAGAGAGAGAGAGAGAGAGAGAGAGAGAGAGAGAGAGAGAGAGAGAGAGAGAGAGAGAGAGAGAGAGAGAGAGAGAGAGAGAGAGAGAGAGAGAGAGAGAGAGAGAGAGAGAGAGAGAGAGAGAGAGAGAGAGAGAGAGAGAGAGAGAGAGAGAGAGAGAGAGAGAGAGAGAGAGAGAGAGAGAGAGAGAGAGAGAGAGAGAGAGAGAGAGAGAGAGAGAGAGAGAGAGAGAGAGAGAGAGAGAGAGAGAGAGAGAGAGAGAGAGAGAGAGAGAGAGAGAGAGAGAGAGAGAGAGAGAGAGAGAGAGAGAGAGAGAGAGAGAGAGAGAGAGAGAGAGAGAGAGAGAGAGAGAGAGAGAGAGAGAGAGAGAGAGAGAGAGAGAGAGAGAGAGAGAGAGAGAGAGAGAGAGAGAGAGAGAGAGAGAGAGAGAGAGAGAGAGAGAGAGAGAGAGAGAGAGAGAGAGAGAGAGAGAGAGAGAGAGAGAGAGAGAGAGAGAGAGAGAGAGAGAGAGAGAGAGAGAGAGAGAGAGAGACGTTGAAAAAGTGGGGTGGGATAGGATGTAAAGTTGAAATGAATTGGGATGTGTGTGGGGTTGGAAAATCCGACTAGGGGTGCTGCCAGTTGAGAAATGCTACAGGTTCAACGAAAACCCTTACAACAGTTTACAACATCTGATGTGGCAGCGCTATTGGGCCCGCTACTTACCACACAAAAAACAAAAAACAAAAACACATTAAAAAAAAAAACTCAGACAAAGAAAGAGAGAGGGGAGGGAAGAAGCGATCGTCCAGACCTAACACCGCCACCACCGGTGACCACCACCACCATCGGCGACCTCCTCACCCCTTCCAGTTTCCCAATCCTCCCCAAAAATGGCATCTCCGACACCTCCTGAGGTTTCTACCTCTCCAAAAGAACCATCTTCCGCCTCGGATTACCCCAACCCACCATCCGATGATGATAACGATAATGATGGCTGGCTAATCAAGATCGAACAAGATCACGTGACCCACCTTCTGAACCCTCTCTCCAAATCTCACACCAAAACCTTACCCGAATCTTTCCCCAAAAGGCTCGATCTGTTGTACATTCTTCAGTACATCAATTATCGCCCCTTTGCGAATTCCAATGAAATTTTCCACTTTGACCTGTAAAATCCAAAGATTATTCTAATTGACAAAGGAAAATGCTAACAAATGTGAAAAATTGTTTCCAAATAATGTAGAAACCCCAGGAGGTGTCGGAGATGCCGTTGTTGGGGAGGATTGGGAAACGGGAAGGGGGTGAGTAGGTCGCCAATGGTGGCGGTGGTCGACGGTGGTGGCGGTGGTGTTAGGTATGGGACAATCGTGTAATTCTTCCCCCTCTCTCTCTTTCTTCGTCTACTTTTTTAAATGTGTTTTTGTTTTTTGTTTTAGCTGGCCCAATGGCAGAGCCTCATCAGATGTTGTAAACAGTTGTAAGAGTTTTCGTTGTACCTGTAGCATTTCTCATACTTTATTTATTCTTTTGTTAGCACCTTAAATTATGTTTATTCACGTTCAAGGCAAAACTATTTTCAAAGATTTAAACAGAAAGCTACTACTCTAGCGGCCCGTTTGGCTGAAGGATTCGATTTGGGTGGATTTGAAATGAGGGCGGATTTGAGGGTGGATTCGTAATGAAGGCGGATTTGTAATGAGGACGGGTCCCACTTCTAAGAAGGGTGGATTTGTATATGAGGTGTTTGGATGATTTTTTGAGAGGGTAGATTTGGAGGGTGGATATGATGGGATATGAGGAAAAATGACTCAATTGCCCCCAATAATTAGAATAAATACATAAAATATAGTAAAACTATAATTTATATTAAATAATATTATTTCCAGATTTAAAAAAATTAGGAAGTGAATACTTTTTTAAAGAAAAAGAAAATTTTATAATTTAATTAGATTTGATTTTGAAAAATTGTATGAAAACCGTGAGTTGGAAACACCCAATAATTTTTCTCCTCTTTTATTTTTTTGATCAATCTCCTCTTTTGATCAAACACCCACATACGCAGAGAGAGAGAGAGAGAGAGAGAGAGAGAGAGCGCACAGAAACCAGTCGACGCCCGGCATCGACGGCAACAACAAGCTTTAGATCGACGACGGCAACAGCCTCCCGGCGTCGATGGCGACGTGCACTTCCCGTACCCAAACCGACCTCCTCCTCCCCCCCCCCCCTCTCTCTCTGCTCTTCTCTCCATCCTCTTTCGTACCCAAACCAGGAAGAACGAAGGGCACGGGCGTAATTTCCCTCCCAAAATGGAGGGCAATTTTGTAAATTACCCCCAAGCGGTGGTGTCGCTTGCCCAATGATGGGGTGGGGGCTAGCGTTCCATATCAGGCCTGAGAGAGAAATCCGGCCTCAAATCCTCCACCCAAACACCTAACTTTGCAGTGGGACCCACCCTCCATATCCGGCCTGCCTCCATCTCCGGCCTCAACTCCTTCAGCCAAACACGCCGTAGTAGTAGTACTATATAGACTCCTATATCTATTTTTTTTAGAAGACGTTGGATGCATTGGATGCCACTTTCCTCGGGCAATGTAAAAGAAGCCAGAAGGCCTGAAGTTCTCGAACTGTGCAATGGCATTTACTACTACGAGAAATACATTAATCTACCACCCCCAACTACCTCCCCTATACCACCATTACTGTACTCATACTCCATTTTTGAACCCAATGGGCAATAAAGAGGGGGGGCTGCTGTGCACAGCGGTGCTGTGAACTGTGCTGTGCACGGGCAGTCGTCCGATCTGAGATCGGACGGCTCAGATCTCATCTCGGCTACTTTACATCCAGACCGTTGGTTGGTGAACCTGCAAAAGAATATTTTATAAAACTCGAAGAGAATATATCGAGGGGAAGGGAAGGGAAGGGAGAACAGAGATTTTCACCGCAACCCAGAAGATGAATAGTAATTTTCTCTAAGTAAAAATATTATTTTGATACTTTCCAATGGAGCATTGGGTTGAAGAAGCTCTAATCAAAAAATATTATTTTGATAAATCATTTGCTAAGTTGCTAACACATTCGCACGTCGATTTTGTTCTCAATAAATAGGTTTGATGGACACCGTTTCAATCTCCTCCAAGAGGGATCTGCAGCCAAAGCAATATATTATTAAGGAAATGATTTGCCATATTATGATCGTTAATTGTTTAATTAGTTGGAGAACACCTAGTGCATCTATTTCTAAAACGTGCTCCTCCTTTGCAAAGACAAGCCCATCTCGCAAAGCCCGTGTTTCAGCCACGAGACTGGAATTTGCTAACATGTTTCTGTGGGCTTTTCTTCTTCTTCTACATGCATGAATTGTTGTGTCCTTGTTAAGGCTTCTCGTGAAACCCCAACGGATTCTCGGGACCAGCCCCGAGTTCTTTTGGTAGGTGAACAACTAAGAGCATCAATGCATTATCAACAAATTTTGGACTATTCTTTTTTTCTTGACAAAAAAAAAAAAAAAAACTATCCTTTGTTTCTATGTTTATTTTTGTTTAACAATTTGCTTTTAATTTGATTAAAGCCCATCTCGCAAAGCCCGTATTTCTTTCTTCTTTTATTTTTCTTACTACAACGAAAATTTTCATGGGTTCTAATACTGAATCATTTTGAAGAGAAAATATTATGCATGATGTTAAAGTCCACGAAATGAAACACTAAAGAGAGAACGGAGAGCGTTAGTTCATTTTATTCCAAAGGTGGTGATAGAACACACACACCTAAAATAAAAAAGAAATAGATTCTAACAAGGATCATAATATCAAAGAAAGAAAATGAAAAAGACAGCCTAAACAGTGAACTAACGCTATTTTCTCCTCTCGTACTCCGACTCGGAGCCTTCACCATGAGAGTCGTACTCCATCGTAGTTTCCGGAGCCGGATCAGCCTGGACACCAGCAAAGGTGTAGCCTAGGTTCAGGCACACCCCCTTTATGGCAGTGATTTCCTCCGCAGAGCAAGAGCTCTTGGACAAGACATCCGTGACCTCGTCACGTGAAGGCTGATACTTGAGCAGGGCATCAGCGTTGGGAGCCTCCAGCTTCACGTAGGTGTCTGTGTTGCCCGGAGCAGCGATACTTGTTTTCTCCAGAATGACAACAGAGGAAGGGGAAGACATTGTTGTTTTGGTTGGGAGTATTTTTGAAGACAAGTGTAGTGTAGTTGGTTTGGTTGTGAGTACGTAAAATCAAACGATTTATTAAACTAAATTTATATTAGTCTGGGTTGGAAGGTTAGGAAACTGGGATCAAATGAATACATCACACTCAAAATAACCATAAGAAGAAAAAATGAATGTTGAAAATGAAATGCACAGAGAGAGAGAGACTGTAGAGGGAGAGAAACAACAGGGCAGCTGCAGGAGGCCCATGTTGATGATCTCCTTGCATCCCGAGATGCCTTTAAGAAAGAGACATAGAAATGGAAATAACAGAGACTTGAAGAAAATGACTTCCGATGTCGTAAAAATATACACTATCGATTTGCAAAAAAAAATCATGCTCTTTATTTGTAATTTCTACTATATTATCCTTTATCATTGTATGTATATACTATTATGCAAATATGTCTTCCCTTGTTCTACAATAAAAGAAAGACTAAAAAACCTGGGGGAGGGGATTTAAAAAGAAAGTGCAAGAATACCATATTTGGAGTGGAATTAGATGCGCTTGGGGAGGAAGGAAGGAGAAATTGCTTCCCGGACTCTTCTTTTTTTTGGTAAACTGGAACGATAGCAACCTTTTTCGTGCAGAAGGGAGAGAGAGAGAGAGAGAGAGAGAGAGAGAGAGAGAGAGAGAGAGGAGAGATAGCAACCAGGGTTCGAAAATGGAGTATGAGTACAGTAATGGTGGTATAGGGGAGGTAGTTGGGGTGGTAGATTAATGTATTTCTCGGAGTAGTAAATCTTTTGCAGGTTCACCAACCAACGGTTCGAATGTAAAGTAAGCCGAGATGAGATCTGAGCTGTCCGATCTGAGATCGGACGACTGCCCGTGCACAGCAGGCCGCACAGCCCCCAATTCCAATAAAGGTTGCTGTTTCTCCTTACTCTCTCTCTCCCTTCTGCACGAAAAAGGTTGCTATCGTTCCAGTTTACCAAAAAAAAGAAGAGTCCGGGAAGCAATTTCTCCTTCCTTCCTCCCCAAGCGCATCTAATTCACTCCAAATATGGTATTCTTGCACTTTCTTTTTAAATCCCCTCCCCCAGGTTTTTTAGTCTTTCGTTTATTGTAGAACAAGGAAAGACATATTTGCATAATAGTATATATACATACAATGATAAAGGATAATATAGTAGAAATTACAAATAAAGAGTATGATTTTTTTTGCAAATCGATAGTGTATATTTTTACGACATCGGAAGTCATTTTCTTCAAGTCTCTGTTATTTCCATTTCTATGTCTCTTTCTTAAAGGCATCTCGGGATGCAAGGAGATCATCAACATGGGCCTCCTGCAGCTGCCCTGTTGTTTCTCTCCCTCTACAATCTCTCTCTGTGCATTTCATTTTCAACATTCATTTTTTCTTCTTATGGTTATTTTGAGTGTGATGTATTCATTTGATCCTAGTTTCCTAACCTTCCAACCCAGACTAATATAAATTTAGTTTTATAAATCGTTTGATTTTACGTACTCACAACCAAACCAACTACACTACACTTGTCTTCAAAAATACTCCCAACCAAAACAACAATGTCTTCCCCTTCCTCTGTTGTCATTCTGGAGAAAACAAGTATCACTGCTCCGGGCAACACAGACACCTTCGTGAAGCTGGAGGCTCCCAACGCTGATGCCCTGCTCAAGTATCAGCCTTCACGTGACGAGGTCACGGATGTCTTGGCCAAGAGCTCTTGCTCTGCGGAGGAAATCACTGCCATAAAGGGGGTGTGCCTGAACCTAGGCTACACCTTTGCTGGTGTCCAGGCTGATCCGGCTCCGGAAACTACGGTGGAGTCCGACTCTCATGGTGAAGGCTCTGAGTAGAAAATAGCGTTAGTTCACTGTTTAGGCTGTCTTTTTCATTTTCATTTTTTGATATTATGATCCTTGTTAGGATCTATTTCTTTTTTATTTTAGGTGTGTTCTATCACCACCTTTGGAATAAAATGAACTAACGCTCTCCTTTCTCTCTTTAGTGTTTCATTTCGTGGACTTTAACATCATGCATAATATTTTCTCTTCAAAATGATTCAGTATTAGAACCCATGAAAATTTTTCGTTGTACTAAGAAAAATAAAAGAAAGAAATACGGGCTTTGTGAGATGGGCTTTAGTCAAAATTAAAAGCAAATTGTTAAACAAAAATAAAAGTAGAAACAAAGGATAGTTTTTTGTTTTTTGTTTTTTTGTGAAGAAAAAAAGAATAGTCCAAAATTTGTTGATGATGCATTGATACTCTTAGTTGTTCACCTACCAAAAGAACAAGGACGCAACAATTCATGCATGTAGAAGAAGAAGAAAAGCCCACAGAAACATGTTAGCAAATTCCAGTCTCGTGGCTGAAACACAGGCTTTGCGAGATGGGCTTGTCTTTGCAAAGGAGGAGCACGTTTTAGAAATAGATGCACTGGGTGTTCTCCAACTAATTAAACATTTAACAATCATAATATGGCAAATTATTTCCTTAATAATATATTGCTTTGGCTGCAGATCCCTCTTGGAGGAGATTGAAACGGTGTCCATCAAACCTATTTATTGAGAACAAAATCGACGTGTGAATGTGTTAGCAAATGATTTATCAAAATAATATTTTTTGATTAGAGCATCTTCAACCCAATGCTCCATTCGAAAGTATCAAAATAATATTTTTTACTTAGAGAAAATTACTATTCATCTTCTGGGTTGCGGTGAAAATCTCTGTTCTCCCTTCCCTTCCCCCTCGATATATTCTCTTCGAGTTTTATAAATATTCTTTTGCAAGGGAAAAAAAAAATTATTCATCTTTACCCCAACCACAAATTGTCTTTTTTTCTCTGAACAAAAAATTCTTAGTTTGATACTCTCATGGGGTATATATGGCTAGTATTAGAGTTTATTAGTACAAGCTCACGAGAACAGATTAAAAATGTCATTTAAAAAGGTGAATAGTACATATTATAAGAGATGATTATATTCTCTCATCTTCTAAATACAGTGAAGTAAAATGTTATAGAGATGGGTTGAGATGATGAGGATGGGTTGGAGGGGCTTGATATGTATCAAATGGAGATGTAGAGTATGCATGGCCTTGTACATTTGGAAACACCAGGCCACTTGCAAAAGAGGGGCCCGGCCCTATTTCCTCGTATCGATATTTTTTTCTATGTTGGGCCAATTTGAGCTTGTAAAAATGATTAAACGCAGCATAAAAAAAAAAGGTCAACGAAAAAATGGATCCCCATTCTTTGAAAAGTACTCTAAATATAGGATTTGTTCGTATTGGTTTTGTCATTTGTGATACCATTTTTTCGAGAATCATGCTATGGTGACCATATATGCTGACCACATCTTAGATATCATGTGATGTGCCAATACTACATTGATAGAATTCATGACAAAGGAGTCGTACTCTACCAATATAGTAAAAGGATCACATGGTATCTATGTCTATACCGTGGCCATTAGAGATGGTTACCAAAGTATTAGTGGTTTTTCAATTAGCCCTTATTGTTCTATGTTCAAATCCCCCAAAGCTGAAGTCTGTGAGGAAGGTTTCTTTCCCAACTATTAAGCATCAAAAACCAAGCATGAGTAGCAAGTTTTGAACTCAAAACCACTTGCTTGGAGGCCCAGGTTCAATCGCAGGTATAAGATGGACTGGTCATTAAAATGCAAGTTTACTTAAAAAGTTAGGGCCCTACATTGGGCTAGAAAAATGGTGGTTCTTTATTAATTGGGTGCCCTTGCTCTAGGGCCGGGCTTGAGGGTAGGAGTTGGAGATTTTCTTGACCAATAACTCTACAACTACACCTACACACATTAGATGTGTGGTTTGTGTGAAGACCACATACTTGATTTGAGTGGGTGTGTGATTTGATTGTTCTAGGTTGAGCAAAAACCTCCGGTTTCTTGTCATGGGTACTTTTGCAACCAAAGTTTCAACTTCATCTCTTATTGAAAGATTATGATCTCGCATAGAAATATCATAGCCTTTCTCCAAGAGTTGCCCCAAACTCAAAATATTACTTTTCATGTTGGGCACATAAAAAACATTGGAAATTATTTGGTGCCTTCCATCCTTCAAACGAATCAAAATATTACCTTTCCCTCCAACCGGAATTTGAGAAGAATCTCCAAAAGTGACTTTTTCGATGATGGATTCATCAAGCTCCATGAACATCTTTTTGCTCCCACACATATGGTTGCTTGCACCGGTGTCTAGATACCACAAGTTCATGTCTCCATTTTCTTCTTTCTTGTATGCCAACAATAAAGTTGGCTCCACCTCTTCATGTTTGTCTTCAACAAGGTTCACTTGGTCTTCAAAAACTTCATTTCGACACTCGGCTGCATAGTGACATATTGATTGCAATTGTAACATTGAACTTGGGATTTATATATCATACCTTCTTCCCGAAAATCTATAATTATTTCCTCTTCCGCGCCCTCTGGGATGAAATGTATTTTGACCTCTTTCATCCTTGTTGGACGAATTTTCTGAAATTGCTTTCTCCTCTACCACGGCCTCGTCCACCGCGTCCTCCACGGCCACGTCCACCGCATCCTCCACCTCGACCTCTTTGACTTTGCTCTTGCCTTCCTTCTTTTTCCTTCAAGGAAAGTTTTGTTTGTAGCACTTGCTCCAACGACTCTTGCTTCTTCTTATTAAGTCGTTCTTCATGGGCTTGCAACGACCCCATGAGTGTGTCAACTGCCAACTTGTCTAAATCTTTAGACTCTTCAATGGCTACAACAACGTAGTCAAACTTCTTGTCTAAGGAACGGAGATTTTTTCTACCACGCGATTATCCTTCAAATCATCGCCGTACCTTTGCAAATTATTCACAATAGTCAAAACTCTTGTGAAATAATCCGATGCCAATTCAGACTCCTTCATCTTCAAAGCTTCAAATTCACCTCTTAATGTTTGGAGGCGAACTTTCTTCACCTTCTCAACTCCACCATGGGAAGTTTGGAGGATCACCCATGCTTCCCGGGAAGTTGTTGCTTCGGCAATCTTTTGCAACAAAGCATCATCCAAACATTGGTGGATGAGTGAAAGAGCTCTCTGATCCTTCTTCTTCGTCACCGCCAAAGCATCCCTTTGGACTTGAGTCAAAGCAGCTACATTTTTTGGTTGTGTAAAGCCTGTATCAACAAGCTCCCACAAGTCTTGCGATCCAAGAATCGCTTTCATGCGGATACACCAATTCTCGTAATTGTCTTTGGTGAATCGGGGCATTTGAAATGGAATCAGTCCATTACCAGTAGTCATCTCTCTCTCTCTCTCTCTCTCTCACTCAGACTCTAAGAGCCTAGCTCTGATACCACTTTGTTGGAGGCAAGAGCACACACACACAACTCACAATATGAAGAAGATGATAATTCCAGAGAACACTTGGAATACTTTCATCCTCTCATACTTTGAAAACAAGGATTACATGCAAATTTATACTAAACACATAATGTAACCCACTTCACGTTTCACAAACCTAACTTCATTAATTTAATAACTCTCATTAATGTAACTCACCATTAACTAGAAAAAAACTCCCAAAAGCATAACTCCCTTATTATTAAAAAAACAAGTTTATTTTCCAACACCTCCTACTCTAGAAATTTTTCCTCATTAGAAAACGATTTTGTTACTACTTTACAAGGCCCAATGAATCATACATGGGGCTGAGAGCCCGCAAAGCTGGGCATAACAAAGCAACTGTTTGAGGCTTGCTCTACTGCTGAGCTAATTGCGCAGCTGACTTGCATGTGTTAAGCATGTGGATAATGTTCACCCTATGCCAGGGTCAACTCCGAGATGGTGGATGTGGTAAGTTTCTATCTCGTATCCCAGGTTTAGCTCTCCTCCAGTACCAAGGACTCCAGCCTCCAGTTATTTCTCAAACTGCATTGACACCTATTTTAATGGTTTAGTAGGCCTTTACAACTAGAAGCAACTCTTATAGTATGGGACTCTAACAGCAACTTAGGTCATATCAGATTAAGAGTGAGGAAAAAAGGCACCTTTGGATCGTAAGTTCGTAACACCATGAGTGTTTGTAGCATCATTCTGTCCTCTTCTCAAGCGTTTTTTGAAATTTTCTTCCTTGTTCTACACTGCCTCAAGTTCCAAAATACGTTTGTAAGAGTACATATTAGATGTCTCGGAAAAGAAAAGAATCATAGGAGTATAAACCTTAGTCTAGGAAAAACTTTGAGAGCAAGAACAGAAGCAACTTCATTGATCTATAGGGATTTAACCTTCTCAAGCGTTTTTTGAAATTTTCTTCCTTGTTCTACACTGCCTCAAGTTCCAAAATACGTTTGTAAGAGTACATATTAGATGTCTCGGAAAAGAAAAGAATCATAGGAGTATAAACCTTAGTCTAGGAAAAACTTTGAGAGCAAGAACAGAAGCAACTTCATTGATCTATAGGGATTTAACCAGTTGTCATTGTGGAGAGAGATGGTAGTTGGAACTTTTGGACAGAAGTTCATTCTGATGAGGTTGGGGACAGATGAAGTACCGTTAGGTTATGGCCTGATACCTTAGAGTCCCTTTTTCTAAGTGTCTTCCTTTTGTAATCACTGGAGGCTCTGCTCTCCCACCTTTGCTTTCAGTGTTCTGTACTTGCTGCTGTGAAGTGGATAAACTCATGAAGTTTACATCGATGATCAGAACTTTAGGTTCTTTCTTGGTTTTTACCTGGAAGAAAAGATCTCGTTACTCATTTCAGATTAATTGTAATCTCATTTGATATCGGCAGCTCACTAGTACAACGAGAATCATTTTCTGCCACTCTCACTTCGAAAACCGTTGACGACCATAGCTGCAAAGAAGCAACATTATAGAACCTCTTACGCCCACCGCATTTTCAATTTGTAAATTAACTTTTTTCAGCAATTAAACTGAATATCTTTGATTCCAAATAATGCACTGTCTGCAATATGTTATTCGTTTGATTCCAGTTAGTATTAATGCATGATTTTGCGTTCATTTTCTTTATATGTCTCTCTGTGGGTACGACACGAACTTCCTTCCTTTCTCAAATTCTTTCTGTATATAGGTACATATTATAGGTCTGCTTATGGGATTTTGTGCATGTATATTACATCTTCGCTTGAGTTGTTTTGCTGCTTCTTTCACAATGTTCTTCTAATGATTCCCAATCCGAAATCGACTTTTCTTGATTTATTATCCACTTACGCTTACGTTCTTGCAATTTGTATTATAGTTTTGCTTATAGACCCGTTCAAGATCTTTAGTCTTGGATGCTCCAATGATACCGAGCTATGGCGGCCTTTATTTGGCTTGTGTTTTTGATTGGTTTGGATTAGATACGCAATTGTATTGTCACGGTCTTTTAAGTGTTATATCCGACTCCAAGATAGAGGAATCTGTTCTGTGAATTGTATGTTTTCGCGTTATACTGTTGAGAACAAATTAATATTCCTCATTTCAAATCATATTGATAAGGCATTCGTAAAACCATCTTGTCTGAATATTGTTGCATAGGGTTTGTGCTTATGATACACTAGCTAGCTGTATTTCATTAATTACTGAACTCAGTTAAGTACAAGATGCTACTCGCCGCTATCTAAGTGCTCGCGGCTCGCCCCTGGCCTCTTGGTTTTTGTCGCATTGTCTATCTCTCTTAATAATTCGATTCCGAAAGCCAAAATCGGTGGTTTAGATTGGTTTTCAGACTTTATCAGTTCGGTCTGGTTTGAGATTTTAAGAACCTAAAAAAATGGGTCTGGTGTGGTTTTCAACCTTCAAATCCGAAGTAAACCGGACCAAATTGGATAATATATTGCTTGGGAATTTACTTTTTGGCTTTTCATTTTCAGCTTTTTGACTTATTGGCTTTTTGGATTATGACCAGAATGTATTTTGGGTATGGTAGAGTGTTTGGGAGATTTGTGCAGAATGTATTTTGAAATTGTAGTAGTGTTTAGTAGATGATTGTTGAGAATGAATTATGGGTTGCATTTTTACCATATTGCCCTTTGTCTTCTTATAACAGGTGCCAGTTCCGTTTTTTTGTTCTTTTAATTTTTTTACTTTATTATTCAATAGTTTTTATGGCCTGTTTATTAAGTCTATTATTGTAAAGTACTGTTTTGTTTTTGCCTTTTTTTTTTTTCCAGATCCCCTATTTGCCTTTGGCCATTATATTATTGTGTTTATTTTTCATATGTAATTTTTCATATGTATATTATTGTGTTTATTATTATTCAGTAGTGCTTGGTGGTAAAAAGTTGATGACAGGTGGTGTAGATCTGCTCCGGCAACACACCGTGCCCGACCACGACGCTGGCTGTCCGACGGTCGCTGGCTGGTAGATTGGCTGTCCGCGCGTTCCTCCTCTCTGCTCCTTCTCTGTCTCTGTCTCTGTCTCTCTCTTTTCTGTCGGATGTGTGGTGTGGTGAGCAGATGAGGAAAGAAGGGAGTGGATAAGGGAGGGGCAAATCTGGTAAAATGAAGGGAGTATTATGGATATTTTGGTAATACAATCTCATAATCCGAAAATGGGAATCCAAAAAACTCCAACCTAGATTTTGGTTTTTGCCTCCTAAACCCATAATCCGAAAATCTATTCTCCCAAAATCCATTCTCAACTCAAGTTGCCAAACACTCAAAATCTGAAAATGAGAATCCGAAAATCTGAAAATGAAGTTCCCAAACACCCAAACATGTGTGTATTTATATATTGTGCTGTCTCTCGAAGTGTGTATTCTAACCATTAGATTGTTTGCCTTAATCTCTTAATAGAATATACTTATCGTCAATGATTTTATATGCCGAACCGCGAACATGCCCAAACAACCCCAGAGACATCAAGCCACAATCAACACAACAGACACTTCACCGTAAAACCGTTGTTCTGATCGCACCCATAAATTAACGACGGCCGACCCAGATCAGTCAACCAAAAGCTAGTGCATGTGTGTGATAAAGAAAGAATGTGTGTACAACCATGAAGACGACCAAATCGCTGGCTTGATCACGCCTATTATAAAATATACAAAAATCATTAGCGATAAAATCAAAAGGTACTGTTAATACTTTTAGCACATTTGGGAAAGTAGGCCTTAATATATAAAAATCAACCTTTAACGTCATCGCATTTTCAGGTTTTTTTTTTCTCCAATATCTAAAGGCTTTGTAATTTTGTGTTGTGTTGACTTTCAATTGTTGGTGAAAATTTTAATTGTTTACTTCATATTTAGTGGCTTCAAGTTATTTAGCCCTGATAAAAATGATGTTCCGTGCTAGTCGATCGTTGTTTGTCTGCTTTGTTTGGTTTGTGTTTTGAAAAGTTTTTTGAAAAATAGTAGAGGTAATAAGTGGAGAGAGATAGAGAGAGAAATGTTGGAAGTAGGGGGAATCTAGGGGGAATTTTTTGAAAAATCCTTTTTGAAAAGGGAAGAGAACAAGGCAAGCTCTTTTATGTTGTACTCTCTCCATCCCAAATTGGTGGTCTTTCTTTCCTTTTATGAGTGTCAAAAAAAAAAGTTGTGCAACATTACTCTTTCACCCATTATTTTCAACAAAAGCATAAAGTAGGGGCAAATAGAGACAATCAATATCAATTACTTTCATCATTCTATCCATAAAAACTTGCTTTGCCAAAAGGGACAACTAAATTGGAACGGAGAGAGTACTAAATATGGGCAGTTTTTTTTTTTTTTGTGTGTGTGTGTGTGCCATATTGTAGGCGACTGTTAATGTTAAATGTTCCGGGGGTGCTGTAGTGCACCCCTGTATAGTGCACGTGTAGGCCAGCACACAGTCGGTGAACTCATCAACTAACGGTTGGAAGAGTTTGTTTTTAATTTAAACCATAGGAGATACTTTTGAACGACTACGATGCCGCATTACACAATGCACTACAGCGTTTCCCATACCGGGGGAGGGGGGTTTGAACCCCGCCCTCATGCATGGAGTATAGCTGCCCTACCAACTAGGCTAGCACTCACTTGCATTTTTATGGGCAGATTGTTCCACAAAATTTCCTGAGAAAGTGGAACCCCTAAATTTCTGATTCCAACATATCGTATTCCCAAAGGAAAATCTCTCTTCCTCCCCCCCCCCCCCCCCCCAATTTTATTTTATCTTGTTAATTAGGTAATTGTGAAATTGGCCACATATAATGCCCCACTTCGATTTCTTCTCTATAATTAGCGCGTGAAATCGAAATCTGTTTCTGCCTCTCGATAGTTAATGCATGAAATCGAAAGCATCTTTGGTTGAAATAAACGGATCCTTATATAGGCCATCCCAGAACTCATTTTCGATGGGAGTAATTTCAAAAAAGGAATTGATTTTAGCACTATACATGGATCCGTTTATTTCAACCAAAAGATGCTTTCGCAAGACTAATTGCAGCTCTTTTTGGTTGCGGAGAAAATGAAATCTTCTCTTGTTTTTGAACCTCGAAGAGTAGTTCCCAATTGGAGTATCTTGATTCAATGTACTAGTACAGTACCACTAACTTACTTTGATTTTCATTTTTTAAATGAAAATTGCAAGTTTTTAGTTTGTTATTCTCGGAGCCGTCCCCCACATTTCAGGGGCCCGAGAAAAACTTCAAGATTGGGCCCCTGACATAAGTTCACGATTGAACAAAATAAGTAGATCAATCTAAAAATTAAAGAAAAAAATCAAAAGCAATAATCATTAGTCATTACCAGAATCAAAATATACCACCCGGATAAAAATAATCTAACCATATCATTTTAGATACTCTTCCTGTATTTTTAGGGACAAATACAGTAATTACGCCAATATAATGTGCTTATTTTTTATACAACGCCCTACTGCACTTTGGGGCCCTTAATTTAAAATATTTCCTAATGCGGGTCCCACCTCATGGGATAGAAGCGTGGCAGATAATTGTTAGTATTGAAAATTTCCTCCTAGGGCAAGTCTTCCTCGCCTCCCCTCACGAACGGGTCTGGAACTTATTCTCCGATCCTTATTTTTTCTCAAAACTAGCTTCACCATAATTAGGAACACCCTCCAGTCCCAAACCCTATCTTCCCACCAGCAACATCATAAACCACATCCAAAGTCTGCTGCTGCACATTTCCAAAGATACCCACGTCGGAGGCATCGCTGTTTCCGGCGAACGCAAGACAAAACCGCGATAAGCCGACATCGTAGAGTATCCCCGATATGTCGATCGGAACCTCGATGTTCCCGGCGAACAAGAAGTTTATCCTGGGAATCGTCACCGTGTCGTAACCTGTAAAATCATAGCATGTGTCGAAAATCGATATGCCTTCGATCAACGTGTAATTCTTCAATGCTTGCTGGAAAGCTGTCCGGAGAGCAGCGTATGCCGCCGGCGCGAGTCGGGTGATGACGGTGCCGGAGTCGATTATCGTGCCGGGAGTCTTGAACACCGATTCGGAGATCGATAAACTCTGTCCACCGACTTTAATCCCGATGATGTTGACGAAGTAAAACGACCGCGCTTTTGGACGAACCGGTGACGGAGTGAATTGCACAGTGCTGGAATTTGTTACCCCTTTTCCGAAAGTTAGGGTTCCGGCTGAGCTCGACGGTGTTGGAAGGCAATAGGAGAAGTACTTTCCGTATCTGGAAGCGGTTTGGGAGACGGCGGAGAACGGGTCGCGGTCGAGGCCGAGTAGTCCGGCAGCACCGCTGAAGAGGCCTCGGTTGTTTTTGCCGCAGCCGAAGATAAAATTTGGAAAAACGTTTGAGGAAGTTAAGGTTAGTTTTTCGGAGGCGAGGAATCCGATGGAAGTGGAGGAGTCGCCGTACTGAACGCCGTAGATGCAGGTGGAGTTGGCGCAGCCCGGGGAGATTCCGGTGGCGGAGGTGAGTTGAGAGCACCGTGTTGAGTTGCAAGGAAAGTTTCTATATGATTTGGACACGGATGGGTTGAAGATGGGCTGTTTCTGTTTGTAGCACCTATTGGCGTGGATTGATCAAAAAAATCGCACATTAGTACTTATGGCCATGCAGTCAACAAGTACTACAACGAATCCTACCTTCCGTCCTATTGTCGAAACGCGGGATGCTGCCAAGGAGCACCCTGCAAAGCGGACACAGAGCGATTGATCCGGCCGTTTATCTCAGCAATCGACGATTCGAATCTTAACCGAATAATGGTCGGTTCAGATTTGTATACGCTTAGATTCAATCCAAACTGTCTATGCCGAGATTGCCGGATCGGCCGCTCGACACCGCTTTGCGATGATGCTGCAACCCCTGTCCCATTTTACGCAGCATTACTTGATTTTAAACCAAAAAGTCGAAATAAAAAACTTATATGAAAGTCTATTTTTTAAAGCTCTTGTTAATACTTTACGCATTTCTGGCACTGAGTCCAGGTAAGGCCGCTGCCGGTGTCGAACATGAGGGATAGGCTCCTTGCGGGAGTCCCAAGTCCAACCGTCACGATGTAGTTAGCAGAGCCAATTGAGTTACCGGACTTGGCCGGTAGGGTGGTTCGGGATCCCTTGGATATTTTCTGGGCCTCGTTGAAGCTGAGTCGATCTTGAATTGAGTTGACTCGGGATTGGTCATGAGAGAGAATTTCTGTCAAAGTTGGAGCGTTGGCTTGGTCTTGGTTGAGTTCAGAGCATGGCCCATGTCTATGAACAACTTTCAGTGATCCCCTTTTGCTGTGATCTAGAAAATAGAAAAAGAAATCTTTTTCTTATACACAATTAAGAGAGAGAGAGAGAGAGAGAGAGAGAGAGAGAGAGAGGATCATGCATGTAACCTTTGGTAGAAGGGCTGCAAACAGAAGATGGCCGGAGAGAGCTGATTTGAACTGTATGAAAAGTCTGGTCGCCATCAAAAGCAAAGACCTTGTTTGAGGAGGAGAGAAATAGGGAAAGAGAAACAAGAAAAGCATACAATACTAAGCTAATGGAGGCATTGATGGGAGTACTGGCCATCGGTCCCTAGACTCTCAGTTATGCTTCTCAATTATCACAACTAGCACTTAAGCTATATACACAAGTATACTGTAGGACCGCTTTTTCACCCTCTCTCAGAAAATGAATTGGTGTTAGGGCCGGAGGGTTGCAGTAAAATCTACTATGGCATTCGAAGCCACACCCGTAAGTATATTGTTAGAGCGATCTCAGAGAGAAATATTGTGTAATCAAATCCATAGGGGCATTAGTGTTGGCCTAATAGTCCCTACCACAGGATGGTGCTCTTGCGACTCGAACACATGACCTCCTGGTTCTGATACTATTTGTTGGACCGCTTTTCCACCATGTCTACCAAAACTAATTGGTGTTATGGAGGATTTCAATTAAGTCTCTTACGGCATTCGACGTCGCACCCACAACTATATTTTTAAAGCGGTCGCAGGAAGTGACATTGTGTAACCAAATCCATGGGACACTCCGGCCCTTCGTAGACTTTGATTCAACTTTTCAAGAAAACCACTAAGAGAAAATCACCCCAAATTTTTTAGGCAAAATCTATACATGAATCTTCACTATATCCGCTTTGGAAACCATTACTACGACCTGCAAGTAAATTTTTAGAGTAGTCGTAGGGAGTATTTGTAACCAAATCCATGGGCGTACTCTGAGCCCAACATAGACTTTAATTCAACCTTTTAGGGTCAACCACTAAGAGAAGATCACCCCAAATTCTTAGGCAAAATCAATGCACCAATCTCCACTATATCCACTTTGAAAACCACTACTGGTGGTCCTTGGAAGCTCTCTTATATAATTGGTTGCTGAAAAAAGTACTCCATAGGACAAAAAGAAAAGTAAAAGGAATGAAATGGACATAATAACAAAGGAGAAACTTTGGTTTTGTTTGTACTTTGTCCTTAGTTTTTATATTGAATGAAAAATAGAAAACAAATATATTGCAAAAATAATTGCATAGATTGATATGTCTATATTCCTTTATGTTTTGATGTAAAACTTTTCTAGAATGAATGTTAACTTGATGGTCCTAGAAATGATACTGAGTGGTTAAAATGAGAGAAAAAACCATTATGATCGTAAGTAAAACACCTAGGCCCCATTCAGACGACAAAAAAGGATGAGAAATGAGGGCAAAACCGACTTTAATTCCCATAAATTTTGACATGTTCAGTTACCAAGAAAATAGTGAGGATTTCATAAATGCTTTTCTCACCGGGACTCACTTTCCTCCAAACACATCCTACCAAAAGGTAGGAATTTATTGTCCTTGGAAAGTTTTCTCCTAGGACAATAAGTTTTACTTTGTCAATTGAATACTCACAGGAAAGTAAATTTTCCTTTATTTCACTTCACTTCAATCCACTTTTCTCGGAATAACTTTCCCGCGTAATATAATTCTTAGCTAATGAACAGAGCCCTATTGAACTATATGAAAAGCCTGCCTAGAACGTCAAATTAATCAAATTATAAAGCATTAGTTAAAATGACTTTAACATAACTCTTGATCTTCTTTTTTTGAATAAACATTAAAGGGTGAGTTTTCCATAATAAGCCGGGCTAAATATTATTGACATTAGCCACCTTGTTTCAAAAAAATCCCCTTTAGCCCCAAAAAATCAGTATAT
Source organism: Rhododendron griersonianum (assembly GCA_018127125.1). Lineage (NCBI taxonomy): Eukaryota > Viridiplantae > Streptophyta > Magnoliopsida > Ericales > Ericaceae > Rhododendron > Rhododendron griersonianum. The sequence goes on along the minus strand of CM030789.1, from coordinate 48,517,492 downwards.
TATAGGTACTGTATAAGAATTAACTTTATGAGATCCAATAGTTGTTTGAACGATGAATTACAATTGCACTTTATATTTTTAGGTATTTGAAGTAAAACGGAACATTGAAAATTATTGGGTTTTAGGAGTACGTCAGGGGTGCACTTAAGTCCAATGGCAATTTATTTTCTTTGGCCCAACGACACTAGGAGTGCAGCACTTAGATGTAGGAGAAAGAAGGTTAAGAGTTCAACTCTTCTTCCAGTGTGCTAATTTTACTATCGTTGAAAAAAACGGAGTTACGTTGGAGGCCAATTAAGGATATATATTATATAGTCCCAACCAAGAATACGAAAAAATTATTGAGTGCTCCTAGGGCACAATGGTATCCCAACTCTCTTCTCTATTACATATTCTTGTGGGACCCAAAACATAACGGATGTAAAGACTACTGCATTATTAATACTCATGATTATTCGGGCGTGTGAAAATAAAAATAATAAAACGTTTTTCGTAGCATCCTAAATAAGGAGGAGAAGCTTCCCTGTCATGTTCGTGGTTGTAAAAGAGTATCAAAATGTCATCCCAAAATAGTTCGTTCTTTATTGCGTATCCACGATGTCGAGTGCTAGTTGCAATATTTCTCTCTATTGGAGTCACATCATGCAGCATTAGTTATATAGAAAATCTACACACAAAAAAAAGCACCGATTTGGTGACGTTTATCTATTGACGTGAGCGCACGGGCAGAGCTATCATAAGACCCAAGTCATATAATACATGCGCGCGAGCATCAAACTATCTTTCACAAACATTTCAAGCTACTAATTAAAATTGCAAGAACGAGGAATGATAGGCACGCATAGAGCAAGGATTGATAGCGTAACCATAAATCGAGCAAAGATTGCGAGTGGGAGAAAACGGTTCTACCGAAGGATTACGTTACTATTAAAGCAAAGGGTCAGATAGGTACAATCAATATGATTTTAGTCCTTCCTAAAACAATATCGATCACCCCAAGAGACCCCTAATCCGGCCAACAACCCACTAAAATAGGAAATCAGGGAGCTCAGATTTTATCTCGGCAACGCACGGAGAGACGATTGAGATCTGTTCGGCTGAGATGAAATTTGAGCCGTCCATTGCCAAAATGAACGGCCTGAATGGGATCAGCACACATGCTGGACAGCAAGCTCTCCGGGTTCCTCAAATAGTTGGGTAAGATATAGATATAACATCAACAATTGTGGAGCACAATGAAATTGCTCGATCGATTGGATCCATTTGTCCACTAGGTTCAGTGCTGGCTGAATTTGTTCCACAATGACATTATTTTCTTATAGCAATCAACATATATATGGACCCCAAAATATTAGTGGAACGACTCTGGTTAATTCCTTGACCTAAATATAATGGTGATGCACGAATCTATGGAAAGAGAGTGCCAAAAATACTATAATTATATAGAAGAACCTATATTCAGAAAAAGCGGTTGCAAAAAATAAAATAAACTTGATGGATGGAGCAATACACATTGGCCTTTCTTTTCTCATGGTTGACTGATGAGTCAAGATGGATCACCCACATCGATACCAACATGAACGAAACACATTTTTTATGAAAAAGATCGATTTACGGCTGTGATTTTAAAGATAAATTTCAAAAAATACGTGTTTTATTCATGTGCATGTTCTCATGTCTGACCAATCTCATTTTTAGGCTCCATTCTTTTAGACTTAACTTAAATCTGAAAATTTTGTCCTTATTTGAATTTTTTTCGCATTTGTTAGTTTTGCGCCAAACTTTTTTAAGGTATTGATTTGTCTCGGCGAGAGGAATCGGAAAAGTAAATTTTTTTTTACGTTTACCCAAGTATTTTGAGAAATAACCACTTTTTAGCGAAAAAATACCCCAAAAAAGTTTGGCGCAAAACCAACAAATGCGAAAAAATTTCAAATAAAGACAAATTTTCATATTTAAGTTAAGTTTAAGTTTAAGTCTAAAAGAATGGAGCTTAATGTAGCCAAGAAACTTGACAAGACAAGTAAAATAAAGGGGTATTCGGCGTTACGTCCTTAATTGATAGAAGAAACTTATGTGTACGTACCTCCTCTCCACATAAATAATGACCCCTCTAATTCTCAAACTAAAAATATACCATGAATGCCCTTGTTCCTACGTTAAATACCATGTTCAATATTTCAAAATTCAAAAAAATAACTACTCAAAAAAAGCATTTCCGCATTAACATTTTCAAACTAAATCCAACAAAAAAGTGATAATAATTTTTTTTTTTATGCCTTGCCACGGATGATTGTCGAAGTCAAAGATTCACATGGCAACAAATTAATAACTGATAATTTACCAGTATGAAGGTAAATTATTTGACATTAGATAAATTCATTCACCAGCCAATTACAAATACAAAACAATTATGGTTACTTGTTCGGCCCTTAGAAAGTTTGTCAATTGAAAATTTACTAAAATGGATGGTATTTGTACAAATTTGATAACTTATCGCCTAAAGTTAGTTTGAATGATCATATCTGTACGTCTATAGTCTTAGAAGTGACGGAATTTTTGTAGGCAAACCGTGAACTGAATGTGAGTAGGGGTCGCTCACAAGCATTACCAGTAAAACATTACAACATATGGCAAAAACCCATGCGAGGGTGGTTTAAGATCAACTTTGATGAAGGTCCGGAAACCGGAGCAAGTCGAGTGGTGCGGGTATCATTATATGGGATTTTTCGAGCAGCCAGAGCAATTCATTATGGGAATTTGATGAGTCCAGTGGTGATAGAAGCTTTGGCAGCAAAGGATGGTCTTTTATTTGTGAGGGAACTGAGTTTAAGATATATCCAACTAGAAGGCGATTCGCAATAGATTATTATTCTTATCCAAAAGCAGGAAGAAGGCAACACAAAAGTTGGGGTGATCATTGCCGATGTGAACAAATTGAGGGATTCGTTTGATGGAACAAAAGTGAGTTTTGTTAGGAGAGTTGGTAATTCGGTGGCACATTTAGTGGCCAAGAATACTGTGAGAGGGAGTGGGATTCATACTTGGGAATATTATCCACCCCTTGGCTTTACTCCTCCATTTATGAGGATAAGGGCCCAAATTGATGTATTGATCGATTTTTTGATAATAATATTATCCTAATCTTTGACAAAAAAGAAAAAGAAAAGAAGAAGGTGTATTTCGTGGATAACTTTAAGGGCAAATGGGAGGAAAATATAGTATGTGGTGATGCAAGATTGTGATCATCGTCATGGATTCCCTCATGGATAGCATATGTGAACCACACTTCCACATGAGTTGGTCGATCTTAAGAGTCGGGGGAAGTCCAACAAAAAGTGCGTTATTAATGGATTGGTAGGCAAAAGGTTTTGTGTTTTGATGTTAATGGAATTACTGAAGGTGTATCTCGTGGGTTTTGCTTTAGGAAATTGATTTTCGCGCTCCGCATTTTACTTATGGCGCTCCACTTTTAACGTGAAGTTACTAGTAACTTCATGAACAAAAGTGGAGCGCATCAGTAAAAAGTGGAGTGCGAAAATCAAAATCTTTTACTTTAATGGCAATTGGGAGGAAAAGATAGTATGTTGTGATGCAATATTGCATTAATGGATTCCCTCATGGATAGAACATGTGAACGGTATGCATTTACACATGGGTTAGTCGATCCTAAGGGTCAGAGGGAGCCCGACAAAGAGCACGTCCATGGATTGGTAGGCGATAGGTTTGACTTTTTTATGTTAATCGAATAACTTAAGGTGGTTTTGATGGCCATGGGAAGTTATGTTATGTGGGTTTTGCTTTGCCGTTCAAAAAAAATGTGGGTTTAGCTTTAATGGCAATCGGGAGGAATTAAAACATAGCATGTGGTGGTGGTGGTACGTGATCTATGATTTGAGAGAGTGATGATCGTTAGGATTTCATAATTTTGGCACATAATATTCAAACAATAGTATGTATGTAGGAACACCTCCCCCCTCCCCTATCGTGAGGTTCAATATTGATGGAGCTTTTAAATCATCACGCAGCTTGGCTGCCTTTGGCATTATCGTGAGAGATAGTGGTGGAACAGCTCAATTCGATCTGGCGTATGGGAAGAACGATTGCAACTTTGGCTATTAGCATTGAGGCTTGGGCTCTCAGAATAGCTTGCAGCGTGGCAATGGAACTGGACATCTTTGAAGCAATCTTTGAGTCGGACTGCAAGGAACTTATCAATTGTTTCAAGGACTCCAATTCTTCTGGACCGTGGGAGATTAGAGCTCTAGTGGAAGACATTAAAGAGTAGGCTAGCTCTAGAACACTACAACAAAAAAGAGAATAAGTGACGAAATTGCTTGTGAGGAAAATAGATTTTGTCTCTAATTGTGCCTATTTGTGAGGAAATTTTTTTTTCGTCACCAATTAAGAGGACAGACAAATTTAAGGTGAGGAAATTTTAATTTGTCACCAAAAATAGCTAATTAGTGAGGAAAATATAAATTTCGTCACCTAAAGGATTGACAAAATAAATATAAGGTGATGAAATTTTTTTTTTCGTCACTAATTTGTTCCCTTCAGAATCTGCACAGATGCCTACAATCAATACATGACAAATAAGTTCCTCACAAAAGTAAAGGGTTTGGGTGAGAAATTTTTTTCGTCGTCGTTGAGGGGGGATTTTGGCGGGTGTAAAGGGCGCTGAATATTTTGGGCGTTGATCCCAAAATTTTGGGCGTTGAAAAGCCCTTGTTCGTTCTAATATTTTACACCAAACCCCATCACCGTCTCTCACACCGCACCCCAGTACTCCATCTCTGCAACTCCATCCTCACACCGCTCCCCCCGCCATCTCTGCAACTCTGAATCTCTCTCTCAAGGTATGTAAGGATCAACTTATTTCTCTTCTCCTCTATAGATTCCGATCCCTTCATCACTTTCCTCCCCTGATTTCTAACCTCTACTGCGTTCCCTTTTTTTTTTTCAGCGGCATCATCAGTCATCAATTTCTGGTTCTGGTGAGCTCTCTCTCTCTCTCTCTCTCTCTCTCTCTCTATTTTTCTTGATTAGGTTCCGAATTTCTTACTTTGGAGTATTTGTAAAGCCCTATATCTGTAATCCCGAGTAGATCCTGTAAGCTGCCCTCGATTTCTACATAAAGTCATTGTAACCTATTCTATGTTTGCTATATAGATTTCCCATACTGTGATTAGTTTATTCTGTAATCAAAATTCGTTGGTTTGTTTATCTAATTTGTTCCTTTTGGGTGCTGACACAATGAGATTGTTTAGCATTTCTTTATCCTGATACTCGTACCCTTATATGTCTTATGCCCTAGTTTTTTTAATGGAGCTAACTTCATATTTTTTTTTTAACGTTTTATATTCTTCAAGTCAAACATGATTCTAGATAATAGAGGAGGAATAAAGGTGGGGCTATGGCTGCTTGGGGGCTGCTTAGGACTGGTTTTAGAGATGATTTCTGTAATACCCTTGACCTTTAATTATGCTTGGAGTTTAATTAGGTGATGTGTTTCGGGTTAATTAGGTGAGTATTGCACTTTTCATACTTGTTAAATAGAATTGGAGTACATGGTAGAGTATGGACTAGGCCACACACAAGTATTTATCCACCTACGTTCTACATTATTCTTGTTCCACCTCTATCCTCCACGTTGAGAGAGAGAGAGAGAGAGAGAGAGAGAGAGAGAGAGAGAGAGAGAGAGAGAGAGAGAGAGAGAGAGAGAGAGAGAGAGAGAGAGAGAGAGAGAGAGAGAGGGAGAAACGGTGGAAAAGAAGAAGAAGAAGAGAGGAAAAAAAAATTGGGGAAAAACCTTGCTTGGCTTGGAATTGAAGATTTAACTTGGTAATACATGTTTCTTTTACTTGATTCCATGATTTTTATGTTAAATTTCATATCTTAGGGATTGAATTCATGCTCTAGATGTTTGATTTAAGTTGAATTTGAGTTTTAGGGTTGAACTCTTGAAGAAGCTCAAGAACCCTAATTGAATCCCTTGAATTTCATATTTAGAACTTACTTGATCCATGAATTTGATGTTTCTAGAGTTGCTCTTTAATATATACGGGTTTGAGCTTGATTAGTAAGGATTTGATGTGAGTTTGAAGTATTTCGGAAGGGTTTAAGAGTTGAAAATCACAGGAAGAAGAACAAGTAATTTTCTGGAAATCTGCAGAATTGGAAACCTTGTGTCTGTCCTGATTTTTTGGATTTTTGTTGAGGCAGTTCCTAAGCTCCAAAAATTATGAGATTTTTATTGAGAGTTCCTCTATGAGTATTTTATCTATGGTAAAAATTTCAGACCATAACTCGAAGTATTGAGTTCTATAGAAATTCGTAACCTAACAGCACTCAAATTCGTTACTGTGCAGTCAGCACTGTCACATGTTAGGAAAACAGCCGTATCTTTTAGCACGAGCATCGAAAACGCACACCGTTTCTTGATTTTGAAACTAGACACATAGACCTGTCAAGCTATTTAAAGATTGTGCCTCAAATGTTCTTGAGTTAAATCAGTTTTTGGTTTGAAGTTGGTAGAATTGCAGAATCTGCAACTTTGTCTTTCCAAAGCTAAAAGGCCAACTTAAACGGGTATAGCTATGTTGTCCGAACTCTGTTTTTAATCTATGACCTGTCGTTTCAAAGCTCTTGAAGTCTAGTTTTTAATGACTCTTGGACTTCCTACCGGAACTAGCGATTACATCACTTCTAAGCTATTGAATCTCAACCTAACCTTATACCTTGACCCTAGAATCTTGTTAGTAAAATATGGGATAATGAGGTAGTTTATCTTAGAGTTTTGAATGATTATTGATGCCTAACATATTTTCACATTACTTGCTTACTATAGGGGACTTGTTATATGCTAAACCCTCTTATTATATGGTACAACGGTTACTGCCACCAAGCTTGTACATAGGAATTGCTGAAACAAGAGTAGCCATTGAGGTATAGAAATATGTTGGGACTAAACAATCCTTCGAAATAAAAGCTGTTGTGAGGACTGGAAGGCATACTAAATCTTAACCAAAGTGATGTAGATGACCTTTTGACCAATAGTTGTTTAATGTAGTATTTACATGTTTGCTTTTTTACTTTAAGAGGTAGTAGAAGACGGTGATTCTTCCACATGCACACGTATTCAGAACTTTTAAGCTTGAAGTATGCATTTTACCTAATGTATTGTGTTGTTTTATGCATAGCTAATTGTGAAGAGTTTTCATGCTAATAGAGAATTTTTTGTCAATGCACAATTGTATTGACTTTCCTGGCAATTTTTTTTTTCCGGTAAAATAGCTTGAAATAAAAAGAGGCTAAGCGAATGTACAGTATACAAGTGGCATACCCCAGGAGGAGAAAAACAAGAGAAAAGAACAAAGATTAAGAAAAATGATCTAAGCCAAGTGGCTACATTGATTTACGTCTAAGGTTACATTGAACATCCACGTGTTTCAATTCCATCTAAGAGATGGAAGAAAAACACATGGCATTGAACATTGAAAATTGAAACTGGCCTGAACCGCATAACAAACACAGCGACATAGCACGGTTTTAGTCAGCAATGTAGCTTTTAGTCAGTAGCATGAGAGGCCACCATGAGAGGGTGGTTGACACTGTAGCTAACCAGATTACAGGCATCTAGTGACTATTAACAGTAGTAGTCTCACTGCCACACATCAATAAGCAGTAGGTACAGCAGTAACAACTAGCAACTTCACCATGACAAACTTTGTCAACTAGCTGGAGACAACCAGTAGCAGTTGTAGAGAGCAGCAGAACAGCAGCTACTTGCTACCATGATAGCAACAAACAGCAACCCATAAAATGAGAACCGAAACAACAGCAGCAGCTACTTGTTAAGTATTGACACTTTAGCCGGTATGGACACTTGAGTAGTCACAAACTTTAGTTTAGGCATAACATCTCTAACTTTTCTTATGTAACATGTGCTTGTTAAGGATTGCGCTTTAAGTGGGTTATGGTGAATGTTTTGTTGGGAGGCGGGTGGGATAACAGTTGTATAACACATCCAACTAGCCAAGATTTGCTTAAAACTGCAACTGAACAAAACAGCTCGTCAGTCAAGCTACTAAACCACATTGACTCAAAACTAGTAAAGTCTTACATTCTATGTACTATAAGCTTGGAATTCTATGTCTCATAAGCAACATACAGGGAGAAGCGTTACCTAGCATTTGGAACTCTCACTGTCTGACCATTCCAAGAACCTGAAGATGTAGTCTGACCACCCTCCGTTTCAGAGGACCGAGCTAAAGAGATAGCAATGAAATACTTACGTAATAACTCAAAGTTCCAACAAAAGGAATTGCAACATATTATGGTGGAGATAGAACTGTAGCGGCTAGTTCAGTACCTTGGTTTTGGTGAAGATAACGCCAGTAGATTACAGGAAGGCTTGCAGTACTCCCAACTGCATAGCCCACAATCCAAGCCAACAAACGAGTTTGCGAGTACTCTTTTGTTGATACAGACAAAACACAAATGGCTGCAATAATTTGGCCTACTGTGAATACTAGCTGAATCCAAAGCCGCAAGACGACATTAAATGGGCTCCAATGATGACGACCAGACCCTTCCCCTCCTCTTGCAACTAAAGACCTTCTAGAGTTTGATTTCTGTTTCAATTGCACAAAATGAAAGCACTTATGTTTCAGTTGCACTTCGTCTTCAACTTTGGTTATATTTTTTGGCATTAGATTTTTTTACAGCACACTACTTGACCAGCAACTCTTGAGTGGTTCTTTGACTCAACCCACCATGAGTACACGAATTTAGATCATCAGATTTAGTCATATACCTTAGCAGTTTTCCGAAAAGTTGAACTTTTTACTGCATGAACTTAGATCACCAGTATATACCATGGCAGCTTTTCTGAGAAGTTGAACATCTCTGTGACCCTTTAAAGCTTTTCGTATTTCTTCTTTTCTTTCAAAGGGATAAGAAAGCAGTATCTATATTGAGGATTGAGACCAGTATTCCTCGGGAACATTCGTCTTCATCTCCCAAGCAACAAAGTCAAGCTCAACTTGACTCAGTTAGCGTTATTCCCAATCAGTACGAGTTGTCTAGAATCTAGATGGATCCATTTCCCCGTATAGGCTCCATCCAGCCATAACATGAATTGATTCTAAGCCAATTACGCCCACTACCGCTTTTTTGGCTAATGGGTAGGCTGATTATGTCTCCTTTCATTACCCCTCAACCCTCACCTTTCAGAGCCTTGTTCTTTGATTTTTCCCCACACCTCTACCCAGAAGTTGGATTGCTCAACTCTACTTGCTCTTATTTATCTCTTTGATTGGCGCCACTTGTAACTTACCTAAAATGTATTTATGTTTTTTGCGTCTCCTTTCACTTTTCTAAATGTATTTATGTTTTATTTGTTGTAAAGCACGAATGCCTCAAGTCCACTACTATAATTACATGAAACAGCAAGTTGGATTTAGCACCAGAAATCGTTCCAAAAATTAAGCACATCACTGCTGCAACTCTTTCTTAAAGCATGTGGATGTAAATGGTCACTCTATGTAGCATGGACACTTCGTTGGAGGCCACTTATGGGTGTCGGACAATTGTCGAACACCGACACTCTCTAGACATGCGTCTGACACTCAAATCCGAAGTTTCCTATTTTTTTGGTCAATGTTTTTTGCTTGGACACTCCGGGGACACTCTATAATCTATCCAAGTTGTTTGCTGCATACACTGTCCATTGTCCGTCCAAATAGTAATGTTCCAGTTCTATTGTTAGATTTTTTGCTGCATACGTGTCAATGTTTATGAAGCACAAAATGAAGGCATTACACTTCTGTGGGCAGCATGCCCTTGGAAATCCCGGTTTCCAAAAATGAAAGGGCCCGAATCGAGGGAGCGCGAGCGCAGGTGGCAAGCGCTCAAAAATACAGAGTCGCCACTTGAGTTTTGAAGGTCCGACACTCAAGGAACCGTATTTCGAAGCACCTGCCGCGCTATTTGATTTGAAAAAGTTAAGGAACCAGTCCGTCATAACCATATCTGGGTTCGGGAGCCAGGTTACAAGAGGGGAAGGGTTTTATGGCACCCCTCTCGCCCAATCCGGAGATCGGTCTCTACTTAGGCATTTTGAAAACATTGCGATTCTTCTTTTATTAATCAATTTTAGCCAATTAGGGCGGGGGAACAGTTAATCGGGGATTAAGACTGTAATACGTTTGCAGGATGATAGATGGCATGGACGAGTAGCATGATGAATAATAAACGGAATGATCTTGAAACAGCGATCAGATGCCAAAACCAGGCTCGGGGCAGATTTGCCCTGCACGATGATCAACTTGCATGCCTGAACAGATCTGCATGCAAGTCAATCATCGCGCGAGACACACTGACTCTCGCGCGAGTGTTGTCATCTCACCACAGTCCCAAAATCATCCCCTTCTGGGCTCTGGAAGGACCAGTGCACACCCAGGAAGCAAACCAAGCAGTGTATTGGAAGACTGTAAAATGCTAATTATTACACAATTCTCCAAGCAGGAGCCAAATAGGATGAAACACAACCCCTAAACAGTGGGGGTATCAAAACAGAGGCCAAGGGCCAAGTTGCCCATGCAAGGGCCATTCATGGAAATCAGAGAACTGTCGCGCGACAGAGAGTAAACCTCGCGCGACACTCCTGACTGACTTCCAGGAATTGCTTTACATGCTTGGGGTCCTGAGACAGATTCAGGGGATCCCAAGGGCATTCCAAACTGAACAGAAATGAATATTGGGATATAAAACTAGCAATTTAAGCTCTAAGAAAAGCAATAAACTGATTATTAGCATGCTTAACAGTGATCCATAATAATTATTAAGACAATAAAACAGGAAAGAACCAACATCCCTTCCCCACGAGAACCATCGCGCGATGCTTGATACAAGCGCGCGCGTGACTGGGTCCGTCGCGCGAGGGTATGTTGGTTGCACGGTTTTTGAAACCTTGCCAGCTTTAGGGCCAGGACTGGTATTGATTACCAGCCTTGCCAGCCCCCCTCAGGGATCAGAACAGAGAGCAGAACAAAGGTAAGATATACCTTTGAATTTTGAGGTTTGAAAAGTGTTTGAGCTTTGAATTGAGGTTGAGTTTGTTTGTGGTGTTTGAGTGGAAGAACAAACTATGCTCTTAGGGTGCTAGGTTGGAAACCAATGTTGCACTTGCTAATGAAGGAGAGATGAACAAAGGGCTAGGGTTAGAACCTTTTTTGCTTTCAATTTTTGGAACCCTTTGAAAGAGAAACAAAGGGGGCTCTTATAGGCTTAGCACCTTCCACTAATGGAAAGGCAGGTCTGGTCCAAAGAATGGAGGTCAGCCAGCCACGAGGCTGGCTGAGGGTTACTTGGTAATTAAGCTGCCCAGCTGAATAAAGGTGATGGGGACAGGTTATTACCGTCGCGCGATGGTTCCAAACTGTCGCGCGAGGGTCAACGGCCAAACTTTGTCCATCTAGCAGTTTGACCATCGCGCGAGTGTTCTAGAATGTCGCGCGACGGTGCGCCCGGGCGCGCGATGATTGCGCCCTGGCGCACGTCAGTAGGGTTTTTGGCTTTTGGAAGTGGCTTAAGACTGGGTTAGGTTCAAGGGTTATTCAAACACTCAAAGCTCAAACACTCGACATTTCCTGGGTGTTCTTGATCCATTTCATCATCGGGGAATCAAATACCGTAAGTAAACTAATCTGGAAGCCCAGATTGGGGTGTCTACAACTTCAGTTCATTGATTTTGGCATAAAACTTAAGTTTACATGATGTTTCGTATTTCTATTAACAATATCGTAACAATATTTTCTGAATCTTGTTTTATGTTAATTTGCAGAATGACTATGTAGAAGGTTTGTAGCAGAAGATGATATATGCTTTTCTATGAAGACTTCTTTTTGGATGAAGTTCAGAGTCTTCTTTTTTTTTATGATGCTACGAGAACTCTTTTTTTTTTATGATTCATAGGATAAGAACTATGATGAACAATGTATATGGTCTAGTTTGGTTATTTTTGACATTCGTACATAGATGCATTACATCCTAAGTGTGGATTATTTTGGTGTGGATGAATGTTGGGTATGATGATGTGTTGGATATTATGGTAAAATAGAATGGGCTTACTATTTAGTGCAATTCAGATGTATTATAGTTCTTGTTTGAGATCTATTGGATTCTAAAATGCACAGGATATGGTATTTAGAAGAGTGCGAGGCGATTTTTTGTCACTGATATTTCTAATATCTGAAAAATAGGTGACAAATTTTTTTGTCACTAAAGGATTTTTGTAGAAGCATTTCAAAGACGAATTTTTTTTTGTCATTAATTTTACAATTATAGGAGACGAAATTATTTGTCACATTTACTATTTTATAATATTTAAATTAAAATCTTTGGAGACGAATTTTTTTGTCACCTATGTAGTTTTCTTGGTCAATATTCATTCACTATTAGTGACGAAACTGGACAAGGGTGACGAATAATCTATAAATTGGTGACGATAAATTTCGTCTCCAAAAATTACTATAGGTGACGAAACATGATTTTCGTCACCATGTGACTTTCTGAGACAACCTTTAGATTGACAAAAGTTTTTTCGTCTCTAAACTTTTGGCGACAAAAAATGTGCATTTTGTGACAATTTAATTCGTCACCAAACACAAAATTTCTTGTAGTGGAAATTGGTACTTTGTTTGGTGTTGTAGAGAGAACAACAAAGTTGCACATTGGCTTGCCACAAATTGTCTTAGCAGGAATTGTATTTTCTCTTCGGGTTGTATTCCGCCCACTATGCAATTCCTTCTCGACTCTGATGTAATGCGTTAACTTTGTCGTAATGAAATTGACCTCTCTTCAAAAAAAAAAAAAATGTAGGAACACCAAGAGCACCCAATAAATCGTGCAATTTAGAACACCAGGGGCCCATTCATTTTCACATAAATGATAGGAAAATTAATTTTTCTATAACTTTTTGTGTGTTCGGAAAAGTTGTAGGACTCACAATTTCAAGTTTCTTACTGGAAAATACTTTCTTGCAAAATAAGTCTTGCCAAAAGAAGAAATTCTTTTTTTTCTGCAAGATTTCTTATCAAGAGAGCACACACAAGAAAATAAATTTCTTTTTCTTTTACTTTACTATTCTTGGAAATTAATTTCTCACACAACATTCCTGACAACTGAACGGAGCGTAGTAGAATCGTGACAGATATTCCATCACGGATATATTGTTGGGAAAATTTTGGCAGCCACGTAACATTCCAGAGAACAATTTCATTTCCAATGATAAAATTACTAGAATAAATCGAATTACAAGCTACAAAACAATTTACAGAATATGAAGAACGAGATACAAACTAAATCTTTAGGATCGAAACCGAGGCCTGTGTAATACCACAGTCACCTTAAGAAATATTCGCCGCCTACCGTGGGTGTTGTAGGTTGCGTTGGCGACTTTCTCCCAGGGTTGGCTCGGTTGAACCGCAGGCCGTCGGAACACCACCGAAGACCGCCTTGGCGAACTGACTACCGCCTGCCTCTCTCTCTCAAGAACGAATATTGGAATTTGCTGAAAGGTTGCGAATTTGCTTGTGATTTCTCCAAGGACGTGAGCCTCCTTTTATAGGGGAATGAGGCAAGAAAGGTGTAATGCTGCCATTATTCTGCCAATGAATTCTGCCATTGAAGAAGGAGGTTACGGGAATCAACACTCCATCATGGTGAGGGTTACAGGAGTTACGAAATCCACACATCAATACGTCTATTGATTGTGGTGCATCAGGATTCCACGAGCTCGGAACACGCACTGTTGCCTCGAGAGACCCTCCAGTTTGTCCCGATTTCATTCATCTGAAATTCCGTAAAATTTCCAACATATATAGCACATGTTATAACGTAGTACTGTTTGTCTATTGTTTTACTCGCTGTCGATGGTCAATTATGGTGTAAACAAGTACACCATTCAAATGACAATGATGGTATAGTTAGAAGACCATGGCCCTAATGCGTGTTTCATGTCCTTAAACCTGTCAAAATTTTCAGTCTTCCGCCATTAAAGCTGGTTGCCTCCATTAAAGGCCTTCAAGTTCCACTTAATGATGGATTCAACTCTCTTATCTATATTTACGCACTTGGAATTCAACTAACACTAAATAACCATTTTTCAAAGTCCGCAAATGAGGTGAAAACTGCGACTTCCACTTTTATTACTTGAAAATTTTCGCATACACCCCCTGTGCTTTGTTCGATTTGCAACTACACTCACTCTATTTCATTTTTAAACACACATCCACTATGAAGTTTAGACTAAATTGGAGCAGTTAACAATTTCTTCTGAATAAACGACAAAGCAGGAATTGAGAGGTTTACCGGAAGTTTCCCTCCTAAAACACATTGAAATAAACCATTTTGCCCCTAGGAGTCATTTACATTCTCTATATATCATTTGTCTAGAGGAGGGCAAACATGGAAATTAATTTTGTAAAATGTAGAAGGGGACCAAAACGTCAAGGTTCGTCCTTATTTTTGCCAAACCAATCAAAATACAAAGAACAAAAAATTATGTAAAGGTAAAAAGAAATAGACGGGGTGTATATGTTTAAAAATGAAATAGACGGGGTGTAGCTGCAAGCCTACAACTTGGTCAAAGTACAAGGGGTGCAAGTGAAATGTGCCATTTATTACATGGCGGAGTATATATATTTCAGAAAATTACCTGTCAGTCCTATGGCGAGGATATTTTAGAGGGATTAGGTATCGCTGAAAGTGGAAAAGGACGTGGACGAAGGGTGGTTTTGGGGGATTAATTAGGTATCGCTGGACTATGGGGGGGGGGGGGGGGGGTGTATTTTTGGTAGTTTCCTTAAAACGGGGCTTATGGGAAATGAGCTTGACAAACGGTAGACTTGGATGGGTAGGCGCTGACATTTTAGGGTCAGCCGATCAGATCCCCTATATATTTTGGAGTAGATCGAGAGGTAGATAGAAAGCCCAGTCCACCAAAGATGGTATTGTGGCTTTGCAAACAGATTTCCATTCCCTTACGGATATTGATTGTACTCCCTCCGTCCCTTTTTAAATGTTCTACTTTGTAACTCCAACTTATTAAAAAGACATCATCATTATACATTTCACATCAACTTTTTCCTCTACTTTCCCTACTTACCCATCATCATTACACTTTTACACACTTACTTTTCAAAATGGAATCTACTTTTAGAGACAAAATAGACAATTCATCATCTTTTACTCACTAACTTTACAAAATGGACATTTATTAAGTGACAGCCCAAAATGGAATACTAGACTTTAAATAAGGGACGGAGGGAGTAGTATTTATCGTCCAACTGATTTTTGTTAATACAGGTACGCATATGTTATGCATCGCAATTGTATGTATTTTTTTAATAACTCGGAATGTGTCTAAGTGGATCAATTAATTCGGTTACGAAACGTATCACATGGTCCACTTGAGAAGAGTCCAATTAAAAATATCGTATGGACCAATACAACACAAGAATTGGTAGCGTACAAATGAGAGTCGAACAAACTTTGAACAAGATAAGCTTTTACACTCATTAATTGGTTCAGATGGCTAAAACTCAGAACCCTCTCTCTTTATCCTAACCCTAGCCGCCACCACGGCTAGTTTTGTTTATATTACGGTAATAGTAGCTTTTTATTTACAGATCGTTTGCTGTTACAAGAAAAAATCACACTCCGACCTTTCTTTTTTTTCAATTGATTATCTACTCCGCAGGCTAATGATGTACTATTGAGCTAGTCTATTGAGGAAAATAATAATGAAGAGGTATATAATCCCACATGATATACACATTCACATGATTAATAGCAATCGGATAAATAATACTCCGTACCACATACCCGTGGTATTGTATATTTCACATTTTACGGTTTGTTCAGGATACTTTTGATCATGCTTCTAACAATTTTAAACGAATATAACTCTTGAACAAATTGTCTTATCTGACACTCACATCTGATCAAATAAACGAGCCTAATGTTTATGTGATAAAAAGGAATAATTTTATCAGATTGTTGATGAAATTGATCATGTTGTACATGTGTGTTTGAGCCAGGAACTGTGCTTTTAGTAAGCAAACACCATAGAAGTTAATGCTTGCATGGTTTAAGCCTGGGTGTTGAACATGTGTGAAGGATTTTGAGTTACACATCAGATAAGCAGAAAATGGTATGGATCAGAGTGGGGTACATGTACGATTTAAGCTAGATCGTAAAGTGGACTTGAGTCATTTATTAGAATCTATTGAGTCCAAAGTAATGTGGTGTGGACTAATTAAATCCTTCCGAACCGATTAGACTCCAAATGAGTTTGTCCTTTTTGCAGACGCAAACTCGAATGACAAGAATCCGATTTTCCACACGCCAAGAAGACCAAAGCCTACTCCGCCGACTTACCCAAAAAAAAAAGCCTCCTCCGGCGCCGGCTCCAGAAGAAGGCGTCCTTCGCCACAAAACACAACCGAATATCAACTTCAAACCACCTCCGGGCTCCAAGCATTGACCAGCTGATTCGGTGGCCCATTGGGTTGCGACCTCCGCTTTTTGTGGATTGCTCTCTCTCTCTCTAGAATCCGCCTTCTATTGGGAGAGAGAGAATCCGCCTTCTATTGGGTCTCTTGTAGCCGGTTGGCATTCCGGTGATAAACAAAAGAGAATAAGGCTAATGAAGATTGTGTTCTTAATTAAATCGCACTCCTTTTAATTAGTTTCTAAGTTTACTGTTGTAAACTCCTAATAATTTCCTTGTAATCTCATTTATAATAAGAAATTAAACCATAATATTATTTCTATGCCGCTCGAAAGAAAATTACGGATTATCTCTTTTTGAATTGAATGAAATTGAGAATTTAGAATCGCACAACACTATTTTGTTCGATGACATATTCGGTTTTGATCACTATTCACTATGAGTCAGGGTTCTATAACGGCTTTTTTATTTAGGGAAAATGACGGTCAATGATGTGTTTTGATAATTAACACCCGTTAAGGACATTTTCAGCATTAACAAATGTTCTCAGTATGTCCTTGGCGGGTATTAATTATCAAAATACATTCTGGACCGTCATTTTCCCTTTTATTTATTTGTTATCGCAGAAATCTTGCACTAAAATTGAGGAAGGTCATATATTCCTAAAATTTGTTTTCGATAGATTTTAATTAGTTGCTAGAACTCGGAACCTGGCCCTTTACCAATTAGAGTTTTAACTAGGGTTGTCCATAAAAAATCGAGAACCTTGAAACCGGTCCGAACCGATTCGATCCATACTTTTTGGATTTTGTCCGTGGATTAATGGTCCGGACACGGATTTGAAAATTAAAAAACCGTGAGATACGGATTAGGATTGGATTTTCATTTCAAAACCGTGGATTAACCGAACCGGACCGTGAGATATTTAAAAAATTAAAAAATATAGATATGTGTGTGTTATATATATAAATAATGATAATTTTACTAATTTGCCTGTTTGTTTGAGAAACTAATTTGCTATTTTTTGTTTGGTTTTTATGGAATGCAATAAGTAGATCATGCTTGACCAGAATTTGTGTATTTTGGACAATGCTTAGTTTTATTTGGTTGTTGCCTTGCTGCCTTTACCATGTTTATTGCCTTAATGCCTTTACTGTCTTCGCTGCCTTTATAATTTAGACAATGTTTATGAAAATTAGTGTTTGCATTTTTATTTGGAATATGATCATGCTAGTAGCATCATTTTATTTTTTTGGAAGGAAATCCGTGGATAAAACCGGGACCGAACCATGAGACTTTTGGATTAGGATTGGATTGCATTTTCTAAAAACCGCGAGATATGGATTAGGATTGGATTCATACGAATCCGATCCGATCCGGACTGTGCACAGCCGTAGTTTTAACAAGAAGTTTGGGATATATTTCGTCACAAGGTTACCGAGATGAAGAAATAAGTTAGTTATTGATTTCTTTCATAAATTTACACCGTTTGAAAGTTCTAACTGGGCTAGCTCAGTTTGCCAAGACTCTTGCATTTCATTAGAAGGTTAAGATTTTGAATCTCTCCACCTACGCATGAGAGTTCTTCTCCTTAGAGGAGCTTTTCTTTTCTTTAATTTCTTTAATTTTTTCCTATGATGGGCTTATTTATTGTATTAGTTGAACTGTTGGGCTTTGTTATCTCATGTCTCACAAATGATGCAGTGATCCGGGTTTACACTTTTTAATTCATAAATTATGTAATGGATATCTCTTATTGATTGACAACAACAACAAAAAAAAAGGTTCTAACTGCAATTTTTGGGAACGGGTGAAAATTTTGAAAAACATTTAAGAATCTAAACTATTCTTTTATTCGAATTGTAGCATGGTTGCCCTGAAGAAATGAAAAATATGTCAATGCCTATGGCACTTTCACACGGTGTCCCAAACTCATCATCAAATGTGTTCTAGAGAAGAGTTTGGGGCACCGCCACATGGTGCCCCAAGGACAAGGAATAGTTATATAATTACTCCGAAGCAAGGGCGGAGGGAGTAAGAGACAAGTGTAGGCAACTGACCGCACTTGCTTAAATTTTCATAGGGATAGGTAGTATAATTTTTACTCATTTGAACCCATTTTAAAATTCATTTGTGCCCCAATCCACATAAGGATTTTGTACTTAGGGACAAGAGGGGTCAAAATAAAATTTCCACCCACAAAATATCCAAACGTCAACAGGGGTTTCATTAATTAATTCATTCAAAAAAGAACTAGCTAGGTTTTGTTCGCTTCTGGAGATAATTTCTTTTCATCTATAATTCTCTTCTTCATTGTCCTCTCTCTCTCTCTCTCTCTCATCCCAAATCAATATCTAATTTTGCCCTAGTTTGTCAAATTTTCTCAATACCATAGCTTCATGGGTATTTGCAGGCATATATACGTACAAATCATATAATTTTGTACTGGGTTACTTATTCAATTTTATTACAGCTCTTTTGAATGTTTGCTTCTGTTATACCATACAGATTACAATAGTGATGAGATTAGTGCTTTTTTTTTTTTTTTTTGGTTTCGAAACATATGTTGTTAAAATAGTGCTTTGCGCAAAAGATGGTTGAGACCCGAAGAGATATGGCATATTCTTTGGTTATAGCTAGGCTTCTTATTTTGGCCCTTATTTTACTAGTAACTAATGTTACGGTAGAGAGAGCATTTTCGCTATGAAGATTGTAAATAGTAGGCTTCGAAATTGTATGTGTGATCAATAGATGCATAATAGTTTGATTGTGTATATAGAGAAAGATATTTTTGAAACCATTACAAATGAGACTAACATTCATCGTTTCCAAAGTATGAATAGTCGTCAAGATCAATTGTAAATCGAAGCTACATTTTGTGATTAACATATATCTACTTTTTGATTCACTTGTTAATCTAATTATTCCTTTCAATTAGCAACTAGAAAAAGTGAATATACATCATTCAAACTTTCGACCTCACTTATCGAAAATCCTAGCTCCGCCCTTGCTCCGAAGAAATATCCATTTGCGGATGTAGGCAACACATCTATCTATCTAGTATCTATCTATCTATCAATATCCTATGCAAATGTGTTTGAGCCTCCAAACCTCAAATCCTTAATTTCTAGTAGATTTTTTACTTTTTTAAAACAGTAAAGAAAAGTCCCACCTCGCCACTTTTTTTTTCCCTTCGACTATTTTAACTCTTTTCACGCACCATTTAATATCACACCATTTGTTCCAGGATGACATTATTTTCTTATAGCAATCAACATATATAGACCCAAAATATTAGTGGAATGACTCTCGTTAATTCCTTGACCTAAATAAAATAGTGATGCACTAGTCTATGGAAAGAGAGTGCCAAAAATCCTAGTATATAGAAGAACCTAAATTCAGAAAAAGCGGTTGCAAATAAATAAAAAATTTGATGGATGGAGGCAATACACATTGGCCTTTCTTTCTCATGGTTGACTCATGAGTCAAGATGGATCACACGCATCGATACCAACATGAACGAAACACATTTTTTTTGTGAAAAAGATTTACGGCTATGATAGTATGTACGTGGTGATGCAAGATTGCGTTAATGCATTCCATCATGGATAGAACATGTGAACGACATGCACTTGTACATGGATTAGTCGGTCCTAAAAGTCAGAGGAAACCCGACAAAGAGCGCGTCAATGAATTGGTAATTAAGCAATAGGTTTGGCTTTTTTATGTCAATCGAATAACTTAAGTTGTATTTTGTGGGTTTTGATGGCAACGGGAGGTTATGTGGGTTTTGCTTTAATGGCAATCTAGAGGAAAACATAGTACGTTTGTGGCGATGGTGGTGATCGATGATTTGAGATTCTGATGATCGATCATGATGGATTCCATAATTTTGGCACATAATATTTAAACAATAGTGTTGGATATTGTAAAGGATGGAGAGTATGGAACCGTTTACCTCACAATCTGTTAATGGAAGTACCAAATACCAGAAATCGTGTTAGTTGCTGTTTGGGTTGAGTCGCGGACTAGGTCGCTATCTTTAAGACGTTTCGCGGCTCCGCCCTCTCTGTGCAAGCAGTAACAGCCACGCCGCCTCCAGGATAAAACAGCCCAGAATACAGCCTCTGTCTCGATCTTCCTAGCACGGAAGAAGACCGGAAATACAGAACACAATCAACCTTTCTTGCTCTCTAGAACTCAGTATATGAAAATGGTTTTTTTCCGATGTGTTTGAAAGATTAGAGAGGAGCCCGTTTTATAGGTGAGGAAAGAAAACGATTTGGAAAGTAGTATCAATCAATTAACGTAAATCAAGGCTCTAATCAAAATCAATTAGCAAGCTAAAAACACATGTTTTTTTTTTCTTTTGGTAAGCAGATAAAATCTTCCTTTATAGGAAATGATTTGGTTGATTTCAAAAAAATTGATTCTCTTGTACTTAGTGAAACTTCACTAAAATTTTGTGTTTTTGAAATACAAATCCCCAACAATCCCCCACTTGTATTTTAAAAACAAGTTAAATGAGCAAGAAGGTAGAGAGAAGTGCGTAAGTAAAGGTGTCTATCGACTTGAACCATTACATAGCGAAAGTGCTTCAGTAAAGTAAACTAGAGTGACTTGTGGTCTTGAACTCTAAGGCTGAATGCACCTCACACACTACCCCACTTTGTGTAATGTTCTTAAGCCAGCACTTTACGGCCATGTGCTTATATCCCGATTTCATGAATGACCTAGAGAATTTGCCCAAATTCTCCCGAGAAGCGGCCACACTTCAACATTCATATAGGTGAGTCTATCAAGAGTACTCCTGTAGTCTAGGTACTCCACTCCACATAGAGCTATAGAACTCATTAAGTGTTAAAAATAACACAACCTCTTTCGCTACAGGATGTCATGCTTCTTAGGGATGGACTTGGAGTGTAACTCTTTACAGCATGATTCTTACCATATCACCATGTGACTCGTTTTTCCCTTTGAACCTATTTCTTGGGATCTCCAGTCTATAGGTTGGGTATCCATCACAAGTGACTCATTTCTCAATGGGCTTTAGCCCCATCCCTTTCGAGGTGTTCCACACCTTCTCCCAAGCTAATCCTTTCGTCAAAGGATCAGCCAAGTTCTCAGTTGTCCGTACATAATCCACTCTAACAGCCCCATTAGTAAGCAAATCTCTAATTGTGTTGTGCTTACGACGTATTTGTCATTTCTTACCATTGAAAAAACGGTTCTGAACTTTTGCAATAGCCGCGATACTATCGCAATGGATTAAGATAGCCAGTATCGGTTTCTCCCACAAAGGGATTTCTGACAGAAGGTTTCTCAACCAACCTGCCTCTTCACTAGCAGCAGCTAGTGCTATCATCTCAGACTCCATCATAGATTGTGCCAGACTCCATCATAGATTGTGCCAAAATTGTTTGTTTCTTAGATTTCCAAGAAACTGCACCACCAGCTATATTGAACACATATCGCTGGTTGCCTTGGAGTCATCTGAAAGGGTATTCTAATCGGCATCACTATATCCCTCTAACACAGCGGGATATTTTGAGTAATGCAAACCAAGATTAATGGTTCTTTTAAGATAACGCATTACCCTCTCAATAGCATGCCAATGCTCCATATATACTAGGTCGACTAGTGAACCTGCATAATACACCCACAGCATATGCAATATCTGGTCTGGTAGAGTCAGTAGCATATCGAAGACTACCAATAATACTTGCATATTCAGATTGTCTAACACTATCACCTGTGTTCTTAAATAACTTCACAGCAGGATCAAAAGGGGTGCAAGCAGGTTTACAATCAAAGTAATTATATTTCTTCAAAATTTTCTCAATATAATGGGTTTGATCAAGAGAGATGCCATTTTCAGACCTAGTAATTTTAATGCCCAAAATAACATTGTCTTCTCCTAAATCTTTCATGTCGAAATTCTTACTAAGTAGAGATTTGGTCTCATTAACGACAAATAAACTAGAACCAAATATTAGCAAGTCATCGACATACAAACATATCAACGTGCATACTGAATTCTCAAACTTGTAGTATATGCATTTGTCACTTTCGTTTACCTTAAACCCATTCGTCAAAACAAGATTATCAAATTTTTCATGCCACTGCTTAGGTGCTTGTTTAAGGCCATAAAGAGATTTAACTAACTTACACACTTTGTGTTCTTGGCCGTGGACAACAAACCCCTCGGGTTGGTCCATGTAAATCTCTCCTTCTAAGTCACCGTTCAAAAAAGCAGTTTTAACGTCCATTTGGTGTACGACTAAGTTATGGACAGCAGCTATGGCAATCAAGACTCGGATAGATGTAATCCTCGTCACAGGAGAGTAAGTGTCAAAGAAGTCAACGTTCTCCCTTTGTCTATATCCCTTCGCTACAAGTCTAGCCTTGAATTTTTCTACGGAACCATCAGGTTTTAACTTTCTTTTAAGTACCCATTTACAACCAATTGCTTTACAACCAGGTGGTAAGTCTACCAGTTGCCACGTTCTATTGGTTAATTTCTAGTGAGTCCATTTCATCATTGATGGATTCTTGCCAAAAATCGGCATTCGGGGAAGATAGGGCTTCCTGAAGTGTAGTGGGGTCCTCTTCCATGGAGAATGCATAAAAATCAGGTCCAAAGTCTTTCAAGGTGCGAGCCCTCTTGCTCCTCCTCGGTTCGATATCAGTGTTCCTAGAGTTCACGTTACTAGGTTCTTCTAATCTAGGCACACTACTGCTAGATGTTGCGCCCCCACTATTTTTAGATTTAAATGGGAATTTGACTTCATAGAAATCAGCATCGATAGAAACTATAATCACTTTATTCTTAATATCAAAGAACTTGTAAGCTTTGCTATTAACAACATATCCAATAAACACACATTCAGAGCCTCTATCACTACGGAGTCTCTTAATCTTTCTCTGAAATTGATTTTCAACTTCATTTAGAAAAGTTTTAAACATGCCAAATGCTTCATTCTTATGTCTCATCAAATAAACAGAAGTGTAATTCGAATGATCATCAATAAACGTGATAAAGTATTGTTGTGCATTTCTAGTGAGAACTCCATCTAATTCACACATATCCGTATGAATCAAATCTATCAATTCTGTCTCCTTAGTGACCGATTTATGAGGTTTCTTTGTGATTTTGGCTTGACTGCAAGATTCACATTTTTCAAAGTTGTTTAATGAAATGTTAGGAATAAAACCTAAATTACTCATGTTCTTAATCAATTTCTTGTTTACGTGACAAAGTCTAGCATGCCAAACATTCACAGAACAAACTATATAAGAGGAAGTAGCAATTTTACTCATGTCAACATTGAGTTTAAACATTCCATCAGTAGCATAACCTTTACCGACAAACATTCCATTTTTGGTGAGAGTGTACTGATCTGCTCCAAGAGTCTGAGTAAAGCCAGCTTTATTGAGGAGGTAGCCGGACACAAGATTCTTTCTAATTTCTGAAGTGTGAAGGACTTCTTTTAAGGTGACAGTCCTTCCAGAGGTAAACTTGATATCAACATCACCAGTTCCAAGAACCTTAGTGGTGTGGGAATCACCCAACAACACTTTCTTATCTTTAGCTTCAGAATAGCTCTTGAACAAGAAACGATCATAACAGACATGGCGAGAAGCGCCTGTGTCTATCCACCACCCTTCTGAACCACTTATCAGATTGATTTCTGATATCATAGCCACGAGTGGTTCTCCATCCACCAAGTTCGCCTGTGGACCAAGACGACGCTTAAGGTTCTTGCAATTTCTTGCCATATGACCAGGCTTGTTACAATTGTAACACACAAATTGGACAGAATCCGTGTTTCGAGCCTGGCCTCCTGAAGGGGGTTGGTTCCTGTTCTGATTGGGTCTTGCATTCTGATTCTTATGGTTCTGGTTTGGCTTTGTGATCCTTCCATTCGGCTTAAGCACGGCCGAACTGTAGTTCTTTTTGTTTGAGACAAAAAGAACCTCTTCTCTCTGATCTTGTTTCCGTGCCTCCTCCTCAATCCTTAGACGGACAATCAAACTCTCCATTGAAAACTCCTTTGATTTGTGGCGAAGAGTGTTCTTGAAATCTTTCCAGCTTGGAGGAAGTTTGTCAATAAGAACTGCAACCTGAAATTGTTCATCAATAGACATACCTTCAGAAAGAATTTCATGTGCAATTTTTTGTAAGTCATGGGACTGGGCTACCACGGATTTTTCATCGACCATCTGAAATTTCAGATATCGACTCAAAGCATACTTTTTAGATCCAGCCTCCTCAGTGTCATATTTTTTCTGGAGGGCATCCCAAACCTCCTTAGCAGTATCGAAAGACGAGTAGTAATCATATAGGTCATCAGTCAAAGCATTGAGGATATAATTTTTGCAGAGAAAATCTTTATCAGTCCAGTTTTGAATCTCTTTTGTATTTTCCTCAGTAGATGGAGTAACAGCAGAGGGTTTAACAGAAGTACAGTATGAGGCGAGTTGCTGAGTAGTAAGGTAAAAGAACATCTTCTGTTTCCACCGTTTGAAATGCAAACCCTCAAACCTAAATGGCTTGTTGATGTCGGTGGGAGCAGATGATTTGTTCTCGAATTCCATTGCGGATTAAAGCGTCTTAAAATTGTTGGATATTGTAAAGGATGGAGAGTATGGAACCGTTTACCTCACAATCTGTTAATGGAAGTACCAAATACCAGAAATCGTGTTAGTTGCTGTTTGGGTTGAGTCGCGGACTAGGTCGCTATCTTTAAGACGTTTCGCGGCTCCGCCCTCTCTGTGCAAGCAGTAACAGCCACGCCGCCTCCAGGATAAAACAGCCCAGAATACAGCCTCTGTCTCGATCTTCCTAGCACGGAAGAAGACCGGAAATACAGAACACAATCAACCTTTCTTGCTCTCTAGAACTCAGTATATGAAAATGGTTTTTTTCCGATGTGTTTGAAAGATTAGAGAGGAGCCCGTTTTATAGGTGAGGAAAGAAAACGATTTGGAAAGTAGTATCAATCAATTAACGTAAATCAAGGCTCTAATCAAAATCAATTAGCAAGCTAAAAACACATGTTTTTTTTTTCTTTTGGTAAGCAGATAAAATCTTCCTTTATAGGAAATGATTTGGTTGATTTCAAAAAAATTGATTCTCTTGTACTTAGTGAAACTTCACTAAAATTTTGTGTTTTTGAAATACAAATCCCCAACAATCCCCCACTTGTATTTTAAAAACAAGTTAAATGAGCAAGAAGGTAGAGAGAAGTGCGTAAGTAAAGGTGTCTATCGACTTGAACCATTACATAGCGAAAGTGCTTCAGTAAAGTAAACTAGAGTGACTTGTGGTCTTGAACTCTAAGGCTGAATGCACCTCACACACTACCCCACTTTGTGTAATGTTCTTAAGCCAGCACTTTACGGCCATGTGCTTATATCCCGATTTCATGAATGACCTAGAGAATTTGCCCAAATTCTCCCGAGAAGCGGCCACACTTCAACATTCATATAGGTGAGTCTATCAAGAGTACTCCTGTAGTCTAGGTACTCCACTCCACATAGAGCTATAGAACTCATTAAGTGTTAAAAATAACACAACCTCTTTCGCTACAGGATGTCATGCTTCTTAGGGATGGACTTGGAGTGTAACTCTTTACAGCATGATTCTTACCATATCACCATGTGACTCGTTTTTCCCTTTGAACCTATTTCTTGGGATCTCCAGTCTATAGGTTGGGTATCCATCACAAGTGACTCATTTCTCAATGGGCTTTAGCCCCATCCCTTTCGAGGTGTTCCACACCTTCTCCCAAGCTAATCCTTTCGTCAAAGGATCAGCCAAGTTCTCAGTTGTCCGTACATAATCCACTCTAACAGCCCCATTAGTAAGCAAATCTCTAACTGTGCTGTGCTTACGACGTATTTGTCGTTTCTTACCATTGAAAAAACGGTTCTGAACTTTTGCAATAGCCGCGATACTATCGCAATGGATTAAGATAGCCAGTATCGGTTTCTCCCACAAAGGGATTTCTGACAGAAGGTTTCTCAACCAACCTGCCTCTTCACTAGCAGCAGCTAGTGCTATCATCTCAGACTCCATCATAGATTGTGCCAGACTCCATCATAGATTGTGCCAAAATTGTTTGTTTCTTAGATTTCCAAGAAACTGCACCACCAGCTATATTGAACACATATCCGCTGGTTGCCTTGGAGTCATCTGAAAGGGTATTCTAATCGGCATCACTATATCCCTCTAACACAGCGGGATATTTTGAGTAATGCAAACCAAGATTAATGGTTCTTTTAAGATAACGCATTACCCTCTCAATAGCATGCCAATGCTCCATATATACTAGGTCGACTAGTGAACCTGCATAATACACCCACAGCATATGCAATATCTGGTCTGGTAGAGTCAGTAGCATATCGAAGACTACCAATAATACTTGCATATTCAGATTGTCTAACACTATCACCTGTGTTCTTAAATAACTTCACAGCAGGATCAAAAGGGGTGCAAGCAGGTTTACAATCAAAGTAATTATATTTCTTCAAAATTTTCTCAATATAATGGGTTTGATCAAGAGAGATGCCATTTTCAGACCTAGTAATTTTAATGCCCAAAATAACATTGTCTTCTCCTAAATCTTTCATGTCGAAATTCTTACTAAGTAGAGATTTGGTCTCATTAACGACAAATAAACTAGAACCAAATATTAGCAAGTCATCGACATACAAACATATCAACGTGCATACTGAATTCTCAAACTTGTAGTATATGCATTTGTCACTTTCGTTTACCTTAAACCCATTCGTCAAAACAAGATTATCAAATTTTTCATGCCACTGCTTAGGTGCTTGTTTAAGGCCATAAAGAGATTTAACTAACTTACACACTTTGTGTTCTTGGCCGTGGACAACAAACCCCTCGGGTTGGTCCATGTAAATCTCTCCTTCTAAGTCACCGTTCAAAAAAGCAGTTTTAACGTCCATTTGGTGTACGACTAAGTTATGGACAGCAGCTATGGCAATCAAGACTCGGATAGATGTAATCCTCGTCACAGGAGAGTAAGTGTCAAAGAAGTCAACGTTCTCCCTTTGTCTATATCCCTTCGCTACAAGTCTAGCCTTGAATTTTTCTACGGAACCATCAGGTTTTAACTTTCTTTTAAGTACCCATTTACAACCAATTGCTTTACAACCAGGTGGTAAGTCTACCAGTTGCCACGTTCTATTGGTTAATTTCTAGTGAGTCCATTTCATCATTGATGGATTCTTGCCAAAAATCGGCATTCGGGGAAGATAGGGCTTCCTGAAGTGTAGTGGGGTCCTCTTCCATGGAGAATGCATAAAAATCAGGTCCAAAGTCTTTCAAGGTGCGAGCCCTCTTGCTCCTCCTCGGTTCGATATCAGTGTTCCTAGAGTTCACGTTACTAGGTTCTTCTAATCTAGGCACACTACTGCTAGATGTTGCGCCCCCACTATTTTTAGATTTAAATGGGAATTTGACTTCATAGAAATCAGCATCGATAGAAACTATAATCACTTTATTCTTAATATCAAAGAACTTGTAAGCTTTGCTATTAACAACATATCCAATAAACACACATTCAGAGCCTCTATCACTACGGAGTCTCTTAATCTTTCTCTGAAATTGATTTTCAACTTCATTTAGAAAAGTTTTAAACATGCCAAATGCTTCATTCTTATGTCTCATCAAATAAACAGAAGTGTAATTCGAATGATCATCAATAAACGTGATAAAGTATTGTTGTGCATTTCTAGTGAGAACTCCATCTAATTCACACATATCCGTATGAATCAAATCTATCAATTCTGTCTCCTTAGTGACCGATTTATGAGGTTTCTTTGTGATTTTGGCTTGACTGCAAGATTCACATTTTTCAAAGTTGTTTAATGAAATGTTAGGAATAAAACCTAAATTACTCATGTTCTTAATCAATTTCTTGTTTACGTGACAAAGTCTAGCATGCCAAACATTCACAGAACAAACTATATAAGAGGAAGTAGCAATTTTACTCATGTCAACATTGAGTTTAAACATTCCATCAGTAGCATAACCTTTACCGACAAACATTCCATTTTTGGTGAGAGTGTACTGATCTGCTCCAAGAGTCTGAGTAAAGCCAGCTTTATTGAGGAGGTAGCCGGACACAAGATTCTTTCTAATTTCTGAAGTGTGAAGGACTTCTTTTAAGGTGACAGTCCTTCCAGAGGTAAACTTGATATCAACATCACCAGTTCCAAGAACCTTAGTGGTGTGGGAATCACCCAACAACACTTTCTTATCTTTAGCTTCAGAATAGCTCTTGAACAAGAAACGATCATAACAGACATGGCGAGAAGCGCCTGTGTCTATCCACCACCCTTCTGAACCACTTATCAGATTGATTTCTGATATCATAGCCACGAGTGGTTCTCCATCCACCAAGTTCGCCTGTGGACCAAGACGACGCTTAAGGTTCTTGCAATTTCTTGCCATATGACCAGGCTTGTTACAATTGTAACACACAAATTGGACAGAATCCGTGTTTCGAGCCTGGCCTCCTGAAGGGGGTTGGTTCCTGTTCTGATTGGGTCTTGCATTCTGATTCTTATGGTTCTGGTTTGGCTTTGTGATCCTTCCATTCGGCTTAAGCACGGCCGAACTGTAGTTCTTTTTGTTTGAGACAAAAAGAACCTCTTCTCTCTGATCTTGTTTCCGTGCCTCCTCCTCAATCCTTAGACGGACAATCAAACTCTCCATTGAAAACTCCTTTGATTTGTGGCGAAGAGTGTTCTTGAAATCTTTCCAGCTTGGAGGAAGTTTGTCAATAAGAACTGCAACCTGAAATTGTTCATCAATAGACATACCTTCAGAAAGAATTTCATGTGCAATTTTTTGTAAGTCATGGGACTGGGCTACCACGGATTTTTCATCGACCATCTGAAATTTCAGATATCGACTCAAAGCATACTTTTTAGATCCAGCCTCCTCAGTGTCATATTTTTTCTGGAGGGCATCCCAAACCTCCTTAGCAGTATCGAAAGACGAGTAGTAATCATATAGGTCATCAGTCAAAGCATTGAGGATATAATTTTTGCAGAGAAAATCTTTATCAGTCCAGTTTTGAATCTCTTTTGTATTTTCCTCAGTAGATGGAGTAACAGCAGAGGGTTTAACAGAAGTACAGTATGAGGCGAGTTGCTGAGTAGTAAGGTAAAAGAACATCTTCTGTTTCCACCGTTTGAAATGCAAACCCTCAAACCTAAATGGCTTGTTGATGTCGGTGGGAGCAGATGATTTGTTCTCGAATTCCATTGCGGATTAAAGCGTCTTAAAATTGTTGGATATTGTAAAGGATGGAGAGTATGGAACCGTTTACCTCACAATCTGTTAATGGAAGTACCAAATACCAGAAATCGTGTTAGTTGCTGTTTGGGTTGAGTCGCGGACTAGGTCGCTATCTTTAAGACGTTTCGCGGCTCCGCCCTCTCTGTGCAAGCAGTAACAGCCACGCCGCCTCCAGGATAAAACAGCCCAGAATACAGCCTCTGTCTCGATCTTCCTAGCACGGAAGAAGACCGGAAATACAGAACACAATCAACCTTTCTTGCTCTCTAGAACTCAGTATATGAAAATGGTTTTTTTCCGATGTGTTTGAAAGATTAGAGAGGAGCCCGTTTTATAGGTGAGGAAAGAAAACGATTTGGAAAGTAGTATCAATCAATTAACGTAAATCAAGGCTCTAATCAAAATCAATTAGCAAGCTAAAAACACATGTTTTTTTTTTCTTTTGGTAAGCAGATAAAATCTTCCTTTATAGGAAATGATTTGGTTGATTTCAAAAAAATTGATTCTCTTGTACTTAGTGAAACTTCACTAAAATTTTGTGTTTTTGAAATACAAATCCCCAACAATTATGTACGCAAGCACACCAAGAGCACCCACCCAATAAATCGCGACATTTAAAACACTGGTAGAATTGTGACGGATTCCAACGTGGATATAGCACATGTTATATTTATACCATTCAAACGACAATGATCGTATAGTTAGAAGTGGAAGTCCATGGCCCTAATGTCAAAATTTTCAGTCTTCGGCCATTAAAGTTGGTGCCTCCATTAAAGGCCTTCAAGTTCCACTTAATGATGGATTCAACTGAGCCCACTTGATTAATCAACTCTCTTATCTATATTTACGCGTTCAGAATTCAACTAACACTAAATAACCATTTTTCAAAGTCCGCAAATGAGATGAAAACTGCGACTTCCACTTTTATTACGGGAAAATTTTTGCATACACCCCCTATGCTTTGTTCGATTTGCAACTACACTCATTCTATTTCATTTTTTAACACAAATACACTATGAACTTTAGACTAAATTGGAGTAGTTAACAATTTCTTCTGAATAGACGACAAAGCAGGAATTGAGAGGTTTATCAGAAATTTCCCTCCTATAACACATTGACTATAACCATTTTGCCTCTAGGACTCATTTACATTCTCAATATATCATTTGTCTAGAGGAGGGCAAACACGGAAATTAATTTTGAAAAATGTAGAAGGGGACCAAAAAGTCAAGGTTCGTCCTTATTTTTGCCAAACCAACCAAAATATATGAGGAATATCCATCACTTGAGGTGTTTATTTTTGTTGTTTATTATCTGCACCGTTTGACAAAGAGACAGAGAGAGGAGATTTATATGATCAATCTCTACATTCAAATACGTTTACAGTTCCAATTTAGTCTAAAGTACTAAAGGGTTGTATGTGTTTAGAAACGGAATAGACGGGGTTTAGCTGCAACTTGGTCAAAGTACAAGGGGTGCAAGTAAAATGTGCCCTTTATTAAATTACATGGTGGAGTATATATATTTAGGAGTATGTCGAGAGGAAGATAGAAAGCCAAGATGGTATTGTGGCGTTGCAAACAGATTTCCATTCCTGTACGGATTTTGATTGTAATATTTATCGTCCAACTGATCATTTTTGTTAATAAAGGTACGCATTTAGTATTACGCATCGCAATTCTAACTCTAATTTGAATAGGTGATGGACGGTATGTTAGGAACCGGCCCCCATATATGTATGTACTTTTTCTTTTTTCTTTTTTCTTTTTTTTAGGAGATATATGTATTTTTTGATGACTCGGAATGTGGTCCAGTGGATCAATTAATTCGGTTACAAAACGTACCTCATGGTCCACTTGAGAAAAGCCCAATTAAAACTTTGGTATGGACCATTAATACAATACAATTACACAAGAATTGATAGCGTGCGAATGAGAGTCGAACGAACTTTGAACAAGATAAGCTTTTACGCTCGTTGGTTTAGATGGCCAAAAATCAGAACCCTTAATTACTCTCTCTCACTATATTCTCCTAACCCTCTCTCTCTCTCTCTCTCTCTCTCTCTCTCTCACTATGCTCGCCGACGTTTTCTCATCTCTCGCGCCATTAGTTGCCGGCGTAGCACTGTGGGTTGCAGCTCCTGATTGAGTTTTGGCCGTCTTGGATTCCATCGGAGCTCATCGTTGTCTTTGATTTAGTTTGCCAATCATTGTTGTTGGGTGGATATCTTTGTAATGGTCGTATGACATTTTGTTGAATGCCTAACATTTCTTCTGATTAAAAAAAAAAAACTTATACCAAATTTTTTTTTTTTTTTTTTGCATTTAATTGTGCATGGTGTAAAAAAGAGACAGGATCAAGAGCCCAATATTGTTCCTTTACTTTTTTTTGTTTACATTACGATTATTAGCAATCGGATAAATAATACCACATCCCTACAGTATTGTATATTTCACACTTTATAGATTATTCGGAATACTTTTGATCATGCATCTAACAATTCTAAATGAATATATCTCTTGAACAAATAGTCTGATCTGATCGACACTCACATCCGATCAAATAAATGAGCCTTATGTTTCTGTGATAAAAAAAAAAAAAAAAACAATTTTATCAAATTGGATCATGTTGTGTGTTTGAGCCAGGCAACTGTTCTTTTAGTAAGCAAACCTCATAGAAGTTAATGATTTGAGTTTACACATCGGAGAAGTAGAAATTGGTATGGGTGGGGTACAAGCTTTAAGCTTTGAAGTGGACTTGAGTCATTTAAAATTTATTGGGTCCAAGTAATGTGGCATGTACTAATTGAATCCGTCCGAACCGATTTGGGCTTATGACGTGAGCGTCTGAGTTGCAACTTGCGACGTGCTAAAAGTAAGTTTGTTCTTCTTGCAGACGCCAATGCGAGGAATCATCCGCACAAGACAAAACCTAGTCCGCCGCCGCCTCCAAAAGAAAGAAATTTTGAGAACCCAAAACATCCGAAATTCAAGTTCGACAAATCGACCGTCAAGTTTGAACGACCACCTCCGGCCTCCAGGCATTGACCAGCTAATTCGGTGGCCCATTGGGTTGCGACCTCTGCTTCTTGAGGGATTTGTCTTTCCAATTCGTTAAATTTTCTATACTACGCACGCTCTCTTGAGACTAAACAAAGCTTAGATTACGACAAAATGAGAAGAGAAGAAAAGCCTATGACTCCGTAGATTATAATTCTAACTATCGAAGTGATGGTTGTATTGCTTTTAGACTATGATTTAATGTAATTTGTTCAACCCATTTTGTGTTTATGTTTTTGTAATTGAAAACAGAGGAGTTATACAATGATGTTCTAGTATATGGAATTGAGAATCGAGATTTTGTGCTTAAGAAAAAAAAAGGATGTATGTTATCAGTCATATGAATTTATTTGGCGATATGGTTAGGGTAGAGGGCCCCTTGACTATGTTTGTATAAATGAGTTATTTAATTAATTAAATTAAATTTAGAATGGCCGTTCAATCGGGAAAAAAAAAAAAAAAAAGAAAGGATATTTGTAGCTACTAGCAAATCGTTTTTTGGTTTCTGAATCTCTGGATTGGTACAAACCGTACAATTACTCTGCTAAACGAACTAAGGGGGGCATCGAAACGCTAAGACCTCCTCAACATATCGATTGAACTTTGCACTCGTTTTAGTTTCTGAGTTTACTGTCGTAAACTCCAAACAATTACCTTGTAATCTCTCTTAATGATTATCAATAATATTGTTTCTTTGCCGCTCTAAAGAGAAAATTACGGATTATCACTTTTTGAATTGAATGGAATTGAGAATTTGGAATTGCTTAACTTAAGTACTTCTATTTTATTCCAATGACATATTCGGCGTAGATTTCTATTCACTATGAATTAGTGTTCCACAATAGGAGGCAAGATCATTTGTGCCGAAAACCTTTGTGCCTCTGTGCCTCACGGCAATGTGCACGAGGAACACACACAATTTTTTCGGATAGTGCATACAGTTTGAGTAGAATCTGAAAGTTGTTTTTATCGATTGGGATCGATTAATGCTATCATCAGAAAGTGGTAGAGATTGGCGAGGTGCGAGCGAGACAAGTCTCTTGCAAAAAATCAACAGTCCGGCCATCCGCAACATGTAGAAAAACAAAAAAGGTGCGGATGCACAAAAGTGTACGAAATGATCATCTCGTGTGCAAAAATTTGGTGCACCAGTGGCATTGTTGATAGAGGAATTAGCAACTGATTGTTTCTTATATCAGCCACTCTGTGTTCACGCCCAAATCCAAATTCCTTGTGTTTTCCGCTGAAAAACAACGGGACTTCTAAAGCACAAAAGCGTTTACGATTCTTGAACACGGACACACCTACTCCCCGCCATTCCTGGAAATGGATATGGCGCGCGGCTCACTTGCACCTATCGCATCCAACACTTTGTTTGGTAGAATTTGTTTTCGATAGGAGGTAAGGTATCCTAAAAAAAGTGACATTCTTGAGGGATATGGGTTCTCCCACAAGAGTTGATTTTGTTAATTAAGCTGAATACGGATGGAGCTTCCAAATTCCAATTCCACCACGGGTCGGGACTGCCTCTACAGGAGGCCTAGGTATCCTCCGTGATCACCATGGTAGATGGTGAACATTAATATTCACCCTGTGATTGGTGGAAATTGTGTAAGGTCAACGGAATCGTTACACTTTTTGGAAATTGTGGTTCGTGCGGTGGTTGTGGCGGTGGTGCTGCGGTGGCTGTTTGATGTTGGGTCCGGTTTTTGTCCCGGTGGGTCTTCCCGGGTGGATTTTTTGTTCCCAGATCGGGTGACTGGTTCCACAGGTTTAATGTTATCTTAGATTTGGAGCTCCGCCATCTAGAGACGGTGGTGTCTAGGTACTAGCTCCAGGTTAGCCGGCCATGTTGACAGTGTGAAGAAGTGAGCGTTTGGCTCTTGCATAGGCGTCAGACACCAGTTTCGTCTCTTAGTATTTTCTTATATTGTGTCTCTGTTTCTCTGTATTTGGGTGGAAATCTGTACTTGACGTATATCCTATTCTGTATTCGGAGTTCATCTGTAAATGTCGTATGGCTTGATTAATGAATTTGCTTCTTCGTTGAAAAAAAAAGAGAAAGGGGTTGATGATGATGATGCAGGTGCAGCAGACCGGCAGGAGGCGTTAGGTATGAATTGTAGTGGAATTGAGGTGGTATTAATCACTAGGCAATTGGTTTCGTACATGTTTTGATGTTAATGGAGTTAATTAAGGTGTATTTCGTGGGTTTTGCTTTAATGGCAATTGGGAGGAAAATATAGTATGCGCGGTGATGCAAGATTGTGATGATCGTGATGCATGGATTCCCTCATGGATAGCATATGTGAACCGCACTTTCACATGAGTTTAATCAATCCTAAGAGTCGGTGGAAGTCCAACAAAAAGCGCGTTAATGGATTGGTAGGCAAAAGGTTTTGTGTTGTGATGTTAATGGAATTACTGAAGGTGTATCTTGTGGGTTTTGCTTTAATGGCAATTGGGAGGAAAAGATAGTACGTGTGGATTTCATCATGCGTACAACATGTGAACGGTATGCACGTGCACATGAGTTAGTCGACCCTAAGAGTCGGAGGAAGCCCGACAAAGAGTGCGTCAATGGATTAGTAGGTGATGGGTTTGGCATTTTTATGTTAGTCGAATAACTTAAGGTGTATTTTATGGGTTTTGATGGCCGTGGGAAGTAGTGTGGGTTTTGCTTTAATGGCAATCGGGAGGATCACATAGTATGTGGTGATGGTTGCGATCGATGATTTGAGAGTGTGATGATCGTGATGGATTCCATAATTTTGGCACATAATATCCAAACAATAGTATATATGTATGCAAGTACACCAAGAGCGCCTAATAAATCGCGACATTTAGAACACTGGTAGATACGTGATGGATCCCATCGTGGATATAGCACATGTTTTATTGTACCATTCAAATGACAATGATCGTATGGTTAGAAGGGGAAGTACATTCAAATGACAATAATGCGTGTTTCATGACTTTAAACCTGTCAAATTTTCCAGTCTTCGGCCATTAAAGCCCTTCAAGTTCCACTTAATGATGGATTCAACTCAGCCCGGCCACTTAACTCTCTTATCTATATTTTTGAGCTCGGAATTCAACTAACACAAAATAACCATTTTTCAAAGTCGGCAAATGAGATGAAAACTGCGACGTCCACTTTTATTACGGGAAAATTTTCACGTACACCCCCTATGCTTTGTTCGATTTGCAACTACACTCACTCTATTTCATTTTTAAACACACATCCAGTATGAACTTTAGACTAAATTGGAGCAGTTAACAATTTCTTCTGAATAGACGATAAAGCAGGAATTGAGAGGTTTATCAGAAATTTCCCTCCTGTAACACATTGACTATAACCATTTTGCCCCTAGGACTCATTTACATTCTCAATATATCATTTGTCTAGAGGAGGGCAAACACGGAAATTAATTTTGAAAAATGTAGAAGGGGACCAAAACGTCAAGGTTCGTCGACCTTATTTTTGCCAAATTAAATCAACCAAAATATATGAGGAAAATCCATCACTTGAGGGGTTTATTTTTGTTGTTTATTCTCTGCACCGTTTGACAGAGAGACAAGATTTATACGATCAATCTCTACATTCTCAAATATGTTTACAGTTCCAATTTAGTCTAAAGTACTAAAAGGGTTGTATGTGTTTAAAAATGGAATAGACGGGGTGTAACTGCAAGTTGGTCAAAGTACAAGGGGTGCAAGTAAAATGTGCCCTTTATTAAATTACATGGTGGAGTATATATATTTAGGAGTATGTCGAGAGGTAGATAGAAAGCCAAGATGGTATTGTGGCGTTGCAAACAGATTTCCAGTCCTGTACGGATTTTGATTGTAATATTTATCGTCCAACTGATCATTTTTGTTAATAAAGGTACGCATTTAGTATTACGCATCGCAATTCTAACTCTAATTTGAATAGGTGATGGACGGTACGTTAGGAACCGGCTCCATTTATGTATGTACTTCTTCTTCTGTTTTTTTGAGGAGATGTACGTATTTTTTGATGACTCGGAATGTGGCCCAGTGGATCAATTAATTCGGTTACAACACGTACCTCATGGTCCGCTTGAGAAAAGCCCAATTAAAACTTTCGTATGGACCAAAACAACACAAGAATGGCTAGCGTGCAAATGAGGGCCGAACAAACTTTGAACAAGATAAGCTTTTACACTCGTTGGTTTAGATGGCCAAAAATCAAAACCCTCTCTCTCTCTCATCAAGAGCGCAAAATTGCTCCTTTACTCTCTTTTTTTGTTGTTGTTTATATTTCAATTATAGTAGCTTTTTATTTACAGATTGTTTGTTGTTACAAGAAAAAATTCACACTCCGACCTTCTTTTTCAATTGATTATCTAGATAGTATTAATTTGTTTGCCACATGCTAATTAAATGATGTACTATTGGGCTAGTTTTTTTTTTTTGCTCGGCAAACGAAACTTTTTATAATAACTCTAAAGGGTACATCGAGGGGAAAACAGGAAAAAGAAAACATGGACTAACCCATCCAACAGAAAGTTGGACAGCCTCTACACCTCAACAAGAACTACAATTTGAGCTTACGAATCCCACCAATAAACATGGCTAGTTTATTGAGGAAAATAATAGTAATGAAGAGGTAGATAATTCCACAAGACAAACAAATTCACATGATTATTAGCAAATCGGATAAATAATACTACATCCCCATGGTATTGTATATTTCACACTATGGATTGTTCGGAATACTTTTGATGATGCTTCTAACAATTTTAAATGAATATATCTCTTGATCGACAAATTGTCTTATCCGACACACACACGCGGTCAAACAAACGAGCCTTATTCGATCAAATAAATGAGCCTTATGTTTCTGTGATAAAAATTAATAATTTTATCAGATTGTGTGAAGGTATGGCTCGCAGTTGGTATACAAGCTTTAAGCTTGTATATAAGTCGAGTACTTGAATCATTTAAAATGTATTGGGTCCAAGTAATGTGATGTGGACTAATTGAGCCTTCCCGAACCGATTGGACTACTCCGAGCGTCTGAGTTGCAACTTGCAAACGTGCTAAAAATAAGTTTGTCCTTTTTGCAGACGCAACAGCAACCGCGAGGAGTACTCCGCCCAAGCGAATAAAAACAAAACCCAGTCCGCCGCCGGCTCCAAAACAAAGCGTCGCTCACCACGTAACACAACCGAATATCAAGTTCGAACCACCTCCGGGCTCCAGGCGTTGAGCAGCTAATTCGGTGGCCCATTGGGTTGCGACCTCTGCTTTTTGAGTATTTGTCTTTCGAGAGATTGGGATGGCCTCTGCTATTTTGTGGATTGCTCTCTCTAGAATCCGCCTCCTATGGGGTCTCTTGTAGCCAGTTGGCATATTTTTCGGTGATAAACAAAACAAAAATAAGGCTAATGTTGTCATTTGTTTGTTAGATAGACTAAAACTGAATGGAAGAGTAAGTTTTGCATTTTGCATTGTGAGGTTCTGGATTTTGGGTGTTTTGGAGTCTAACGGGGTGTTTGGTTATCCTACTTTTTGATTTTTTGCATTTTGATTATTGATTTTTTAGCTTTTTGAATTTTGGTCAGAATGTGTTTTGGATATGGTAAAGTGTTTGGAAAATATGTGCAGAATGTATTTTGCAACATGATTAGTGTTTGGGAGATATGTGCAAAATACCTTCTGTAGGTCTTTTTGTTTTAACTAAAATGAAAAATGTGAAAAATGAGAAGTCAAAAAACTCCTCTTCCCCTACTTCTTACTTATCTTCTCTAAACCCAAAAATCAAGGGGGTGTTTCCACTAACAAAAAAACGCTAAAAACTTAACGCATTTTACCATCTCGTTTCTGCTGACAAAAAAGTTTCAGTATCTTACCATCTCGTTTCCACTAACAAAAAAGTTGTCAATAAAAACATTTTTTGCTACAATAACTCTACTCACAAACCCATCAACAACATATTCACTATCGGAAACAACTTGACATTTCTCAACAATTTATTCACTACCGAAAACACCTAACAACTTATCAACCACAAAAAGCCGCGCTCCCTTTTGGTTGGCAATTACATTTGACAAATTACACATTTACTTATATCCCGTTATTTATCGAGTTGTATTTTTTTAATAATTTTTTAAGCGTAACAAGTCTGTATAAAATTAGAGTGGAAAGAATCTTTTTTTATAATTGAGAGTAATTGAATCGAATGACAAATGGCAGTACGACTTCGCGATTAGATCAAGCGGTACTTGGAGAGAGAGCTCAATTGGAATGGATTGACCGGGTATCAATTTGAGATCAATTGGTACAACCTGCCTAAATGAGGCGGAAGTTGTGCCCACGTTACCGCTAATACAAAAGGAAGTGTATTCTTTTGGATGCTGGGGCAACGAAACAAAAGGAGCAGCAGGGGAAAAAAAATGAAAAAGGACGTACAGCGGCACTTACAAAACAGAGATCATTACAAAGAATTTGGACAAAGTGTTGGAACTTGTGGCTCATATGTTGTGTATGAGAGGTACTAAGAAGTTCTCGTACGGAATTATTAGGGTTGAAATAGAAGTCGTGACTATATATACTCTCTATTGTAAAACCCTATGTACTGTGATCATAAATAAAACAGCTCCGCTCCCGTGGACATACCCGGTTTGGGGAACCACGTATATCTCTGTGTCAATCCTTTACTGTTTATACTCGAATATTAGGTGCGTGTGTGTTTAGATCCTTACACAAAGTCAAACTAATCGTCTAACAAATAGAAAACAAGTAAATACAAGGCAATCGATATCTTTCATCCTAACCCAGACATGGCCTGACGCAATAGCGACACTTTTAAACTGCCTAACATCTAATTAGGAGTATCAAACGAGAAAAAGTGCAAAGTTAAGGACAAAAGACACCAAATACCCAGACGATCAGATGCACTCCACCCAAGTATGAATGCACCAATGAACTCCCAAGAACTACAGATCTGCTAAGCCGCCACAGGTTGTCTCGCCGAAGACATCGTGTAGGGATAGAACGCTGAATCACAGATGTCATTGTGAAACAACCTTGATTGAGAGAACCCAATCTGTCGACAAAATTCGTCCAAAAACGAAACTAATAACTCTCGATGAATGAGAGACAAAACTCTCACAGATCAGACGACAAGTCGTAAATCTGGAGAGACAGAAGGGAAAAAAATAAAAACAAATAAAGGGAGTCAGTAGTACCATGGCCTCTCCCTCCCGCCGCCGCACACAGGTATGAAACCCAGGGGGGGAGGGGAAGAGAGAAGATCGAGGAGTTGTGCGGCTAGGGTTGAGAGAGAAGAAGAGAGAGATAGGGTTGAGAGAGAGATAATTGTGTCGCTCCTGATGATGATGAGTCTAGTTCAAACAAGATGGAAGGGTATTTTTACGTTCGAGTCTCGGAGTTCAATCATATTCAATTGTCGAAGCCACAATCAAACTCCAACAAGTATTTACAATTTTATTTCTACAAACTTGTTCTTCGGTGAATTTCTAAAGGAGTGGGGAAGATTTGTGAATTCAAGGCAACGGCAGTCATGAATTGGGTGTGGTGCGAACGAGCCATTCGGGAAGTAAGTCCTAAATAAATGTCCGGCCTGCAAATTTAGATCTTTAAATAGATGCATTCTTTTCGTTCAAAAAATTGGAAAAAAAATACCTTGGCCAAGGTTTTTTTTTTTCCAAATTTTTGAACCAAAAAAATGCATGTTTTTAAAGGCCTATGTTTGCGGACCGAATATTTATTTAGGGGCGGTCCAGGAGTATTTATCAAAGGACTACTCATGCTACGGTCGTATGCTGTCATTACGAAAAAAAGAAAAGAGAAGAAAAGCCTATGACTTTTTATAAGTTTATAACTCTAAGGTCGTGTGCCAATCATTCTTCGTTCTTGCAATTTTATTATGTTGTCGAAAGACAGTTTGATGCTCGCACATGTATATATTTTGTGACTTGGGTCTTATGACAGCTCTGCCCGTGTGCAAACGTTAATAGATAAACGTCGTTACATTGGTGTTTTTGTGTGGATATTCTATAAGTAATGCTCCATGATGTGACTCCAGTAGAGAGAAATATTGGAACTAGCACTCGATCGACATCGTGGATGTGCAATAAAAAATGAGTAAGATTTATTTGGATACTCTTTTACAACCACGAACATGACAGGGATATCTTAGGATGCTAATATGATATACGAAAAAATAAAGCTTATTTTTATTTTAGCACGTCTTAATCATTACTCAAAAAGATTGCCAAAGAAAAGAAATTGCCATTGGGCTTAAGTGCACTCCTGATGTATCTGATGTATCCTAAAAGCTAGAATGTTCGTTTTATTTTAAATACGTAAAATTAGGAAGTACATTTGTAATTCGTTGTTCAAACAACTATTGCAACAAAAATTAATTCGGCTATGAATTTGCAGCTTATTCGTCCGGTGACGGCAAGCGAGGTCTATGAGGTTCTGAAAGACATGTACCCCACTAAAGCACCAGGAGTGCACTTAAGCCCAATGGCAATTTCTTTTCTTTGGCAATCTTTTTGAGTAATGATTAAGGCGTGCTAAAATAAAAATAAGCTTTATTTTTTCGTATATCATATTAGCATCCTAAGATATCCCTGTCATGTTCGTGGTTGTAAAAGAGTATCCAAATAAATCTTACTCATTTTTTATTGCACATCCACGATGTCGATCGAGTGCTAGTTCCAATATTTCTCTCTACTGGAGTCACATCATGTAGCATTACTTATAGAATATCCACACAAAAACACCAATGTAACGACGTTTATCTATTAACGTTAGCGCACGGGTAGAGCTGTCATAAGACCCAAGTCACATAATATATACATGTGCGAGCATCAAACTGTCTTTCGACAACATAATAAAATTGCAAGAACGAAGAATGATTGGCACACATAGATCACGGAAAATATTTATAGTGCATGCATAGAGCAAAGATTGAGAGTGGGAGAAAACGGTTCTACCGAAGGATTATGTTGCTATTAATGCAAAGGGTCAAGTAGGTACAATCAATATGATTTTTCCTAGCTAAAACAATATCTTTTTTTTTTTTTTGGTCAACCAGAAATTTAAAACAATATCGATCACCCTCTACTGAAAATTGCTCCACTAGGTTGAGTGCTAGCTGCATTTGTTTCACGATGACATTATTTGCTTATAGCAATCAACATATATATATATATATAGACACGAAATTGAAAAGAAATCGACAAAATGGTGATGCACGAAATTAGTGGAACGTCTCTGGTTAATTCCTTGACCTAAATAAAATGGTGATGCACGAGTCTATGGAAAGAAATCGATCGAGTACCGAGAAAACTATAGTTAGAGTAGAAGAACCTGAATTCAAAAAAAGCGGTTGCAAAAAAAATAAATTAATAATTGATGGATGGAGCTCACATTGGCCTTTCTTTGTCATGGTTGACTCATGAGTCAAGATGGATCACACACATTGATACCAACATGAACGAAACACATTTTTTATGAAAAAGATTTATGGCTATGATTTTAAAAATAAATTTCAAATTATACAAGTTTTATTCACGTGTATATTCTTATGTCTGACCAATATCGTTTTTAATGTAGCCAACAAACTTGGCGAGGTGAGTAAAATAAATGGGTATTCGCCGCTACGACCTTAATTAAGAGAAGAAACTTATGTGTATGCCTCCTCTCCACATAAATAATGACCGCTCTAATTCTCAAGCTAAAAATATACCATGAATGCCCTTATTCCTACGTATATATATATCATGTTCAATTTTTCAAAATTCAAAAAAATTAACTACTCAAAAAAAGCATTTCCGCATCAACATTTTCAAACTAAATCCAACAAAAAAAGTGAAAATAAATAGTATTTTTTTATGCCTCGCCACAGATGATTGTCGAAGTCAAATATTCACATGGCAACAAATAACTGATAATTTACCAATATGATTAAATTATTTGACATTAGATAAATTCATTCACCAGCCAATTAGAAATACGAAAAATTATGGTTACTTGTTCGGCCCTTAGAAAGTTTATCAATTGAAAATTAACTAAAATGGATGGTACTTTTACAAATTTGATAATTTATCACCTAAAATTAGTTTGAATGATGATATCTGAATGAAAATAAAATGGACAAATTTATCAATCCTAACAAAGTACAAAAGATTAAATAGACAAATTTATCAATATTTCAAACAAAGTGTAAAAAAAAAAAAAACTAAATGGATAAATTTATCAATTCAAACAAAAATGGTACTGTAATTGAGTGGAGGTGAAATGGGGTATGATGAGGTGGTATTAATTACTAGGCAATAGGTTTCGTACATGTTTTGATGTTAATGGAATTAATTAAGGTGTATTTCGTGGGTTTTGATGTGCAAGTTGAGTGGGTTTTGCTTAATGGCAATTGGGAGGAAAATATAGTATGTGGTGAAGCAAGATTGTGATGATCATGATGGAGGCGCACAACACGGTGTTGTGCATGAGCCATTCGTCAGTTGTCCCTCATGGATAGCATATATGTGAACCGCACTTCCACATGAGTTAATTGATCTTAAGAGTCGGGATATGCCCTACAAAGAGCACGTT
Organism: Rhododendron griersonianum; assembly: GCA_018127125.1. Taxonomy (NCBI): domain Eukaryota; kingdom Viridiplantae; phylum Streptophyta; class Magnoliopsida; order Ericales; family Ericaceae; genus Rhododendron; species Rhododendron griersonianum. Next base: position 48,473,964 of record CM030789.1, on the reverse strand, counting down.
AATGGATTGGTAGGCAAAAAGTTTCGTGTTTTGATGTTAATGGAATTACTGAAGGTGTATTTCATGCATGGGTTTTGCTTTAATGGCAATTGGGAGGAAAAGATAGTAGTATGTAGTGATGCCAGATTGCGTCAATGGATATATTCCATCATGGATAGAACATGTGAACACCATGAACTTGCACATTGGTTAGTCGATCCTAAGAGTCGGAAGAAGCCTGAGAATTCATCAATATTGGATTGGTAGGCAATAGGTATGGCTTTTTAATGTTCATTTTTTTTAAACAACAAAAAAAAGATTTGATTAACTTTTGAGACAAGTACAAAGATTAAACGAAAGAGAAGCAAGACGGCATCACAACAAGGAAAAGCATCCCAACTAGGTTGCACTACAGCTAGAATCGTGTCATTCCCGTCCACTTTTCGTGCTCGTGCCCGTGCCCGTCTACGACCGTGTCGGGTCGTGTCGTGCCCGTGCCGTGCCTCCCACTTCTGTGCCCGTGCTGTGCCCCGTGCCTATTAAGACCGTGTTGTGTCATGTCGTACCAGGCCAAGACTGTGCCTATGACTTGCCGTGCCGCCCCGTGCCCGTGTCGTGTTGTGCCGGCCCGGCCCATTTGACACCTCTATTTGTTTGCCACATGCTAATGATGTAGTATTGAGCAAGTTTATTGAGGAAAATAATAATGAAGTGGTATATAATCCCACGTAATATACAAATTCACATGATTATTAGCAATCAGATAAATAATACCACATTGATCCCCATGGTATTGTATATTTTACACTTTATGGATTGTTCGGAATACTTTTGATCATGTTTCTATCAAATTTTAAACAAATATGTCTCTTGAACAAATAGTCTACTCTGACACTCACATCCGATCAAATAAACGAGCCATATGTTTCTATGGTTAAAAAGAATAATTTTATCAGATTGTCGATAAACAGATCATGCATGTAATGTGTTTGAGCCAGAAAACTTTGCTTTATGGTGTGTTCCACTAACTAAGATAATAACTAATTCAAAAAATAAGTAATTATCTGTCTCGTAAAGCTGAAAATAAATACTTAAAAATTAAGAATTTTAGCACAACAGGACCTTATAATAGGCAAACCCCATAGAAGTAAATGACTTTAGAATGGTTTAAGCTAGGTGTTCAACATCTGTGAAGGATTACGAGTCACCCATCGGATAAGTAGAAAATGGTATGGATCACAGTTGGGGTACAAGTTTTAAGCTTGTAAGTTGACTGGAGTCATTTAAAATCTATTGGGTCTAAGTAATGTGGTGTAGACTAATTGAATCTTTCCAAATCGATTGGACTCCAGACGATAGCGTCTGAGTTGCAACTTGCAACGTGATAAAAATAAATTTGTCCTTTTTGCAGACGCAAGCGCAGCGCGAGGAATCAGCCGATACCGCCCACTGCCAAGAAAAACAAGACTTCGTCCGCCGCCGCCTCCACAAGAAAGTATTCATGATCGCAAAAACAACCCGAATATCAAGTTCGAACCACCTCCGGGCTCCAAGCACTGACCAGCTGATTCGGTGGCCCATTGGGTTGCGACCTCTGCTTTTCGAGGATTTGTCTTTCCTGATTGGGATGGCCTCTGCTTTTTGTGGACGAGGAGTGATAGGAAACATGAAAAAATTTCATGAAGCTTAACGTGAAACTGATCAATCTAACACATAGATTGATCAGTTTCACGTTAAGCTTCATGAAAAGTTTTCATGTTTCATAACATTTCTCTTTGTGGAATGTTATCTCCCTAGAAACCGCCTTCTATTGGGTCTCTTGTAGCCGGTTGGTAGATTTTCAGGAATAAGTATATAACTACACACAAATATACAAACACTTAATCACACGTATTCACTCACACTAGTGTGTTCGGTACCCACTCCTATTGTGAATGAGTGTGTGTCAGTTATTGTGTGTGGTGATAGTATTATCGTATTTTCGGTGATAAACAAAAATAAGGCTAATGAATATTGTGTTCTTACTGCGCACCCGTTTTAATTAGTTCATAGTTTACTGTTGTAATTAGCTCCTAATAATTTCCTTGTATCTCACTTATAATTATCAATAATATTATTTCTTTGCTATCATAGAAATCTTGCATCCCAATTGTATCCTAGCTAGAGTCCCGACTTGGGATCCGGGGTGTTGTAGTGTGCACCCCATGTAGTGCATGTGTAGGGCAGCACACAGCCGTCAATCTCATCAATCAACGGTCTACATTAAAAATCAATTATGACCGGTAATAAATGATTCTTACCGGTCATAATTAAAAATTATATCTCAACCATTTATTGTAAAGATCGATGGCCCATGTACGCCTTACAGGGTCCCTTCCAGGGCCTTGCACTACTGGATTTCCCAATCTCCGACTTGCACTAAGAATTAATTGAGGAAGGTCGATCGTCATATATTCCTAGAATTTGTTTTCGATAGAATTAATTGCTAGAACTCGGAGTATTAGACTTTTAATAAAAAGTTTGGGATATATTTCGTCACAAGGTTCCCGAGATGAAGAAATAAGTTAATTATTGATTTCTTTTATCAATTTGCAAAGTTCTAACCGTTGGGAATGCCTTGTATTCTTTAGTCCCACATTGGTTAATTATGTTGTTCCCGTTTTTGTAGCCTATTATAAATAAGGCTTTTGGGGAACTTCTAAAGTATCAGACTTGGGCTTTCATATTGTGGCCTTTCTAGAGTTACGGATTACAGCCGGCTCTTTGTATCTCTTCTTCACGTTGGTTAGTGAATCCTCTCTCTCCTCGCCCGTGGACGTACCCATCTTGGGGAACCACGTATATCTTGTGTCTTTGTGATTTCTTGTTTAGTATTCAATTTCTCGTTCTTAGCTTGCATTCATAGCGTTCGTTACAACAAACTGGTATCAGAGCCTTAGGTTGCAAAAACTAGGGTTTCGTTTCCGATTGTGGCTATGGCGGCTAAATTCGAGATTGTGAAGTTTGATGGGCAGAGCAGCAGTTTCAGTCTTTGGAGAGTAAAGATGAAGGCTCTGTTAACCCAACAAGGATTGCACAAGGCTTTGTCAGGCAAGACTAGTTCTGGAATCAAAGAGGAAGATTGGGATGATACGGATGCCAAAGCTCTAAGTTCTATTCAGTTGAGTCTGGCAGATGATGTTTTTCGCGAGGTGGAAGAAGAAACTTCAGCAGCAGGAATTTGGCTGAAGTTGGAAGGCATATATATGACGAAGTCGCTCACCAACAGGTTATATCTCAAACAACGTCTTTATACGTTTCGTATGCGAGAAGGTATACCTGTTAAGGATCATTTAGACGAGTTCAATCGTATTATTATGGATCTGAAAAATATTGATAGTAAAATTGAGGATGAGGACCAAGCCCTAATTTTGCTATGTTCTTTACCACTTTCGTATGAGCACTTTGTTACAACCCTATTGTATGGCAAAGACACGATATCCATGGAGGATGTTAAGGCCAGCCTTTATTCGAAAGAATTAAGGAAAAAAGTGTCAGGTGAGGGTGATGCACATGCGGAGGGTTTGTTTGTTAGGGGAAGAACAACAGAAAGGGAGGAGTCGAGTAATAGGGGAAGATCCAGATCATCAGGTAAGAAGAAAGGAAAGTGCAATTATTGCAAGAAATCCGGGCACTGGAAAAAAGACTGTTTAAAACTCAAGGAGAAAGAAAAAGAAGACCAGAAAAGGGGTAAAGTAATTGCTGGAATTGCTGAAAGTTCAGATGAGTCAGATAATGTGTTATCAGTTACAGAGGGCGATTCTCGCTCTAATACCGAGTGGATTATGGATTATGGATGTTCATACCACATGTGTCCGCATAGAGAGTGGTTTTCTACTTATGAGGCGGTCAATGGTGGTACGGTTTTGATGGGTAACAACATGGCCTGTAAGACTGTTGGTTCAGGAACGATTCAGCTTAGGATGCATGACGGTATTGTTAGGACTTTATCTGAGGTTCGACATGTTCCGGATTTGAAGAAAAATCTTATATCCCTAGGTGCTCTTGATTCTCATGGTTGCAAATTCCTCGGTGAAGGTGGAGTTTTGAAAGTCTTGAGGGGTGCATTGGTACTGATGAAGGGTCAGAAGCGTGGTAACCTCTATACACTCCAGGGCAGTACAGTTCTAGGTGCTGCAGCAACGGTTGCTTCATCCAAGGTTTCAGATTCAGACTTGACTCGTTTGTGGCATATGCGCCTTGGGCATATGAGCGAGAGGGGGATGACAGTTTTGAGCAAACAGGGTTTGCTATGTGGCCAGAAAACTGAGAAGCTGGATTTCTGTGAGCATTGTGTCTACGGCAAGCAGTGCAGGGTGAAATTCAGTACAGCTGTTCATCGCACCAAAGGCACTGTGGATTATTTTCACTCAGATCTTTGGGGTCCCGCAGAGGTAACTTCTAAAGGTGGTTTTCGCTATTTTATGAGTATTATCGATGATTTCTCTCGTAAGGTTTGGGTGTATATGTTGAAACATAAAAGTGACGCCTTTAATACATTCAAACAGTTTAAAACTTTGATTGAGAATCAGACTGGTAAGAAAATAAAACGTTTGAGAACTGACAATGGTATGGAGTTTTGTCTTGGCGAGTTTGATAGGTTCTGCAGTGATGGGGGCATTGTGAGGCATCACACAGTGAGAAAAACCCCTCAGCAGAATGGTGTGGCTGAACGAATGAACAGGACTCTTTTGGAGAAGGCATGTTGTATGTTGTCCAATTCCGGATTGGGCAAAGAATTTTGGGCTGAAGCCGTTTCCACGACATGCTATTTGGTGAACAGGTCTCCGTCGACTGCTATTGAGTGTAAGACTCCGTTTGAGGTATGGTCAGGTCATCCAGCTGATTATTCTGTGTTGCGTGTTTTTGGGTGTCCAGCTTACGCTCATGTGAATGAGGGTAAATTGGAGCCACGGGCCAAGAAGTGTATTTTCTTGGGTTATGCAGCAGGTGTCAAAGGGTACAGGTTATGGTGCTCTGATGATTCGAAGTTTTTGATTAGCAGGGATGTGACTTTTGATGAAAATTATTTGATTAAGGGGTCTAAGCAGGTTGATGATACAGTTCAGGAACAGAGTGTTCCAAAGTAGGTGGAGTTTTTGAGTGAATCTTTCGACTCAGGGAAGAAGCACATTGAGAAGCCAATTGAAGAGGAGTTCAAGAGTTCAGACACAGAGGTTGATGCGTTAGTTGAGCAACCACGCACTATTGCTAAAGATAGGCCAAGGAGGGAGATTCGGCCTCCTGAAAGGTATTCGGCTTATTCTGAGATGGTGGCCTATGCTTTATCAGTTGCTGAGACAGTTGAGTATGAGGAGCCTTCAAGCTATAAGGAAGTTGTTTCGAGCACTGAGTCTGCACAGTGGTTTGTTGCTATGAATGAGGAGATTGAGTCTCTTCAGAAGAATCAGACATGGGAGTTAGTAGAACCGCTGAAAGGGAAGAGGATTGTTGGGTGCAAGTGGGTCTTCAAGCGCAAATCAGGTATTCCAGGGGTAGAAGACGCTCGGTTTAAAGCTCGGCTAGTGGCGAAAGGATACAGCCAGAAGGAGGGTGTTGACTACAATGAGGTATTTTCACCTGTTGTAAAACATAGTTCCATTCGCACTTTACTTGCTATTGTTGCCTGTTATGATCTTGAGTTAGAACAACTTGATGTCAAAACTGCGTTTTTGCATGGCGAGCTTGAGGAACAGATTTATATGCGTCAGCCTGAGGGATTTGTTGTTTCTGGTAAGGAAGATCGCGTTTGTTTACTTCGTAAATCTTTGTATGGCCTCAAACAATCCCCAAGGCAGTGGTATAAGCGGTTTGATACTTTTATGATAAGCCAGTCATATTCTAGGAGTGAGTATGACAGTTGTGTGTATTTTCGAAAACTTCCAGATGGTTCATTTGTTTATCTACTGTTGTATGTTGATGATATGCTTATTGCTGCCAAGAGTGTATCAGAAATCAACAGGTTGAAACAACAGTTAGGTGGTGAATTTGAGATGAAAGATTTGGGTGCGGCAAAACGTATTTTGGGTATGGAGATTTGCAGAGATCGAGTAGCTGGCAAATTATTTTTGAATCAGAAGTCTTATATTCTTAAAGTGCTTGAGCGCTTTGCCATGCAGAACTCGAAGCCAGTCAGTACCCCTTTGGCAGCACACTTTCGACTTTCAGCTGAGTTATCACCACAGTCGGAGGATGAGGAGAAGTATATGTCTCAGGTTCCATATTCATGCGCAGTTGGGAGCCTTATGTATGCCATGGTATGTACTCGTCCTGATATTTCACATGCAGTTAGTGTCGATAGTCGTTATATGGGGCGTCCAGGAAAGGCACATTGGGAGGCTGTGAAATGGATACTACGGTATTTATGCGGAACTGCAGGTGTTGGTCTATTGTTTGGGATTGCTAATTCTGGTGATCATGCTGTTGGTTATGTTGATTCGGATTTTGCCGGTGACCACGATAAGAGGAGGTCTCTGACAGGTTATGTCTTTACTCTGTCCGGAAGTGCCATTAGTTGGAAAGCTACTTTACAGGCTACAGTCGCGCTATCTACAACAGAAGCGGAGTATATGGCCATTGCTGAAGCTGTGAAGGAGGCATTATGGATGAGAGGTTTGCTTTGTGAGCTTGGTCTTGTACAAGGTGTGAGTTCATTATTTTGTGATTCGCAAAGTGCTATACATTTGACTAAAAATCTGATGTATCATGAGAGGACCAAGCATATCGATGTCAGGTATCACTTCGTTCGGGATATCATCTCACAGAAGCAAGTTGAGGTGAAGAAAGTGGGTACGGCAGATAACCCAGCAGATATGTTGACTAAACCGGTTCCGGTTGCCAAGTTCAAGCATTGCTTGGGCTTGCTTGGTATTTGCAGTTGATCGCCCCTCGGGGGCATTTGGCGAGTGAGAGGTTAGAAGGGGAGAGCTATATTTGGTGATTTGGTTCAGTGGAATTCAAGTCAAGGTGGAGAATTGTTGGGAATGCCTTGTATTCTTTAGTCCCACATTGGTTAATTATGTTGTTCCCGTTTTTGTAGCCTATTATAAATAAGGCTTTTGGAGAACTTCTAAAGTATCTTTTTCGGCTTTCATATTGTGGCCTTTCTAGAGTTACGGATTACAGCCGGCTCTTTGTATCTCTTCTTCACATTGGTTAGTGAATCCTCTCTCTCCTCGCCCGTGGACGTACCCATCTTGGGGAACCACGTATATCTTGTGTCTTTGTGATTTCTTGTTTAGTATTCAATTTCTCGTTCTTAGCTTGCATTCATAGCGTTCGTTACAACACTAACTGTGCTTGCTTAGTTTGTCAGGACTCTTGCATGTTATTAGTAGGTTAAGAGTTCGCATATCTCCACCTTTCACATGAGAGTTCTTCTCCTCAGATGATGCTTTTCTTTTCTTTCTTTAGTTTTTTTTGTATGATGGGCTTATTTCTAGTATTAGTTGGGTTATTGGGTTTGGTTGTCTCGTATCTGATAATCGATGTAGTGCTCTGGATTTATACTTTTTAATTCAAAAACTATGTAAATGATATCTCCTATCGATTGAAAAAAAAAGGTTCCAACTGTAATTTAAGTCAAGGGGTGAATTTTTTGGAAAAACATCTAAACTATTCTTTTATTCGAATTGTGGCATGGTTGCCATAAATAAATGAAAAATAAATCAATGCCCTACCCAAACTTAAAATTAATGTGTGGTTGAGAAGAGATTGGGGCACTACCACGTGGTGTCCAGCGACTTGAAATGATTAATCCAAAGAAATATCCATTGCGAATGTAGTCGGTACATAAGATATGGACCGTGTTGTATTACACGGCCCACGGGTTCCTCCTATCACCCACAGCAGCTCCATTTTTATTTTTATTTTATCCGAACACAATTTATATCATTTCAAAGAAGCCATACGGCATCCACAGATATCCATCCAAAAACAATGACAAGTGAAACAACCAAAACCATTCAACAAAGAATGAACAAGGAAGATAAATGTCTAAAACCAGAAACGGCTTCACACCACCAATGTATACATCACACAATTAAAATTGTCCTTCTCACCAAGTTTTTGGGAAGGTCTGAATTGTCATTAAGGGCAATTCACTAGTGTATATATATAGTTATAAAAACTTGATCAATGAAACGGGACCAAAATTAAGGATCTTAACACAGCAATTCAGATTAGCATCTGAATCATATCCTTTTCTTTTGATCGATCGGGTTACAACCGTTAAATCATAGCAATGTGCACGATCGACGAACACACGTACCCACAATTTTTGCGGATAGTGTACACAATTTGAGTAGAACCTGAAAGTTGTTTTTATCGATTGGGATCGATTAATGCTATCATCAGAGAGTGGTAGAGATCGATTGCCAAGGTGCATGCGAGACATGCAAGTCGCTTGCAAAAAATGCTTGTGTGTTCAACAACGCAACTTCAAGTGCGGGGGAAGTGGGTGAGCTGATTAAATCTAGAGTTGCAATGTGGGTAAAAGTGAAATTCGACATAAAGGTGTCTTCGGTGGAGGATTTTAGGATCTTTCTGTAACTTTGGTTGAGGGTGTGGTTTTGCTATCCAACTTTCTGTTGGAGGGCAGTGCTTAGTTGTTTTGTTGTTATGCTTCTTTTTTCCTCTTTCTTCTGGTTTGATCGAGTAAATGTGTATCTTACTGTGTTCGAATCGCTCGATGTACCCCTTCGAGTTGTTCTAAAGGTTTATGTAGACACCCCGATCTGGGCTTCCAGATTAGTTTACTTACGGTTTTTGATTCCCCGATGATGAAACGGATCAAGAACACCCCGGGAATATCGAGTGTTTAAGCTTTGAGAGTTTGAATAACCCTTGAACCTAACCTAGCCTAAGCCACTTCCAAAAGCCAAAAACCCTACTGACGTGCGCCAGGGCGCAGTCATTGTGCGCCAGGGCGCAATCATCTCGCGCCAAGGCGCACCGTCGCGCGACAGACTGGAACCATCGCGCGATGGTCGCGCCAGGGCGCACCCTCGCGCGACAGTTTGGAACCCTCGCGCGATGGTCAAACTGCCAGGTGGACAAAATTTGACCGTTGACCCTCGCGCGACTGTTTGGAACCCTCGCGCGATAGTCAGTTCCCCACCTACTTTTTCAGAGGCAGAAAATTGGCCACCAATGCAACTTCAGCCAGGCCTCGTGGCTGGCTGAATTCCTCTCCTGGCACCAACCAAATCCACCCTCCATGCCTATAAATAGCCCCCCTTTGTTTCTCTTTCAAAGGGTTCCAAAAAATTCAAAGCACAAAGGTTCTAACCCTAACCCTTTGTTCATCTCTCCTCCATTAGCAAGTGCAACATTTGGTTTCCAACCTTGCATCTAAGAATGAAGCTTGTTCTTCCTCCCCATTTTCACATTTCAATCAAACTTCAAACCCAACCTCAAACTCAAAGCTCAAACACTTTTCAAACCTTAAAATTCAAAGGTATATCTTACCTTTGTTCTGCTCTCTGTTCTGATCCCTGAGGGGGGCTGGCAGGGTCAAGGCTGGTAATCAATACCAGTCATGGCCCTAAAGCTAGCAAGGTTTCAAAAACCGTGGCCAAGCAAACCCTCGCGCGATGGTCCCACTCACTCGCGCGACAGTTCTGTTTGCACGAGAATGGACCACGTGGGGAAGGGATGCTGGTCTTTAAATTTCTTGTTGTATTCATAGTCACTTTCAAGTCTTTTAAGTATTAGCTCACTGTTGATGCATGTTAAAATCAGTTTACTGCTTTTCTTAGAGCTTAAATTGCTAGCTTGCATTTCAATGCTCATTTCTATTCTGTTGGAGTATCCCTGGAAACATTTTGGACCTGTCCAGAACCAAGGATGAGTAAAACCAGACACTGGAAAGTTGGCTCGAACCCGCGCGCGCTGCACCCAAACCATTGCGCGACGGTCAACGCTCCATTTGACCAGCGCGCCAGGGCGCAACCATCGCGCACCCGGGCGTATTGTCGCGCGACGGTTTGGAACCCTCGCGCGACTGTTTATACCCGATCAGTGGCTGGCCTTGCATGTTTAACTTGGTTTTAGGCTATTATTTTGTCCCTACACTGTTTATGGGGTGTTTTTGTTTATTTATTAGGCTTTTCAGCCTTTAAACTGTATATTATGACTGCATAAACTGCTTGGTTTGTCCTGGGTGTGCACTAGTCCTTCCAGAGCCCAGAGAGTTTAAACTGCTTGGTTTGTCCTGGGTGTGCACTGGTCCTTCCAGAGCCTAGAAGGTTTGAGAATAAGAGCTGTGGGCTTAGGCTTACTGGCGCGCACAGGTCTTGTAGTAGCGCGCGCATGTATGATCAGCATGCATTGACTTGATCAGTGCATACTGGTTACCTCTTGCGTGCGACACTCCAAAACAGGAGCTTTCCAGTCTGTTTAAACTCCCATAGGAGTCTGTTCTCATCCTATACTAACTGCTCATCCATGCTATTTTGATCACATCCTGCAAACATGTTACAGTTTTAATCCCCGATTAACTGTTCCCCCGCCCTAATTGGCTAAAATTAATTAATAAAAGAAGAATCGCAATGTTTTCAAAATGCCTAAGTAGAGACCGATCTCCGGATTGGGCGAGAGGGGTGCCATAAAACCCTTCCCCTCTCGTAACCTGGCTCCCGAACCCAGATATGGTTATGACGAACTGGTTCCTTAACTTTTTCAAAACAAACAGCGCGGCAGGTGCTTCAAAATACGGTTCCTTGGGTGTCGGACCTTCAAACCCGAGTGGCGACTCTGTATTTTTTAGCGCTTGCCACCTGCGCTCGCGCTCCCTCGACCCGGGCCCTTGCATTTTGGAAACCGAAATTTTCAGGGCATGCTGCCCACAGTGGCGACTCTGCTGGGGATCGAACCAATATTAATTCATACTTAGAGTTTAATACGCTTGGGAACAATCCCTTAAAAGTCTGTCAAAACGGTTAGCTTCGCGCTGCCGAAGGTTGGAATGGTGATTTAACAGGACCTCGTGTCCGGCCATTCTAATCTGGGGCTTTTTCGATTGTTCGCTTGCGTAATTTCCTCTAAAGATGGACTAAATAAAGTGAGCCAAATTTGAAAAGGCATTTTGTGATTTTGCGATTCTTCTTCTCTTAATCAATTTCTAGCATCTCATTTGCATCGATGTGGGATAAGCCTCGTTGGATCGTTTTGGCAATCCAGCACGGTTTACCGGAGCCCGGGGACCCCGAATGACCAACAACCTTCGACGATGATGGGTCATACTACCGTTCGACTGTTGCTCTGCGATTACGCGGGCAGCGGGAGGTATATTTGTGGCCCTAGTCCGAGGAACCTGTTACAAACCAAAACCAGCCTTTGCATATACAAAGCACTAGAACTCTCCAAACTAAGACAGGTACCCACAGGTTAAGATCTATTTGCATCTAACCCCGTAACTGTCTATGTGTTACTGCTTTCCCTATCGCATGCACTGTACATACACTGTCTTGCATAGGAGCATGCTTAAGGCTGTTTTGTCTTTCGAGTTTGTCTTGCGCTGTCTAAAACGTTGTTGGGCCCGATGAGGAGTTGTTCATTCTGTCGAATGTTCGTTATCAATCGCAAAGTCCTTAGTTCAATGAGACTTTGAGAAATCAAAATTTACTACATCCTTGGCTCATGCCCGTTTAAGGATTCAACCGACAATATGGAACAACAAAGTGGTGATGTCGTGTCGCTGGCGCCACCCAGGTTGAAGTGCGTTGTCACTATACACCGCCGTGTTCAAGGTTAAGGTGCCATGACATCAACACCGAGTTGTTCCAAATTCAAAGTTGAATCTTCAAAAGGGACTAGCCAAAGATTTAGTCTATTTTGACATCTTTTAGGATCTGTCGATCTACTCAGGGACACATCGCCGAAAAGAATTCTGAGGATTCCGGCAACGTCTGAAACTTGTGAGGCAAACTTGTCTCTGGAACTGTGCATGCATACATTCTGTTCTGCGTAGGAGCATATTTAGGGCGGCTTCTAGGTTGTCTCGCTTTCGAGTCTGTATTATGCTTATTAGGGCGCTGCTATAACCCGATGAAGAGTCGTGCATCTCGTTTGTGCACGTTGTTAATTTTTCAAAGTCCTTAAATCAGCGAGACTTCGAGAAATCAAACCTTACTAAATCCTTGGCTCATGCCCGGTTGAGGATTCAACCGAACATAAGGAACCACAAAGTGTTGATGTCGTGATATTGATGTCATTTTAGTTATCATGCTTCGCACGTACACCGCCCCAGCTAAAGCGCGTTGTCGCTCACGCCACCCCGGTAAAGGTGTCACGCCATCAATACCGAGTTGTTTCTAATTCAAAGTCGAATTTTCAAAAGGGACTAGCCAAAGTTTTAGTCTGTTTTGACATCTCTTAGGATCAGTTTGATCTTTCCAAAGGATACACCCTCAAAAAGAGATCTGAGGATTTTTGGCAGCATCCAAACATCATGAGACAGGCTCGTCTCTAGTTCTAGAGTCTAGGGTTGACACCGACGACGATGTATGCATTGCATTTTGCTGCAGGAACGCCACTGAGCTTTCTCTTACTTTACTGTCTAGTTTGGAGCCATTGCACCGAGGAAGAGAGTACCGAAAAGAAGAGCCAAACCTACTTGGGAACGTCTTCAGAATCGGTTCGAAGACTTGTCAGGCTAGAAACTCAGTCAGTTGCAACGAAGGCTTCTCCAAGTTCATTGTTGGCCGCCCTACAGTCGGGTTCGCCATCGATTTTACAAAGAGCCACACCGTCGGCTTCCCCTTCTTCAATATCTTCAAAGCCGGCCATGGCAGATCAACCGCTCACTCTAGAGGTAGTGCTTACGAACCTTCAGAACAGCATCACCGCTATGCAGCAAAGGGCTGTCCAGACCGATGCTTCCATCACCCATTTGAATGACCTTATCAACACTCGTCTTCCACCTCCTCTCGAAGAGGAAGGCGAGGACGATGAGGATGCTCATGAACAACCTATCTTGGTCCCAGATCCGAATCACGAGGGGCGTCTCATTGTTCAGCTCAACCCTAAGGAGGTTCACTCACCTGTTGCAAACACAAATCTGGCAGGTGGCAAGCCTGATTTGAATCCCGATATGGTTGCACTTATAGCCAAGATGGCTACGCTGGAAGAGGCTGTCACAAAGTCTGAAAAGATCAACGCAGGAGGAATTGACTTGGATCGTCTCTGTTTGTACCCTAATGCCAAGCTCCCTGACAAGTTCAAGATGCCTGACTTGGTTAAGTTTGACGGGAGCGGTGACCCCAAAACTCATCTTTATGGCTACCATGCCGCAATGAAGCTGCTGGGTGTGGAAAGTGAGGCCATGTCTCAACTTTTCCCTCAAACTCTCTCTGGGCCTGCCTTCCACTGGTTCCTGTCGCTCGACATCTCTAAACGAAGTACTTGGGAAGACATAGGGGCTGCCTTTGTCTCTCAATACAGCTACAACTCTCAACTCAAGATGACTATTCGAGAGTTGAAATCCACGAAGATGGAGGCAAAGGAGTCCTTTGCGGACTTTGTTAAAAGGTGGAGAGCCAAAGCCGCTCTAATGACTGAGCGCCCGAGCGAGAGAGATCAACTCCGCATCATCTCCCGCAATCTTCAGCCAGACTATGCCAGGCACTTGGTACTCGCTCAAGCGACCGCCAACTTTGAGATCTTCTTCGATTCTGGCCTAGCCATCGAGGATGCGCTGCAAGCTGGAATCCTGCCAAGGGGCGAGTCCTCTTCCATCACTCAAAAGGTTAAGCCAAGGGCTATAAGTGGGAGCGATGCTCCAGCTTCCAACTCCAGTCGTGCCGCCGATATCAATCAAATTCGAAGCGCTCAAAGCCTCCGATCTCAAACATAACCCCGAAGCTTCTCTGCCTTCGAGGCATCTCTGTCCGCAGTGATGGAGAAACTTGTCAAGTCTGGGCATCTCAAACCTTTGACCCCAACTGTTCCACCCAAAGTCCTTCCGGCCAACTACAATGCCAACCTTTTCTGTGCCTTCCACCAAATGCCTGGCCATCTCACTGATAACTGCTTGCGTCTCCGACACGAGATACAAGATCTAATTGATGATGGCACGGTTCAAGTTCCACCAAAGCCCAATGTCATTTCCAACTCCTTGCCTCAACACGGGCCTGACCCTCTGGTTGATCAGGTATCTATCGCCTCCACTCAAATCAACCCGAGCTCCACCATATTCACCCTAGCCACTATATCATCCCAGCAAACCAACCCAAACCCATCGTATCCATCCCGTCTGAACCGGAGGTTAACATGATGGCTATAGGTCGGGCAGTCGAAGCTTTCTCTGCCAACAACTGGATTGACAGTGATGAGGGGCTTACAAAGGAGAAGACCGATTGGCTGAGGTCTAGTGATCAAAGGAGCATTGAGTAGGTTTGGCCGAAGAAGCTGAGGAGGCCGAAGTGCTGTTGCTTGGGCCTGACACCCGCTGAATCCTACCTCTTTTGTGGAAGCTATGGGTAGCTTTTTAACAAATGCATTTTCAAAACCGCGTCTAGTTTGCATTGGCGTCTTGTCTGAGTCTGACACAGAGTCTTTTGCGCTTGTCTAAATCTAGCTCTGAGTCGGAGGTTGTGCCTCTTGGCCCTCCACGTCGTAGCTTTTGTTTTAAGTTTCGAGTCTGCTGTACTTGGTAAACCCCGAGGGTTTTTATGATATGCATCATCTTGCTTCTACATGCTTCGCTGGCTTTTACATAAACTGTGTCGACCCTGACGACGAAGGGATAGATTTCGATGGGATCATTCCCAAGGAAATGTGTTCCCTCGCCGAAAGGGAAGACAAAAGGCATGCTCAGCCTACTAAAATGAAAAAGTAATTTCAAATAAACTTGAAAGACAAGTATAACCTCCTGAAAGGTTCAAAGTTGGTCTAAGCATCCGCCCCGGAGGAGCATTGCGCCCGGTCAGACAAGCATCAACGTCTTGGCATGGTCACATCAAGTCACGCCTTGAGTTTGATTTTGGGACAAAGAAGTATCAATCCCTTGCTACCGAGTGCCAATCCAGAAAGCAGAAGCACAGAAGGCTCCGGGCCTTGTACCATGTTCAAAACAGCAACAGTGGCGTTTTGCCAAGCACAAATGAGAAAATGTACATAACGGCCCGGAGCAAGGCATTTCCAATCGAAGCACTCTTGACTCTTTATTATCAAAGCCATATTATCTGGGGCTGCAGCCAAAGGTCTTCGACCTCGACGGCAACAATTTCAACACCTGGGTCAACCTGGATCAATTCAAAAGCAACTTTTCCCTGAAAGAAGCTCGTTGGGCTGAAAACCCCAAGGGTGGGCAGTTCCAAGCAAAAGTTAGAGCAGCCTGCTAGACCGAAACCTATGAAGGCGGTTTAGGAAAAAGTAAATAGGCAATCAATCAAAGCTCGCTAGACCGAAGACCCGAATGGGCGGTACTAGGCAAAAGTTAGAGCGTAAAAGGAGAGGTAAATACTCGAGAGTTAACCCTTGGCCTGAACTA
The DNA here is from genome assembly GCA_018127125.1 of Rhododendron griersonianum. Classification (NCBI taxonomy): domain Eukaryota; kingdom Viridiplantae; phylum Streptophyta; class Magnoliopsida; order Ericales; family Ericaceae; genus Rhododendron; species Rhododendron griersonianum. The sequence continues at coordinate 48,458,453 of CM030789.1, read as the reverse complement.
CGTTCTGACCTGATTCCCTAGCTTGGGATACGTAGGCAGTCTCTCCTCGAGACTCGGTCACAATCTATCAATTGGATCAATGGTTGACGTTTTGGTACACATCAAAGGTCGGAGAGGATCGAAGATCAAATCAAGCTGCATTGGAGGAACCAGAAAGGGGAAACCCTTCGTCTTTCAATTTTATTACCAAACTGCTTCTTCAATTTACAGGCTGAGCATAAGTCTTAAAAATAATTGAAGCATCAAAAACAGAACGAAATGCTGGCGAGGCCTTAACAGGCCCACAGTTTATTCTAAGTTCAGTGAAGTCTGGTGTAAGCTACCACAGCGCGTTTGTCCGAGTGATGTGCGTTGGTCTCAAACCTGCGCACGCTTCTTGCAGCAGGCAGTAGCAGTTGGCTACTACCCTCGAATGTCGTTCCAGGGGCTTTTGCCAAGTCTTGTCAAACCATGCAAGTCATATGGACTTAATGTGACTGCACGGGGGTGTCGATTTCAGTCCGGGCCTATACGAGTCATCATTTGCGTCTTATGTCCATCTTTGAGACATTTTTCCAGTTTTTCAACTGTCATGTCGGGATGCTTTTCTCGATTTTGGTTGTCTGTACAGGTCTTTGTGCCTTTTTTGCGTCTCTCGCAAGTGTCAGTTTCACCTGTTTAAGGAATGTTGTGAGTTTCGGCCCCTTAATGCCCAAAATTTCATTATATTCTATGTGTCTGAGGGTTCGCATTGTACCCCGGGACTCTCTCCCCCTTTTCGTTCGAGTTAGGCGAGTCTGTACATATGTGCGCGCGTCTGTGTGTCGATTCAAATCACTTGTCAATGCAAATTAGATATATTAGTGGTTAGTTTTTGCATTCTCTTCAACACTTGCAAAAAGAGAGTCAATAAACTGGAAAACGCAATTGTTACATTGCTACCCTAGTATCCGTAATCCGCATGCAACGGAATCTCTTGAAAGCAGCAGGGGCACGTCAGCCCAAGGCCAAGCAAGGCATCTCTGGGGCACATCCACCCAAGCATCGAAGAGGGGGCACGCAGGCCCAATGTCATTGCTCAAACGTCAATTGGGGCACGCCAGCCCGTTCAGCGTCTTTCTATCTGGGTGCGCGTCTCAGAAGCAGACAGTTCAGTAATAAGGCTCAGTGGTAGTCCTTAGGCGTCGTTGTCCTTCTAGGAGCCGCCCTAAGCTTGCATCTGCATTTTCAATATTTTATACATGTCATTGCATATTGTGTGTATATCAAATGTTGAACGCAGGAAAAATCCATCAAAACGACAAAGCAAGCCTGCCCGGTATCGAAGGCAGCAAGTAAACAGCTCAGCAGTTGTCACCAATTTCTCCCCAGCTGCATTCCGCCTTGCTTCTATCCATGTTATCCACTGTTTGTGCTACTTGGATCAACACAAAGACAGCCGGTCCTGTCCAACCCCAACGGCTCGATCACTTTTTATAGTGATCCGCCCTTCCAATCCATGACGGTCAGCCATATCGGTCATTCAACGGCTCGATCATTTATACTGATGATCCTCCCGTCCAAGTTCCCAACGGTTTGATCACTCGGCACAATGATCTCCCCGTCCGCTTTCACCGACAGCTGATCCTGTCAATTCCCCCAACGGCTCGATCATTTATACTGATGATCTGTCCGTTCACAAATCAAATCAGCGTCGAGTCGTTCAAACCGTCAGTGTTGAGGCATTGGCAAATCAAATCAGCGTCAAGGCATTCTTCAGTCAGTGTTGAGGCATTGGCAAATCAAAGCGCGTTGAGGTGTTCTTCAGTCAGTGTTGAGGCATTGGCAAATCAAAGCGCGCTGAGGTGTTCTTCAGTTGGTGTTGTGGCATTGACAAACTAATCAACGACAGCCGGTCCTGTCAAATCCACAAACAACGACCAGAACATCGTTCGATGGTCCGTTCATCCGTAACTGATTGTTCCCCAGGAGAGTCCGCCTTGGCCTGTCCCGAACGACAATCACCCTCAGTCTAGCCGAAAGTGCATCTTCCAGCAGGCTTATTACTCTGTCTCGGATGGTCTTTGATAAGGAGATTGGCTCTGATTCCCAACAGATGGAATTCAACCTGCCTGACACGACCTACCCGTGTTTGTTGGAATACTCTGTGCCGAGGATAGCTTGATCCCCAGCAACGACGGCCGGTCCCGTCAACATCTGCAGCGACAGCCTGTCCTGTCCAAATTCAATCAACAAGCGGTGATGCAATCGTCCACTTCTACTTCCATCCCTAGCGACGGTCCATCCGTCTTTTCAACCAATCAGGTTCTTTAAGTATTTGTGTCTACTTTGCTAGCATGTTCTGCTCTGGATTGCCTTGAGGGGTGTCTAGAAACTTTTGACGTTACTTGTACCAAGTCAAATGGTGCTCTAAGTGCCGTCAAAGGGGGGCTACTGTAGACACCCCGATCTGGGCTTCCAGATTAGTTTACTTACGGTTTTTGATTCCCCGATGATGAAACGGATCAAGAACACCCCGGGAATATCGAGTGTTTGAGCTTTGAGAGTTTGAATAACTCTTGAACCTAACCTAGCCTAAGCCACTTCCAAAAGCCAAAAACCCTACTGACGTGCGCCAGGGCGCAGTCATTGTGCGCCAGGGCGCACCGTCGCGCGACAGACTGGAACCATCGCGCGATGGTCGCGCCAGGGCGCACCCTCGCGCGACAGTTTGGAACCCTCGCGCGATGGTCAAACTGCCAGGTGGACAAAATTTGACCGTTGACCCTCGCGCGACTGTTTGGAACCCTCGCGCGATGGTCAGTTCCCCACCTACTTTTTCAGAGGCAGAAAATTGGCCACCAATGCAACTTCAGCCAGGCCTCGTGGCTGGCTGAATTCCTCTTCTGGCACCAACCAAATCCACCCTCTATGCCTATAAATAGCCCCCCTTTGTTTCTCTTTCAAAGGGTTTCAAAAAATTCAAAGCACAAAGGTTCTAACCCTAACCCTTTGTTCATCTCTCCTCCATTAGCAAGTGCAACATTTGGTTTCCAACCTTGCATCTAAGAACGAAGCTTGTTCTTCCTCCCCATTTTCACATTTCAATCAAACCTCAAACCCAACCTCAAACTCAAAGCTCAAACACTTTTCAAACCTTAAAATTCAAAGGTATATCTTACCTTTGTTCTGCTCTCTGTTCTGATCCCTGAGGGGGGCTGGCAGGGTCAATGCTGGTAATCAATACCAGTCATGGCCCTAAAGCTAGCAAGGTTTCAAAAACCGTGGCCAAGCAAACCCTCGCGCGATGGTCCCACTAACTCGCGCGACAGTTCTGTTTGCACGAGAATGGACCACGTGGGGAAGGGATGCTGGTCTTTAAATTTCTTGTTGTATTCATAGTCACTTTCAAGTCTTTTAAGTATTAGCTCACTGTTGATGCATGTTAAAATCAGTTTACTGCTTTTCTTAAAGCTTAAATTGCTAGCTTACATTTCAATGCTCATTTCTGTTCTGTTGGAGTACCCCTGGGATCATTCTGGACCTGTCTCAGAACCCAGGACGTGAAAAATCAGACACTGGAAAGTTGGCTCGAACCCGCGCGCACTGCACCCAAACCATCGCGCGATGGTCAACGCTCCATTTGACCAGTGCGCCAGGGCGCAATCGTCTCGCGCCAGGGCGCAACCATCGCGCGCCCGGACGCACCGTCGCGCGACTGTTCGGAACCCTCGCGCGACGGTTCCATTCTGTTCCCGATCAGTGGCTGGCCTTGCATGTTTAACTTGGTTTTAGGCTATTATTTTGTCCCTACACTGTTTATGGGGTGTTTTTGTTTATTTATTAGGCTTTTCAGCCTTTAAACTGTATATTATGACTGCATAAACTGCTTGGTTTGTCCTGGGTGTGCACTGGTCCTTCCAAAGCCCAGAGAGTTTAAACTGCTTGGTTTATCCTGGGTGTGCACTGGTCCTTCCAGAGCCCAGAAGGTTTGAGAATAAGAGCTGTGGGCTTAGGCTTACTGGCGCGCACAGGTCTTGTAGTAGCGCGCGTAGGTATGATCAGCATGCATTGACTTGATCATTGCATACTGGTTACCTCTTGCGTGCGACACTCCAAAACAGGAGCTTTCCAGTCTGTTTAAACTCCCACAGGAGTCTGTTCTCATCCTATACTAACTGCTCATCCATGCTATTTTGATCACATCCTGCAAATACGTTACAGTTTTAATCCCCGATTAACTGTTCCCCCGCCCTAATTGGCTAAAATTGATTAATAAAAGAAGAATCGCAATGTTTTCAAAATGCCTAAGTAGAGACCGATCTCCGGATTGGGCGAGAGGGGTGCCATAAAACCCTTCCCCTCTCGTAACCTGGCTCCCGAACCCAGATATGGTTATGACGGACTGGTTCTTTAACTTTTTCAAAACAAACAGCGCAGCAGGTGCTTCGAAATACGGTTCCTTGGGTGTCGGACCTTCAAACCCGAGTGGCGACTCTGTATTTTTGAGGGCTTGCCACTTGCGCTCGCGCTCCCTCGACCCGGGTCCTTGCATTTTGGAAACCGAAATTTCCAGGGCATGCTGCCCACAGTTTCGTTTGCCGATAAATAAAAAAAATAAAAAAAAGTCGCTTGCAAAAACAAAATCAACTGTACTTCATCCGCAACTTGTAGAAAAACAAAAAAGGCTGCGGACGCACGAAAGTGCAGAGCATAAGTGTACGAAATCATCTTGTGTGTAGAAATATTTTGGTGCACCAAAGACAGCTGTGTCCAAATGTGTATATATCCTCATCCGTATGTTTCTATAGCATTGTTGATAGAAGAATTGTCTCACTTTGTAGGAGTTTTGTCTCTCCTTATGAGAGTAATAAAATTCGCCTCTGAGCGATTTGTTTACTGTTCGGGCTCGAAAAGATTAGTATGCATCTATTGGTGATTTGCTAAAAATTCATTAGTGTGTTCATTTCTTGTCGAAGTTCATCTGATCGTTTGGGTTCTTGTTGTCTTTTTATCTTGGCTAGCAATGTATCTCTTTTTGAGATTGCTACAGGATATATGAATCTTCCGCTCAGCAAAAGGTGTGAGGCGATGCCTGGGTGAGGATGAAAGACATCAATCACCTCATTCTTTCTCATTATGTATCAGTTAAATGATTAGTTTGGCTTTGTCCAAATTATCTGTAGTAAATTTAATTGTGTAAGTGTCGTTGGGCTTTATAAATGCTGTACATCTCACTTTTGTCAAAAAACAAAAAAAAGTTGATAGAACAACTGAATGCTTCTTATATCACGCACTCTCCGTCTTCACTTTTATTGCAGGTCCGTGATGCAAGAGCTTGAAGTGGTATCCATCAAGCATATCTATTGTGAGGGATTTTTAGTTGTATTGCTAATGATACTCTGGTCTCGGTGAGAGATTTTTATATCTACCATTTTATTCCTAGTTGTATTGCTAATTTCGTTTATGCAGACTTGCTAGGGGTTGTATACGCCAGAATTATAAACGCTTAATTATATTATTTTAATGCATCATTCATTTACCAAAAAAACACACCCAAAAAAGAGAGAGCATGGTTTCACATGTACACATTCGATCACTTGCAAACCCTGTTTCACTACCACACCAATCAACTGAATCTTTTTATCCAGTCAATATTATTTCTAAATACTTCACTTAATACATAAATCGATTTTACTTCCTTTTCAACCCTAAAATTCCATTTCCTTGCTACTATCGAATAGCTAATCAAGACATTTTCTTTCCTTTAATTCTCACGTAGTTAAGAACAACCCCCTGTCCCAAACCCCAGCTTCCCACCAGCAACATCATAAACCACGTCCAGAGTCTGCTGCTGCACATTCCCGAAAATACCCACGTCGGACGCGGCCGAATTCCCGGCGAACGCCAGGCACACCTGCGACGCCTTCACGGCGTACAGTATCCCCTGCGCGTCGAGCGGAACCTCGGCCCCGCCGCCGAGCAAGAAGCTCACCGTCGGTATCGACACGCTCGTGTAGTTGCTCAGGTCGTAGCACGTGTCCAGGATCGACGCCGACGATGTCAGAGGGTACTTCGTCATGGCCTGCCGGAAGCTGGTTTTGAGCGAGCTGTAGGCCGCCGGCGGCAGCCGCGTGATGACGGTGCCGGAGTCGATTATCGATCCTGCCGTCTTGAACACCGTCTGGGAGATCGACAAGGTTGATCCTCCGAGTTTTATCCCGGTTATGTCGAAGTAGTAGAAGGACTGAGAAGTTGGCACTAACGGAGTGAACTTGGGAGAAGACGACTTCGCTTCGGATTTGCCGAAAGAGAGGTAACCGGTGCTGGAAGGGGTGGGGAGGCAGTAGGAGAAGTACTTTCCGAACTTGGAAGCGGTTTGGGAGACGAGGGAGAGCTGGTCGCGGCCGAGGCCGAGGAGGCCCGCGGCGCCCCCGAAGAGGCCCTGGTTGTTCTGGCCGCAGCCGAAGAGGAAGTTTGGGAACACGTCGGATTTGGAGAGGGTTAGGGTTTCGGTGGCGAAGTAGCCGACCGAGAAGGAGGAGTCGCCGTACTGGATGCCGTAGACGCAGGTGGAGGTCGAGCAGCTGGGGTTGTTGCCGGTGGCGGAGGTGAGCTGGGAGCACTGAGTTGAACCGCATGAGATGTTCTTGTAGGATTTGGATGTGGATGGGTTGAAAATGGGCTCTTGTTGGTCGTAGCAGGACCTGTTTTTTTTCCGAACAAAATCATCCCAATTATATTAATACGGAAATAAACCCGAACAAAATCATCCCAGTTATATTAATACGGAAATAAAGTAGGACTAAAACAACCAGGAACTGTTTTGGGAGCAAACAGAGTTATATTTTGTCATGTTTTATGAATAAAAATCAAGAGAAATTTTCGAAAAGTCCAAAAAATTTATTGGGTTGAGAATTAATTTGATTTCATTCACAATTTCAGAAATCGTATTTCTATTTAAATCGATATTGCTTAGTAGACCAGAATAAAATAAGACCGCAGACTAGAGTCTGAAATCTCCAAGTTTAAGTACGTACCTCACGCACGGCTGGCACTGAGCCCATGTAAGGTCGCTGCCGGTGTCGAATATGAGAGATTGATCCTTTTTAGGAGTCCCGAGTCCGACGGTAACGATATAATTACCAGAGCCAATCGTGCGGCCGGACTTGGCGGGGATGGTGGTTTTGCGGCCTTCTAGATCATCATATTGGCCCACGTCGAGCCCGACTCGGTACTGGATTGAGTTGACTCGGGACTGGTCACGAGAGAGGATCTGAGTCGCTGTTGGAGCGTTGGCTTGGTCTTGGTTGAGACGAGAGCATGCCCCGTGCTTGTGGACTAGTTTTAGCGATCCCTTTTTGCTGTTATCTGGTAAAATTATTTACATTCTCACCCTATAAGAATTTCGTTTGGAGCAAAAAGAATTCCTCAATTATCACATGCAATTGGTTGGTTAAGAAAATTGTATTTGCGCGCATGTCACTACATAAATATACTGTCTACTAGGGGTGTTAAAAAAAACCGCCGAATCCCGACGGACCGAAAAAAAACCCGACCAACTAAGACAGTGTCTACCCTTCTATAGCGTATGGGTGTAGACAGGATGCCCGGGTCCTATCGCGGGTTTTAGGGTGGGTTTGGATTAAAACAGTGTCTACCCTCCTATAGTGTATGGGTGTAGACAGGACAGGATACCCAGGTCCTATCGCTGGTTTTAGGGTAGGTTTGGATTAAAAAGTATGGAGTGACTTTTTTTCGTCTTTATTCAATTTTTCTTTCGCATTTATTAGTTTTGTGTCAAATAAAATCTCACACAAGTATTTTTCTTTCGCATTTATTAGTTTTGTGTCAAATTTTTTGACTTATTGGTTCGTCTCGACGAAAGGAACTGAAAAAGTAAAAAAAGTTTGATCAAAACTCATAATTTTTATTAAAAAAGTCAAAACTTTTGACTTTTTCAAAAAAATTATGGGTTCCGATAAAAAAAAAAACTATTATATCATTGTACCTCAAGAACTGTAGAATGATTATTGGCTAGGTTCAAGGGATGATGAAGTAGGGTCTAGTTAAGGAAAGAATTCCCAACTTTTGATTAAACATACAATTAGACATAATTTGTTCGTATTATACATATAATTACATATGGTTTGGAGATGAGCTGGTGTGTGGACCAGGGTTTCAATTTGCATTGTTTTTATTGGGCCCACTGAGAGGTTTAAGTCTAATAGATACTGTACTTGTTCATGACAGGCGAAATAACTTACAAGCAAACGCCTCAATTATTACATTAGGTTCTGTCTCGATCATGACCTAGTAAAAATAGATTTTAAAGAATTCGCAGAAGTAAATGAAAAGATTTAAAAGGGCAAGCTACAAAGCAAGAAAATAAATTGAAAGGATAAAGTCATTATTTAGTATATTTCTGTCTTTTTTTTTTCGTTCTCTTGATATATAGTTGATGATTCAAAAATAAACCTTATGATTCAGTTGGGTGGGTGTGTGAAAATACTTGGAGATACAAGGATTATTTTTCTCTCCCAAGGGTAATAATTCCGTACTGTCCTTTTATCCGCTTACACTTCTTTTTTATTCATGTAAAATTACGGGTTTTTTATTTTATTTTATCTGAACTTGAAGATTAGTTTTGTTGTTTGACGTAAATAAAGAAGAAGAAGATAAAAAAACGCAAGTGCTGAAAGAAGAAAGAGTGCAAAAATCAATTTTTGTGTTTAAATAGAATGGACCCCTATACGGTTGCAATTAATTTATAAGTAAAAGGGATGGTGGGTTTGGGAGGGGGTCTATTTTCCTCTGCCCCGAAAATCCATGTGCCTATGTGCCAAGGAATTTTTTAGCCGTTGGATTGTGTATTTTTTTTTTTAATATTTTAAATCCAACGGCCGGTAATCCTGCCTTGGGTTTTGGACAAATGGTATGGTTAGGAGTGTTTCAATAGTGGTGGCAAAGCACCAAAAAAGAAGATAAGGACAAAAATGTCAATCCATTCTCAATGGCCCATGGGGAAATATTGTTATACCCTCCTTTTCCATTTATTCTGTTTCAAAGTTTGCTTAATGGCCCAATGGTACTGCTGGCCTGCACTAGAGTCTAAAACACTACTACATGATGAGTGACCACCCTCTAATGATGTTAATATCAAGTGACATCTCAACAGATAATTGAAAGAAATTAACACTCACAAAAAGGAAATATGGTGTCCTCCTTGGAATCTTTTTCAGCTAACAAGCTGAAAAAGGACCACTCTTGCAACTAACCCCACTCTCTTTGCTTGGATATATACATACAACTAACCCCATTGAAATTTCTAGTTTCATAAGTATTTGTGTGTATACATTAGAGAGAGAGAGAGAGAGAGGATTAGGCTTCTCTCCATTCCGAAGATGTGAACTAGCTAGTGTTGTGAACTTGACCGTACGTGTTGTTGAGATCCGTGAATTCTGTTATGTAGGTATGTCGTTTTGACGATAGTGATACGATGCATTTTGCAAACTTTCAGGGTGGGGATGATCAATGAATTACTTGACCGGCAAATCATAGCCCTACGATTTAATCCTATTTGTCTAGGAGAAAAAAGGTAGTCCGTCTAGTTTGATAATCGAATGCAATTGTGCATAGTTTTCATACGCAAACGCGATGATTTTGCATTGTTTCAATATTTACTAGCTCGGTTTGATTTTCTAATGGATGATGTACACACTGAGCTTACGAAAAATTATAACGAATAATTAAATGACCGTGCCCAGAGGCTTTTGGCCCAACGACATCAGCCGCTATACTTAAGTGCATGCCAAATAAAAAAAAATGAGGCGAGAAATTCAACTACTCTTACAACGTGTTAATATAACTATTCTAAAAACATTGACTTTTACCGATAAAAGATTAAAAAAAAATACTAATAACAATAAGGGAAAATGACGGCCCAGGACGTGTTTTGATAATTAATACCCGTCAAGGATAAGCTAAGAACATTTGTTAATACTGAAAATGTCCTTGGCAGATATTAATTATTAAAACACGTCATTGGCCGCCATTTTCCCTAACAATAATTAAATGACCGATGTGGTCACAGGCCAGAAAATGACCTTAATGTTGACCTTAACATCAGCAATCAAAAAGGTGAAATAAAATAGAGTACTGCTATGTACACCGACGGAATCCCCACCGAAATTGTACCGACGGCCGCGGTCGGCCGTCTCCGGCCACCGGACGGCCGATCCGAGCCGTCCAAAAATTCTAAAAAAAAAACCGAGGGGGTCTACGCGGGAATCAATGGCATCCGATGTGTGTAGGTGCTTGGATCAAGCACCCTATTTTTCGTGTATATATGCACACATGTATATATACACGAAAAATAGGGTGCTTGATCCAAGCACCTACACACATCGGATGCCATTGATTCCCGCGGAGACCCCCTCGGTTTTTTTTTTTAGAATTTTTGGACGGCTCGGATCGGCCGTCCGGTGGCCGGAGACGGCCGGCCGCGGCCTTCGGTACGATTTCGGTGGGCGCCGATCGGTCCTCATATCTTTACTGAATAAAATAGGATGAATGCTCCACTACTTTTATTTCTTTTGCTGAAGTGGACTTCCACCAACCAACATATATAATCTGTGATTGTATTGAGCAATTTATGATTACCTTAAAGAAAGTACTACCATAAATTACCCCAACAAACCATTTTTTTTTTTAATAAATGAGAACACGTAGTACTAATAGTACGACTCGGTCGAAAACTTGTTAACAAAGAATATCTACGTTCTTTTCTTAATAGTAGTACTCCCTCCGTTCCGAATTGGATATCTGTTTTTTTTTTTATATAGTCGTGTCAATTTCGATTCCTTATATCCTTCAATAAGGATCTTCAAAGATATACAATGGTTTTTGTTTGATAGTTCTGAATTTTAAAGATCGGCGTTATTGCTATTTTTTTGAATTTTTCATTGCGCGTACTTTTCAAAATTCGGTGAGACGCACTTTATCTACTAATAAATAAAGTGCGTCTCACCTCTGATCAAGTCTCTCTTATTTTTTTTAAGTCTCTCTTAGATTTTCTGAGCTCTAGAAGGAAAGTGAAGGCGTCAACGCTGAATAAGTCCATAGGGGCTATACGGAGCTTGCTTGGCATTTTCTCTTTGTAAACGATTTCTTTTTTGTATATGGTTTTGAGTGGTGTTAGGTTCTTGGCTGAAGTAGTTTTTCGATAGATCGTTATACCGGGGTATGTCCCTTTTAGTTCTGTATGCGTTGGAGCTTTTTTAATGGAATTGTGCTTTTACCAAAAATAAAAGTAAAAAAGTGCGTCTCACCGGACACTTAACTAGTGATTTCTCGTGCAAAAGCTGTGGATATATTCCAATTGGAAAATTGCCTGAACATTCAAAGCTAAGGGACTGCGTTATGACGACGATGATCGAACTCCCTATAAAAGTGTTGTCTGAACAGAGTTGGAGCTTTGTAGACATTAAAACCTTGAGATTGCCGAATTACCTTTTTTAACACATTTTTGGACCAAAAATTCGTATGTTTAGCAATGCTGCACATATCAAGGTTTTAAATAGCGGTAGCGGACTGCATAATTGTAATTGGAGTATCAGATACGTAGCAAGAATCGGGGTGTAGTGATCGTGAGTTTTTCAAAACAGTTTTTGGCGCCAGAGCACTTGAAGCCGCTAAGTCGCCGAAGCGGTCGTGAAGTGGGTAAGTGGGTAAAAGATTTGTTATACGAAGCAACACGTATCGGGAATCAACTGATACGGGTGTGAATTTTAGGAAACAACAGTATAGCAGAGTGTAGCGATATCGGAGGACCGGAAACTACTACGTAGCAGCCGATATTTGAATCCATGGTGCAGAGCTAATGCTCGGAGAGTGAACTGAATAATTACTTCTCCGACATGAGTTTCTATAAAGAGATACACATAATAGCCACATCACATATACATCTAGAGAGAGAGAGAGAGAGAGAGAGAGGAGTACCTTTGGTGGAAGAGCTGCACACAGAAGACGGCAGGAGAGAGCTGATTTGGACAGTATGCTGGCGGTGGCTATCCAAACTCTCTCCACCACCCAAAGCGTAGCCCTGGTTTGAGGAGCAGAGGATTGCGAAGAAAGAAACAAGAAAAACAGAGGAGAGAACTCTACTAAATGAAATGGAAGAATTCATGATTGGAGTGGCCATGGAAAACCACAACCCTTTTTTTCCTTTCACTCTCAAATTTCTGTGCTTAATACTATCTATCTATTGCCTATAAACACTTGTGTGAGATTTTATTTAAGCCTTGTAAGCTACATATATATTGTGTGTGGAATGAGATTTTCAACCTTTTCACGTCAACCACTAAGAGAAGACCCCAATTTTTTCCAACTTAATTGGGTTGGATTCTCTGTGGTCATGCTCCAAATTCGTCCTTGCATGTTCACCAATCTCCACTTGCCACTTACGAGGTCCGGTAGAGGGTTTTTTTTTTTTTTTTTCAATCGTCATACATCAACGGGGGTTAGTGGGGGTGTTAGAGTTACCCAAAACCTCCCCCTTATGGGAGAGATGACATACCAACTGCACTGGGCAGTGGTTGTCCTCCAGTAGAGGTTATATATGTTGTTAGTGGGTGCAAACTTGCAAAGCCGATCCTGGGCTAAAACTCAAGGTGCGGCAGCTTTAGGCCCCGAAAAATTTACGAATTTTAGGGGGTCCTTTTATTTTGATACCCTTTATGATAATCTAGTCAAGTGAAAAGAGTCTCATCTTTAATTTTTTTTTCTTTAGGCCCCTGCAAAATCAGGACCGTCTGAGTGGTTGATATAAGTAAGATAATAGGAAAAGGAAAGGGAAAGATACATTTTTGTTGGTATTCTTGTATGTTGGGTTTATAAAATGAAAGGGAAAAAAATAGGACCCTCTACAAGTTCGAATGAAATTATGTTTCAAACTATAATAATTGGTCTAGATTCAATATGGTGTAGTGGGAAAATGGCCAAATGGGAATCATGAACTCCTCAATGAATATGAGTCACGCCTTGCCTTTTTTTGTGAAATTTCTCTGTGTAGCCAAAAGAAACTAATTCTCTTTGTGCATGTAACATGGGAGTAAAATCCATATATAGTAATTCCTTGCAGAGAAAGCATTTTCCCACCTTTTCAATCAATTTGTTTTTCTACTAGCAAATGAAGAAAAAACAATTTTCTTCGTATTTCACTTAAATTTTTTTTTGGCTAGACGATATACATTAGGTGTTAGAGATTAGATGCTAGTAAAGGAAAGAGGAACCACAACGCGAGAAAGAGTGTGATCAATGGAAATCCGAGTCGAAATCTACTCAATTAATGCCACAACAAGACTTGCAGCTACATATCACTACTTTTATAGTATTCCATTAAGTGAGACATAGACATCCGCTATAGTGTACGTACGATTAAATTGGGATTCTAAAATTAATCGAGATATGTGTAAGCAGATCCAGACATCCCGAGTTATCATAAAAGAAGAAGTTATTCATAGGCCAACTTCTTGCCGTTTTTTAAATCACAACTTATTGCCTTTGGTTTGCTTAATTTGTGGCTTTATTAGTGTACAAGTGAGGACATAACCGTCACGTTAAGACAGAATTGGTGCCAAAGGGCAAAAACTAATTTGTGTAGCACCCACATAATATAAGCACCCAACCTACGTGTTTGTTTGCGCGATTCATGTTGCATGTGATTTGGGGGCTACATTACTGGGTCCACCTAGATATATATAATATAATATGTAAAAAATTTATATCAAACTCGAATTCAATTCGCAATGAGCGGAGAGATTTCAATATTATATTAAGTCATGATGACCCATTCCACTTTTAAGCAATGTGATATTCTCTTAACATTCCATCTCACCTAAAGTCGCGTTCGAGGTCCGTCACTTGCAGTCTCTTTCGGGTCTATCATCGTGTAATCTTCTTTCGTCATCATGGGATGTGAATTGTGAAATTTTAAAATGTGGGAACTTTATATCCAACTCAAGACAATTGGTAATGAGCGAAGAAGTCTCAAATGTTATATTCAGTGATCACCCAACTCATTGGCGACATACATGTAAATTGTAGTCTTTTACAAATTGAAGTGGCTGGTCAATTTTAATTTGGGCCTATAGCTTGAAACGAGATGAAACATTATATATATTTAGATGATTCTCAGTTCTAGAAAGATTAGTGTCTCATTATTCCACATCTTAATGCTTAGATATCAGTAAAAGACAATTTTTTCTCCTACCAACTCTTCTTTGATAATTGTGATAGTCGGATCAGCTTACACGCGCCTTGACTAATCATGAAAGACCAATTCCACCGCCCATTTATGGGTTTTCTGTAAAAGTCAAAAGCAAAACTTTGTATGTACAAACTGGCCCTAAAGAAGTTAACAGCGCCTGAGATCGAGGTTTCAAAACCTGCTGAGAGCTTAGAAAAGAGCAAACTCCTAAGTCCCGGACCTAAACCACTATATGTCAAACCCCTTGGGTTTTTTTTTCTCCTTCTAACTTAATGGATTACATTTGATATCAAAATATTAGGCACTTTGGCATTCATACATGCAAATGGGTGCACGGTGGGACCATGTTCAAGGGAGTTGTTTTTTATATTAAAGAGAAAAAGTAAACATCATCCCAATTGCACTGATTTGTTCCAATAGGGTGGGTGCTACCTGCTTTCATTTTCCTTCATGGAGGCATTATTTTTCTTACAGTAATCAGCAATACACACCCACCAATTAATGATGGTGATGAATAAGCTGCTCATGTTGTTTCTTGACCTAAAAAGATATGATTAACTAGAAGAAGAAGCTTAATTGTCAAAAAAATTATTTTGGAATAGAATACTGGAGCACTACACAGAGATTGCTGAATTTTAAAATTTATATCAGCAGATTTCAAAATTGATGCTCCAATCACATTGCAAAGTGTTTGATAATATAACTAAGTGTTACAGATGAATTCGAGTTATGAGGGCCGTTCAGGATTTTTTGATATTTGGAAACAATACATGATAGACTCATTTCGTTATGTGTTAATGATGTGCTTTTTTTTTTTATCATACGTAAGCGGATAGTTGGGGATGTTTTGATACCCATCCAAGTGCAAAATCGAGGTCTTCACAATTGAAAACATTTGAATAATATTACAGTTTTAGTAGGTTAATATTACAGAATTCAGTTCCAAACCTATCTAGAACACTAACGAAGATTGGAAAACGGAGCGCAATCAATTGATCCAACTCGAATTTATGTTAATCCACCGCTGGATAGATTAGTGCCCTTAGGGCACCACCATACATTTATGTGGGGCCTACACATTTTGTGTTGGACCTCACGCAAATTTGTGGTGTAGAAGAGGCACGGAGCACTATGTGACGGCAACCCGAAAACACTGATAATTTTTCCCACCCTGGTTCACACTTGATATTCACCATTAATTAATCCCTTAATTAAAAGAAAGGGAATTGAAGCCCCTACATTACAATGAATGAAAATTCAACCCTATCAAAAGGTATTATCTAAATATTTTATTCTCAACTAAATGACTAATTATACGTATACGTTCATCAAAAGTAGTACCCTTGCTGTCATTACCCAAACTTGCTCATGGTTGCAAGTCATCCAAACTTCTATACACTTGGCCATAAGCTGGTCCGAACATCTAAATTATCAAAAAATATTATGTTCGGTTTGGGTTTTAAGGGAGGTTTTGAATGTAATGAGTGGTACAAGATAGATAGGAAAAATTTATTAGAGACCGTACCATAGGGGTTTTGAGACCCAAAACGAACAAGGTATTACATAATGATCGGTCGCAAGTGACATTATTGACCCAAAAACAGAAAAATTAAATGTTTTAAGTATTTTTTCAAAAATACATGCACTTGTTTTTTTATTTTTTTGCTTATTTATTTTAATTAAAAGTATTTCTTTTTCAGTATCATTGACTCATTTATATGTTACTCCATGCAATCAAGTGACATTGTATGCGGACTTCGGGTTGGTGTTGTGCAGTAAGGTGCACAGCACCGTGCTACGCACCTCCGAACCGTCGAATCGTGCATCCGATGGCTTGGATCTCATCTCAGCAACCAACGATCGAGAGCCCTTCATTGCCGAGATGAGATCCGAGCCGTCGGATGCACGATCCAACAGCTCGAAGGTGCGCAGCACAGTGCTACGCACATTACTGCACAGCACCATCCCCAATTTGTTGTATGCATTGGCATGTTACCTAATTATAATAATTGAGGAAGTACTCAAACAACATCCACAAAAACCAAAGAATAATTTGCATTTCCGAAAGTGCCATATTACACCTAACCCCATCTATACCTCAGCTTGATTGATTCAATATATAGCACAATATCTCCATGTTATCTTCCGAAATTCTATAGTTCCATCCACACACAGCTTACGTACAAAATTTTGCACACATTCACTTCACTTGTGAGTGCGTGGACCACATGAGATACGTAAATGAGTATGCAAATGCATGTGTTTATAAGTTATGTGTGGAAACAGATCAATCGAAGAACTCGATCGTTATCTTATCACTGTATACAACCGGTACTGACTGTACGAATCGGTGACACCTACCATTCGGGAGGCATGTGTGAATAGTGTTTCTTTTTTGTCAATCGGTAGGAGAGATCATTATATCATGTATGAAATACAAAGTACAAATCACGGGACACTATATCCATTGTGTGAGAGTCCACGAGATAACCAAGCCCAACATCGAACCAAATAGATAAATAAGTCATCCATTGTGTGAGAGTTCACGAGATAACCAAACTCAACACCGAACCAACAGGATAAATAAGTCAATCAAATGGACGACAATGCTCTTGTGAGAATATCCCCCTCGGTTGCCGTTCTCTAATAGAAGACAATCTCGAGGGGGAAAAGATTCTTCTGAACCCAAAGACAAAAGAGTCGAATTTAGACGCTCAAGCCCTTGAGCCAAGTCTTTATCGATTGAGGATGTCATTTGCTCACTATAAGTCCAACTCAACTACAAGCCCCATTAAGGGAAGAAATAATCTCAATAAATACAAAGCAAAGAACACCCACGCGCACGTGTGAATATTTGAGTATGCATGGTTATATACAACTTAATTGTTCATTTAATGAAGAAATCGCGAGTGGTAGGGTCTCATACTCTCTTAAAGCTCTCGTCTTAAGTTCCCATGGTGACTAATTAATGTAATTACCCTCACAAACAAGATTAAGCCCCTGTTTCACATAGTTTTTTGGGGAATTTTTTGTTTTTGTCATTATTCAATTTTTTTCTCGCATTGTTAGTTTTAGGTCACACTTTTGTGAATTATTGATTTGTTTCATCAAGAAAGAATTGGAACTGGAACCTCATCTCAAGGGATAATCAGAGTAACCAAAGAGGAATCTTTGCTCTGTTCCTATATTAGCCAAATGGGTTGGTGTTGTGCAGCTGTTGCACAGCACCGTGTTGCACGGCTCGGATGTCGTTCGTTCGGCAATTCAACGGTTCAAATCTCCGAAATGAACGGTTCAAATGCAACATGGGTGGAGATGAGATTTGAACCGTTGGATTGCCGAACGGACGGCATCCGAGCCGCGCAGCACGGTGTTGTGCAGCAGCTGCACACCACCAACCCCACTTTGGACAATCAGCAACTCGGTTTCCTTCTCTTAGTGTATGATTGATTGAGCTTTCCCATTCTTTCTAGCATGCTCTTTTGCACTCTTCACTATGCATGGTTCTATGTGGTGGACCTTCCATGATTAGGGATGCTGCAATTTTTGAATCAATAAATATTTTTTTGCCGATCAAGAAAAAATTATGTGTGAAGTAGAATGGTCATAGAGCATCACGTGGCATATACCTTATTTTGTTTCCTACGTCGGAATTTTCCTAAAAAGACATGTTTCTCAATTTTAATTGTATTTCAACCGGAGTTGATAATAAAATTTCATAAAAAATATGTTAGTCAATTTGGATTGCAATTCAACCGAAGTTGATAATGAAAATTCATCAAAAATATGTTGTTTAATTCTTTTGTAACACAAGACAATATCATGAAAATTACTCACTACTAAACTTTATGAGAAAATAAAGGGGAATTTGCACTTACACCCCTTGTACTATCACCGATTTGCACATACACCCCCTGTACTCCAAATTTAGGCACTTACACCCCTTGTACTTTGGACTGAAGTGCAACTGTTAAAAATTCCGTTAAAATGGATGGAAAAGCTATTGGCGGGAGATTTCCCTCCAAAATGAGGAAAAAAATGTCCAAACTAACCCTAATAGCCATTTATAAGCTCTGTCAAACTCTCATTCCAAAAAACAGAGCATCCAAACCCCTCTCTTCCCCTAACCCACTCTCTCTCTAGTCTATTATTATCAACAGAAAACAGCAACATCTAGCACTATATCTCATGTCTAATTAGTTTCAAAACATCTGCAAATGTAGCAACACAAACACCCAGCAGCACAGAAAAAAAATGGACTTACACTGTCCAAATCCACAACATAAATGGCCAGCAATACCAAAAAAAAAAAAAAAACATACTTCAAATGCAGATATTCAGTTTGAACTACTTCAGAGTCATTTTGTAACATACTTCAAAGTCAATTTGTAACATAGAGACTTTTGTTTAAGAAAAGAGCTCAGTTTGAACTACTTGGTATTGAATATCTGCATTTGAAGTATTTTTTTTTTTTTTTTGGTCATTGCTGGCCATTTATGTTGTGGATTTGGATAGTGTAAGTCCATTTTTTTTTACTGTGCTGCTAGGTGTTTGTATTGCTACATTTGCAGATGTTTTGAGACTGATTAGACATGGATGTTTTTTTTGTTGATAATAATAGACTAGAGAGAGAGTGGGTTAGGGGAAGAGAGGGGTTTGGATGCTCTGTTTTTTGGAATGAGAGTTTGACAGAGCTTATAAATGGCTATTAGGGTTAGTTTGGACATTTTTTTCCTCATTTTGGAGGGAAATCTCCCACCAATAGCTTTTCCATCCATTTTAACGGAATTTTTAACAGTTGCACTTCAGTCCAAAGTACAAGGGGTGTAAGTGCCTAAATTTGGAGTACAGGGGTGTATGTGCAAATCGGTGATAGTACAAGGGGTGTAAGTGCAAATTCCCCGAAAATAAATATCAACAAACCTATACCACACAAAAAAAAATCTACTAGAAAATCAACCCTTGCATTATCCGTCATTGAAAAAAATCGGACAAAAATCTCAGGCCTCGTCCCGCGAAGGTTTTTTTTATTTTTTAAGTATTTATTTTCTGTTTTACGAGACATGTCATTCTCTCACAATACATCACCTTTAATTTAAAAACGGTCTTTCTATTGTCAGCCCACTGGGCTGGCGATAAGCACACTAGAAAACAAGGAAAACACTTATTTCTGTGTACTTTTTATACCCTTTAATACAAATTCACTATTGCCAGCCCAATGGACTGATTTTAGAATTTTCCATTTAAAAAATAAGTATTTATTTTAGTAATACCAATACGATGGAAGTTGTTAAACCTTCTTGTCTAGTTGTCTAGGTTCATTTGAATGCTTGATTTGCTTTGTTGTTGTTTGTAATGGGTTGTTGTAGACAGATACTGTCATACTGACATAACGGATTTGTCGTTATCTTGATTAAGGGGCCAATCAAGAAAAAGACCTTATAACCAGAACTAAGTGGAGGTTTTCTCTTTCTCTTTTTTCGGGTCAACTTGCGCACCGAACTAATTCCTATAGCACTTTCCCTAAGCGTTTCACTTGCTTACGTATAGGGTGAGGTGGCCTCAGGCCCACCAAACAACCACCTAGGGGCTAGGGCCTCCCGTTTTGGACCCAATAATTCGGTCTGCAAATAGTAGAATATATTAAATATTATGTATGTGAACTACTTTACAACTGGGCTAATGTATCACGGTGATAAGGCGCGCGTGTTCTGAGCATGGAATCGGGTCCCTTCAATTTTTAATGCCACAGTTTTGCAACCCCTACAATAAAAGGTTTCGAAACGATGCTTTCAAGGCTTGAACTTGCAAGGCTGGCTCGTTTCTTATATCAAACAACTAATTAATATACTAGAAAATGAGAGGCCCCATTTTCAAACCCCGCCTAGGGCCTCAAAAATCTAAGGACTGGGCCTGGGTGGCCTCAAGAGTTATTGCAAGGGAATTGGCCTCAAGAGTTATCGGACCATGTTCTATATGTTTAGCGCTTTCTTCTCTGTATTTATTATCTCAGAAAAAGAACTGTATATGAGCTTGATCTCAAGATTCTCAACACCAACAGAGAGGATTTTTCCATATTTTTGGAATCTTGGTGGACTGTAGGCCACACCACATGCACTTAATTCTCAGTGGGTGGTGGAAAGAAGGCTGGAATCCGTCTGTATATGAGAGGGAAAGAGAGAGAGAGAGAGAGAGAGAGAGAGAGAGTTTCAACATACAACAAATTTTGGTCGGGTCCATTTTTCCTTTTTCCTCTTTCACACCACCAAAAGCGTTACGAAGAAAGATGAAAATGAAAGCAAGGTTTGGTGTGGGTTCAAATCATCTGCAATATAAATTAGTTAATCAAAATAATGGCCAATTAATTACTTTTCACACACTACACAACAACATCGATAAACAACTCAATTAACGATTTATTAACACCAAACGACAACTGGATATGGTTAGTGCATGGGTTAATTTATATATAGTAGTACTAACAAATGGGTAATTCCCTTAAAAAGCCAGACATTGCACTCTCATAATGAAGCAAGATTTTGACATGTTACCCTTTCTTTGGAGTGGAGAAATTTCAACATTACAGCTAAGGGAGTTCAATAAAATCTCGTGCAGCCATTGAAAAAACAAGCGTCGAGACTATATATATACTGCGTACGAGTAAGCATGGCAAAAAGCAATGCGTACCCGTTTACTAAAAGGATCTTAGAGCAGATTCAGTAGTTTTAAACGTTAAAAGGTAGGATATGGCTTGTCTGCAGCCCAGGTTTTAATTGCAATAACCGTCGGTTTGCGTTTTCAATTGTCCAGATTTATTTTGGATCTTTTACCGGTAATACTATATTTTTACCGGTTAAAGATTCAACTGATCTGAACCATTAGTTGTCAGTATATATACGGTCCAGATTGGACTGTACTCCCTTCTCTGTAGTCGCAGTCAACTGCAGAGGAACCGGATCCAAAAAGTATTCCAAATTTGCAAATACATTTTGGGATTCTGGATATTTTTGAAGCTGAAAAATAACCTAAAATTAAATTTTGAAGAAGCTGGTTTTGGGGTGATTTTTGGGCAAAATCTAGTTTGCTGTACTTTGAAAGAGTGCTCATGAATGGTGCTAGGTTTGATAGTACACCGATGTTGTATGTCATGCTTCTATTTGTAGGTGATTGATCATCTTGATAGGGAGGAGTTTTTCAATGCTGAGTGGGTATTGCCGACGTGGTACCCGCTCGGGACATCTGAGCCGTCCGATACATTTTTGGACGGCTCAGATTGAAACTCTCTCTCCTCTCACCCCAACACTTTCTCTCTCCTTTTTCTCTCTTCAAATCTGAGCCATTCAAACACGCAATGAACGGTTTGGATGCGCGAGCGGGCACCAAAGGTTGAATGCAAACCCAAAAACAACCGAGCACAATGAAACCCAACTACCTTAACGCCAAAACAGCCCTAATCTCATCTGTCAACGGGTGGAGTACTCAACACCCACGCACCGTCTTTCGACCAAAACAGAATGTGAACGATCAGGGGCTAAAGGATCCTCATCTGCAAGTGGCGGCCAGCAATGTTTTTGACAAGCCTAAAGATCACATTACTATTCGTGGCATTAACACCACTACAAGTGAGATATACCATTTTTCCCTTCCAGAAGGGAAATCAGTGACTTTTTACTTTTTAGTGGGGTAGGACGTCAAACAGCCATCCTATAATTGAAGCTTATTATGGAGTACCAGTAATCATTTTGGCGGAGTCCAAAAGCCAATCAACTTTTTAGTACATTCCCAGTGTCCACACCATTATCTTAGTTTGCGTGCATTGTCAAGACGCATATAGACGTTTATTTCCATAAACGAATCTTCGGATCAGCTTGGATGCACGCATCTCAACTAATTTCAGATCTCCAGCCGAACTTAACGACCGGACAAACTCTTCAGTGACCGCAAAATTTGAAAAGTTTGGTGTCCGTAAGATTCGAAGTCTGTTTTCAATAATTACTCTTGTTGAAAATTCCAGGTACGATGGTACTTTTTTGCATAAAAATCCACAAGGCAAAGAAGTCGTAAAATTCCTAATTCAAACTGGCTACCTAATATCTGATTCTACTTTTATCAGAGGCGGCTCCATGTTGAAGGTTGGGTATTCAATTGAACACTCTAGAAATTTTTTAGGGTACATTGAGTAGCATGTATTTTCATTCTACCCCTACTTTGAACACTCATCAACTTGAGAGAACCACAAATCAACTTAGATTTGAACACTTTCTTCGGTTTTAATAGGGCTCTATGCAAGTAGGCGGTGAAATTGAGCCACGGGATTAATTGAGGTGCACGTAAGTTAGCTCTGACACTTGAGTTATCAAAAAAAAATTCACATTTGAACACCTAGCAACCCATGTTTATACTAATATTTCAGTCTTCTTAAACAGAGTCGGGGATTAAGATTTTTTTGAACACCCTACCAAATATTTCTAGAGCCGCCACTGACTTTTATGTCAAAAAACTAGTAATATTTATTTCACTAGTTAGTTAGACCTTAATCTAGATTTCAAGAGTAAGCTAATCTCCGGCTGTATTTACAGCCCCTGAGGGTCCATGATCTAATTAAACCCTCAAGGCTCACAAAGCTACACCCCAACTTAAATACTCATGCTAATCTGCAAATTAAGTAATTGGTATCCTAAATCATCTACATAGAAATCCAAAGGGGGTTGATCTGGCGGTTCAAGTTTGCGATTTAGGAGCCAGAATATTGCTTCCTTTTAAAGTCTCGTGTTCAAAACCTCCCACACTAGATGTTATAAACTCTTGTGGCGCCACTTTATACGGGACTTTTGCCCTGACTGTAACCGCGCTCATGCTAGTTGAGGGTGTATAAATATGTTAATGCCTAGAAACTTTGGTTCATTAAAAGACATGATTTAGTTGGGAAATATTAAGTTTTACAATATCAGAACCCAAATTTGCAATTGAGTACAATTTTCGAATTACTTGGAAAATCATAAAGCTGATTTTATACAGGGGCTTATCCACTTGATTTTACTTTCTTCAGGATGTGAACCTGGTCCTGACCCCTGAACCAATATCTCGGATTGGACTTCAACGAAAAGGATGCCAATGCATGCTTTCAAGAAAAGATAATTTACTTTTTATGATTAAGACAAACGTGAATGATTGAATCATATCACTACAACTTGTTACTAGATCTAATTCTTTGGAGCATCATTGATGCATAGTCCGTTTCTCCTGCAGACCACCGCACCGTATTTTAGCTTAAAATGCGGACTACCTCCACATTTTAAGTTAAAATGCGGTGCGGTGGTCCGCAGGAGAAACGCTCCGCATTGATGCAAATGCATCAAAAGGCCAAACAATATTCGTCCGTTCACATTATCAAGAAGCATGCATGTCTCAATCAAAACTTGACAGGCACCAATGAATATGAGGACATTATGGGAAAGAAGAATTCAGATTTGCAATTTGTTACCTTTTGGCCACAAAAATGACAAGGAAATCACACCCAATGGCATATCTTCCAAAATGAGTTCAATAAGTGATGATGGTGAGACCTAAGCTAAGTGGTGGAGCCAGAATTTACAGGGACCAATATCGCACTGGCTTATCAGGTTATCGGATTAGGCCAATTCAAAAGCCCAAACGTGATGGGCTGCATACTCGTGATCAATCTATTACAGCAAAGGCTAGAGCAAATGATACTAATCTACGCAAATAATTTAAAGTGAGGGGCCTGCATTTTCTTGATTTTGGAGTTTACAATGCATGAAGCACTATGTATAATTACATAGAGTAGGAGTGTAAACTTGGCCCGAAAGCCTGCTCGAAGGCCGTTGAAATTTAGCCCAGCCCTACGCCCTCCCGATCCATATGGTTAGTACTTGGGCTAGAGGTTTTGAAGCCTGGCCCTACCCAAAGCTCGGCCCGCAAGCTACCGACTAACCTGGTCCTAAGTCCGAACATTTTACCCCTTTAAAGCCGGATCCAAACCCGTCATGAGTAATTGTTTACCCCCATTTTTTGCCAAAATTAGAAAGAGAATAGAAGAATGGCCTTGGAGGTAGTTTCAGGCCTTGAGAATCCTTATAAATCGTTCACCTGCAAAATTGGGCCTTTGGAAGAATTTAAAGTGGCAACAATTAGGCCAAATTGAGTTTGGAATGGCAAGAGAGAGTTTGAAAATTGATTAGGCCGCATTAATATTTGGAGCATGGCCTAATTAGTCAAGGCCCAAATTAATTTTCAAATTTGGGCCCATTTTCAGGCCTTGGCCCAACTAATCAAAGCTCGGACTAGTTTTTCAGGTCTATTTAGCCCAATAAAGGCCAAGATTCGTTTTTCAGGTCTGGGCCTAGTTTTTCGGATTTATTCAGGCCTGAAAATAAAGAAGTCAAAGAAGGCCATAAGCTGTTTAGTCATGCTTGGGAAAGCAAGCTGCTTAATGGTGATTGTAAGCTGCTCAAAGGCCTAGAAGGTTCTCTCTAGTAAGCTGCTCACAAGCAGCTCAAAGGCCTAGAAGGTTCTCTCTAAAGCAGCTTACAAGCTGCTCAACCAGGCTTGGTGACTGAAATTGAAGCAAGTGGGCCCTCAAAAGGGACTCAAGAGCCAATGAAATGGCTGAAAGGCCTGGAAAATTTCGGCCTTTAACCTTGGTGGGCCCAAGATCTTCTCTCCAGACATTCAAGCAGCTTACAAGCAGCTCAAAAGGCCTGAAGATTCTGCACAGCCAAAATTCCTTTTGCCCTTTTACAATTTTTTATGCAGAAAATGAGAGTTTTTTCAGGCCTCAGCTGATTTCTTGGAGTGAGGAGCAAGGCTTGGATAGGTGGCAATCACTCATTGGAGGAAGTAGAAGCAGCTCAAGCCTAAGCCTTTACACTTGGCAGCCATGCATGAAGGCCTGTGGAAGCAGCTCAAGGCCTGGAACTTCTGCCTATAAATACCAGAGTTGAAGGCCTTGGCAAGGGTCCACGACCATCAAGCCCACAGCTTATCCAATTTATCTTTCAATTGTCTTTACATTTCTAGCAAATGTCTTTATCTTTCATCAAACTAGTCATGCCTAGTTGATATTTTATTTCTTTGTACCAACTTCGTTAAACCGTTAATGAAGTTCTTTTAATTTCATCGCACCTTGTTTCTTTTTCTTTCCATTTTCTAACAACGATTAGGAAATTTTAAGTCCTTATCCCGACAAGGCAAACCACGAACCATATACGGCCTCACCCCTTAGGTCGTACGCAATCGCTCTAGAAGAAGTCAGATCTGAGGCATCCAGGCCTTAGCACGAAATTGGACTGCAATCCAGTCCTGGCACGCCCGCACAAGGCCTAGAACTACACTACTCGCTGTTCCTAGGCCTGTTTTTAAATTTGGAAACAAACAGTAATATGTCTATGGTTAATGAATTTATGTGTTCAACGTCCAAACTATATATGCCTTTTCTTTTTCTTTTTCTTTTTCTTTTTCTTTTTCTTTTTCAGCAAACTATATATGCTTGTTTAATGCAAACTCCGATCTAGTATTCTGTGATCAAGATCTAAAGTAAAGTCCAAATTTTGAATTTTGAAAGCAGAAAGCCCAGCATACTTAGCGTCCTGTAGTAGTGCTTGGCTGTGATTTTATGTGCGAAACATGATTTGTCCACTCTTCTGTCAAGTACAAAAAATTTGTAGCACACATTCATGGTTTGTTTAGTAGGAAAGAAGTACTTTTAGTCAATACTTTTTTTGCCTACATCAATTATTCAATAATATTTCAGGCACTTTGTTTTGAAGTCACGAAATAAAAAACACTTCATATGCAATTCATGTAGTTAAAAAAAAAAAACCATGTAGTCTCTCCATTTTTGAAGTAACTAAAACAATAATTAAATTCAAATATTAGCAAATATAATTTACTGCTCAAAAAGAAGTTCTTAAAAAAGGGCCCTATATGGCAATTTCCTCATTTCTTCCTTCGGCAAAAGTTCGACGAAATCATGAATAAATTTGACATGAAATTCTTCCCCTGATTCGGAAACTAAAAAAAATACTTTTGTGACTTTTACAATGAAAGCTAGGAGCTTGCCTAAAGACATCTTTTAGTCTCTTTTTGTTGAACTGATTCAAGCGCCCAAAGGTAGACTCCGAAAGTCGAAAAGTCACAGGCTATCATTCATCTTGCTAGCATACAAGAAAAAAGGCAATGAGCCCTGAGTGTCTCGCCCGAGCCCAAGCCCGAAGAATTTTGGCCCGGGTTGAAATATACACCCAGTCATAGAGGTACTAATGGGCCATGCTTTGGAAACCCGAGGCACTAGGCTAAGGCCTTTAAAAAAAGGGGAATTTCCGGGTCGGTCCTATGTGGAAGGAGTACATCCTTATGCTCTCTCTCTCTCTTCTGACTTCTCCATATATCACTGGCGTGAGCCAGTGCACAACTTCTATCTTTGACTATAATTTGTTGCTCTCAATATCAAGTATATTGGAGTATTACCTTCTCCTCTCTCTCTCTCTCTCTCTCTCTCTCTCTCTTTATTCCGCCTCTCTCCCAACATTTTCACTTGTTACTCTCATCATCATTTTATAATTTTTTTAACGTAGGCTCTTCTCTTTTTTATTTTTTGCATTATAAATTTAAAAACACAACTAATTAACAGTTAAAATTGGGGTTTAGAGTTTGGGTATTGAAAATATTGCTAATTAACAATTAAAAATTAGCATTACTACTAATTAACAGTTAAAATTAAGATCTTATGGTTTGGGGGATTAAAAATATTGTTAATGAACAATTAAAAGGCAATTACACATTAGCATTACTACTACTAATTAACAGCTAAAATTAGGATTTTAAGATTTTAGGGAATAAAAATACTGCTAACTAACAATTAAAAGACAATTAAAGATTAACATTACTGCTAATTAATAGTTAAAATTAAGATTTTATGGTTTTTGGGATTAAAATTACTGCTAATTAACATTTAAACGGCAATTAAAAATTAATATTACTGCTAATTAACAATTAACAATTAAGATTTTATGGTTTTGGGGATTGAAAATACATTATAAATTCACAACTAACAATATTAATTTTTCTAAAATAAAAAATTATAGTTTATTGAAAAAAATAAAAAATAAAAGCCTACAACAAAAAAAAACTTTTTTTGATATATAATTTTACATTTAATATGGAGCTTGTTTTATATTTTTAAAGATCAAACATGTAAAATCAAAATTAGAAACGTGCAAGAGGAAAAAGTAAGGAAGAGAGAGAGAGGAAGAGCAAAGTCAAACATATTATTAGGTGGCAAAAGAGAAAAATGAAGAAAGAGGTGAACGGAAAAAGATGGAAAGAGAGTGACAGGAGAGAGAGAAAGAGGGAGGTGGGACCGCACATTAAATTCGGCAGGGGATTATGGGGGCGCGTGGGGAGTTTTTTATGGAGGACTTAGTGGAACATTGCACTTATGCGCATGAGACTTGCTGAGCTACAATCTTCAAAAGTAGGACCGGCCTGTCATTTTCTCTTAAAGAAATAGCTTGCGGCCCAAATTTTTTTGGCCTTATAATAAGAGGTCTAAGGAACATACTGAGTATTTTTTGAGTTGAATTTTTTTTGTCCAAAAACCAAACCGAACAAGGCAACTGTAGTTTGTTCAATACTTTCCAGCTTAAATGGAGAAAAGTTATGTTTAATTGGTACAGGTTACATAAAGAGACCTGATAGGGAAACATAAAGATTTAGCCATCCTATATCATTGCCAGCATAATCTGATTCCAAATGACCAATTTTCATTCGAAAGATTTAATAAGTTCATGCGCTGCTGCTGCTACAGCTCCCAACCAAATAAATTTCTTCTATATTGTGTACACCATTACTTAGCAAAAAAGGAAAAAAGTACAGTATTTAACACCTGCAGTTTGGTTGTGTACGTGCGTGAAAATATTCAGAACATCATTCTTGGCGTAACTTTCTTCTGCAGTGATTCGTCTATCCAAATCTCCATCGCCATTTGCACAACAGTTCATCATTTTTTCGCGAAGTTCTGCACCTTTCCATTGACAAAGTCACCCCATAAAAAGCTCCTTCGAATCTTGGCATTAACCTTCTGAACTGGCATGTTAGTAAGAGTGAATTTGATAAGTGTAATCCTACCTGCAATTGATAACCATCTTCTTTGCCGTAAAGACGATACCTTTTCACCGTCTCTATTGCTGGTTCCCCTGTAACTATGTTCCAAAGATTAGCTCCCGAAGATAACCCAAGATATTTAATAGACCATTTCTTGCCCAAATTTTAGAGTTTTCTGCATAGTTCTACAGTAATCTTCTTTATACTAAGTATGCTTCCTGGGTGAATGACCAACTAAAAATTTTTAAAATCATCCCACTATCAACTAGGTGTCAAGTGTGTGACACAGGTTCTTAATAACCTTTGAAGAAATTGTGCTACAGAGATCATCCATGAGAGCATCAATCGTACACTCTGAATTTGCAGGGTATTCCCATGAGTGAGATGCTTAAGGGTTGATCGGATCAACAGAGAATACCAAAGAGTGGCAAAACATGTCAAAGACACCAGAGGCAAAGTCAGATAGGATGAGAGATCAAGCATCCCAGTGGAGAAAAGAGAGGCAGTGGAGTTCCAAAGCTCAAGTGAAAACTGAAAATATCAAGGGTGTTATCTACTAACATGTAATGAGCATCCCCCCAATCTCATATGCATAATTTAAGTGAGCATGTGTTGCTATGTATTGTTGTCTTTTCTTTCAGGAATTTGTTAAGAATTGATATACTAAGTTACAAATGCGGGCGGGCCTGCCAAAATTGTGGTCTTAAAGATACTAAGGGGCAAATTAGAAGGATGAAAACCATACGGGAGTGTCATAGCCATGAGAACCAACTAAACTTCATTCATCATAAGGTATTCGTGGCAAATGGATTAGCCAAACACATGGAGTAACCGAAAAGGATCGAAATTCAGCAATGTCCATACCAGAGGTCAATTGCATGAACAACTTTGAAAGTTCACATGAGAAGATGACAAAAACAACATACAGACTACTAGTTCCTACTTGTGTAGGGTAAAAACCAAGGAAAACCTTGAGTCAAAAGATGCACCAAGCGGCAACCACAGTTTGAAAAGAAGCATCTAGCGTGCTAAGTCCTAACATATAAAGTGGCAAGTTGTAAAACCAGTTTAGAACATATTCAATAATCAATTCGTTCTATGTGGGGAAAAACCAGTTTAGAACATATAAACGCGCATGTAGCAACATAGGATGAAATCGTTAATAGGACGACATGATTCATCTCACTAGGTTATTTCTAATGCATGCATTCCTAATTCGTATATTCTGCAATTAATGGTAAGCTTCATATATTCAATACACCACCATATCTACACAATTTGATGCTAGACAACAAATCTCTGCCTATGCCAACTCATCAAAATCGATGAAATATGAAGTATGAACTCAAAAGATACTGGTTTAATGATTGATTTTTCAGTCGTTAACACATTCATTAGCCTGAACAACAAAGGAACATCCCGTACGTCAATCCTTGTGTCATGATAAATTTATGAGCGGTTAACATTTTTGAATGCTCAACATCAACTTTCCATCATATTTGTTGGGTTATGCATTGCACACAACAAACCAGATTCTAAAAAGGTTGTACACCACAGCACCTTCATTTTCCACATAGCAAACAATGCAACAATCTAACGCCAAGCAAGATTATCAAGACAATATTTCCTCATTATTACCCTGGAAGACACTTCCATTGCATTAATAGCCATCAGTCAACATCATTAGAAGTTCAAGTTAGTCCCATGAGCATCTTGAATCATATCATCAGTCCAGACAGCCCAAATCACAAATAAGTTCCAAATAAATCACCTTTTTCAAATTCTTGATTTCACCTGCCAATTCTTCCAACACCTGGTATATTGCGTGAAAGCAAGGGTGGGAATGATCTTCAGCATTAAAAGAATGCACAGCATTGTTAACTTCAATCCAACTCCAACCAGGTAGCTTCCTAAGCCCACTCTCTCGCATCAACATCTTCACACTAGCTTTTTCATCCCATCTCTTAAGGTGCCCATACATGTTAGACAGGAGAACATAAGTACAGTGCTCCTCAGGCTCTAATTCTATTAAACGGCTTGCTACTTGAGTCGCCATCTCAATATCACCACAACTCCTACAAGCACCCAACAGAGTTTTCCATACCATTGCATCTGGTTCAAATGGCATTGCTTCAAGCAAGGCTTTTGCCTCCTCTAGACGGCCCGCCCGCCCAAGGAGATCGATCCCACAAGCATAATGCTCCATTCTGGGATGAATTCCATAATCAGATTCCATACGTTTTAGAATACTGCAACCTTCTTCTACCAAACCAATGTGGCTACATGCAGTTAAAACTGCCACAAAAGTTATGTGATCCAGTTTTACATTGCTATCTCTCATTACGAAGAACAAGTCCAGTGCTGCTTTACCTTGCCCATGCTGTGCGTACCCGAAAATGATCGAGTTCCAAGTGATTGAGGTGTCTTTAAGGGTAGCTTCGAAGGCCTTTCGAGCATCCTCAATGATCCCACACTTGGAATACATAAAAATCAAGGAGCTTGCTACAAAATCATTCGACTCAAAGCCTAATTGAAGTGCCAAGGCATGAACTTGTTGACCCAATTGGAGGGTTGCCAAATCTGAGCAAGATCTAAGAACAGCCGAAAACACATAGTGATCCGGGTCTAGGGGACACAATTGCAATTTCCGAAATAATTTTAGTGCATGTTCACTCAACCCATATTGTGAGAGTCCGGTCAAAATTGAATTCCAAGAAACATTGTCCTTCAAATCCATGGATTCAAATATCTCTATTGCATCATCCACATAAATTTTAGTTGATTTGAGGTACATACCCATCAACGAATTAGAGATTGGTGTTTGTAGTTCCAACCCACTCTTAATTACCAAAGCATGCAAGGATTTTCCTTGATTTAGATGTGCATCATCAAAACAACCGCTTATTATGCTGGTGTATGTGTAGATGTCTGGTTTGAATCCAAGCTCTTGCATCTCAAGCAAGAGTTCAAAGGCAAGGGCTACTTGGCTATGTGCTAGGTAAGCTGCTAGCATGGAATTCCACGTGACTAAATCTCGGGTACTGCTAGCACTTGCAAACACTTGCTTTGCATCTTCAATGGATCCACACTCTGAATAGGAAGTAATTACAGCATTGCACACAGTGTCGTGAGATTCCAACCCAAGCTTTATGATTTTAGCATGGATTAGCATAGTTAATTCATAAAACTCAGGGTCATCAAGCAATGTCAAAAGCGGAGTGAAGGTCCCATCATCAAGCCTCACACCTTCCCGTTCCATAGACTCTAGTAACAAAAACGAAGTATCGCAATCACGCGCTTTAGCATGCCCTGCAATTAGGGCATTCCATGAGACAGAGTTACGTTCCGGCATACGTTGAAACACCACATAAGCATCCTCAACCCTGTCACACTTGGCATACATGTCCAAAAGAGCACTAGCTGCAAAAACATTTCCCCCATAGCCAGTCTTAACAATGAGTGAATGTGCTTGCAACCCAAGATCAATGCATCCTTTACTAGCAACCCCTTTAAGTACGCTTCCAAAAGTATGACCATCAACCATAAACCCACACCTTCTCATGCTTTTCAGAAGCTCCCAAGCACTCTCTAAATCCCCATAATTTACGTATCCACCGATCATCGTGTTCCACGTAACAGTGTCTCTCCTGGGCATTTCGTCGAACAACTTCAGTGCAGCACCCAACTCTCTGCATTTTGTGTACTTACATAAAATGTTGTTTGCCGTATAAGTATCAGTAATGGTGCCTAGTTTGATTGCCCAGCAATGGGTAGTTGAAACTTTGTACAATGAGGCCACTGAGCTTTCAATGAGTGAATGCAATGGCCTCATTCATAACCCATTTGTACTCCTTAAGAATAACCTGAATTTCTTGTAAATCAACACCCACTGTGATTTTCAAAGAATGAATCTTTTTCAAGATTAGACCATACCCATTTCCTAAAGCTGTTGTTTCGGCAGATCAAAGGCACAAAGATTCATTCTTTTGGCAATTTGATGAGAAGGGGCGGGTAGTACAGTACGTATTCATTGTGAAGTGACGAATGTAGAAAAGGCGTGAAAGTTTGAATTCTAGGGTACTGCTCCAAGTGGAAATGGGTCGGACCAAGTAACACATTCGGGTTTATCTGCGGGTCGGATTCGGTGACATGGATGCGGTTGCGGATGCCAAGTTGCTAATTTGACTTTGGTTTTAAATAAAGGATTGATTTTTGCACCCCAAATTACTAACCGCACTCTAAAAGAGAGGTTATCTTCGCACTCTGTTTTAAAGTGCGGTTAGTAATTTAGGAAGGGAAATTGAAATTCGCGCTGCACTTTTTACTAATGGCGCTTCACTTTGTTCATGAAGTTACTAGTAACTTTACGTTAAAATTAAAACGCCATCAATAAAAAGTGAATTGCGAAAATCAATTTAAGTGCAAAAATCACTAGCCTGAATTTATTACAGATGGTTCCACACGTTTGATAGTCTTTTACTAAGCTCCCTCCGGATTTTAATTTTGATTCTTGAACAAATGGAAGTGCAAGCTGCATATGGAACATGTCACCTCTGTCAGGGAGTCTTTCCGCGTCCACCACACCACTATCTGGAAGGGAATCCACTGCACTTATGCTAGGACAGAAGCTAATGTTCCACCATGTATGAGTGGTGTTAAGAGTATGTTTGATCCCAATAAAGAGCTATGGAAACTCAAATCTCGGCATTACCCAATTAAGTCCGAGATTCCAACCATTGAACCAACATCTTGGTTTTGATAGTATTTAGCATTTGGGAAATGTTGCGGGCCGATAAAGGATGGCACGTTATAATGACATCAAAGCACAAATTTAATCTCCGCATGGGAGTCATCTTTTGAATTTTTTAGAGTCAGAACAAATAGTTTTTTAGAACTAAGTGCTAAACC
The DNA here is from genome assembly GCA_018127125.1 of Rhododendron griersonianum. NCBI lineage: Eukaryota > Viridiplantae > Streptophyta > Magnoliopsida > Ericales > Ericaceae > Rhododendron > Rhododendron griersonianum. The sequence continues at coordinate 48,425,194 of CM030789.1, read as the reverse complement.
ATGACCATCGGATAAAGTTGGCTGTGTCAAAGTTGCGAAAAGAAGAAAATAAAACAAGGAACCAGAAATTATCAACAAGAAGAAAATAGAACAAGGAAAAACAAATTATTCACAACATAGACAAGAGCATCAAGAAAAAATTGAATATCTAATAAGCAACCAGAAATTGCTCCAATTTCACCATTTTGCGTTTTCTTCACCCATTCGTGGCAGAACAAGTTTGTCTAATTTCCCCCTCATCGCCGGTCTTCACTCCGATACTGGAAAGCTTCAAAAAAGACTCTGCCCAACCATCAAAAAACCTGTTCTGGTCATTTGCCAACGCCGCGACTCTCTTCGCGGTCCTCTCATTTTGAACCAAAACCGAGTCCGATTGGAATAAACCCCTGTGGGCTAGGAGTACTTTGAAGTAATTGTTGTCGAATTGGAGGGGTGTTTGGGGATCATTTTTTATTGTAGTGGACGAACTTACCCCTGCTGGGCACTGTTTGGTGAGCTGGTTTGCATAGTCTTTGTCCAGAGATGTGTCAATGAGTGTGAAACTGCCTTTGGGGTCGGCTTTAAATCTGTCCATGAATGCACTGCAATGGGCTGACCCTATGGTGTGGGCTCCTGCAACATTCCAAAACCATGTACATGCATTAGTCTTGTAGAGTTTCTACTATCTGCCTATCAGATAGATAAACAAAAATGGAAGAGGAATGATAGATAAACAAAAATTACGTGTGACAAACTTCTAAAATTCACAAAGGAACTCACGGCGAGTAGTATTTTGGGTGGATCCTATTTACGGGTAGACGGTAGTATTAAAGAGAGGGGTAGACCACGGAACACGATGCCCACGTCAAAATCCAGTGGAGGCAACAGAAGACTCATGCAGCCGACCCTAATTGATTGAGACTTCGGTCCAGTTTGGTTTGGTTTGAAGGCAGGTGTATAGAGTCAGCATGACACATTTCAGGAACAAAAATACTATACACACATAGTTACACCGACATGGATGGGGGCTCGCACACACTCATAGCCTATTTTATGTGCAGTAGCATGGGTGTACGTACTTAAAGAGGAAAGGTATGCCTTTAAAGCATCCAGTACAGGGAAATGGGAGATGCTGCTGTAGAGTGGTGCAATGCGGCCTCATCTCGACAATCGACGGCTCGGATCTTAATTGAGTAATGAACGGTTTAAATTTGTAGGTGCTCAAAGTCGATCCAAACCATCTGTACCGAGATGAACAACAGATCGGTCGCTCTGCACCCGCTTGGCAAGGAGCTGCCAACCAGCATCACCAGGTCCCCATTCCAGTCCCCAAATTAACCCACTTGAAAACAGAATTTCGGTCAATGTGCAAAACAAGGCCTACAATAATTAGTTCCACATGGTGATGCACTGGGAATAGGTTCAAAAAGCATTGATATCATGGTAAAAGGACAAGGACTATACAGAAGCAATATGTTGCCAAAAGTACTGTTTGGCAGAAAGGAGACTGTTTCCATGAAGAGAAAATCTTCTTTACGGAACATGAAGAAGTTACGAAGCTCAATCGTGACCGTCCAAAGTGTTTTTGGACGATCCAGATTGAAAACCAATTATGACCGTTCAAAGTTTTCATTAAAATCTGAACCGTCCAAAATCGAAATGAACCCGCAAGACTGAATAGCTCCGTAAATATCTTGTTTACGGAGGCTCCATGAAAAAGGCACTCTCTTCCATGAATCAAGATATGCTTTAACTTCTAGCTTGAAAGGGTGTGCATGTGTACCTGAAAGGGTAACAAGGTCATCTAAGGACAACCCTTTGGAGGAGAAGATCTTACTCATCTCATCCAGTGAGAAACTTGTGTCTATTATGTTTGGCCTCACATTTGAAGCTGCAGAAACCCTCCCATCTCTCCTCCCCGTCGGAATCTGGATCTCCGGTCCGCCCGTCTACACACATTCCGGCAATCATTAGTAAAACCACCAAACCAAAAATACAAATCCATGACACAAAATCGGATATACGACAACAATACGCTATGCAAGAATGATGCGGTTTCTTGATCGATCGTGATCTTTTCGTTAGTTCAATACTCGCGAAAGTATCGCGGTCACTCATTTGATATGAGGTTTAAACTTACAATTTGTACAGCGTCTCGAGCAGCCAAGGCAAGAATGTCGGCACAAGAAACAGTTTGTGGGCAAAAGATTTCGAGCACTCTCTTCGCCGAGTCTATCACTGGGAACCCTCCAAGAGATGCGTTTGCCGGATCGCTTCTCTCTGTTCCATTTCCTTGTAAAAGCACCGATGCATCACAGCCCTGTTAATTACATGACAAGAACAACTCATTCTAATTAAGCTCTGATCACCGGAATAAAGAAAGGTAAAGATTTTCTCATTCTACTTTTAACATATAAATGCACTTCAAACTCACCATTTAGTGTTTTAAATTACAAGCAACAAAACTCTTTAAACATAATAAAAGATAACTCTCTGACTGCAATTATATAAAAAGACAGGGAAAGCGAGTGGCAAAATCAGCAGCCAAAGATAGTGGGAAAGTTATGTGGGATTTTCGGCTCGATATGTGTTCTCTGTAAACCCCGTCTGGGCCAGATTGATTTCCGCCAGGGCCGTTTTCTGGCTCTCAACTCTCTGAAAATCCAACCTGGGCGGACGACACCCTCTTTTTGGGGAGTGATTTTCACACTCCCCTCTTGATATCAAACCCTTTTTTTGTTTTCTTAAGTGTTAAAAATGTATGGTTTTTTTTTTATTAAAGGCAAAAAATTGGAATGTGGATATAAAGAAGAGGAGGGTGAAAATCATTTCCCAACTTTTTTTGACAACTCAGGTTTTCGGTCCCACTTACACGCATTCACCTCAACTAATCTAGTAGCCTAATTTCACCGCCCGGCCACTTGCGAGGAGCTCAATTAAAACTAGAGCAAATTAAAACTACGTGTGGACTGGCCAAAAGGAGTAATAACATCTGGCAGGTTTCAAAGTCATTCAAACACCTGGGAGGTTTCGAAGTCGTTCTTCCCTACAGTTGCTTCTTTAAACAATGCATGCTTAGAGCATCTCCAACCCATTCTCTATTTCTGACTGTATCTTTCAGTTCATGTTCATGAACCGGAGAGGATCCGCTTTCTTGAAAATACTACATTTACAACATATAAAACTCCATGTAGGTGTTTAGAGCATCTCCAATCCAATACTCCATTTGAGAGTATCAAAATAATATTTTTTACTCATAAAGTGATTATAGAGGAAATTACTATTCATGTTTACACCAACCACAAACCCTCTATTTTTGTCTCTAAAATCACTTTATGGAAAAAAAAAAACCTTTTTTTATACTCTCATGAGGATAAAAATTAAGAAAAGCAAATAAGGACAAAAATATCTTTTAAAAAGGTGAATAGTATTTTAGAGATGGTCCTCTATATGAGCATCTCCAATCCAATACTCTCTTTGAGAGTATCAAAATACTCTATTTTATTCATAAAGTGATTTTATAGGAAATCACTATTCCTATTTACTCCAACCACAAACCCTCTATTTTTCCCTCTAAAATAGAGGAGGCTTGAGAGAATGGGTTGGAAGAGTTCCATACTCTCAAATGGAGGAATAGAGCATGGGTTGAAGATGCTCTAAAGATACAAATGCCATTTTAAAAGGTGAATAGTATTATAGAGGAGATCCTCCATATTTTCTCTCTTCCTCTAAATATGGAGGATCAAAATCTCATCATCTCAAATAGAGGAGGCTTGAGAGGATGGGTTGGAGGAGTTTTATACTCTCAAATGGAGGAATAGAGAATGGGTTGGAGATACTCTTACCCTCTAAATATAGAGTATCAAAATTCAATACTCTCAAATGGAGGAGGGTTGAGAGGATGGGTTGGAGTGCTTTGATACTCTCAAATAGAGATATAGAGTATGGATTGGAGATGCTCTTAGGGCATCCGAACCAGACCCTCTATATTTTGGATCAGTTTACACCTTAAAAAGTCACTTTATTACTTTAGCTACCCACTTTTAAAATAACTACTATATCAGGTTCTTTACTCTCATTCTCCTCTCAATAAATAATCAAATCCACCTCAATTAAATACTCTCCCTTGCCTTAGAGAGAAACAAAAGCAGGAAAGGTATAAAAATGAGAGAGAGAGAGAGGAGTACACAGAGAGAGAGATTGGGAAACAATATAAAAATGAGAAGCAAGTGAACAGTTGCTCGGCTGTCCAAACGAGCAACTGTGGCAATGTTAGAGTTTTTTCAAAGTAGAGAGGAAAGAAGAGAGACTGATGATGCAGGGGGTTTTGGGTGTTTTTTTCCTTTTTGGCTCTTTAATTTAGTTTGATCGAAGAGGGGAGTAAAGAGAGAGATGTGGATGCTCTTAGCCCTCTCTATATTTCTCTCTCCCTCTCTCTCTCTTGAAAACTTGACTAGCTTACCTCAACAAAGCAGTCATGGAAGAGCAAGCGGAGCAGCTTCCCGGGGATTGAAGGGTCCGAGTCAGAAGCTCGCCTGACCGTGTTTTTTACCACTAGTTCGACAGATGGGCACGAAGCTGCGTAGAAGTCCAACGACAGACTAGAAGAACAAGGAAAAGAAGAAGAAAATACAGAGATGAAGATAACAAATGTAAGAAGCTTTTGGAGATGAGGCGTTGGATAACTAACTGTTGGATTTTTCTCCATATGGGGTGCAAGAAGAAAGGATTTTGTTCTCTGTGCACGATTTTCTACTACTTTTCGAACTCACTCAAAATACCAAAGTGAGATAGGAAGGGAGAGAGAAAATTATATCAGTATTGATGGCTACATTTATTCTAGTTGGGTTGGAAGGTAGCAGGAGTTATGGGGTTAGTAATACACACCGACAGTAGTACTGATGTTGGGGGTGGAGAAGATGAGATTGGGGGTGTTTCCGGTAGTGAAAATTTTTTAAATTTTTATTTGTGGTTGAAAAATTGTTAGGTCTTTTCGGTAGTGAATAAGTTGTTAAAAAATGTCAAGTTGTTTTCGATTGGAAAATTTTTTTTGCTGGGCATATGAGTGAAAAAGTTATTGAGTTGGTAAAAAAAAATTTGTTAGTGAAAAAACCAATTGGTAAAATGTCTTAAGTTTTTAGTATTTTTTTGTTAGTGAAAACGAGATGGTAAAATGTGTCAAGTTTTTTGTGGTTTTTGTTAGTAAAAATGGGGCTTGAGATGCTGATAAGAACACTCGTTGACAATGGGAACACAGGTCCTTGTAGTGCGTGATCCGAGCCGTTCATGTCGGCTATCAATGAACGGCTCAAATTTGTACGAGCAACCGAGAGGAAATCTAGATCCTAAATAGGAGTATTATTGCGGATCAAAAAAAAAAAATTAGGAGTATTATTGAGAACGGTTCGAATAGCGCACTATACCACCCTATAGCGACCCCAAGTATTCTTCTTTGTCTAGTATGTAGAGGAACAGTATGATGATTTTCTTGGGCTTCATTTGCTGTCCTATTTTTTCATGTACTTTTCATTCTTGTCTTGTCTAACTAATCAGAACATGAAACTCTCCCCCTTCCAAGCATAAAGTTGTACTGGTAATGAGAAACGCAGTGGTACTGGCTATGTTCGTTTAGATACTTTGGAAATTTTTGTTTTGGTAGTGGGTGAAGAGATAAATAGGGTAATGATTGGAGAAAGGGGTAATGAGTGGAGAGAGATAGAGAGAGAAATGAAATTAATGATTGGAAAAATAGGGTAATGATTGGAGAAAGATGTAGGGTAATGATTGGAAAACAAAGTTAAAACAAAGTAAATATGGGAAACGAACAAGGCCACTGTTTTCCCAACCTTTTTTGTACTTTTCTGGCAATTGAACGAAACCATAAAGTTACCAGAAATCAGGTAGCGAGAACAAGTTTACTACTCTACAAAGGTTGTTCTAGCAAAAGGGAACAAAACAAATCAGGAGATGGAAGATTTGTATACTACGAAAAGAAGAATATCTTACTTCAAAGATTGTTTAGCTAGACACACAGTAAGAACTCATAAGTATATATACCGACTTATTCCACTAGAGAACACAGACAACAGTAAAAGGGGCAATGCTACGGTACACATCCTCTTACCATATGCACCATTATAACCAAACCAATGAAAGTTGTAACTAAACTATTGAGGGGTGTAACTGAAAACTCTCGTTTTTGACACAAGGTGTAGATGCGATGAGCGCGGGCGTGCCAAGACTTGTAGCGCCTAACTTCTTGTGAAGATTCCCGTGAATCTTGACTTCTATCGTATGAGCGATCGTGTGTGACCCAAAGGTTAAAGATCACAGAGCGGTTCGTGGTTTGCCACACGGTTGTGGACTTAATATTTCCTAGTCGTATAGGAAATGGATGTAGAAACGTGAAAACGTAAACTCTATTACACCGGGATAATAAAGTTGGTACAGGAAAGTAAAAGATCCAAACAACTTAAAGAAGTGTGTTTGAATGGGGTTTGAGCACGTAGTACTCGATAATCTACTTTGCTGAAAGTAGTAAAGTGTTTGCTTCGCTGGGAAGGCTTTTTGTTTAAGCGTTAAGCTTGATTGGTGTTGGACCTCTTTTCCTTCTTGAATTCTGCTATTTATAGGCAAAGCAGTATCCTGATTCAGGCCTGAATCCTAAAATCTGTCTTGCTCCAATGGCTGCCATGTGTCCCATGATTTCCCACTTTTTCAGCACATGTGATCATGGACAGTTTTCAGAAGTTGAGAGCAGTTACTAAGATCATGGCTGATGTGGCAACCTCCACTATCCCCCTCTTTATGCTTAGCTTGATACATGGCCAATTGACTTAGTCAATTGGCCTTTGAACTTGAAAGAATGTAACTGCCACATAGCAACCAAATCCCTACAATTGTGGGATGCCTTCAACGGACCAGCTCTGCTCCTTTTCTTCATGGGTCGACCCGTGGGCTGTACCTTGCGGGCCAAATCAACATCTTCCTTATGGGTCCAACCGTGGGCTGCCTTTTGGACCGAACTACACTAATTTAAAACCGTGGGCCACATATTCCTTGGGCCCAAATGGGAAAAAACCCATGGCCCAAGATTCATCCAAGGATTAATTACCCAACTTCGGCCCAATTTAATTAAGGAATTAATAAAAAATCCAATCACGACAAGCCCGATCCGTGGTGCCAAAAACGGGTATAAACAGTAACCAATCCATTGAAAGGCGTAACGAAATCATTGAAAGGCATAACAATTGAAGGAAGTGTTTGGTTACATCTCTCAATAGTTTGGTTACGTCTTTCAATGGTTTCGTTACGCCCCTCAATGATTTAATTACGACTCTCAATTATTTGGTTATAAGGGTGCATATACTACGGGGTGTGTAATTTAGCATTTCTCCAGTAGAATCCCTAATTTCGGCTTTAAAATTTCCTCCTTCAACCCAACAATCAGTCAGCTATAAACACACAGCGACCGGACTGAGCGAGGGGCTGTACGAGTATATAGGGGCAGGGGCCCCACTCAGTTTTGTATGTTCGCATTAATATTTTTTTATGTTTTCATTATACTCAATAAATATATGATAAACTCCAGTAATATTATACGTACTAAATTCTCTTTAATTATGTGAAATTCTCTTTAATTATGTGAGAATTTGTCAGACTGAACACACTCCTTTGTGTTAATCATAAGGTGATGAAATTAAATGTAATCTATGATGAGTAAGACAAACACGTGAACCGTACCCGAATATTAATGAATCTCATGGCATTAGCTTATCCCTGTTTTTCAATATTCCTCAAAGCAATCATGCCCTAAAATTAAATGGTTTGGCCAACACACTTTTAATTCACGAGTCACATGGTAGTAGTATATTTTTGTATGTGTTCCAAACAGTTTCCAACAAAGGGATAACAATTACATCCCCACTGGACTCAAAAGTGCAATGTCTTAACTACCTGTAACAACCCGGATTTTCGGCCATATTTTTTTTTTCTAATTAACCCGTAATTCTTACTATTAATAATTAGTACTAATAAAATTCTTTTCCTTAATAGATATATACCAATATAATTATCTTATCCTATTTATCTTTTTTATTTTTTTTAAATTGCATGCATGTATACAAACTCCTTCCATCTCTCCCTCTCCTATTCCTACTCAATCTCTACTTCCTCCTTGATCCTATTTTTCGTCCATATTCCCGTACATCTCAAAGCCCAAGAGTTAGAGTTTCATTAAAACACAATCTTACCTCCCTCATCAAAATTCTCCTATAAATATCCCATTAATCCGACCCTAGGGCATACCACGCTATTTTCCACACCCCACCAGTCCAGAAGAGAGAGAAAATTCGGAGATTACGAAGCTCCAATCCATGGAGTCTTAGAGAGAGAAAGAAAGAGAGAGAAAAGTGGGTTTGTGTTCTAGAATCCACCGAAACCCAAATCATCCGTTCCAATCTCTTCCCACAACCCCTAGCATCTCCAAACATCATCCAATTCGGCCCCAAAGTCCCCCGTCCATCAAAACCGAAGTCTTCTTCCTCAAATTCAAGTTTCAGTTCGTGATTCAATTCAATCCAAACCAAGGTATTATAATCCCTTCCAACCACTTCTCTAAGTATATTTAGTGTTATTATACTTAACCCAATAGCCCTCGCGGTCCCATGCATCAAAACCGAACCAAAACAAGAAAAAAAATGAAATCTGGGCCGTAACTTGCGGCCGCAATATGCGAACCGCAAGGACCAGACGCGAGTTCGCGGCCGCGAGCCCAGACACAAGGTTGACCGGTCCAACCTCGCGGTTTGGACAGTTTTGTTCCGAATTCATTTTTCGACCTTTCGAACTCGATTTTCAACCCCCCAATCTATTTTTCCTAGACTTCTAACACCTCAAAGATCATAACTTGTTAATTTCATATTTTATTTTATTTTATTATCTATTTATTAGTTATTTATTTGATTTATTGTAAAAAAAACAAACGAAAAATCTTTGCGACCTTCCGAACTCGATTTTTGACCCCCGAACTATTTTTCCTAAACTTATTAAGGGACAGCCCAAAATGGAATACTGGACTGTAATAAAGGGACGGAAGGAGTATCATATTTTTATTTATTTATTTATTTATCTATTTATTTATTTTTATTCGTTATCTTTCAAGATTTTGCAAACGAAAAATTCTTGTGACCATCCGAACAATGTTTTTGACACCCGAACTATTTTTCCTAGCCTTCTCACACCTCAACGATCGTAACTTGTTAATATCATTTTTTTTATTCAATTATCTATTTATTAAATATTTACTTGTTTTCATTCAAAGTTTACAAACGAGAAGTCTTTACGACCTTATAAAATTATGTTATCGATGCCCGAGTTATTTTTTTTAGACTCTTTACATTCCAAGGATGAAACTTCATTAACTTCAAAATATTTTAATTATTAGATAATTGATTATCCATTTATTTTATTTTTGACAACTTTTGTTAATATCTTTACTTAAAATAATTCCGTGACCCTCCGGACTTAATTTCGACACTCGATCCCGTTGCATAGGATCGTAGGAATCTGTTTTAAGGTCATACTAATTATTTCTAATGTTATTACTTATTTACTGAATTTATTATGGTTATTAATCAATCTAACTTCCTAAATAAAATTTATACAAACCTAGACTTATTTTATTTTATTTTTTTAAAAAAACTTTTATTAGATAAAAGTTTATTGCGTTAGTATTAACTTCTTGGTCATACAAGATTAAGGACAACGGCCCATTCATAAAAGGTTACGTGATTTCTATGCTTACTATCTATTTCAATTACCATTGTGATTATTTGTATATTGTTCCGTCTCTTGATTATTGTGCTAGATTAGACCCTAGAGACATGGGATGACTTATGAGTAGGATTTCGTCTAGACTTATTAGACAATGGTTATTTGGGAGAAAGAGATCTCAGAGGATGCCTGCAGACGGATTGTGTGAAGTGATTTGAAACTGGCGGGTAGTCCAGTGATGTGAATTGAAACTGGCGGTTCGTCCAGTGATGATTTAAAACCTGGCGGATAGTCCAGCGATATTTTGATGATAAAACCTGGCGGTGGTCCAGTGATATTTTGCGATGATAAAACCTGGCGGAGGTCCAGCAATATTTTGTGACAGTAAAACCTAGCGAATAGTCCAGAGATGTCTGTAATGATAAAACCTAGCGGAGGTCTAGCGATATTTTGTGACAGTAAAACCTGGCGGATAGTCCAGAGATGTTTTCTGTTGATAAAACCTGGCTGGTGGTCCAACGATATTTTCCGATGATAAAACCTGGAGGTGGTCTAACGATGTCTTGTGATGATAAAACTTGGCGGGTGGTCCAGCGACATTTTATGTTGATAAAATCTGGCAGGTGGTCCAGTGACGTTTTATGTTGATAAAACTTGGTAGGTGGTCCAGTGAAATTTTGTGATGATAGAACTGGTGGGAGTCCAGTAGTAATTTTGATGTGGTGATTAAGATAGGTATACCCTAGTTATGGTCTGGCGTGACTAGCTTTCTCTTGTCGTTAGGATATTGGACAGAAATGAATAAATTCATATGTGATACTTCTATTTTACTTTCCTGCATTGATAATATATGGTTATCTACTAGCTGTAATGTAAGAGGGGTGGTTGGGTTGGATTATACTACGGGGTGAACTCTTTCACTCAGGCACGGATTGGCTGGCATCCATGTCAGATTTTGCAGAAAATCAGGAGGAGACTTAGGACACTGAAGGAGGGCAATACTATCCAGGGATGAATCTGGGGATGGAGACTGAGCCCATAAACGCTTGGGATCCGTATCAAGCCTAGAAGTCGGCTCTGTTATTTTGTCTATTTTATTACCACAAAGACTATTTTTAGTATTTCCACAGTGGTTTGTAATAAATGAATCCTTATGTTGAATTATCTGTTTTAGATTTGAACTTTAATTTAATAAATTTTCTAGAAATTAGTATTTATTGCCTCCGATTTTATTTCCGAAAATCGGGGCGTTACACTACCAGAATTAGAAGTATGAGAACCGAATGAGATTTAGGCTCCGTTTGTTTCGATGTAAAATGTTTTACAATATAAAATATTTTTCATGTAAAATATTTTTTCAAAAAACAAACGGAGCCTTAAAGTAAAACCTTTAGTTGGAAAATATCTAGTCTGCATGATTAGCGTCTGCACCCATAATACTTATTTTACCAAGTTAAACAGTACAAATTTTCATTTGCCAAACCACTTTTTGTGAATGTGCTTGAAAACCACTGGACATTTATGTAAAACTAGTTACAAATCAAAATACCCAAAAAGCTGGCCTACTCAATGAGTGGGTTTATTCAATGAGTAAAGTCTTCGAAATTTATGGTTCAATATTTGAGTCCAAGTCCTCATTGACGCTAAGTACATTCTAATTTATCCCTGTTTAGATGCTGCGTCACATAAGATGTATGTGCGTGCGGAAGCACGAGCATAAAAGCATCTCTAAAAGACATTTCAAACTACTAAAATTTGTGATATTAAGAATTGAGAGTGCGAACGTAATATGAAAGAATTGCGCAAACACACAACATTTTGAAGAATTACGTGACTAACTTAGATGTCTTCGCCTCGGCCTGACAAAGTAGCTAGGAATCGCAAAAACGAAATTTTTTGGGGTGCAAATCACCCTCTCGATCTCCTCGTCAACCGAACACTCTCTTCTCTCTCTCTCTCTCTCAAATTCTAGTTGTCCAAAACACGTTTGGAGTTTTTAAATGGCTCGAGACATCACGTGTCCCATACCTATTTGCACCCAAAAACACAACGGATTCATTTCGAAAAATAACTTACGAAAAATTTAAGAGTAAATCATTTTCATCCAATTAATAGAAAATATTTTACATGTAAAATGTTTTTCTTATTTTTTACACAACTAAACATGAAAAAATAGATATCAAATTCTAACGGTCCAAAACAACTTAGGAGTTTTTGAATGGCTCGAGGCATCACAACAGTCGTCTCAGACCAGGGAGTCAAAAACATCTTTGAACTACTCTCCACAGTTCCAAAAGAGAGCTGTTACTCGCTCCCCCCCCCGTGTCAGGGGGGGTCTGACACGGGACCACCATTTTCCCATTTTACCCCGAGACCCCTCTCCTCCCCTCTCTCTCTCTCTCTCTCTCTCTCTCTCTTATTTTATTTTTTTGTAAATAAAATTTTAAATGCTAATAACTTTTTTCCACATATTTTTTTAAATAAATTTTATATTTATGAAATCTACTCAACGAAACCTATCAAACGAGCCTAATATTGATGGTGAAATAATGTAAAACGAAAAAATTATATTTTTTTCGGCCTAATATCTTTTTTTTTTGTTTTTATTTTTTTGTCCTTCATTTTTTTTAAACTTCTATATTTGAGTTTTCAAATAAATTATGTATGTTGAATTCACTTAAATTTTCTTTATATTTCTCTGAATAGTCAATAATGCAAACTGAAATCAAACTTAATTTAATTATAATTGAGTATATAGAACCAATACATGAACATAAATAAATACACAAATTTAGTCAATATTTCCGCCAAATTGTGGTTGTCGTCCCGGCGGATCTATCTGCATTACTTCGTACCACAATTGGAGGCGTGCTTCATAAGGATGAGCCCATCCTTGTGCTTCATTTGATGCATTTGGCCTCCACCATATGATGATGGGTGGTACAGGGTAATGACGGTATAGAAAAACTTGCACAAAGTGATTGCCATTAACACGGCTAATAGCTATATGTGTGCGCGTTGCTAATGGAACTGGATGGGAGCTCAACGGCAAGTGAGTGAGACAACTCGAAGCAATCATATAGAATGTATGCAGTACAACGTTGTACGTTGATGCAATGACAAGTCCCAATGATATAGAATCCATCCAATGATCCTCTGGTGCCGATGACTGGAATTAACGAAGTCTTTGTAGCACTTGGGGTACATAATTATGTTTTGGATAAAGCTGCCCATACAGGACCCAATTTTGTTCAATCTCTTGGATAAGGTCCTGTCGTACTTGAGCCCATCCATCTTCAGAACCATAGACTTGCGCGGCTATCGCCCTGAAACCACAATGACCGTCGGGTCGAACGTCAACACAGTGGGAAATATAACGCTGATACTGCTGAGGAAATTTCTCAACGAGGTGATCCCTTCCATTGCTCCTTCGCGATATTGGAATACGTGAGGCCGGAGATTCTGAAGTGGATAATGTGAAGGAAGGTATGTGACCTCTACTCTGCTCATCTCTGCCTATAGGTCGACCCCTGTGTTCTGTGTTGTATGCTGGGGGTCGAACTGTGCAACGAGATGGATCTGCCATATCGAGAAACCTGTCCATCATAGACTCTCGACTGTCGGAATCCATTTCATTTAATCTTTCAATAAGCTGGGCTGCCCTGTCAGGTCGTGCTCCTTCGTCAGTATGCCTCTGGGCATGCATGGACAACGTACTCCAGTGAGGGTGGATAGAGCTTAACGGAATTGGTCTGTCCACAGAACTTTCCATGCATTCGAAAACTCGTCCCACCTCGTACCAAGCATAGGCCTGCATTTCTTCAGTACACACTGATTTATGTGCCAAATACAAAGGATGTGTTGTGCGAAGGGGAAACATATTCCAATGGCGCCAAGAAGTGTGAATATATACGCTACTGATTATATAGACGCTACTGTCAAATTTACAACGGGCAACAATCCTCTCAATGCTGCAGATTCAACTTTCAACGACCACTGTCATTGATGGCAGGCTTTCTTCAGGCTTCTGACAAGCAGAAATGCTTTCTTCAGGCTTCCAGTAAAATAGTCAACAATGGCTGGCCGGCTTTCTTCAGGCTTCTTACAAGCAGAAATGCTTTCTTCAGGCTTCCAGTAAAATAGTCAATAATGGCTGACCGGCTCTTTTGAACCACCACCTGCAACTTATCCCAAAAATACAATAACCTATTTTTTGTTATTTTTTTTATTTACGTAATAATGTTTATACTCTATATATTTTTTCCTTTTTTATTTATTTAAAATTATTTTAGTGTTCCGATTTGCAATCCGGTTCAATCGGTGGAAAGATCTTGTTTTTTTTATCATTTTATCTTAAATGATCATAATGAATTTTTGGTTTCGTAGAATCAAATATCTCTTAGAATTCATCAACGAGAGTCCTAGAGTCAAAATTTAATTATGACCATTTAGGATAAAATGATCAAGAAACTAAAATCTTTCCACCAGTTCAAGCGGATTAAAATTTGGAACACTTAATTTTTTAACTATATTTTTTAACATATAAACTGTCTAAAAAGGTTTAAAAAATTACCGATAACCGATTTTTTGTTATTTAATTTATAATGTTTATACTTTGTGTCTTTGTGTCTTTTTTATTTATTTAAAATTATTTTAGTGTTCCGATTTGCAATCCGGTTCAATCGGTGGAAAGATCTTGTTTTTTTTTATCATTTTATCTTAAATGGTCATAATGAATTTTTGGTTTCGTAGAATCAAATATCTCTTAGGGTTCATCAACGAGAGTCCTAGAGTCAAAATTTAATTATGGCCATTTAGGATAAAATGATCAGAAAACTAAAATCTTGGATTGAAATTCGGAACACTTAATTTTTCAACCTATTTAGACCGTTTAAACTACCACAAAAATATAATTTTTCTATTTTACATCATTTAACCATCAATATTAGGTTCGTTTGATAAGTTTCGTTGAGTAGATTTCAAAAATGTAAAATTTATTAAAAAAAAGTATGTGAAAAAAAAATTATTAACATTTAAAATTTTATAAAAAAATTAAATAAGAGAGTGAGAGTGTGCTGAGAGAGAGACGTGGTTGGGGTTGGGGGGGGCGGGGGATTGACACGTGGTCTGGGTTTGGGGGGGGGGGGGGGGGATTAGTAATGGCCGTTCCAAAATTGTGTGGCCATCCCGAGTGCACCACGACTGTAAGCAACAACCTCTCTCTCTCTCTCTCTCTCTCTCTCCCTCCTCTTCCTTTCTTCACCAAAATCAACTCCTCCCTTCCTCCCATTCTCTGTCCAAACCACCATGGCTCTGTTACACCCATTTCTCCCACTCATAAAAACACCCACATTAGCACCAACTCCAAACCCAGTCCTCTCTTTCCTCCACAAATCCCACCACCGACTCAAACCCGTAGGCAGAAAAAACTGGCCCAAACCCCATGCCGTGGCGGAGGTTGGTGGTGGGGTTGCATCAGTTAAAGAAGACGGTGCTGATCAGAGCGTTTTAGTGGGTCCGGCAGGCGAAAGGGTGGTGGCGGAGTACGATTGGACAGAGGAATGGTACCCTTTGTATTTGACGCAAAATGTGCCGGATGATGCCCCTCTGGGTCTCACCGTGTTTGATAAACAGCTTGTCTTGTATCGTGATGGCGACGGCGTGTTCCGGTGTTACGAAGATCGTTGCCCCCATAGGTAATTTACCTGAAAATTTGTAATCTTGGTCTTATGCCTTGTAGGTTGTTTCTTCCTAGCCTGTTCGGTTTGGATTTTGAAGAAGATTTTTGAGAGTAATGAGTGGAGGGAGATAGAGAACCTGGATTAAATAAAATTAATACTGGATTAAATAATTTGTAATCTTGGTCTTATTACTCATCACCCCCTCCCCTGGGATTATATAGTATCCCATATATAGGGATAAAATTAATACTGGATTAAATAATCCCAACAATCAAATAAAAAACTAAATGTGGGATTAGGTGCAGTTAGTCCTATCCTAGGCGCCTAATCCGTGAATCAAATGAGGGTGAATGGTTTCTTATACTTCAGTATTTTAAGCTTTTTAAGGTATTGTCTAGTGGCCTTATAAATTCAATGATACTGTTTTAAATTTTGCATCATGCAATGTTCAAAACAAAAAGAAATTCATCATGCTCTCTCAAGTTTTTAGGATTGAGAGAAAGGAAAAGGAAATAATGTAGCTAATGGAGAATTCATTTCTTTCATTTGGTTAGGTTAGGAAACTGAGAAGAGATTCAATAGATGTTTGTTCACAAAACCTTTACTTTTTGCTCGGAATACGAATTATGGGGGACTGCATTTTTGGCGTTTGAATGCAAGAGTTGGTGAGAGGGACTGCATGCCGATTGGAAGATGTTTTACTACTACTTTTAAGGCCAGTCACTTTTACAGTTTGGCCCTTGATCAACATTCTAACAAGAGCATAGTTTTCAGTTTCTTTTTCCCCTGCAATGTGAAAGGAGGACAAATACTACATATTGAACATTGATAATGATCCCTTTGAATTATTTCAACTTAGTTTTCGACCGTCAATACAAAAGCACCTTAATAGACTACTTCAAGCAATAAAGTTGTGTTTATGAAGTTCAAAAATGTAGCAGTGGTTGGAATTCGTAATGCAAGTCTTTAACTGCAATTTCAGATTGGAATTCAAATTGGATTCTACCGTCGTTAGGGCCAATAATTTGCTGATGAACTTTTGTATTCGGGCAAGATTCCATATCAGAACACCACTTTATGTGGTGAAATGCCCTCTTCAGACTGTTATTGAACAATAGATTTGCAAGTCCTTCTAAATTAGTGGATCCACTGGATTGTTTATTTTCATATTCTGCAGGAAGTTGAAGTTTGAGCACATGAATATAGATCAGAGTGGCCTTTAATGTTAAGGGGAAACCTCTGTTGACATCTAACTGCATTTTTTGTTCGTAGGAATAAAGCGTATTGAAAAAAGGTTCCTGGGATTCCTGCATTTTTGGCCTTTAATGTTAAGGGGGTCCCTGGGATGTATGTATCGTGTCTGATCTTGTGTGTTTTTTACTAAGTTTTGGTGCTCTTAATATCATGAGGAAGTCATGGAATTGTAATTGGAAATCCCACGAAATATGTTAGCCGTTTTTTACATGAAAGTAGCAGCTAAAGAATCCGCACCCGAATAACAGCCTTGTCTGTGAAATTTCTTGATTTAGGTTAGCAAAACTGTCTGAAGGTCAGTTGATCGATGGAAGGCTGGAATGCTTGTACCACGGTTGGCAATTCGAAGGTGAGGGCAAATGTGTAAAGATACCTCAGGTTAGTACACTGCACATTTCCTCTATTATCATTCTTTTTATGCTCAACCATTATATTGTCATGTCTGAAAAATGGATTTGATCAATTTCCTTCACAATCATGTTCTCAACAGCTTCCAGCCAGTGCAAAGATTCCCCAATCAGCTTGTCTAAAAACATATGAAGTGAAAGACTCCCAAGGAGTTGTATGGGTATGGATGTCTCGAAAGACCCCACCAAATCCTAGTAAATTGCCTTGGTTCGAAAACTTTGCCAGGCCGGGGTTTCAAGACACTTCAACAACTCATGAACTTCCTTATGACCATTCCATACTTCTCGAGAACCTTATGGACCCAGCTCATATCCCCATTTCCCATGATAGAACCGATTGGACTGCAAAAAGGGAAGATGCCCAACCTCTACTATTTGAAGTCACTGAAAGAACCGACCGCGGGTTTGCTGGCTGGTGGGGAAAAGAAAAAGATCAATCAAAGCCAAACTTCTTGCGATTTGAAGCACCATGTGTTTTACAAAACAACAGAGAACTTGTCGACAAGAATGGCGAGAAACACTATTTTTCAGGCCTCTTTCTTTGTACACCTTCAGGCCAAGGGAAATCCAATCTCACTGTGAGGTTTGGAAGCACTAAAAGATCCCCGCTTGCAAAATTGTTTCCGAAATGGTACTTCCATCAGAATGGAAGCAAAGTGTTTGAGCAAGATATGGGTTTCCTCTCGTCCCAAAACGAAGTTCTGTTAAAAGAAAAAGTACACCCACAAAAGAATTGTATCTTAATTTGAAGTCATCGGACACGTGGGTTGCAGAATATCGGAAGTGGATGGACAAAGTTGGCCATGGAATGCCTTATCATTTTGGTCACAGCACAATTTCCCTTCCTAAAGAGCCAGCTGTGGTGGAACATGCTCCGGCTGGACTAGTTGCCAGCATTTCTGCCTCTTCTCCGGCAAAAGGAGGAATAGGAACAATGCACGCGCCAAATCTTTCCAACCGGTATTTCCGACACGTGATACATTGTAAGGGATGCAGCAGTGTTGTTAAAGCATTTCAAGCTTGGAAAAACGCTCTCTCTGCCGTCGCTCTTGTATCAACTGCAGTTGCGATTCTTGTATCTGGAAGGCAGTGGAAGACCCTTTTTCTTGTTTGGACTGCCCTGTGTTTGGCTGGGGTCTATGCGTGCTCAACTGCAATCGCGATGAATACAACAAACTTCATTAGGATACACAGAAGACTGTGAGCCACAATGGAACGCTTATCGATTTGGTGAATATTTCTCAGGCGGAATTGAAAGAACGATTCTTACTAATGACAAAGGCGGTTAGGTATTTCCTGAATGCATCTGTTTTCGATACCTATTCGAGTTCTAATAGTAATGTATAGTTGATTGCAAGGTACAACTTTCTATACAAGAGAAGCAAATGACAGTTGTTTCAGATTAATACTCCAGTACTCAATTATACACAGCAAAAGCTTACTCCCTCTGATATAAGAGTGCTTCAAATTGTGCTCTTCTAATTTTTTTTTCCTGAGTAGGCATTTGGAAGCTGTTGGTATTGATCTCTGCATATAAAATAAGTCCACACCACTTAACGCACGAGATATGACCCAAATACATGCTCATAGAGACGTGTTCATTACCCGGGTCACATTAATTGAACGATCACAACCTTATGGGTAATACCGACATCACTCAAGCCTTATTTGACAACATACAATGTTTAATTTTATGATCTATGTAGGCCCACCAACAGAAAATTGCTAACAATCTCCCACTTGGGCTTCTTAGGTCATCCTTATATTAGACATTGTAAACTTTTGAAGCTCAAACTTTTGTTGTCGAAATTTATGAGTCATCTCAAAACAATCTGGTCCATTGAAAACATAAATATACGATCATGGCGGCATTTGCCATATTTATCATGACATGACCCATTCATGGTCACAAATACCTATGTATTCAATGACATAGGTCAAGTACGGATATGTAGCATGGAAAACGCATACAATGTGATCCTTTATCATGTCTGTTTCCAACTGGTCCAACTTTATAACTCAATAGAGTTCTTGTATCATGTATATTTTCAAAACTTCATATATAACCACAATTTGAAAAATACGCAACTTTATTTCAGAATCATCAACAAACCGAAAGTGATCACCACAAATGTCAAATAATCCATAATATGAGTAGCACAACTCCCACTAATGAAATACTTTATTAGGACTAACCACTCCTGCACGAGCTACATGCTCCTTAAACACTTTAGGTGGTAAGCCCTCAGTAAGCGGATTCGCAATCATGAGTTCTGTGCTAATGTATTCAATTGACATAAGATGATTCTGAACTCTTTTCTTAACGACAAGAAACTTTATGTCAATATCCTTTGATAATGACGAACTCTTGTCATTCTTATAATACAATTCAACAGCTTTATTAATTATATTAATTATCACAGTAAATCCTTAGTGGCTTCTCGATGTTACTCACTACATGAAGCCAAGTGATAAAATTCTGCAACCGTATTGGTTTCTTTGTTTTATAGCAAGCAATAACAAACTCGGAGTACGAATATCCAACAATGTTCAAAAAATTAGATTATCCGATATGTGAGCATGTCATTTGCAAATATTAACCAAGCATTCCAGTTGCGCACATTATATCCGAATGCATACAAACTAGAGCACACACATGACTCCCTACTGCTAATGCATAAGGGATGTCTTTCATTTGTTTTCTTTTCAAATCATTCTTTGGGTATTGAAACAAACTCATTGTGCACAACTTTGCATGTCAAATTTACAGAGCACCTTATCGACACACATTAAGAACTCATAAGTCATATATATACCGACTTATTCCGCTATAGAACACAGACAACAGTAAAAGGGGCAATGCTACGGTACACACTCTCGTACCATATGCACCATTATAACCAAACCAATGAAAGTCGTAACTAAATTATTGAGGGGTGTAACCAATCCATTGAAAGGCGTAAGGAAACCATTGAAAGATATAATAATTGAAGGAAGTGTTTGGTTAGGCCTTTCAATGGTTTCGTTACGCCCCTCAATGATTTAGTTACAACTCTCAATGGTTTGGTTATAATGGTACATATAGTACTGGGTGTGTAACGTAGCATTTTCCCAATAAAAGCCCTAATTTCGGCTTTAAAATTTCCTCTTTCAACCCAACAATCAGTCAGCTATAAACACACAACGACCGGACTGAGCGAGGGGCTGTACGTATACCTTGCCCTACTCAATTTTGTATGTTCGCATTAATATTTTTGGCTAGTGATTTTGCCACACCCTTTTTTGTTATTGCCACACCCCTGCAGTGTATTTTTTGGTGCAAAAATACACTGCAGTGGTGTGGCAAATAACAAAAAAGGGTGTGGCAATATCATTTCCCATATATTTTTTATGTTTTCATTATACTCAATAAATATACTATGATAAATGGTTTGGCCAACACACTTTTAATTCGCGAGTCACATGGTAGTATATTTTTGTATGTGCTCCAAACAGTTTCCAACAAAGGGATAAAACAATAGGGAAAATTACCCACAGGCGGCGTGGACTGAGGTTAATTACCACTTTCATGGTGTGAAGTCTCCAAATTACCAAGACATGGCACCTGCAAATAATATCACCAATACATGGTATGGGGTAATAAGCATGATGAGACTGGACAAATTTGCCCTTTGTCCAAGACGACATCGTTCAAAGCCTTACCATGTGTTTGTGATTTGTAACGGCGTTGTTTGCCTTCAGTGAATACTGAATACCAGAACACGTTCTTTCTCTCTCTCTCTCTCACCTCCTCCATCGTTCCATATCCCAAAAATCTCCACGAAACCCTAGCTTCCTGTCTCTCTACGTCACCTCCTCCTTCCCTTTGTGTACATGTTGTTCCCGCCTTCGAAGTTGTTGCACCCTTCTCAAGATCTAGGGTTTGTACGATCGTATATTGAAGGAGTCGACTACAACAACGATCAGCAGTCGAAGGAGTCACAGTCCCCTACGACAACAATCGAACAACTAATTTAGGTAAATCAGTTTCCTTACCTGCATCTAATGTTTGGTCAACACTGTAATGTTACGTAATGAGTAAATTCATGGAATTTCGTTTCGATTCAAGGGAAAAAAGGGGGAAAAAATGGATTTCCAAAAATTTTGTTCGAAGTTCAAACTCTCTTTGTTTATTGATCTTGCTCATGTTTAACCACTCTCTGGCTTCCACGTACATCTTGCTTCCGGGTTTTAATTCCAAAATCTGGTGGAGATTTGGGTGATTGATCAGAAGAGAAGGCATTGGGTGGAATTGGGGGAATTTGAATGTTAAGCTTTGATCCAATAACACCTCTTCTATGAGAGTAAATTTCATCAATCAGTCAGTTGACAAGAGCAACAACACCAATGCTCTTCGGGTCCAACTTTTCCTATGGGTGTTTGTTTCCTGGGAAAATGTTGCGGGGTTTTGGTTTGGACTAGTTTTTCTCATACCCAAAAGGTTGGTCGATTGATATGGTAGTGAATGGTTCAGTGTCAAAAATTGAAGTAGGCTCATTGTGTGAGTATCAACCGTCGCCTACGGCATGTTTTAATCTATTTTTTTATTAGATGGGAGACTGTAATGGTATTATTTGATCCTTATGTTAAAAAACTTGGTCTGTACCCATTTTTTTGTTGCTCTGCACCTCCAAATTAGAGGTGCTGAAACTGTTAATAGGTTGCTGAAAAACTGCTGTTGGGATGCTGAAAATCGCTTAAATTACTGCTGGAAATCACTAGAAAGTGCAGGAAATATGTGTTTAAGTGCAGGAAATTGATAGTGAAGGCTGAAAATATGATTTAGAGGCATAGAACACCCCTTAGGGTGCTGTAATTGAACTCAAATGGCTGAAACTGGTCATGTTTGCCTAGAATATGGCTGTGAGAATTGGAACTCAGGTTCATAATGTTGAGAATTGAAAAACAGTTGCTAGACTTGGTTAAAGTTAGTGCTTCTATTGCTATATTTGGTTAAGGAGTATAAGCAAGTAGTTGCTAAAATTCGTTCTTATGAGTATTCCCATATTAATACTCACATGTTTGGTTACGTATGATGAATGTTAGGTTCAGAAGCGACGACAAGTACCGCGACTCCACGTAGGGAGTGAGCTTGTGGTGGTTTTCCTTTTTGTTGGAGACCGAGGTGAGTGTTCGATTCATAGATGTTTTTCGATTGAATTGAACTTGTGATATTGAACTGACTTTGTGTCGATGAGCAATAATGGCTAATGGCCGGACTTAGTGTCGTGCTCCTGACTTCGTGTCGAATCAATGGCTTTATGCCAAAATTATGACTTTGTGTCGAGCTAGTGACTTTGTGTCGAATTAAAGACTGTGTCGATTATTTGCTTTATGCTTAATTAATGGTGAACTTGGATTTATTGTTTCCATTGAATAGCATCCATGTCTCATATACATTTATTTTGATATCGTTTCGGGTTCCAGTTTTGCAGGTATAGGTCGGTGTCCTCTACAGGTCGCGTTTTGCGTTTTGTGACTTGCTCGAGGAGTGCATGGTTGAGGCCTATGGGAGTCTTTGTCTCCCGGCCCATAGATGATTTTTGCCTAGTTTAATTTTTGGATAATAGTTGGTTATGTAAAGTTTTATTTTTGACAGACTTCCGCTATAGTTTGTAAATGACAGTTATTTTGAGATGTAAATAAAATGTGGTTGTTGAACTCCAGTTTTTTTTTGGTTATTCTTGGATTTGCCAGCTGGTTGTCGTTGGGTGGTTGTTGCGTGTCGTGTCGGGATAGGCTGATGAGGTGCTATTCCGGAACGGGGCGTGACAAAAGGACTTGGGTATGCATACAAGAATGTGCATTTTTTTCCAAAATGCCAAAATCAGCTGAAATTTATAAATTTAAGGTGACTGTATCTAAGAATGTGTATCTTTAACGATACAAAATTTACATTCTACAAACCATAATAGATTGGGATGGGGGAATTGCTTGGTGCTGTTGTGTGAAAGCCGAGTCTGCCAAGCGAAAGCGCACCAGTCCAAGAGCTGAGCTGTTAATTGTAACACACTTTAGTTAGTTTAAAAGTTTGCAGTTCAATTGACTAATGATCTGATGTATTTGCAGGTTTGGAACCATTTCTACCGTACAAGGATCTAATACATTGAAGCAATCAGAGGAGCACAAGAGAAAGGCTAGAGCAGAGAGGTTTGGTTATGCAATCCTCGTCGTTTCATTACAGAGGACATTCTTCTTTTTTTTGTTTTTTCTTTTGATGTATATATTACGCTTTTCAGCTGTTTTTTTATACTGCTTTATGCGTTTCAGGTTTGGGCTTGCACAGTCTGTGACTGCTGATGAGGAGGCAAAGAAGAAAGCTAGGCTTTCCAGGTTTGGAGCAGTCCCAGCAGTACCCAAGGCAAATGCACAGGAAGAGGACAAAAAGAAAGCTAGGGCACTAAGGTGTGCACCACTCTCACATCTCTACTCCTTTTACTAGTATCTCTCTCTCCATTCCTCGTCCCCACTCTGCATCTTCTCATTTCAAAACTCTCTCTCTCTCCCATTCCTCTTCCCCACACTGAAAGCTACGGCACTCAGTGTACGTACATGTTAAACATAGAACCTACCTAAGTGAGTTGTAGAATTATAGGAGGAGCACAAGAGAAAGGCTAGAGTAGTCTTTGAATCTTTGCTACATAGTACATAGCAACCTTTTCCATCCTTTTGATCTCTTTAAATCATCATTCGGCATTGACTCTCTGCACCATATACTAACAATTCCTAATTCTTTATTTCTATATTTGTTCTCATGCATGTGCATTGTGTAGTTGCAAGTTGTGCTGTTAGGTAATGTATTTTCTTTTTAAAGTTGGTGTTCTTATGGAACGTGGTATCATCCAACATCATTGACTGTGAGAACTTTTAGTCTTTGTTTGGTGAAGTTATCTGTTGTTTTTCCTCCCTTCGGTAAGTGTGTAAGGCTACCGTCTAGTTTGGAGTAGTTTTAGTTTCAATCGGCGGGGAGTACCTTATTCTGGTAGTTATGGGTTCAACAGTCCAACTGTCATAGCTGGATAATGGTATGTGAAGATTATGACTACGATTGGCATTCTTGGTGGGTACACATTTTACCGAACGGAAATCATGGATACCAATCCTAATGTTCACTGTTTAGAAAGTGTGTTATGAGTTTGCTGTCACTTGTTAGAGAATGCTAATGGTTGGCTCTGATTTTTTGCATGTGGAACTGAACAATGGATGTAGCTATCAATTCTATTTTTTGCTGAACAATGATTTTTTGCTGCCAAACACAGTTAAGCTACTAATTTGGCAAACAGAACCATGTTCAAAGAATACTTCACATACATCATCTAATACAGTAGGGAGAATCTGGTCTTCTCAATTGGGGTGCTTCTATTGATTGCAAGTTTTGATTCCCAATCATCTTTCTTTCCCTTGTTCTTTCAGTGTCTTTCTCTACCATATATTTTGATGGTTCTTGCTAGTTCATTAAACACTACAACAAATTGTACTTTTGATAGCTTTGAGTTATGAGTGGTTTAGTGGAGATTCTTATGAATGCTCTACTATTATTATACCTAGCTATTAGCCTTGAAAAGGAAAAGGGATAAAGGCACCAATAGAAAGTACCAACACCAATCCTTATCTGTTATTCCTGTATGTATGTTTACCACCGATGTAGTTAAGTGGATATTGTGTTCAATTCCACCTTGTATTGACCTTAACAAAATATTACATTTTCTACAATTCCAAATGCAGTGACGACCATATCAAAAAAGCTAGAAAGGCAGAAACTGGTCCGAGGTTTTTTGTATCAAAAGTTAGAGTTAATGCAGTTCTAACTCGTAAACTTTATGATATTTAAACTTCAGTGGACTGCTAGAGTGTTATTTTTCTCCCATTGGACTGCTCTTCTTTACATAAGGGTTGCAAAGTTCTATTTTTATTTTCTCATTATCTTGAGCTTTGATCAAGTTGGATTATTTTTTATTATTGCTTTGAATAGGACAGTGCATGCTTGTGTTCTTGCCATGTTATCTCATAGTGTTGGCCATTGTTACTAGCTTCTTATTTTTTTGAACGGTTAATGTTATGTACTAAGTCTTCTTTCTTGTAATTTTATAGGTCGATTGGTTGAAAGAGAAGATTGATACTTTATCCCTTTTGCCGAAGATGGTGATATGATCATGTGCTAGTGTCGGTTGGGCATTGTTCAAGCCTTTTCCTTGATGCATATTACTTCTTGCCGTCACACCTTGTAGTCCACTTTTGGATATATATGTTTAAGGGTGGGCCTGGAGTCCATTGAATTTCCTTCATTTTAAAGTTAACATGTATAGTATCTGATGTTGATGAAGTACAATTTTATTTTTGGTTTTGTATGGAATGTTGTGACTATATTGCTACTGAATGGGTATTAATTAGATTATCCAGTTCTTTTTCTATGAGCTTAGTTGGAATGATATCAATGATTCAATGTTAGTTGGACCTGCTACGTTTTGAAGCTTATATTGGCTTTTGAATGTGAAAGTTCTGAAGGTGCATGGAGTTCATTTACTGCAAGTTAGCTCTCATTTAATGTGGTCCTTTAGTTGGACTATTTCTTGTTAATGCTTGATGTCAATCTGGGCTACAATTAGCCTTTTGTCATGTGTCTCCTTTCCCTCTTTCTAGAGGGGATTGAAATATTCGTTAATTAGATCTTTTAGCGCTGTGTAGCCTTTTGGCATAGGCGTACTCATATTTATTGTAATTTTTTATTTTGTTTTGTGTTCCTCCTAGGATATGCACCTTGTAGGCCGTATATTCGCTTAGGCTTTTTTTTTTCTTATTTCAAGGTGGTTTATCCAAAAGAAAATATTAAATTGAGAAATGGTAAAGTTCCATCTGGTAAGGACAAAATATGAGTAATCATGAGTAATATTCAATTGAGAAGCACGACGGTTGAGAGGTACAAGGTACAACAATTTAACATAACATCCACCTAACTAAACATGAGTAATATTCGCTTGGTCTTGGTCTTGAAATAACCACCACCTAACTTTCAACACTTACCACTTGTTCAAAAATATGACATGCACTTTATACAACAAACATATGGTCCACAAAGACATACAAGTTGGTGGTTCTTTGAAGACCAAGACCAAGTCCATATTGCAAAATGACTACACCCTATGTCTGTATGGACCACATATTTATTGTATAAAGAGCACATCATATTTTTTGGCAAGTGATAAGCGTGGAAAGTTGGTGGTTCTTTGAAAACCAAGACCAAGTCCATATTGCAAAAAGACTACACCCTATGTCTGTATGGACCACATGTTTATTGTATAAAGAGCACGTCATATTTTTGGACAAGTGATAAGCGTGGAAAGTTGGTGGTTCTTTGAATACCAAGACCAAGTCCATATTGCAAAAAAACTACACCATATGTCTGTATGGACCACATGTTTATTGTATAAAGATCACGTCATATTTTTGGGCAAGTGATAAGCGTGGAAAGTTGTTGATTCTTTGAAGACCAAGTCCATATTGCAAAAAGACTACACCATATGTTTGTATGGATCACATATTTATTGTATAAAGAGCACGTCATATTTTTGAGCAAGTGATAAGCGTGGAAAGTTGGTGGTTCTTTGAAAACCAAGACCAAGTCCATATTGCAAAAACACTACACCCTATGTCTGTATGGACCACATGTTTATTGTATAAAGAGCACGTCATATTTTTGGATAAGTGATAAGCGTGGAAAGTTGGTGGTTCTTTGAAGACCAAGACCAAGACCAAGTCCATATTGCAAAAAAACTACACCCTATGTCTGTATGGACCACATGTTTATTGTATAAAAAGCACGTCATATTTTTGGGCAAGTGATAAGTGTGGAAAGTTGGTGGTTTTTTCAAGACTAAGACCAAGTCCATATTGCAAAAAGACTACACCCTATGTCTGTATGGACCACATGTTTATTGTATAAAAAGCACGTCATATTTTTGGGCAAGTGATAAGCGTGGAAAGCTGTTGATTCTTTGAAGACCAAGTCCATATTGCAAAAATACTACACCCTATGTCTGTATGGACCACATGTTTTTTGTATAAAGAGCACATGACCAGAAGGATCCCAAAGGCCTTTTAAAGCACTAATAACAAGTAAATGACTACAATTCTAAAAACAGAAAGCTATAAACTGGTTTTGATCAATGAAACAAGGTGATAAAATGCAAAGGAAAGTAGAAAATGGTTGATCAATGATCCCCACGCCAGTATTGCACGTACTGTCATAATTGGCGTATGGCTCTATGGTACTGGCGTGCGCCACTAATGATCCCACACGATCCTTGAAACCTTGCCAGTATTAGGGCCAAGACTGGTATAGATTACCAGCCTTGACCCTGCCAGCCTACTCAGGGGTCAGAACAGAAAGCTTACAAAAGGTGGTATACCTTTGTTTTTGAGTTTGGAGGAGTGTTTTGAGCTTGAACTCGGGGTTTGATAGATGAATGGTGAATGTAAGGGTGTTGTAGACTGTGGGATGATGTTTCCTTGCCTAAACCTTCAATGGATGAAAGGTAAGCAAGAAAACAAGAGAGAGAGAGAGAGAGAGAGAGGGCTTGGAAGCTCTTAATGGTGGTTAACCCCTTGCATATGAATGCAAGGGGAGTATTTATAGGCAAGAGGACAACTGAAGGGGCTGGTAATCAGTTGGGTTAAGGGCTGGTTGGGTTTGGAGGGAGCCTCCCATGCATTATTTAATGCATGGGACTTGGGTTGAAAGGTGGTGTAGGAGAGAGGGGGAGACAGCCTGCCCGTCCAAAATGATCATGGAACTGTAGATTACGTCAGGGTGGGCTCAAAAGTCTCTTGCACGTGGCTGAATAAAGTTGATTTGACTGGATTTGACTGGCGTACGCCATATATGTACTTGCGTGCGCCAGTGGCAACTGGGTCAACGGTCGATGACTGACACATGGCAATCCACCAGCGCACGCCAACGCAGTACCAACGTACGCATGTAGGGTTTTGCTGAGGCCATTGTAGACACCCCAATTTGGACTCGTCGAATTTCCTTGATTTGTGGCCCTGAGGCTCCCCGATGATGAATTTGGATCGAGACAAGCCTTGTACCAATCGAGACTTTGCTCCTTGAAGGATTTGAAAAGGAAACAAAATGGTCAAAATCATTCCCAAACTGATTTTCAAAACAACTGGCCTGGTTCACTCTCGAGCGCTCGAGTCTTTTGTGTTGCCCAATGGATGGCAGGATCACCCACTATCCATGCAACCCATCATTACCACCATCTTGAGCCGGCTGATGTTCAGTCAACACTCAACCTCTGGTGGCAGAAGATCAGGCCAGAAGATTTTTCTTCTTAAAAAAACATTTTATTCAAATCTATTTCATTTCAAAACTATAGGTTATTTTGGCCTATAAATAGAAACTGTTTTCAACTGAAAAGGGGGGGAACGAAATTTCTCTCTCTAAACCCCTCTCCTCTCTCTTGCTCAAGGCAAAAATCTTCAAATACAAACTTGTTCTTCAACCTTCAAACTCAAAAGGTTTTCAAAAATCACCAAGCAAAAGGGTAGTAAGTTAGAACATTCCAAGCTTCTGATTTCTGGTGTTCTTTTCTCTGCACCAATTTTGTAAAGTCATTCAAGTAGCTAAGTTCAAAGCAAATGTAGAAATCTTTCTACTTTGATCTCAAAAACAAAGAGGTTGTTTTTCCCTTCTGAGGGGGTCTCTCAGCCTGTCCCAGTCTTTAATACTGGGTGCAAGGTTGGGAGACCTCAGTGTGAAAGACAAGAGCAAAGGGTGCACAAAAAAATGTTTTCTTAAAACCCATACTAGAAACACTCTCGAGCGCTCGGGACTGTTTCCAGTCCCATGCATGACACTTTGGTACACAACAGGCTGGGGATGAGGTGCATCCTAAGATAAATTGGTTTCATCATGACATGCATGCTTATTGTGGTGATTGTCATATTTTTTGGCAAGTGATAAGTGAAAAGTTAGGTGCTGATTTTTTCAAGACCAAGACCAAGTCTATATTGCTCAAAGACTACATTTTATATCTGTGTGTACCACATGTTTATTGTATAAAGAGCAAGTCATATTTTTTGGGAAGTGATAAGTGTGAAAAGTTAGGTGACGGTTCTTTCAAGACCAAGTCCATATTACCCAAAGACTACAATCTATGTCTGTGTGGATCACATGTTTGTTGTATAAAGAGTAAGTCATATTTTTTGACAAGTGATAAGTGAAAAGTTAGGTGGTGATTTTTTCAAGACCAAGTCCATATTGCCAAAAGACTACACTCTTTGTTTGTGTGGACCACATGTTTATTGTATAAAGAGCAAGTCATATTTTTTGGGAAGTGATAAGTGTGAAAAGTTAGGTGACGGTTCCTTCAAGACCAAGGCCAAGTCCATATTGCCAAAAGACTACACTTTTTGTCTGTGTGGACCACATGTTTATTGTATAAAGAGCAAGTCATATTTTTTGGCAAGTGATAAGTGAAAAATTAGGTGGTGGTTGTTTCAAAACCAAGACCAAGTACATATTGCCCAAAGACTACAATCTATGTCTGTGTGAATCACATGTTTGTTGTATAAAGAGTAAGTCATATTTTTTGGCAAGTAATAAGTGAAAAGTTAGGTGGTGATTTTTTCAAGACCAAGACCTAGTCCATATTGCTCAAAGACTACACTATATATCTGTGTGAACCACATGTTTATTGTATAAAGAGCGAGTCATATTTTTTGGGAAGTGATAAGTGTGAAAAGTTAGGTGACGGTTCCTTCAAGACCAAGACCAAGTCCATATTGCCAAAAGACTACACTTTTTGTTTGTGTAGACCACATGTTTATTGTATAAAGAGCACATCATATTTTTTGACAAGTGGTAAGCGTGGAAAGTTAGTTGGTGGCTCTTTGAAGCTCAAGACCAAGTCCATATTGCAAAAGACTACACTGTATGTCTGTGTGGACCACATGTTTATTGTATAAAGAGCACGTCATATTTTTTGGGAAGTGATAAATGTGAAAAGTTAGGTGGTGGTTCCTTCAAGACCAAGACCAAGACCAAGTCCATATTGCTAAAAGACTACACTCTATATTTGTGTGGACCACATGTTTATTGTATAAAGAACAAGTCATATTTTTTGACAAGTGATAAGTAAAAAGTTAGGTGGTGGTTCTTTGAAAACCAGGACCAAGTCCATATTGCCAAAAGACTACACTCTATGTCTGTGTGGACCACATGTTTATTGTATAAAGAGCACGTCATATTTTTTGTGAAGTGATAAGTGTGAAAAGTTAGGTAGTGGTTCCTTCAAGACCAAAACCAAGTTCATATTGCCAAAAGACTACACTCTATGTCTCTGTGGACCACATGTTTATTGTATAAAGAGTAAGTCATATTTTTTGGCAAGTGATAAGTGAAAAGTTAGGTGGTGGTTCTTTCAAAACCAAGACCAAGTCCATATTGCCAAAAGGCTACACTCTATGTCTGTGTGGACCATATGTTTATTGTATAAAGAGCACGTCATATTTTTTGGGAGGTGATAAGTGTGAAAAGTTAGATGGTGGTTTCTTCAAGACCAAGACCAAGTCCATATTGCAAAAGACTACACTCTGTGTCTGTGTGGACCACATGTTTATTGTATAAAGAGCAAGTCATTTTCTTTGGCAAGTGATAAGTGTGAAAAATTAGGTGGTGGTTCTTTGAAGACAAAAACCAAGTCCATATTTCTAAAAGACAACACTCTATGTCTTTGTGGACCATATGTTTCTTGTATAAAAAGCACATCATAGTTTTTGGCAAGTGGTAAGCGTTGAAAGTTAGGTGGAGATTTTTTCAAGACCAATACCAAGTCCATATTGCTAAAAGACTACACTGTATGTATTTGTGGACCATATCTTTATTGTATAAAGACCACATCATTTTTTTTTGGCAAGTGATAAGTGTGAAAAGTTATAATTAATAACTTGGTGTTTTATATACATTTGTTGGGTAATCCATCATTAGTATGGGAGGTTTGGAGAAAAATCATGAAAATAGTGTCATGGATAGTTACATCGACTTCCCCTAAAGTTCGCCAACATCTTATTTATATAAGTGGGAAACAAAAGTGCCAACATCTTGTTTATATAAGTGGGGAGCTAAAGTGGTATCATGGATAGTTACATCGACTTCCCCGCCAGTTCGCCAATATCTTGTTTATATCATATGTGTCCATATGTTGTTGGAGTCGCCTTCATCAAGGGAAGATGGCACTGGTGGATTCCAATTGTGACACAACACTGAACAGCTCCCCCAAAGAGCTCGACATTAAAGATTTCCATTGCTGAGATGGTCCTATGAAAGATATATTATGTACGTTTAACCACCACCACTACTATTGCGATAACTTGAATACCATTTCATACAAAAAATAACCAAAAATGTCCCAATGACTACTCATTCCTTGGTATCAACAAACTAATAAGTCAGTATCATAAAAATGAAAATGTTAATGCATTTTCACCATAAATTGCATCGAAAATTCCAAGTATTTAGAAAAGAACTCTATACATGTAGTGATTAAAAAAAAAAGAAAAAAACTAATGCACATCTCTTCGTAGCTAAAAGAAAGTTTTCTACTAAAAAACAATAAGTGCTAGAGAATGATGAACACTGAATTGACAACCCTTCAACTCTTAAAATCAGACTTGATCTTCACGTTGCGTATCCCTTTCTCTAGAATAATATTCAGTCATCTATAGATTGGTCACAGCTCAACTTCCGACTACTGGTACAATTAGCCTTCCCATAGAAACCAAGTGTCCAATTTCCTTGACCATCTCTGAATACTCCACCGAAACCTGCCTTATTGTTGCTCCCATAAAAGCATCCATCAGTATTCAACTTTATCTCACCTGCGGAAGGGAAATTCCAGTAAGTTAGACAGCCACAAGCAGACCTGAGTTGGTAGAGGAGCCTTAAATGCATCAGAAATATCCTTGGCATAGGGTCAACACAATCTTGTAACACTTAGATGTTGTAAATCTTTAGGACTTTCATTGCGGAGTGGAGAAAAACTCATGGGAACAATACCCCTATGAGCTCTCATGCTCTCAGATCATTAGTAGGAATGTGTGCACAAAAAAGCACGGCAAGATAACGACAAATGGATCATAAATTGGCCATAAAAATCCAACAAAGATTCCAAACATTTGGAAACCCAATTTTCCTATAAACCTAATTGATGAAGTAAACCATCAATACACATGGACTTATTCATGATAAGCGTGTTCAGGGTCAATCTAGGGAAAGTACGATAAAGTCAGGAAAGCAAATATAGTTTTGCAGTGAAAGAGCAATTATAGTAGGCATAAAAGGGCCTGCAAAGGGAGGTGCTATTGTTGACAAATGGTGAAATGTCATTCAAATTACTCAAGTGACATAATAGGGCCGTGAAGATTTTAAACAAGATGCGAGTTTTACAACCAATTGAACCCAGAAGTCTAAAGATGTGGTAATCTTATCATGGTATGAAATTTATTTGCAACTAGGGAGGCTATGATCAATCACTTGCTTGAAAACTCACCAGCAGTGAGAAGGAGAACTCCTTGCCTCTTAATACAAGCTTAAAAGACCTGCTTTCCACTCCAATCTTCTCCAACCATACATCAAAAATCGAATATAAGAGAGGTAAAAGCAATTCCTTTGGAATGGGAATTACAATAGTATAAGAAAGCTTACCACTTTTTTTGGTTTCCTGCATCCACAAACAACCATAGTATTTCAAAGTGGGGGCTGTGGCCCAGAGCTCAAAAACTTAAGTAACGCAGTAATGTCAGAACAAACAGAATAGCTTTACCTAACAGAATGAGAAACAAGTTGGATGGGCATTGTAGTCCACAAGGTTATGAAAGCTAGGGAAGGCCTACAACTTCTTTGAGCTTCCCTCTGATGATTTGTATATCCGGAATGCGGCGATGCACATGGTGGCGTTTCCTATTACTGTCAATGCTGCTTGGAGAGCCACCAGTATCTACAATTCCACCAAAACCAGGGCCATTTACGATGTTAACTTAGAAACAACAAGAGCATCTCCAACGGGAAATTTCAAATCCCACGTGGCAAAGCAACAACCATTTTTGAAGCCAACACCAACTCCAAGCCTCCAACTCAACTGCCATTTGAAAGGCCAAATCGCACGTGGATTTGGTATGACCTTCACTCAGGCCATTTTTAAGGCAATGTCAAATCTCTTTTTGCTAGAAAAGTTGACCATTTAAGAACAAAACCTCTAATAATCCAGCAACCACGATGGAGACTTTGTACCTGAAGAGCCTTGGAGTTATAAAAGAAATGCCATATGCATGCACAAAATGCTCCGCCAAGCAATGGTACCTGAATAAATGAACCAAACATAAGAAATGAGCTTTCGATCAAGATGGACTTAATGAAAGCCTTTGATTCAGTGGATTGGGAGTTTCTGCTGGAAATGACGAGGGTTATGGAATTTCCTAGTCAGTTCATTCAGTGGTTTCATACTTGCATTACATGTCCTATTTCTCAGTGGTAATCAAAGGGGAGCTAGTGGTGATTTTTCGAGGGGAAAGAGCACTGAAGTAGGGGGACCCTCTGTCTCCATACCTTTTCGTGTTAGTCATGGAGGGGTTTACCTCCCTTCTCCAGTACACTATTGGTCAGAATGGGGACTTTGTTTTACATCCCAACTTCAGAAGTTTGAATATCACCCATTTGATTTTTGCATGTGGCTTGTTTGTTCTGTCTGGGGGTGAGTTCAAATCCTCTCAGTTAATTGCAGATGCCTTATCTGACTTCCATTTGTTTATGGCCTAAAGCCTAACATACAGAAAAGCTCCATCTTCTCAGGGGTTGATGATGCTACTAAAGTTTGTCTAGGAAGCATTCTGCCAACTCCTGAAGGAAGCCTTCCAGTGAAATATCTTGGGTTACCTCTAATCTCATCTAGACTCAAAGCTGCAGACTGTTATCAAGAGACAGAGAAGATTCTGGGTAGGATTCAGTCTTAGTCTAATCATACCCTATCTAATGGGGCAGAGCTTAACTAGTGAGGTCAATAATCTTTAGTATTCAGGTCTACTGGTCCACCATTTTCATTCTGCCTCAAAGAGTTATCCACGATATTGAAAAGTTGATAAGGTCTTTCCTCTGGAATGGTCCTGATCTCAAGACTTCTAGTGCTAAAGTGGCTTGGCAGTTTGTGTGTGCTCCCGAGAGAGAAGGTGCCCATCAGTTATTAAATGTATACCAGTTAAAAAAAACCCATTACATATCCTCTGTAAGGATGACAAAGAAACCTCTATTATATTGAACCGAAATGAAGTTTTAATAATAATTCTCCAAATAATATGACACTACCTTAATGCATCTTTGGGTTTAAAAAAGAAGAAGATTCATAGTTTCAACGTAATTTCTATGAATTTTATTATTTTTCTTGTTTATCACACTTATATTAATATGATATGCAAATACTAGTAAGTTATTAGGTGGAGAAACTTCATATAGTATGTGTAGAAAGTTTATATCCAAATCAAAAGCTTGAGTAATTAGGTGGAGAAGTCCCAACATTAGAATAACTATTAAGTGAACACCCATTCCTTACCCAAGCAATGTGGGATTGTATTCCTTAACATCCCCCTAATGTACAACCGCATTTGAGGTCTGTTATGTGTAGCCTCATTTTGGGTCTTTCATTGTGCAGCCTTTTTGTTGGGTCTGTCATTGTAGGGAGTGGATTATAAAGCTTTTTAAAATGAGGAGTGAAATGGGCCCCGCTCTAATACCATGTAGAAACTTTATATCCAACCCACAAGATTAGGCTATTACGTGGAGAGGTAAAACATTATATTAAGTGATTATCCATTCCATACCCAGGCAATCTGAGATTGTATTAACAATATGGCTCCGAATTCCTCTTATGGCTACGATTCACTCACACAAAAAAAAACCCTTTCCAAATAAGTTTGCCTGATACAACTAATACAACCAACAAAATTAAAACAAAAACGAATCAGAAACGTGATCACGAAATAAATTGAACGAAGAGGCGATTAACTCACCATACCCCAAGATAGCCCCTTCCACGATTCATTCCCAGATTTCTCCCCATATTGCCACACCAACGCCATTGCTGTAATCCTTTTCAAGTAGAAAAAAAATTAGTAACTACAAGACCAATTTCAAAAGCACACCAGATTTGTGTGAGTGTGTGTCATGTGTGGGACTGCAAACGAGCCGAGCCGAGATTTAGAAAGTTCAGGTTTGTATGTTAATATGTTCACGAACTCGAGCTTGATCTCGAGCCCAAGTAGAATTTGACAAGCCAAGCTTACCTAGTTTGAATCGAGCTCGAGCTTGTTCACAAGCCTTGACGAGCCAATAATATCGGATATTTATACACACATACAAATCTAGAACATCAGATAATTTTTTTTTACATTCATATCAACAATTACAAAAATATACTCTACATATACATATGTGCGTTTATGGTACTTGTAAGGTGTAACTGTTTACACATGGAAAAATTAAAAAATTTACATTATTCACATATATGAATGTATACATATACAAGTTATCTAAGCTTAATATACGAACTTTTAATGATATACATATATATGCTCAAAGTTCGTGAGCTTAATCGATTCCAGTCACAGGAACAGGGAACACTGATGCAGGACCGAATACTGTCGGGTTCTGCCTCGCCTCAATCTGTCACTTTCATTAGCAGATTCATTTTCTTTGGTTTTCCTGATCAGTTACCAAAGAACCATGCATAGCACTGAATAGGGAGCCACCTAATACACCAGCTACACCTAACATGTGAAATGGGTGCGTAAGGATGTTTTGCTAAGCCTGGAATACAATCATTATTAAACAAGCTTAAAATTGAAGCTCGTGTTCAGTTCATTTAATAGACGAATCAAACTCAAACCAACCATTACCAAGTCGGGCCTCTAACAGTTCAAGAACCGCTAAGTTCATTTGCACCCTAAGAGTGTGTGTGTGTGTGTGAGAGAGAGAGAGAGAGACGGCAGAGTCACCATTCGACGACACTGGAGACATGGATGGCCCAGGTGGGAAGCGAAAGGGCGTTTGATGGTTCGTTGAGCAGTTGCAAAGAAGAAGAACCCAACAACAACGGAAGGTCGGCGGCGGATGCAGGTCCCACGAGGGCAATGGCAAAAAACCCGGCTCCCAAAAGAGCCGCCATCGTGGCTCTTCCCTTGTTACTCCGAAATATGCTGCAAAAATTGATGGGTTTCAACAGCGACCGGGGTGCTACCGCTCGAACCGCCGAGGAGGAGAACGAGGGGTGTGAAGCAACGGGTGGTCGGTTTTGTGCGGGTTTCCGGAGAGAAATTGTTGTCGAAGGAGGACAGAGTAAGGTTGGAATCGACGACATGGTCGAGAGTCGAGACGTATTTGGGAGGAAAATGGGCGTTAGGGTTTTTTATTGATATATATGGGAGGGTATAATTGTCAATTCAACTTCTCACACCATGTGTTGGTGAATATTTTTCCTTGTGTCATCAGATTGGTGATTTCGAGAGTGGAGTCCATGAGGTGGTGAATAAGGCTGGTCAACTCCGCCTGCCGGTAATTTTCCCAACACAATAACATCCCCACTGGACTCAAAAGTGCAATGTCTTAACTGCCACAATTAGAAGTATGAGAACCGAATGAGATTTAGGCTCCGTTTGTTTCGATGTAAAATGTTTTACAATGTAAAATATTTTTCATGTAAAATATTTTTTCAGAAAACAAATTTCAAACTTTTATTTTTCAGTGTTTGGTTGGCACTCGAAAAATATTTTCAGAAATAGACAAAATAGTGTAGAGAGAGAGGGGGGAGGGGAGCTTAAGCGGGGGAGAGATATGAGAATATTGGAATTAAACGTTGGTCAATGGTCAGAACTGATGATCAAGGAAACTAAATAATAAGAATTGCAGTAATAGGCAACGGGTTCATTTCGGAAAATAACTTACGGAAGATTTAAGTGTAAGTCATTTTCATCCAATTAATAGAAAATGTTTTACATGTAAAATATTTTCCTTATTTTTTACACAACCAAACATGGAAAAATAGGTAAAACATTTTACGCCCAAACAAACGGAGCCTTAAGGTAAAACCTTCAGTTGGAAAATATCTAGTCTGGATGATTAGCGTCTCCACCCATAATACTTATTTTACCAAGTTAAACGGTACAAATTTTCATTTGCCAAACCACTTTTTGTGAATGTGCTTGAAAACCACTGGACATTTATGTAAAACTAGTTAAAAATCAAAATAAAAAGCCTACTCAATGAGTGGGTTTATTCAATGAGTAAAGTCTTTGAAATTTATGGTTCAATATTTGAGTCCAAGTCTTCATTGTAACTTTTAGTACATTCTAATTTATCCCTGTTTAGATGCTACGTCACATAAGTTGCATGTGCGTGCGGAAGCACGAGCATAAAAACGTATATGAAAGACATTTCAAACTACTAAAATCCGTGATATCAATGATTGAGAGTGCGAACGCAATATGAAAGAATTATGCAAACACATATAACATTTTGAAGAATTACGTGACTAACTTAGATGCCTTCGCCTCGGCTTGGCAAAGTAGCTAGGATTCGCAAAAATGAAAAGTTTTTGGGTGCAAATTACCCTCTCGATCTCCACATCAGCCAAACACTCTCTTCTCTCTCTATCAAATTCTAGCTGTCCAAAACACGTTTGAAGTTTTTAAATGGCTCAAGGCATCACATGTTTCATACCCTATTTGCACCCAAAAACACAACAGTCGTCTCAGGCCAGGCAGTCAAAAACGTCTTTGAACTACTCTCCACAGTTCCAAAATTGTGTGGCCATCCCGAGTGCACCACGACTGTAAGCAACAACCTCTCTCTCTCTCTCTCTCTCTCTCTCTCTCTCTCCCTCCTCTTCCTTTCTTCACC
Organism: Rhododendron griersonianum; assembly: GCA_018127125.1. Lineage (NCBI taxonomy): Eukaryota > Viridiplantae > Streptophyta > Magnoliopsida > Ericales > Ericaceae > Rhododendron > Rhododendron griersonianum. The sequence goes on along the minus strand of CM030789.1, from coordinate 48,387,116 downwards.
AAAATCAACTCCTCCCTTCCTCCCATTCTCTGTCCAAACCACCATGGCTCTGTTACACCCATTTCTCCCACTTATAAAAACACCCACATTAGCACCAACTCCAAACCCAGTCCTCTCTCTCCTCCACAAATCCCACCACCGACTCAAACCCGTAGGCAGAAAAAACTGGCCCAAACCCCATGCCGTGGCGGAGGTTGGTGGCGGGGTTGCATCAGTTAAAGAAGACGGTGCTGATCAGAGCGTTTTAGTGGGTCCGGCAGGCGAAAGGGTGGTGGCGGAGTACGATTGGACAGAGGAATGGTACCCTTTGTATTTGACGCAGAATGTGCCAGACGATGCCCCTCTGGGTCTCACCGTGTATGATAAACAGCTTGTCTTGTATCGTGATGGCGACGGCGTGTTCCGGTGTTACGAAGATCGTTGCCCCCATAGGTAATTTACCTGAAAATTTGTAATCTTGGTCTTATGCCTTGTAGGTTGTTTCTTCCTAGCCTGTTCGGTTTGGATTTTGAAGAAGATTTTTGAGAGTAACGAGTGGAGGGAGATAGAGAACCTTTATTGGAGACTGTTGGGGGTTTTGAGACCCCAAAATAAAAAGGCTGAGCGTCGCTTCAACCAACGACAAATTAATGAGCGTCCAATCAATTAAGGTTCGCTACATGAATCAGTCATAAAGAATCTAGGCGAGTCTTTTTTTCTAATTGCTAGTAGTAGTTGTTAACTATCTAATGCATAACCCTCTTATGTAGGGGAGTCAGAGGCTCTTTTACGTGCTGGCTTTTAGATACCTAACGCATAATTCGGTAAAATTGGGCTTGAAACCGATTGTGCGAAAGATAAGACCTTAAGGCCTCGTTTATAATTTTTCAGATGTTCAACGTCTAGAGAACATTTTTATAATTCATCATATCTGGTGCATGGTTTTCAGTTTCTTTTTCCCCTGCAATGTGAAAGGAGGACAAATACTACATATTGAACATTGATAATGATCCCTTTGAATGATTTCAACTTAGTTTTCGACCGTCAATACAAAAGCAACTTAATAGACTACTTTGAGCGATAAAGTCGTGTTTATGAAGTTCGAAAATGTAGCAGTGGTTGGAATTCGTAATGCAAGTCTTTGACTGCAAATTCAGATTGGAATTCAAATTGGATTCTACCATCGTTAGGGCCAATAATTTGCTGATGAACTTTTGTATTCGGGCAGGATTCCATATCAGAACACCACTTTATGTGGTGAAATGCCCTCTTCAGACTGTTATCGAACAATAGATTTGCAAGTCCTTCTAAATTAGTGGATCCACTGGATTGTTTATTTTCATATTCTGCAGGCAGTTGAAGTTTGAGCACATGAATATAGATCAGAGTGGCCTTTAATGTTAAGGGGAAACCTCTGTTGACATCTAACTGCATTTTTGGTTCGTAGGAATAAAGCGTATCGAAAAAAAGGTTCCTGGGATTCCTGCATTTTTGGCCTTTAATGTTAAGGGGGTCCCTGGGATGTATGTATCGTGTCTGATCTTGTGTGTTTTTTACTAAGTTTTGGTGCTCTCAATATCATGAGGAAGTCATGGAATTGTAATTGGAAATCCCACGAAATATGTTAGCCGTTTTTTACATGAAAGTAGCAGCTAAAGAATCCCCACCTGAATAACAGCCTTGTCTGTGAAATTTCTTGATTTAGGTTAGCAAAACTGTCTGAAGGTCAGTTGATTGATGGAAGGCTGGAATGCTTGTACCACGGTTGGCAATTCGAAGGTGAGGGCAAATGTGTTAAGATACCTCAGGTTGGTACACTGCTCATTTCCTCTAGTATCATTCTTTTTATGCTCAACCATTATATTGTCATGTCTGAAAAATGGATTTGATCAATTTCCTTCACAATCATGTTCTCAACAGCTTCCAGCCAGTGCAAAGATTCCCCAATCAGCTTGTCTAAAAACATATGAAGTGAAAGACTCCCAAGGAGTTGTATGGGTATGGATGTCTCGGAAGACCCCACCAAATCCTAGTAAATTGCCTTGGTTCGAAAACTTTGCCAGGCCGGGGTTTCAAGACACTTCAACAACTCATGAACTTCCATATGACCATTCCATACTTCTCGAGAACCTTATGGACCCGGCTCATATCCCCATTTCCCACGATAGAACCGATTGGACTGCAAAAAGGGAAGATGCCCAACCTCTACTATTTGAAGTCACTGAAAGAACCGACCGCGGGTTTGCTGGCTGGTGGGGAAAAGAAAAAGATCAATCGAAGCCAAACTTCTTGCGATTTGAAGCACCATGTGTTTTACAAAACAACAGAGAACTTGTCGACAAGAATGGCGAGAAACACTATTTTTCAGGCCTCTTTCTTTGTACACCTTCAGGCCAAGGGAAATCCAATCTCATTGTGAGGTTTGGAGGCACTAAAAGATCCCCGCTTGCAAAATTGTTTCCGAAATGGTATTTCCATCAGAATGCAAGCAAAGTGTTTGAGCAAGATATGGGTTTCCTCTCATCCCAGAACGAAGTTCTGTTAAAAGAAAAAGTACCCACAAAAGAATTGTATCTTAATTTGAAGTCATCGGACACGTGGGTTGCAGAATATCGGAAGTGGATGGACAAAGTTGGCCATGGAATGCCTTATCATTTTGGTCACAGCACAATTTCCCTTCCTAAAGAGCCGGCTGTGGTGGAACATGCTCCGGCTGGACTAGTTGCCAGCATTTCTGCCTCTTCTCCGGCAAAAGGAGGAATAGGAACGATGCACGCACCAAATCTTTCCAACCGGTATTTCCGACACGTGATACATTGTAAGGGATGCAGCAGTGTTGTTAAAGCATTTCAAGCTTGGAAAAACGCTCTCTCTGCCTTCGCTCTTGTATCAACTGCAGTTGCAATTCTTGTATCTGGAAGGCAGTGGAAGACCCTTTTTCTTGTTTGGACTGCCCTGTGTTTGGCTGGGGTCTATGCGTGCTCGACTGCAATCGCGATGAATACAACAAACTTCATTAGGATACACAGAAGACTGTGAGCCACAATGGAATGCTTATCGATTTGGTGAATATTTCTCAGGCGGAATGGAAGAATGATTCTTACGAATGACAAAGGCGGTTAGGTATTTCCTGAATGCATCTGTTTTCGATACCTATTCGAGTTTTAATAGTAATGTATAGTTGATTGCAAGGTACAACTTTCTATACAAGAGAAGCAAATGACAGTTGTTTCAGATTAATACTCCAGTACTCAATTATACACAGCAAAAGCTTACTCCCTCTAATATAAGAGTGCTTCAAAATGTGCTCTTCTAATTTTTTTTCCTGAGTAGGCATTTGGAAGCTGTTGATATTTTCAAGTGCTAGTTTGCAGTTAAGGAAATCTTTTGCTTCTTGTGACCTTCAGAAAATGTGAAGGAGAAACTCTCCATTGATTTAGGACACATGAAACCGTTGCAAAACAACATTTTGCGGTGCATTCAAATCAGACGAATTGGAGAAAGATTGTAGGCATGTCGGGCTTCTATGAGAGGTGGTGTTTGTGCCTCTGGAGTTTTTGTTATTTCTCGCATGGCTCCGTCTACTCCCTTTTAACTGTTGAACCATCGGAGATGCTAAGTAAACCGTAAGTTCTCTCTTACCTGCCCGAAGAAAAGTTGCTCTGTGTTCGTCAAACCGCCTTCAGAAGTGAGATCACTCACTGGGAAGGGATTGTCAAGGACATCCTCTCTCCTCATATTTGATACATCAACTTGGCATCCTCTCTTTCCCTATGTGTTCATGTTGATGTATCATTGCCCTATGACTCGCGGGTAGTTGCAAGTAATCGCGGTTTGCCAGTTTGTTGTAGAGGGTTCCACGACGACGACTCTCATACTTGCTGTGGAAGATGTAAATTTACGACTACTACTGCAACTCTTGCTATTAAACTTCGGAGTCGTGATGTTAAGAAAGATAATTGCTTCGAGGATATTTCAGTTTTTAACCTCCCTTTGCTAGCTAGCTTTAACAGAGCTGGGAATTTAGAATTAGTGTAGTATAGAAATAGCCTTCTCTCTAAGTGTTGTCAGTAACGTGATAAGTGTTGTCAACAAGTATAGTAAGTGTTTCTTAAGGAAGTGTAGCCATGCAACATAGTAAGTGTTGCCTTGAGAAATTGTATGTAGAACCTATTTTTGTGGCAAGTAATACAACGTTTTTTTGTCAAAAATTCTTAAAACCTTCTCGTTTTTAACAAACCCACCCTACTTTTTGTGAGTGGTTTTGAACTAAAGGTTGTAATTTACCTATTTTTCAATCTAAGGGTCCAGATTTAATGGGAGCATCATACTCCCATATCAGTTGAGAGCATTGTAGAAGTTTTGTTTTATTAAGAGAATCGATCAACCACCATCATTTTGAAAAGATAGCTTGTTATTTATTTTTCTGCACATACAAAAAAAAAGTGACACAGAACTCCGGATTAGTCCGTCTATTGGGCCAGATACCGAGCTACCGATAGAAAAAAACAAAAGCCTAACCTGGGCATCAGATCCCTTTAGACCATCAATTTCTCACCCTCTCATGTCCGGAAATTCGGTAAAGGTTCAATTTCAAGTAAAAAACTGTGCACAAAAAGTGTAGGGTAACCCTGGCAAATTTGCAACTAAGCTTCATGGCTAACTTCCCAATCCAAATTTGTAGCCTCTAATGCCAGAACCATAAAATTTTGACTTAGACTTCTATTGCAAATATGACAATCTTGTGCAATAGCTGCTGCTGCTGCTTCTTCTTCTTCTTCTTTTTTCCTTTTTTGATCATTTTGCAATAGCTGAAACACTATAATTTAAGCACCACCAACAAACAAAACAGCAAAACAGTTTGAGAGGAGCTGTCCAGAAGATCCCAAACTAGAACTTAAGCCGATGCATATTTCTCATCCTACCTCGTTTTTCCCAATTTCCATGCACGGGAGATTTATGCAGGGAGAGATAAAGGCAAATAAGTAAAGATGCTAAATCTATTTGCACGTCTGCCGTTTGATTTCCCTTGACAAATTTATTCACAAAACCATTACTTAAACAGAACTGATTCATTGACGACAAAGCACTGAAAATAAAAGAGAGAAATTCAGAATGACAAACACAATGTCCATCCCAAGCTCTCCTCAAGCAACTTGCTTGTTAACTGAGTAGGATGTCTAGAAAAGCAATCCTCGGGAGCCTTATTAATTTGTTAAGCTTCAAATGAAAACCAAATAAACAGCTTCAAATAAAACACTGATACCAAATGAAGACTCATGCCAAAGTAAAAGGTAAAAGAGTTAAAGAGGCCCTGGGAAAGTTCCATTCTCCCTCTGCTCATTCCACCTCTCAACCTGTATTAATTATCGCAAGGAGCAGGATAAGACGACAGCAAACATAAGTTCAGAACATGTGTTTAACTTCTGGCTAGTCTATAAGCAAAATTCAAGTGCTGGCAAAAAGATTAAGCAAGAATCTCGCGATATGAAAAATAAAAATAAGTTCAGAATGTTCAGATCAAACAGAGGGGTTGGCGGTGATGGTGATGGTGATTTTTTTTTTTGAATAATTGATGGTGAATGGTGATTGTTATTATTAAGCCTTCCAAATCAACATGCATGTCGATGGCTTTGTCCTTAACGGCCTGTTTGTTGGGGGAAGAAGAGGATAAGGGTGGGGCCTGGATAAGTTAAGAAGGGAGGGTTCTTATCCGATGTTTGGTTCGCCCTTAGCACCCAGATTGCTTATCCCACCCCACACCCCATTGTAAGCTTATCCAGGCATGGGGAATTACCAATGTGCCCTCCAAAACTTTTTATATTCTCATTACCAAAATTATACAAGGGCAACTAAGTAATTTCTCACATGATTTTCTTTATCCACCAACTCTTATCCACCCATAATAACTACCAAACAAACTATTTCTTAGCTAATCATCCCTTCTTAGTTAATCCCCATCTATACCATATATTCACCTCTTATCCACCCTCCTTCCTTATCCCACACCCCCTCGGAGCCAATGATGCGTAGGGCTTCACGGTACGCAACCTCCTAGGATTCAACTCTTGCCTTCTCCTCCTAACTCACACAATCCAGAAGAAATTGCAAACCACCACTCTTTTTAACAAGAAAACTACAACCTAGCAAAAAAATGAGCATAGAGTAGTATTTGCTTGGATTAAACGGTTTTCTGTAGAGAGTGAGTAGAAGAACTGTGTGCGTGAAAGGATAGAGGTGAATATCTATAGTGATAGGCAGTTGAACAAGTTAAGGAACGGGCTAGCTCACTGCTAGCAATGGGTTGTCCTTTAATGGGCAATTTCCCAATTGCCACACTGTGAATAAGTATACAAATAGTATTTAATTAGAGTGGGCCAACCGTAAAAATAATTTTACACCCAAAGCTCAAGAACAACTAAGGCCCAACAACAGGTGAAGCTCAAAAACACTTCAAGCCCAAATTCATATGACTAGGTCCAAGGAGAGGAATGGATAAAAGCATCCAACAATAACAGTACCCATGTAATCCCCAATCCATGGGGTTATGGACTAGAATATATAAAAACATAAAACGAGAAAATAATAGACAATGTGGGATAGGATAGATGTTTTGGAACGCCACTTAAAATACACAAGTGGGACTGTTTCGGTCTTAAGTTGATTCATTTTTCAGCTCCCAATCCACACTTAAGCTCAAGAAGTTTTTTCTTATTTATTACCTAACTATCCGTAGAGGGAATAGCAGAAAGGGAAATGTAGGTTTTCTGGTGAGGAAGCAACTTATCCTTGGTCTTGAACCTGAGGAAGTTGGTCCTCTAATACTCTTGGACAGGACCAAATGAGGGATCAAAGAACCAAATCATGCTAACCCAGTCCTCTGTTATGGTTTGGTTTGGTTCATAGGAAATGGGCCAAATGAACCCCTAGCACTAGCCAGGCAATTGTTGAAGTATTCAATATATCTAATTTTATTATCTTGATTACTTCTATGAACTCAAACTTCATGTGTCTTACCACAGAAATTCCAACCTAGGGTGCCCTATGGATTTGGATAGCTTAATCTCCCTCTACTTGAAATTGAGCGAACAAAATGAGCATGGACAGAACACACAGTCAATAGCTGGGCCTGGGCTACTAGAATGTGAAGCACGCAACAAGTTGCTGAGCTGCAATGCAGGGTCAGTTCCAACGTAACGCATAATTCGACTTGCAACTGCATATTCTTTGAACTGTCAACTGTTCAATTTTATGATAATGTTTACTTTAACCTACACATGTTCCAAAAAAAACGCTACCTATCCTAGTCTAGAGAATTAATCCCTTAGACTTGGAATTCCAAATGAGAAAAATACTCTAATTATAGAGGAAAAAATTCTAACACCATGGTATATTAAGGTAATAGCATACATGACAAGACAACAAATAAGTATATAACAGGCAGGCCGATCTATGAGATCTATAGCACGTCCAAAGACTCCAAACATATCCTAGATAGGTGGTTTTTAAGCTAAAAAACAAGCCAGGAGTAAGATGTTATAGCATCCATGAAACTCACCCATTCACCAGGGCAAAGGGACCGATAGTATTTGGCAAATTTCCCACATTCACCAGATTCGTCTCCCTTTGCTGCCACGCACCTGCAGTAAAATTGCGGGACATGAAGAATGAGTCAACTACTTGATTCTTAAGTGCGAGAGAATTTAGAACACTGTAAGACCAAGCCCAAATCATTCATGAATGCCCTAAAATGCCTTCATCGTAGAAAATGTACCTATGGAACTCAATGTAGCGTGTGAAACAGTGTCTGCTTTGGTTTGTTGTGGGAAATCGAAAATCAGCCGGAGCAGTCTTCAGTTCAATCTGAAATGCAACATAAAGATGTTAAGCATGAAGTGACAGCAGAAAAAATCAACAGAGTTACATTAGACCTAAGCACATTTTGACAGTTATTGCAAGAGTTTGACGAAATTGATCAACTATGTCTCATGCCACTTTAAATATGTGTGGCTACAGGTAGATACATATTTACCAGCAAGACATATAATGCCACTAGGCTACACTATCGAGGCATAAAGGGCTTAAAATCATATTCGATGCACAAAACCAACTAATAAATTGGAGAGTAAACATAGATGCAAAACTAAAAAATGGAAAAAGTATAGTCTAAGTATCAACATATACCCCTCCAAAAATTAAAGAAATCACATATCTAACCCAGCCATGTCCCCATACGTGTCCTCCAGTGTTCCCGCCATGTCCCCCTTCAAAAATAATTAAATTTAACGGACCAATACATTTTTATAAGTGTTCCCGCGTGTCCGTGTCCCCGGCATGTCAGACATGGGTACGGCGACCTCTGAGGAATGTCGGTGCTCCATAGGATACAACTGTCTATGCTACATCTCACGTTGGGTTATAGAAATATCAATTCTACAGATGCATTTCAACATAAATAGACTTTAGCAAAAGGACGTCGAACTCTGTGTTTGTGCATGCTCTCTTTCTCTCTCGCTCTGTGTGTTCGCTCTGTGTGCGCGCGCGCGCGTATGGGAAATCGCTCTTAACCTACAGTTCACATTGGGTTAAAGAAGTACCAATTCTAACGATACCTTACAGTATAAATAACTTCAGGCAAAGGATGTTGCATTATGGTTTTTAGTTGTTCTTAACCTCTTTTTGGATTTTACATGTAACAAGTGGCAAGGCAAGGAAGATTGGAACTTGGAAGAAAGGAAAACGGAAAACCACATTCAATTGATGGGGGCAAAGTTTGCTACAAAATCTGGAGTTTACATATATGTTTAACTCTCATCTTTTTTCAAACTTTTAGCGCTAGTTGCAAGAATGTTATAGCGTTATTTCCATTTGACCAAAAAAAAAAAAAATTAGTGCGAATTAGATCATCTACCTTATGAGAGGTAATCCAAAGATCCCAGAAGGAAGTTGAAGGTTTGGATGAGGATTACATGTTAAAAACAATCACATGCTTTAGAAAGTGACCATGAAGGTTTGGAGGTCAAAAGAATAGTTAATGGAAAGTGGTGGGATTTTGGAGTATAAGGTAGGAAACTAGTGGTCACGTTGTGACCACAAAGGTGAGTTGCAAGTTTGCAACGCCGAGGATCCAAAAGCAACTATGAAGAAGAAAGGGTCAGTGAAGTTTGACGGTGACAACGGTAAAGATGTTTCCTCAATGACAATTCGGACAAGTTCCATTGCATCTTAGACATGGTTAGTTGGCTCCTTACTAACCGAGAAATTTTTCAGTGCCGGGTGGGTACCACATGGTGCCTGCTCGGCACATCCGAGCCGTCCAATGCGATTTTGGACGGCTCAGATTTGGAGAGAGAAAGAGGAGGGGTGAGAGGAGAGAGAAGGTTTTAATCTGAGCCGTCCAAAAGTGCATCGGACGGCTCGGGAGTGCCAAGCGGGCACCACGTGGGATATACACACTTGGCACTGAAAAATTTCTCCTTACTAACCAAACCAAACTGAACTTTAAGTTCCCATCAATTGGGGTCGGCTAGATGAAACCATTCTCTATTGAGCTCTATTGAAAACCTAATTCCTTTCAAACTGCCATCTCTAAAGTCAATTTTATCCACCCCTCCCCCTAGTGTTACGTTCTACTGTAAGTCTGTAACCATAGCACTCCTCTCAACAAACGCATCAGCCAATCTCTGCAATAGACACGTCCAAACTACCTTAACCTACTTTTTCTCATCTTATCTTCTATCGGTGCTACCCATTCTGCGAAGATTTTTTTTTTAAATTCCTCGCAAAATCTTACCACACATCTACGGCTACCTAAATATTCTCACTCTAACTAAACTCATCTTACTCGCATGTTGTTTCTCAGTAGCTGGACAGTCTGATATATAACATTGCTGGCCTTATAACAATAGTACGGTAGAATTTTTCACAACTTTGTGGGTATCTTGTGATTTAAATTGTTCAAAATCATAAACAACAGTCATTGAATATACTATGCAAATTCTAAACAAACAAAAAAGAGGAACTTAAGCACATGAATCATACAACATTCCCACGAATTAAAAAGTCATAGTAAATCCAATAATTGCATGATTCATTGGAGTTTCAATTCAATAGCACGGTCTAAATCAATTAGGTTGAAACTAGGTTCAATTAGAATGGTTCGAACTGATTCAGTTTCTAATAACCATGGTCCTAGACACTCTAATAAGTAATAAGGGAGGCTGTGTTGGAAACTTCATGATTGTGTTGCTGGAATAGCATTGGTATTAAGAACTTCAATGTTCCAAGTTTGGACTTCCTATACTATTTTTCTTAAATTGTTTTCCAAAAGCAACTGTAGTACTCCGTAACTCCATAACACGAAAAGTTTTGTACATTAACCTTAGGTGTATGTCCCAACAATCATGACACAGTGTCATCCGGTCAACACATACGGCATCCTCTTCCAATGCTAAGAGTTAAAACCATAACAAATGTCTCAACAGTAGTTTGGTCAAGTTGTACAAGATCAATAAACAAAACAAAAATCAAACAAAACTTCCGAAACTCTTTTTTAGCCTCCTCAAACAGCCCCTCAAATCCTGTATCGAAAAAATTCATGTACCCATGTATTTAGATTGTGTGAGAATTTCTCTAATTTTTAAAAATCTTTATGGGGTCCAACGGCCGGAAATGCACCGGTACAGATGTATAGAGGGATTTTGGTACTGAAATCAGAGAAATCCTATTCCCTATTAGACTAAATGCAAAACTACCCAAAAGATAGCCTGACCAATTCACATCCTGTATCATCAGCAAAAAGACTACCCTTTTCCAAAACAGAAACAGAAACCCTAATTATAAAGCAGGAACCCATCTGTTGACAGAAAATCCACACACACATATATATAGGCACGTATCGCGCATGATTAAAAAAAAAAGTCCGCGAAGGTCGGATGCGAAATCATACAAGAATTTCAACGAAACACGTTCAGATCCGTACAACGACAGTTTCAATCGACAGATAAAATTGAGATGGAGAACCCAAAGGGAACAACTGACAATTAAGGTGATGAATTATACCTCATCCGCCATTGTCGATTAGATCAAAACACAGAGACAGACAGACAGAGAGAGAGAGAGAGAGAGATTTGACGAAACTACGAGGTGAGAAGGGAAACTAATCTTGTTTTGTAGTTTCAGTCTTTCAGAAACTATGAGGGAGATGTTTGTGATTATCAGAAATCTCAGGTGAGGTAAGTGTAATTTACTGAAAATTCTCGGGTACACAACACAACCTTTGTTTAGGTTCAGTGGTGGACTATTCGCAACCCCGTATTTTTTTCATAGCCCGTTAAAAAATTTCGAAGATTATATTTCGGTAACTACATGTCGAAAATATGTTTAACCTTCGGTAAACAACTGCCGAACATACATTCCGGTAAATAGCTGTTGAAAACAAGATTATATTTCGGTAACAACATGTCGGAAATGCACAAGAACATATATTTCGGTAATTGGATGTTGAAAATGTACCTCAATTTCGGTAACTAACTATCGAAAATGTATCTCAATTTCGGTAACTAACTGTCGAAACATATTTCGGTAGTTGAAATTTTTTAATGAGCTAAGAGAGAAAATACGGGGCTGCGAATAGTCGCACCCTAGGTTTATGGTACGCCCTTACGAATTTTTGTGGCTCCTTTTTTTTTTTTTTTTTTGATCCGAATTTTTGTGGCTCCTTGAATGAATTTTTATAGTCCACGGATTCTTGTGACTCATGTTATAATATTTTGTGATGAAATTCACACGAACTTTGATAGTTATTTTTTACGAATTTTTGTATCCAGTTGTCTTGTTCGATCTTTTTTAACCGAGATTGCGTTGCTCATACTTTCCTTCCATCTAAGGGCTTTCCTATTTATGGTCTAGCCTACGAAATTTTGTGGTGCAAAAAGTCGACCAGACAAAAATGACGTTGCAAAACTCATGAGTTTTTTTGGGGGGTTGTGATGAATTTTTGTGACGTTGGTTATCAATTTTTTTGGTCTAATCATTAATATACAGAATTTTAGGTGTTCCAATATAAAATTTTGCTATGAAATTGCGAATTTTTTTAGTTCAAAATACGAAAGTCCAAACCGTGTGTATACCATATAACCTTGTCCACAATTTACCCTACGTTTCCTGGTTTGGCTTAATAAAGCCAGATGATTTGAACTTTCTGGTTTAATTTGTTGTCTTTATTCAATTTTTTTAACATTTAGTTTTTAGTTTCGAGATAAATTGTACTATGAATTATTGGTTCTTCTTGACGAGAGTAACCGGAAAATGTAAAAAAAAAATATGATACGAACTCAAAACTTTTTAAATAAAGACAAAAATTAGCCAAAAAGACATGTAATTTCTTTTTTTAATTGCGTTGGAATATTACCGCTTTATAACTTGGGAGGACTAACTCTATAGACTATCAATAAAGCTATGAGTACATATGAGTTTGTACATATCATGTACACAGACTATAATTGCTTTGGCACATTGTGCATTTTTGTTCCAGCTCATTCAAAGCAAAAAAATTTATTAATCTTTGAAATTGTTACAAAGATTAAAGGACAATGACTTGAACGGCATCATATCTCTAAACTAAGAATTATCTCGTGCCCGAAAATCCGAGACCCAAATCCGAGATTGGCAAGAAGCCAACCAAGAAAAACACCCATCGGAACAGGCCCACTCAAAGCAGAAAGTTGACTGTTTGTAACATGGGAAATGATATTGGCACTCCAAAAATTGATGCAGACACTCTAAAAAACAAAGGAAAATGACTTTGGAGTTACACTGATTTTGAAGTGTCTGCATCAATTTTTGGAGTGTCAATATCATTTCCCTTGTAACATCTCTTCTCTGCTTTTCTCCATAACCCTTGTTTTGGAGAAATTTTTCAGTGCCGGGTGGGCACGGGACACGTGGTGCCCGTGCACCATCTCGGCCGTCCAATGAAGTTTTGGACGGCCCAGATCTGTTCGGATGTTTTAAAGTGTGAAATGACTAAAATACCCCTCGGCAGCCGAACTGATCTGGGCCGTCCAAAACTTCATTGGACGGCCGAGATGGTGCACGGGCACCACGTGTCCCGTGCCCACCCGGCACTGAAAAATTTCTCCTTGTTTTGGCTAATTTACATCACAACGCAAGTTAAAAAAACAAAAGTTGCACCAAATACACTAGCATAGACTTTCGAACTTAAAAAAGCTACAAGTAACTCTTTTAAGCTGCAACATGCACCCGAATTCTATGCTGAAAAAAATTGCCTGTTCTTTTTATACTCGTATAGTAGAGAGAGAAAAAAAAGTGTGCATCGTGTCGGAGCGTCAGGCCAGTAATTGCAAGAGAAAACGGCTACAACGATTCGAGTGCATCTCCGGCGTTTAGAAGCTCTGATACCTATAAAGGAAAAACATATCGGCATTAGAAGCTCTGATACCATGTTGGATAACTAAGCATCTCCGGCGTTTTATAAACACTGCGGCGGTAAAGACCCGAAAAATACTGGGAAAGCATTTTTCTTAGAAACTCTGGCTTATGCTCTATTTAGAAAAACAAAAGAAAAAAAGAAAATCACTCTCTAGTGTGAAACCTCCTAGTTCATGGATCTGATTCAAACACGGTAGAACAAAAGGTAAATTAGTAGGGGAATCCAACAAAAACATATACTTTCAAATTAAATCATCTCATCGGATCACAATTCCCCATATAATTCATAGAATTTATTACTTTCCACGTAGTGCAATCTGTGATGGGAACGTCATTGATTGAAGCTTTCGCTTTTTTTCCAATGAGCGGTCGAGTGACTCTTATGTGATCCGAGAGTCGAAAACTAGGGTTTGCAAAATCCTGCGAGAAAGTAGGGAAGGTGGAATCCTTGGAGAAGTTCGATTTGAACGTGTGGCGATTCGAGGCTCAGTGGGACAACCTGTTGAAGAACATTAGTTTCAACCTCGTGGTAGTAAAAGGCAGCGTCCTCTGGTGCAAAGATGGTGATTGCGTCGTTGTAGCCGTAAACAGATCGAACGGTTGGGATGTGCTCTTTCTCCACAAACCATTACATTCCTCCGTACCCCGCTTCTTTGAGTGATCTTGAGAGTTTAGAACGCCCCCCCGTCATGCCAATGGATCTTCTTCTGTAAATCTCCGAAGTACTTGTCTACAGGCCATTGAACTAGAGTTGCTTGAGATAAGAGGAGTAGAGAGAGATTGAGGCAGAGGAAAGGCAACAACTGGGATTTGAAAGCCATGAGAGAGAGAGAGAGAGAGAGAGAGGTTTTGTTCTTATTTATAGGGAAGGAAACCAGTCACAAAAGGGAAAATAAAAGGAAGCAGAACTTTAGATTAGGAGGAGTTTTTTAGTGCCGAGCGGGTATTACCGACGTGGTACCAGCTCGGCGCATCTGAGCAGTCCGATACACTTTTGGACGGCTCGGATTGAAACTATCTCTCTCTTCTCATCCCAACACTTTCTCTCTCATTTTTCTCTCTCCAAATCTGAGCCGTTCAAACACACAATAGACGGCTCGGATGTACGAGCCGGCTCCACGTGGTACTCACTCGGCACTGAATCTTTCCACGCTGAAAAGCCAATGAAGCACACCGCGCCAATCAGATCAGCAAATCCGCGACGGGATTGGGGAGAAAAAGTTATAGCGGGATCAATAACTCAAAGCATCCCGAATAACCCCCTAGCTAACACCCCACTGATGTATACAATGTGAAAAGAAAAAAGAAAAAAAAGCGTCCCGAATAGTTATCCCCAGCATGCTCGGAATTGAGAAATTTGGGAAGTGTTCTCTCATATGAAAATTCCTTATTTTTTACACAATCAAATCCGAAAAATAGGAAAATATTTTACCGAAAAACATTTTACGCCCAAACAAATGGAGCCAAGTTCAAAACTAGAATTTGTACAATCCTCAGAAAGTAGCATATATAAATTTTCGAACTTAAAAAAGCTATAAGTAACTCTTTTAAGCTGCCACATACACACCCAAATTCAATTGACCAAAAAAAATAAACATACACCCAAATTCAACAAGGAAAACTATTGCCGGTTTTTAGGGGTGTTAATCTAGCCAAACAAGTCAAACTCAATATTGCATTATTGCTCAAGTCTTTTTTGAGATTAATTGTTCAAACTCAGCTCGAGCTTGAAATTTTGTGTTCGTAATAAGTTTGGTTTGGCTTTTGAAATATGCAAACCAAACTCAAGCTTTCAAGCTGTCTTCGTTAAGTTACAAAATGGAAGGGGTTAATTTAAAGCTATAAAGAAGAACTAGCATCATTAATCTAGACTAAAAATACTCATAAACATAAAATTCAACAACTAGCTACATTCATTAAATTAAAAACCCTCAAACCCTTCAATTTCTATATCTCAAATATGATATTTCCTATTTAGATGCAAGGGTACTATAAAACTGGTGAAAATATCCGTATGAAAGGCCGACGCAAATCTTATATTTTGATACATTTATTAAATCCACCCTTATAGTTGTTATATTTATTGAATGACCTCTTTGTTCACGAGAGACAAACACTCATATCCTCAAGCTTGGCTTGAATTCATAATAGAACAAAAAATGGTGATTGAGTTTGGCTTATGTGTTTTTTTAAACGAGTTTGAACTGTTTAGTTCGTTTAGCAATCCTACCCGTCTTTTAGTCTTTTTCCCCTGAAATACTCGTATGGTGGAGAAAAAATAGGTAGTACTGTTGGAGCGCCATGCCAGTAATCACAAGAAATCAACGAACAGAACAACTAGAACCATTATTAAATAATTAACCAACAAAATAAATTGTTTATAGAAGCATAAACAGATACTTATAAACTAATATAGCTTGTTT
Source organism: Rhododendron griersonianum (assembly GCA_018127125.1). Classification (NCBI taxonomy): domain Eukaryota; kingdom Viridiplantae; phylum Streptophyta; class Magnoliopsida; order Ericales; family Ericaceae; genus Rhododendron; species Rhododendron griersonianum. Next base: position 48,371,262 of record CM030789.1, on the reverse strand, counting down.
ACCTATGCTGGTAAACTTGCTCTAAACCTTTATTTTGATCCTTGGCTACTAGAATAGCAAAACAAGCTTAATATACTGATCTACTTACTTTCAAATCATCTCATCAAATCACAAATCCCCATGTAATTCATTGTAATTATTACGGGGTTGTTCTGTTAAATAAGCCAAGTGGCTTATTTTTTTGTCCTTATTCAAAGTTTTTTTGTATTTATAAGTTTTGCGTCAATTTTTTGGGAATTATTGCATCTCCATGACGAGAGAAATCTAAAAAGTAAAAAATTCGATCGAAACCTAATTTTTTTGAATAAAGACAAAAATAAGCCAATTTTTTCGGCTTTATTAAAAAAAATGGATTTCGATCAAAAAAATTTACTTTTTAGATTCCTCCCGTCATGGAGATGCAATAATTCCCAAAAAATTGACGCAAAACTAAAAAATACGAAAAAAATTTGAATAAGAACAAAAAAATAAACCACTTGACTTATTTAGCCGAACGGGACCTACGTTTCACGTTGCGAGGATTATCGAAAAGACAAGGGACCCCATGAACTATCACGCGTCCATCATTATAGATTTCCCAGTCTGTGATGGGAACGTCATTGATCGAAGCTGTTGCTTTTTGTCCAGCGTCTTCCCCTGTAGCATCGTCGACGAGCGGTCGAGTGACTCTTATGTGATCCGAGAGTTGAAAACTAGGGTTTGCAAAATCCTGTGAGAAAGTAGGGAAGGTGGAGTCCTTGGAGAAGTTGGATCTGAACGTATGGCGATCTAGCCTCAGTGGGACCACCTGTTGAAGAACATTCGAATCACCCTGAGAGCGGAAAAGGGCACCCTTATAGTAGAAAAAGGCAGTATCCTCTGGTGCGAAGATGGTGATCGTATCGTTGTAGCCGTAAACAGATCGAACGGTTGGGATGAGCCTGTTCTCGACGAACCATGACATTCCTGCGTACCCCGCTTTATCGAGTGATGTTGAAAGTTTAGAACGCCCCAGGTCATAATGCCCCAGGTCATTACGCCAAGGCATCATCTTATGTAAATCTCCGAAGTACTTATCTACAGGCCAATAAAATACTACAAGTTTAGTGGATGATGGAGTTGTCTGAAATAAGAGGAGTAGAAAAAGATTGAAGCAGAGGAAAGGCAACAACTGGGATTTGAAAGCCATGAATATGAGAGCTGTTAATCACACCCCCCCGTGTCAGGGGGGGTCTGACACCGGGCCCAGCCATTTCCCGTTTTACCCTCATCCATCTTCTCTCTCCCCGCTTTCCCTCTCTGACACCGGGAGTATTTTATTTTATTTATAAAATTTTAAATACTAATAACTTTTTGTTCACATATTTTTTTAAAATCTACTCAACGAAACCTATCAAACGAGTCTAATATTGATGATGAAATAATGTAAAACGGAAAAACTAATTTTTGTGATAGTTTAAACTATCTAAAGAGGTTGAAAAATTAAGTGTTCCAAATTTCAATCCGGTTGAACAGGTGGAAATATTTTAGTTTTCTGATTATTTTATCCTGAATGGTCATAATTAAATTTTGACTATAGGGCTCTCGTTGATTAATCCTAAGAAAGTCGTAGAATCAAATATCTCTTAGGGTTAATCAAGGAAAGCCCTATAAGCAAAATTTAAGGCTGCGTTCCCGAACCCTTCTTATAAAATAAGTTCTTATTTGCTCACTTCTTTTTCAAAAATAATCCAACCTTCTTATTTTTCCCAACTACAAAATTCCTTCTACATTTTCAAACTCAAATATAACATAAATGAAAAAAAAAAAATTTTTTGCACCGTATTAAAGATCTCAATGAGATCTATCAAATAAGATCCATAGTGGTAGGAAAATTATTTGCGTAAACACATTATTTTTTAGCTTAAAGTTGCATTTACAAAAAGAAGACTGTTTTTACCAATATGGGGGCCGGTGGAGGGAAATCGGTCCGGCGGCCGCGCTGGGCCGTCTCCGGCCACCGGACGGCAGATCCGAGCCGTCCAAAAAATTAAAACCAAGGGGTGCGGGAATCAACATCATCCGAGGTGTGTAGGGTGCTTGATCCGAGCACCCCTTTTCCGTGTACATATGAAGTTTCAAATGTACACGGAAAAGGGGTGCTCGGATCAAGCACCCTACACACCTCGGATGATATTGATTCCCGCGCTAGCCCCCTTGGTTTTAATTTTTAGAATTTTTGGACGGTTCGGATCGGCCGTCCGGTGGCCATACTACCTAATGGTGAACAAAAAATAAGTTCTTATTTTGTGGAACACACCTTATTATTGGACAAAAAATAAGTTCTTAATATTTTTGTGGAACACAGCTAATTATGACAATTTAGGATAAAATGATCAAAAAAATAAAATCTTTCCACCGGTTCAAACGGATTGAAATTTGGAACACTTAATTTTTTAACCTTTTTATCCCAAAAATACCGATAACCGATTTTTTGTTATTTTTTTTATTTAATTTATAATGTTTATACTTTGTGTCTTTTTTCTTTTTTATTTATTTAAAATTATTTTAGTGTTCCGATTTGCAATCCGGTTCAATCAGTGGAAAGATCTTGTTTTTTTAATCATTTTATCTTAAATGGTCATAATGAATTTTTGGTCTCGTAAAATCAAATATCTCTTAGGGTTCATCAACGAGAGTCCTAGAGTCAAAATTTAATTATGACCATTTAGGATAAAATGATCAAGAAACTAAAATCTTTCCACCAGTTCAAGCGGATTGAAATTTGGAACACTTAATTTTTTAACTATATTTTTTAACATATAAACTGTCTAAAAAGGTTTACAAAATTAGTGTTTCAAATTTCAATCCGTTTGAACCGGTGGAAAGATTTTAATTTTCTGATCATTTTATCCTAAATGGTCATAATTAAATTTTGACTCTAAAACTCTCGTTGAATAACCTTAAGAGATACAGTATTTAATTCTACGACTTTTTTAGGGTTAATCAACGACAGCCCTAGAGTTTAAATTTAATTATGACCATTTAGGATAAAATGATCACGCAACTAAAATCTTTCCACCGGTTTAAAAGGATTGAAATTTGGAACATATTTTTCAACCTCTTTAGACAGTTTCAACTACGTAAAAAATATTTTTTTTTCATTTTACATTATTTCACCATCAATATTAGGTTCGTTTGATAGGTTTCGTTGAGTAGATTTCAAAAATATAAAATTTATTTCATAAAAATATGTGAAAAAAAAGTTATTAGCATTTATAAATTTATAACAAAAAAATCAAATGAGAGAGAGAGAAAGAGTGCTGGGAGGGAGAGAGAGAGATAGAGAGAGAGAGAGAGAGAGAGAGAGAGAGGGGTAAAAGGGGGAAGGAGGGCCGTGTCAGGGGGGTTCTGAGAGCATCTCCAATCCATACTCCATTTCTTCATTTTGGAGGAAAAATATTATCCAACCCATCCTCTAAAACTCTCCTCCATTTGGGAGGATGAATTTTGATCCTCTAAATATAGAGGATGAAGGAAAAAATAGAGGATCTCCTCCAAATATGTGTTGGAGTTGAGAAATAGAGTGTTGGGTTGGAGTTGAGATAAATAGTACAATCCTCTAAATCTACTTTTCAAATAAAATAGATTAATTTGATCCTCTCAAATAGAGATTTGGAGGGTGTTGGATTGGAGATGCTCTGACACCGGGGGCCGATTAGTAATGGCCCATGAATATTGAGAGAGAGAGAGAGAGAGAGAGAGAGAGAGAGAGAACAACATGCGGGTTCGTTCTTACTGTAATATATAGGGAGGGAAAATCTTGGACTAGAATACTTAGTAGAGTAGTATTTGAGTAGAGATGTGATTTCGACGAAAGACTTGTCACCTCTACGGCTTTTGACCAATAGAAAGACATACTCCTATCGTCTCACAAGTCACAAGCCAACCTTGATTGGTTTGGGCCCACTATACACGCTCCTCCTTCTCACTACTTTCTCTCTCTAAAAACCAAACCCACATATTTCAGTCTCTCTCGACCCTCCATAGTATCTTTCTCTCCGGTCTGGTATGGCAAGCGTTGGTGACTTGGTGTGTTTCAGGGGACAAAGATTCGGATGATCGGACCTCCGGCCGGTGTTCTGTGGGCTTGTAACGCCCCGCTTTTTCGGAAGCAAAATAAAATAATTTCTTAAAAAAATTTTGCTAAATAAATATAATTTTCCAAAATAAAGGTCTATTACAATCTCAAAATAAATTTACCGATTCAAAATACATTAACTTCAGAGCTGACTCTAGGCTTGATACGAATCCCAAGCATACTCGATCTCTATTCCTGATATTCTTCTTGTGTCGAACTGCACCATTGTTGAATCCTCTCCATTGAATCATGCGCCCTCTGGCAAATTGATCGCCGAAGCAATCGATTTACCAGGATACAGACGTATCCGTGAGTGATAAATCACCCAGTAGAATAATCCAACCCAACCACCCCTCTTACTTTACAGCTAGCAATCAAGCAGGATAAATATGGTACGAAGAAATATAACAGAGGTATTTCATATCAATCAGTTTATTACTATTCATTAACCTGACGTGTGATCTAAGATCTCACCGCGAGATCTTTCCTCCCTCAACCGCTAGCCATGCTCATTCCCATGAGTTCACTTCCCTTTGCTGTCGCAGATACACCTAAGTTATATACCGAGTGTGCATCCCCAATAACTACAACAAGGGGAAAGCTTATCATGCCTGCATCACAACTAGGGTTCGCCTATCTTATAAACCACATCACAACCATCACAATCATCACCTGGACAGGATTCGCCTATCTTATGAACCACATCACAAACCATTTCTCAATCATCACTGGACACCCGCCAGTTTCAATCTCATCACAATCTCAAAATCACGCATGCAGCCAATCTAAAAACAAAAACTTTTTTCCAATTCATCCATTACTTATCATCGTCTAGGTGATTTCTATTTCGCATACCACCCCATGTCTCTAGGATCCAATCTAACATATCATCCAGCAGTTGGAAATAATAATTAAGCAAACAGAATAATAATTGAAATAAACAATATGCATTGAATCACATAACCTTTTATGAATGGGTCGTTGCCCTTAGTTCGGTATGATCAACAAGTCATTAATAAGGTAAGGAACTTTTAATAAATAAAAATTTTAATAAAAAGAATATAATCTAGACTTGTATAAATTTTTATTTAGAAAAATAACTTGATTAATGATCATAATAAATACAATAAGTAATTAATAACACTAGAATAGGTAGCATGGCTCTAAAAGGAGTCCTAGGGTCCTACGTAACATGTTCGAGTATCAAAAAGTGGGTCCGGAGGGTTACGGAATTATTTTTAAAATAAAAATGAGAATAGGATTTGGACTGAAAGAAGTACAACTAAGGGAACTAATTTGTGTCATGGATCAAATACTAGGGTTTTACATGTAATTGTGGCAATACACATCTCCAATCTCTACGGGCACATCAATGTGCCACACCATTTTGACACACCGGTGGTGTTGATGGCGGTGGAGGTCGCCGGTGGTGGTGGTGGTGGTGGTGGTGGCCGACTGGTCTGGGCAAAGGTCGCCATCCTCTCTCTCTTTCTCCGTTGGGCTTGGGCGGGGAGAAGCAGAAGTTGATTTTCAATTGGTTTTAATTTTTTTAAAAAAAATAAGCTGCCAGCTCAGCTGGTGTGTCAAAATGGTGTGGTGCATTGATGTGCCTATAGCATTTCTAAAAAAAAAAATACACGTACCATTTTCTGTGGTAGGATCGTAGTCAGTGCGAAGCCATCCTAGGTTCACGGGAGCACGGCCCCCACAACAATTTTTTTTAACTTTCAATTTTAGGTTTTTTTAATTGGTTGTTTAAGTTTTACTTTATTAAACAATATTATTTTTATACAGTGGAATCAACTAGCTAACACAATTACCGAATTACGTGCATATCAAAGAATTTTGTCAATAACTAAATATAGGATGAACATTATCTATTTTATTAGAATTCATGTCCCAATGAATAGTCAAAGTCATTTTTTTACAACATTTTAACTTTTCAATCGTTTTTTTTTTAAATATACTATCTTAATTAGACATCCCTAAGTACTTAATCAAAGTATCTAAATTTTTGTTGCAACATCATGTTATATGATGTAAAACACTTATCGAATTAAAATGAGAATGGACTATTGTACATTTTTCTTCTGGAATGTTCTACAATATTTTAAAAAATTATATTGTATGTTAGACTTGTGTGGAGAGTTTTGAAATATTCTAGAGATGTGAAGAAGGTTATATATTCTTTAGGAGGAATCTAAAAAGAGAATGTGAGCTGTTAGATAAAAATAATCCTAGCCGTTCATTGAGGAGATAGATGGCTATAAAAAGAAAGAATGTGTGCATTTGTGAATGTGCATTTGTGTAAACCATAAGGTTGGAGAGATCCGTGGAGCAGAACTCGTCCAACTCGTAAAGCCTATGCTTATCAACTAGTATCGAAGTCTCCGAGAAGCCACAAAAGCACACCGCTCCACCAATCTCATATGTCCGTCGAAAGGATTGACAGCACATCTCCGAGCTGTGCTGTCGCCTAACGGGGCTCTAATATGGCACTCAAACAAGGGCGTATAAGGTCTATCTCAGTCACCCACGACCGTGCGTCGGTGCAACTGAGATGGAAGCAAAAGCAAAACAGGAACAATAAAACCTTCTCAATAGCACAAGAGAAGGTTCTACTGTTTGTGTTCTTCTTCTGCTGCCTTCTCAGTTGCATCGACGCACGATCGTGTGTGACTGAGTTGGACCTCATACGCCCCTGTTTGGGGGCCATAGTAGAGCCCTGTTAGGCATCAGCACAGCTTGGAGCTATGCTCTCAATCCTTCCGACGGGTGTATGAGTTCTTTGGAGGGGTGTGCTTTTGTGGCTTCTTGGAGACTTCGATACCGGTGATATGCATATAATTTACAAGTTGGATGAGTACTGCTCTGCGGAGCAATCTCTCCAAACCTTATGTGCATGTTTCCAAATTAGAGTAGCAACACATTACTTAGCAATCTCACATAACTTAATTGAAACAGCAACCAATCTCCTTTATTTTTGCACTTGCTTATCTATACTTTGTTTTCTTGTAGGTCCTATTGGGAAGAACATAATATAATATCTTCCACACTCTGCTCCAATTGCTCCCCCACCTCCACACTCTACTCCTATTGCTCCTCCAACTTCACACATTCGGCTCATTGTTGTTCTTATCAGTAGCCTAGTACTAGGCATAGCGCTTGCAGTTGTTTCATCTTTGGCTTTTTGGTTTTTATGTCTAGGCGCAGCCACTATCTGTGAAGACTGTTGGTCCTTCTGTAAAACATTCAACGGACAGACCAAACTTGAACTTTTGTTTCTGGCCCAATATGCTTTTACACTCTTTTTTTTTTGGTTTGCGTGATTTTGGGTTGTTCCTGCATTACATCATCTTTCTGTTATTTTAGAAAATTTTATTAATCATTGAAACAAGTTACAATGATTAAACGGAGCCAATGAGTGGTGGCTTCACAACGAGGAAATTTTATCTTTCCGTTATTAATATTGTTTCATGTATTTTGCTATGTCTGTTTTCTATCACTTTTTGATGCTAAGTTTTTGCATTTGCCTGTGTAGCCGCCATAAGAATTTTGTTCGGCGATCTGTGAGAAGAGAATTTGTTTTCAATCAGTTGATATTTAATAATAATAATGGTAATAGTGTAGTCCCAAGCCCTTGCTTTTCACTAAGACCAACTCCGACCAAGCTCTATAACTCTAGAAGGGAGGCCAAACTTGCTCCAACCATCCTCCAGCCTCCACATGGGAGCTCCAAAATGGAGACCTCCATTTGAGTCTGAATTTCTGCCAATTGCAGACTTAGTGTATATATAAACCCGATGCGAAAACAATGACGGACGCAGAATTTGGCGAAAATAACGGTGGAAGCAAAGCCGCACCTAACTTCCTCCTCCATTGTCCCTGCTGCGATATGCAGACCTAAGGTCGCCATATCTGGTTTTCCCATCTTAGCCATCGCAATCACCACGTTCCCTATGCAAACCAACGGGGACCGGCTTCCCCTTGTTCGGCCCCGGTGTTGTCCGCAGCCTCTCTTCGACGTCTTGGATCAGCTCTTCAATTATGTGTCTATATGGGCGGATACAAGCTTTGTTACCAAAAAAAAAATTGTTTGGAACCTATAGAAAGTAAGGAAAGTGAAGAGAAAATAATTAAGAAGGAAAATAGGAAAAAAGAAAGGAGAAATTTCATTATTCTTACAACACTATTTTACCATTTTCTCTTCGCTTCTCTCTCAAACCAAATAGGGGAAACTTTTTAAACTTTCTCTTCCCTTCCTTCCCACATGTTCCAAACAAAGCCGAAGAATCTGATAAAGAAAGGAGGAGGAGGAGGAGGAAGAAAGAAGAGAGAAGAGAGGGGAAGGGAGGAGCCGCCTCCCCCGAAAACGAAATCAAAAATAATTTGCATTAACATTGATAGCTAGCTGGGATTATAGATAGCAATGAAGCAAAATCAAAATTAAAGACACCACGAGCAAATGGTGTGAAAAGAAGTTCACCACTTAACGTTAACTCAATATGAACAAGTCCTGTTCAAAATACTATCAGTTACCTAGAGCTATGCAACACCATCACATCAGGCATGATTAGCTAGTTGAATATGTGTTTCAGCATTTCATACAAAAGTAATTATGCCCAAACTCTTGGGCAACCAAGCCCAAAAATGGACACAATCATTTTTTTTTTTTTTGACAGCAGAAAAAGATTTTATTAATCTTTGAAACATAGGTAGCATTGCAAAGATTAAATGGATTTGGAGAAAGACTGCGTCACAACGAGGAAGAATCATCCCAACAACGTCGGCACCCAACCCCTCGACAATCATATGCCTCACCAAACCCAAAACGTAAATGGTTGGAAACTTGGAAAGGTTCCAACAAAACTACAACAGAATCAAAATGGGCACAATCGTGCTCCATTCATGGAAACAGGTTTTCTCCTTTCTCCTATTTAAGCAACTCCACATACAACTTTCTAATTTTCCAACAGTTGTTTCCACTTCCAGTAACAATATTTGAAACCTTACAACCAACATATACTTTCCTCAAAGCCACCAAATCTCTATCGCAATTCAGGCCCATCAGTCTATGTAATTTCTCGCTTAAAGTGATGACTGAAGTTATGGCGAACAGGCTTAAAGGCATTCTACGAGAAGTTGTTTCCCCTAACCAATCGGCTTTTGTGCCGGTGAGGTTGATCCAAGATAACGTTTTTGTGGCTCATGAGGCTTTTCATTTTCTGAAAATGAAAATGAAGAAGAAAGGAAACAACGGGTTCTTGGACCTTAAATTGGATTTTAATAAAGCTTATGATCGAATAGAATGGGATTTCGTGGAGCCTCTGCTTTTGAAAACGGGGTTTCAGATCAAGTGGGTTAGATGGGTTATGCAATGTGTTACCACGGTGCAATTCTCAGTTGTTATTAATGGGGAGGCTAAAGTTAATCCCAGGCCAGGTAGAGGCTCCGTCAAGGGGACCCTTTATCACCGTACCTCTTCGGGTTATCCAGGTGGTTTGGATGGAAACAAACCCATGATAATCGGGTTATCCAGGTGATTTGGATGGAAATACACTGAGTACACAATAAAACAACCCACTTCGGGTGCAACAATATCCATAGAGGGTAAAGGAGACGACACAAACGGAGTTGAAGACGGCAGCGGTAATTTGACCAACATCACCGTCCTCCCTTCCAACTCATGCAGGGAACAGAAATACCCACATAGGGTAGCAAAAATTTCACGCAGGTAACTTAAATCTCCAAAACAGGAGAGTAGCAAGAAAACAAAGAAAACAAGGGGAAAAAAAACTTAATAAACATAAATTGATCAAACTCATAAACTCATCTACATATATCGAAGAGAAAAAACAGAATAAAAGCAAACAGATCGATACTCCTATGAAATACCACTACCTCTATTTTGAGCTGCTACGACTAGGACTCTGATCGAGACTGCAAACTCTACAATACGTACGCGTACAAATCCCTATCTAATTCTTCTGTCATTATTAAGTTGTACGTGGATTGGGTCTCTGTCTCTTTCTTCAAAATCCTTTTTTTATGCCGTCGCAAGTCCATTGGATCTTCAAAAAGACGAGGGACGCCATGGACTATCACGCTGCCGTCGTTATAGAGTTCCCAGTCTGTGATTGGAACTTCGTTGATAGAAGCTTGTGGCTCAGCTTCTTTCCCTCTGGAGCCGTCGATAAGCGGTTCTGGTTCAGCGATTCTTACATGATCCGAATTAAGTTCAAAACAAGGATAAAGTGGTTGAGTGATTCTTATATGATCCGAAAGTTCAAAACTGGGATTTGTAAGATCCTGTGAGAAAGTAGGGAAGGTGGAATCCTTTGAAAAATTGGTTCCGAACGTGTGTCGGTCTAGGTTCAGCGGGACAACCTGTCGAAGAATCTTTGTGTCGGGCCGCAAGAAATCGAGTTCGAAGCGCCTGTAGGCAATATCCCGCGGCACGAAGATGGTGATTGTGCCGTTGTAGCCGTAAGCTTGACGAACGGCCGGGATGAGCTTGTTCTCGACAAACCATGACATGGTGTAGTACCCGGCTTTGTCGAGCGATTCAGAAAGTCTGGAAAGTCCCAGTTCGCCTTCCGGAGGCTGCAACAGACCCCAGCTTCCGAAGTGCTCGTCTTCAACCCAAACCAACGGCGTATATTTAGCCGATGACGGAGTTGTTTGAAGTAAGAGGAGGAGAAAAAGATTGAGGTAGAGGACAGGCAAGAACTGAGACTTGAGAGCCATCAGAGAGAGAGAGAGATTATTAAGGTTCGTTGGTTATTGAGGCTTGAAAGAGATTATTAAGGTTCGTTGGTTATTTATAGAGAAGGAAAACCAGGGAGAGAGAGTTTTCAACGACTTCAATTTTACTATGAACAGAGGTATGGTACTAATACAAAACTTAACACAAACAGCGCACAATATACTAAGGTGGCACAATATCATTGGACAATAAATAAGATGTCTTTTTATATCGTCCAATGATACAGTGCCACATAAGCATGTTGCGTACGTTGTTGTGTTAGAGATTAAATTACTTAGCTAATCTTTTTTTTAATATTGTTGCTAAGTTTTTTTTTTTTCAATCGTCATACATCAACGGGAATTAATGGGGGTGTTAGAATTAGCACGAAGTTCAGAAGCTATCCATAACTTGGGACCCAAGGGTATTGCCCCAGCATGGGTCGAACCATGGTTAAATCGGTTAAGTTAATTGGCTTTCTTAACCATGTTGTCCCACTATTCATCAAACATTATCTGATTTGTTGACTTTCTATTGGCTAGCATGTAACATTGAGTACACGGTCACCTTTTGTGTAAAAGACAACCTCGTTGTGTTAATGGTCTTTCCCATCGAGACAATAACTTGAAACTTGTAAAATAATTGAACTTAATTGCATAAAAAAATGATGAATCGTGTTAGGCAATAGTCGTAAATGATCATAAATTTAAGCAATAGTTGTAAATTATCATAAATAGTGCTTACCCGTGCCTACGGCACTACGCACCGGTTCAACCAGATTGAAAAAAGGAGCACTTAAGTTTAATAATATAACATTTTTGATGTGTGAACAGTGAATGTGTGTGCCGGCGTATGTGAACGTGTGTGCATGTGTGTGATGGGTGCCACCTAGGACAAAAGGTGCCACGTAGGACAACCCTTCCGTTTTATTAGATAGATTTAACTTTTCCAACTTATTTGACCCAAAAAAAACCCTCTTTTAAACTCAAATTTACAGTTATTTTTAGAACTTATTTGAGCTATTAAAAGTAGGATTTGCCACAATGACACTGATACAGCAACCTAATTGTAGAGTTCGGAAGCAATCCCGGATAATACATTCACGATTCAAAAATACACAACATAAAATTTCATCTCTCAAAATTTAAGCCACCTTTTCTCCCTTTCTTTGCTAGCAACTGCATTTGAAGCTGATGCATGAGCCGCCTCCGCCTCCGCCAACGATTTCCGAGTCTCACTCAGCTTCCTCATTGCGGCCTCATAAACCACCTTTTCGTTCTTGTTCCGACTCGCCATTTCTTCCAGCTTCTCCACTCTCATTCTCAGCTCCTTAACCTCGTCGTCGTATGCAAGGATAGCCCGCCTATCTTGCTTCTTTCCTTCTCCAAGTCCCTTATTCTGCTTCTTCTCTCCTCTTCCATTCATAGCTTCACTATGCATTGCAAGTTGGGAATTGATAAGACTAAAGACGTCCGGCTGTGGTTCCTCTTCCTCCTTGGCGGCTCTAGCTGCTGCTGCAAACTTCTTATCGCGTTTTCTCTTCCCCCCTCTACTTCGTTTCTTCCCCTGTTCCTCTTTACTCTCACCGTCTTTTCTAGACTCGAGGGCACGATCAAGAGATTGCTTTGGTGGAAGGGCTTTCACAGATATTGGGTCCACCATTCCCTGCCCAGATACGCCTAAACCCATTCCCTCGCAGTAACCCATGTTAGCCATCATCTTAGATGCTATGCCTCTGGTGTGATTCTCCCACTTTGCAAAAATGGCAGTTTCTGTCTGGATGCCATTACGAAGGGCAGTGGTTTCATGGAATCCTAAGCCCTCCGGATCGTCGTCTTCATATTCGCTGCCATCATCAGATTGTTCTGAACTCGAGTCGTTTTCTTCATCGGTCATGTCTGCATATTTGGACAATGTGATAGATTCAATGCCAAGTTTGGTAGAGGCTCCGTCGTCACCAAAAACAATGTGCGCCATTCTGAGTTCATCATCCCAGGATTCAAGCTCGGCTTCCCTCCAAATGCCAGTTTTACTATCACAGGCTGCCCAAATACTGGACCCTACCAGCGACTGCGCCCATGCAGTGGGGATATACTTCTTGAGGGAAGTTAGTGGGATGTCAACACCTGGTGCAAATACCCAATTTTAAGAGGGTTGGTGCAACTACAAAAGCAAATGAGACTCTAACACAATCATACATCTATTAATAGTCAACATGAATGCCTTTCAAATGCAGGAGATAATTCAGTAAAGAAACGTAATGACACATAGAGTTGAGCAAAATTATGGAACTTCATCTCTGGCCAACTTGGAGCAGCATTGGCTGAATCATCAAGCAGATTAAGCGACTTGAAAATCCTCTTCCTCTGATGGGAGCAGAAAAAGAAATTTTACCACAAACAAGTTCCTTTAGCTGCTCAAATAAGAGGAAAGCAATTCATTCATATTTCACAGACAGTTGCACTCTAGATTGTTGACAGGAATATGCAGTGATTTCGTAGTATTAATCAGTTTTCGGAAATAACAAAACAAAAAAATCGAGTACCGGGACTTCCAAAAACCTCATATTTTTGGATAACAAGACATTATTGTGACATACCATGTGATAGGCGGCAGTTAGTACCAAATCGGCACCGTTGCTGTAGAAAGAACTTGCATATCTGCACTAGGGTGGTCTAGTATTAGTAAGTGATGCGACTAAAACCAGTGGAACGTTATGCTGATTTGATCAAGAAAATCTATAATGCTGCCAAAACAATTGGCAAGCTGTGGTTCAGCATTCAAAGTTCTGTTATCTTACTACTGTTATATTTTCTTTTTCCTTGGCCAGAAACAGCACCAGTCACTTGTAGATAGCCATAAGAAGCACGTACACTAGAGTATAACTAAAATGACTATACTAACGACATTTACCAAGAAACCCAACTCTTGTAATTGGGTTTGGGCATTAAAATACACGGATGAACATTAGACACGAATGTTGGAATTAAGAATGAGGGGAATCGGTAGACCACCATGTCATGAAAAGGTCCAGTGGAGGAAATGTGACAAACATAGTCATCAAACAAGCTAACAAGTTTTGGCTTGCCAATCCAACAAGGTGGAATCCAATTAGGTGACCTAATTTTAACTATGCATTATCACCTGCAGAATCCTTAACTGTGGATATGAAGGTCAGGAACATTCAAGCCCAAGATATTACAGCCTAGCATTCTCTCTAAAGGCAAATTATTTTGCTTCCATCTTTTTCCTTCTGTATATATAGCCGTGCGGAGGTGCCATTCTCCTCTAATGGCTTCTCGAATAAATTCTACTTGACACCAAAAGCAAATTGTAGCAGGTTATGGAAAATTGATGGAATACAAAAATACCCTCAAAGTGGGCGTGGGTTGAAAAGATGCGCAAAATTAGTACTGTGATCACAAGACTAAGGTGTTTAACAGAGAAGGCCGATACGTGCATCGACGTGGATGACATAATGATACATTCAACAAACAATTGAACAAAAGACTAAAACTTCAAGAAAACCACAAATAACATGACAAGTGCAAGTGTGAAGGACATGTATAATATGATTGAAATCTCCTTCAGAACCTGAGGATCAACAGATGAAGAATTCATGGAAAATAGGACACCTACATTCCACATTCTATTATGTAGATATCCACGTCACCATAGTTGAATGCCACTTGCCAAAAACTAATTATCACGAAAAAATGAAATCGTAACTGAATAACAAACTCTATGCAGTACCGATACGGACACAAGACACGACACGAACATGACACCAACACTTTAATCTCCAGAAATTGAAGGACATGACACGTTTGGGGCACATACGTATGCAATTATCATATGATAAGCCTCTAATACTATCAAAATACCATATATCATGTTTTGCACATTTTGTCAGTACATAATTCACTGAATTATTAAACAGCTGGATCTAGGTTCTTTCTTCTTGTTCTTGGATGCCTCTCTTGCTGTAATAGTTTGTGACTTTTCTCGCATATGTTCAATCACCAACTTACTGTTGTTAGGGATTGGCTGTGACTAATAAAATAGCTATAGAAATGACTTTCAGGTTCTTAAAAAGCTTAGCAGATCCATCGTACAGTTATTGGGTAAAATGGTCAACAAAATGTTAATCCCCAAAGTTAGACTATTGTATCCGTCCATACATTTACATACACATATGGGTACACTCACGCATGTTTTTTAGTATGTATACATACACAGAAATATATGAAGTATGTACATAAGCATAACTTGATGTGAAATTAGAACGTAGGTCAAAAGTTTGATTAAGAATACCATGAATCTGGATTAGTAAGCAGCATTATTGGGTAAGCTGGCTTAAACAAGTGGAGAGAGAAAAGGAAGATATGAGAAGGTAAAAGAAGTAGACACTGAAGTACTAGGATCAATTTACTATGCCATTAATGGGGTTAACATTGCACTCTAGTCCAAAGACAAACGGCACAAACATGGCAATTTTTAACATTGGGGACGTAAAGGGATCCTGTCCCAAACCAGGGGGGCAGTGGGTCTTGCCCAAATTGCTTTTATGGTGCTGGCCCCAAAAACTAACTAAAGCAATATTGAGTACAAGGAGCGCGCTCCTGGGAGGGAGGGAAGGGGGGAGAGGGAGCAGCTAATTTGAATAGTGAAGACATCGTCTAAAAGCTAGCATCTCATGAAGTTCAGTAACTTTTGGTCTACTTAATGCTAACACCTCAACATCAAAAGAGCCAACATATTCACATCTAGCAGAAAATAAGATAACCAATAATTGTCAGTTAATCGTATCCTAATTTTGGAGGATGCCATATTAAGTCACTAGAAATCTTTTTTCCTTTTCTAGGTCAAAGACGTCAATAGAAATCTTATGCATCTTTTAAAATAGAAAATCAACTTGAAACCGGAAGGAGCAATGAATCAAATGATAGAGGAAGAACAAACAAGTCAGAAGATTTTGCTCACCAACATGTTTTCCGATGTTGGTGTGAGAAAAGAAATCTTTGCTGAATCAGATCCTTCTTGCCCAATAATAAGACCATTATACCAACGTCCATCAGTGTGGCGGAATCTACATTTCGATCCAACATAGAAACCTTCATCCTCCAGTGGTTCTGCTTCAACTTTTGCTGGATCAAGAGGTTCTGCTTTGACATCCTCAGCACTGTATTTGGAATCCTGTAAAATTGAATCAGCTTCCCGCAACAACCTTGCCCGTTTCAAATGAAAGAGCCCTTCCTCCGCTTCCTTGATAGCCTGAACAAGCTCCTCATAAACCTGAGTCAATGAAACATAAAAGATTAGAAAATTCAAGGAACTATTACAAAACACATCTATGTCAAAATAAATGCCTCCACAAGATTCTCATGAATTGATTACCATAACTTATGGCATAAGAAATAATCTGTTCTTAAGAAAGCACAAGTTTTCCTACATTAAATACTTATCAACCGTGTCAAACAAGGACACCAACAGCATCAGAGACTATAGCATTGTTCAGTTTTCTATCTGACTTTGTGATAGGGCATGTTTTGTCTATAAAGTACAGATGCACGAAAACATGAAGTACAAAATGAGAGAGAGAGAGAGAGAGAGAGAGAGAGAGTGTGTGTGTGTGTGTGTGTTTGCAGACGCTGATGTCACCCACTGGGACAATCATGACAGTAGGGAATTTGTAAATGTCACAAAAGAAACTCCCATAATAGCTCACTAAAGTACAGCACCCGAGGTTTCACCAGAAAGGAAAAAGGTGCCCACAAAATATTCGCCAACAACAATTCCCAGGTTCACTGCCAGCGGATAGTACAAGGGTCATTTGCATTGTTCCATTTCGAAATATGCCGAAGCCTCATGCAAGGACAGTAGAGTAGAGGAGCAAGGGAAGGAGAACAATAACCAAAAGGTCCAAAACAATACCTAAAAGCATTAACTTAATAGAACATAACAACTGAAGTAGCATCCACTCTAATGTAATGGCCCGAACCAGATTCCAACATACTGCAATACTTATGAAAGATAGATTTTTTAAACTTAGAAACAAGTCGTACTACAAATCAACTGCATTCCTGGAAGATTATAACCACCACTCAAAATGGATCAACACAAAATTATCTCCCGTAATGCCACCATCAACTTGACAAAGAGACATGCTGATATATTAACTTCTACAACAGCATCTCACGAGGAGAAAACAGGGTTCCAACTTTTAACAGACAAAATTTTAGAAAATCTTAAATCGGTTAAAAATAGACTACGGCTAGACCGCATAATCCCAAGATTATTTCTTAAAAAGCCTCAACAAACTCAATGCTCTTAAAAAGCCTCTCCAAAATTATTTCTGCCTGTTAAAATGCAGCGTTATGTTTCCCCCTTCTGCTTTATTTGGGCCCGCAACTACGGCTAGACCGCATAATCCCAAGTTCAATACTCTCAAGAACCCCAACTGATTGGCCTTGTGTCGACTTACGGTTCGAAATATCCTAGGTGCCATCAACTGGCAGTTCATAAGGGGGCTACCAAGTAAAGCGTGCTATTACATCCTGATTTTTTGCAATGATGAGAGAACCTAATGAAACGATAAACTCCATCATGGGGCGAACAGAAAGAGGAATATATGGGGAAAAAGGAACAAAATTGAAAACCCTAACTCGTTAAAAATATGGAATCAGAGAGAGAGAGAGAGAGAGAGAACCGAGAGAAGTTCGGAGTTGGTGGGATCAGAAGCGAGGGCTTGTTTGAGATCAGAGATAGAGTCTCTTTGCTCTTGTAAATGAAGCTCCAGCTGTCCTTCCAGAACTCTCTCATCTTCTTCTCCTCCATCCGCCATTGCTGCCCCCTGGAAGGTTGGAAACAGAGAGAGAGAGAGAGAGAGAGAGAGAGACGCACGCGGGGTCTGGGCTCTTCTACGTTGCCCTCATATGCAAATTGGTTCGAGTCAAGTTCTGTTTTTTTTGCTCGTCTCTACGGCACTACGCACCGGTTCAATCGGATTGAAAATTGGAACACTTAATTTTTTAATCATATTTTTGATGTGTGAACATGTGTGTCAGGTTGTGTGAATGTATGTGCATGTGCGTAGTGAATGCCACATAGAACAACCTTCTATTTTATTAGATAGATCGACAATAATCCATCTGCCCTCACGAATGTGATCGATGCGTCGGACACCGGCGTTTTGGTTTCTTGTGGCTTCTTTTGTTTATTTGTATTTTATTTGTTGTTTTGGTTGTTTTTTGGACCGGTAGTGTCCCTCCTTGTACTGTTTCTTCTATATATGATATGTTTGTGTTCCTAAATAAAAAGAAATTAAATTCTACACTCTCTTTTTTTGACATCTACCCTTCTTTTTTGGATTTTAGTGTTAAAAGTGTATGTAATTTTTTTCTAGAAGATAAAAGAAAAAAGTGTAAATGTCAAAAAAGAGTGTAGAATTCAATTTCCAAAAAAAAAAAATTGGGGTAAATTTCACTCATACCCCCTGCAGTTTTCTCTTTGTATAGATGCCCCTCCATCTTTTGGAGAATGGCATTGCAACCCTGTCAGAGTTGGTCAACTAAGGCCATGTTTCCGGGACAATGCTACTTACACAACAATTTAAACACAATAATTTATACAACCTCTCACATACATGTGGAGTCCACACATAGTAGTATGTGTAGACCCCACATGTATGTGAGAGGTTATATAAATTGTTGCGTTTGGATTGTTGTGTGAGTAGCATTTTTGATGTTTCCAAAACAATAAGTCTACAGCTCACAACACCAACCCACGAAACAAATCACAACGCTAACGTGGCCTGGGCCCCACGTTAGCTTTTAGCAACAAAAAAAAACCCACAAATGTTGAAAATTTTGAATTGTTATAAAAAAAAACATCGGGCAAAACCTAGGACGCTCTAAAACAGAGAGAGAGAGAGAAGAGGAGGAGGAGGTCACGAACACACCGCACGACCACCGACGACCACCAGTCCCACCTCCACCTCCGAAAACATCACCTACAATGGTGATGGCAACGGAAACATCACCTACATGTAAACAAACCATACATCCACATAAGGTCAAAAGAAATAAGTTAAAATTTGATTGCAGTTAATTTAAGTATAACATGAGCATTATTTTCCCAGTCCACCATGGAATCTAATAATCCTTATGTATGGGATATCTGCATTATTTTCCGAGAATAACATTTTGTTCACGACTCATTAACCAAATTGCTCTTCAAATACAAAATTAACCGCTTCCAAGAAGCACAAAGAGTGAGGGATGAGCAAAACTAGACAAGTTGTACATAACGGCACTGCTGAAATAATATGACTATATTAACAAGATCAACCATGCCAAGAATTTATATAAGCCAATCCCAGAATCCATACCTCATCTTACTCCAATCATTACAAATTAATACATATAATCAATTTCATGCTTTGTTCTATTTTTGAGTTATTTGCTACTGTCTACGCCCTAATTTTTTTTGGGGTATTATCTACAAACCAACTGATGTCTACATTGGTCATGTAGAATTGAAAAATGCCAAGTATTAGAGTTAGCCCTAACTAAAAATTGCTTCTCTTTCAGCTTCATCTATGTTTCCCAAGTACAAATTGCCGAGTATTACATTAACTGTTAATCTCATACGCACAAATTTCTTTCATCACTTCAACACTATTTGAACTAGATATACAAACGGGGGAGAGAGAGAGAGAGACTTTGGGCGGTGGATTTGTCGACGATCGTCGGTGGATTTTCACGACGGGTTGGTCGCCGGAGGTGGACCAGGTGGTGGTGGTGGTCGCCGGAGGTGGAGGTGAGACTGGTGGTCGTGCGGTGATTTCGTGGACCTCCTCCTCCTCTTCTCTCTCTCTGTTTTGGAGCGTCCCAGGTTTTGCGCGATGTTAATTTCCTGAGAACGATTCAAAATTTTCAGAATTTGTGGATTTTTTTATACTAAAAGCTGACGTGGGGCCCAGGCCACGTCAGCTTACGTCAGCATTATGATTTGTTTCGTGGGTTGGTTTCGTGAGCTGTAGACTTATTGCTTCCCAAAACAATTTTGGGGTACAACTTATTGCATTTTGATAAGTCAGTTCATATTAAGCAATAAATTTTGCATCTCATCTACAATTTATTGGTTAGTGAAAACAACTTGACTTTTTTAACTACTTTCCCTCTCTCAACAACCTTAAAATTTTTTAACAACTTATTGGTTAGTGGAAACAACTTGACATTTTTAAACAACAAGAAGTGATCCTTAAGTTATTGCCTACTAGAAACACTCCCTAACACTCCTTAAGATATTGCCTTTATAAACACTCCCTAAAAGTGGTTATTTTTCAAAATATTTGGGTAAAAGTAAAAAAAAAATATACTTTTCTAATTCTTCTTGACGAAACGAATCGGAAAACCAAAAAAGTGAGGCACAAAACTAACAAACGAAAAAAAAAAATTCAAATAAAGACAAAACCAGAAAAAAGTGGAAAAAGTTGTTAGTGAAATGGTAATATAAGAGACCAACAAAAATGTACTACTCCACGTATTAGCCAAGTGGTTTTAGCATGATACTTAGAGTATTCACAATGGTATAATCAAAAGTAAAAAAATTTTAAAGTTAACAATGTTGGTGCAAAATATAGCTTACAATGCTATAATCAAACTTAATAATCTCTTTAGAAATAATCAAATTTTGAGATTTGGATAACCAAAATTAGCAATCTTTTGACAATAATCAAATTTAATAGACTCTACATATCTTCAATCAAATACACCAATCATTATACAAAAATGTTCTATCTCTCTTTCCTTTTCCTCTCCCTCTTCCTTTTCGAACAATATTTTACTAAAAAATTATTATTTTTGGAAAACAGTTTTTTAAAATTAGTTTTTTCCCAAAAAAAGTTTCAAAAAACTATTTTCTATTTCTAGTAAATAGTTTTTTATTAGTTTCAAAACTATTTTTTACTGTTCATAGTTTTTAGTTTTCTGTCGTTTGAAAATATGATGTGATAAATTTTGGTTATCTAATTTTAATTATGTCATTGCATACATCTCTATTACTAACCTTAGCAATCTCTTAAATAAATAATCAAAAGCTGATGTGGCAATTTTTGGTTATCAATTTTTTATTATAGTATTGTGGATACCCCTAAGTATTTGCTCCATTCTAAGGTCTCAGGTTCTATTTTCTTGTCTAACAACGGTTGGGCCCATCTCACCACACGCGTTAGCATGTGAAACGACTATAGAGATTAGTTCAAGATGCGCATAAACTAACCCGAAACACTCTGCATTATCCAAAAAATTGTTCTACTAACAAAACTGTAGAGTCCCAAACGGGGCCTTAATTGTTCAAAATTACTCAAGTCCCCCTATGTAACCCCGGTTCACAAGTTCCGAGACTTCCCAAAATTCAAAATCTCACCAAAAACCTGACCGTGTACGAGCAAGAGAGAGAGAGAGAGAGAGAGAGAGAGAATGGGGCACTCTCTCCACAACCATCACCACAGCAGCCACCACCACCAAGCGGTAGACGGACTGGTAAACCTCTTCACCAAGGCCAACCACGACCTCACTGTGGTCCAACACAAACTCGAAAAGGAGTTCCAGGAGATCTACCCTGACCACGTAACCAAACACCCCCCAATTCTCTCGATTCCATCATCCCCCCTCCCCAAAAAAAAAAAAGATTTCCTCTTTATAATGTATTCTGTTCCCCAGATTTAAGTTCTAGGGTTTCGGATAATTTGAATGGTTACTTGTGCAGGCGAATCCGATGAAGCTGGTTTCTCGGATAAAAAAAGTGCAGGAGGATTTGTCGGCGTTGCAAGAGCAGTGCCGCGAGCTACTCGCCGCCAAGCAGGTATTGATTTTGTCCCATTTTTTTCATGTTAATAGTCTGTTTTGGTTTGCGGGGAAAGTGTTTGACGAAATGCCTCTTAACTGTAAGCCAAGTATTTCTCTTTAAGATCAGCTGTGTTCCCGTCATTGTTGACTAGACGCGGGCACACGCATGTGCAAATCGTGTGAGGCAAGTGGAACTCACCCCCAAAGCACCCGCTCGTGAGTTCGAACCCCGCTTTCGGGTAGTAGTGGTCGTGAACCAGATGATGTGTATTGGGCACCATCTATTCAACTTGCACCTTAGTGGGGCTGTGGTGACGGACTGCCCTCCCTTGGGTAGGGGTTACTTCGAAAAACCGCCCCAGTGAGCTTGGCTCCTTCAATGGGTGGTTTTTTTTTTGTCAATCGATAGGATGATATTCATTGATAACAAAGGGATAACAACGAAAGAGTAGCCATCCCAAAAGAGGGAATATAGCAACCATAATGGAGGCCTAAACACCACGCCGAACATTCAGGACCTCACACAACCTAATGCGCAAAACAGATGGAGAACATCTCCGATCAGCGCAACACTAGCCAAGCAACCAAGAAAAAACCCACGTTGGGGTTAGGAAAGCCCCCTCAACGGGGGAGAAAACAGAAAGAACCGAAAAGAAACATCAACAAAACAAAAAACCTACGGCAGATCATCACACCTAAATCCAGCCCCCTTCAATGGGTGGTTGGGAGCCCCTCTTCCCTGAGTATGTTAAACCCTGGATTTCTACCCTTCATAGAACTATCTTCTTAGGGAATTGATGAACAACAATTAGAATGACACACGCTTCATATCATGAATTGGATCCAACTAGCTATAGGGTTATGCTTTCTGATTTAGGTTGTTAGATGGTTCAATCACCAAAGTCAGCTAGTTTACACCTTCCGGATTCTGCTTGTTTGAAGAAGTATTGCAATCACAACCAACTTATATGTAGGTGATCTTTTTAATAGCTGAAGGATCCTAATATACCTACTCTTTAGGGAGTACAGAGCTCATATTTGGAATTTAACCTCTCATTTATTGACAGGATTTGATTGACAAGGCCAGGACAACTTTAGTTGGGAATATATCATCACTGCAGCGGTTGCAAGCATCCACTGGTGTTGCTGTCACTAGTGATTCTCAGGACCCTGCTTACACTAACTTCAACAAGGTGATTGTTTAATTCCCTCATTATATGGCAATAAAATTTAACCTGAGTTGAGAGGGTCTTCCTATCGGTCAATGACCAAGGAATCCTTTAAAGTTCTGCTAAACTGGGAAAATCATCACTAGCATGATGGTGGCGAAGTACCAAGGAATCCTTTAAAGTTCTTCTAAAATGGAAAAATCATCACTAGCATGATAGTGGCGAAGTACGACATGATATGGAGGTACAAATAGAATGTCCCATCCAGTAGCACATGATCTCTATCTTTAATCTTTTCCCATTTTTTTTGTTTACCTCTACAGAGCAGAAATTGTCCTTTTGTGTAACATTTCTACCATTTTTTTATTTCTCAGTGTTTGTAAATATTTTATGCTTCATTTTATTTTATTTTTGCTGAGATCATCATGTGCTAGGCTCCTTTTGAGGTCGTACTGTAAGTTCAGTTATTCTCCAAGAATGTTGTGTCTTAACCTGATAGTGTAGTTCTTCACATTAATACATGCCTTGTTAATGTAACTATTTTACTCTGGAAGGTTGCATATTTCCAAGTGGTGTCTAAAGCATATGCACCATTTGCCAGCAAGCAACCAAAATTAAACAATGCGAGGTTTTTTCACGGAGTACTTGTGCAGAAATTTTTTATCCGGTGATTATGATTGCTCATCATGTCTGAAGAGTCAAGCCTCGCTACATATTATTGTCTACCTTCATTGTTTGTGTTGGATAGCTTGAAATGCATTGTTGGACCCATTTTCTAAGACAGACCTAACATATAATATTCGAGCTTTAGTTTCTTAGAGATCTTGTGTCCAGGTCTCTATGTTTTGCATTATCATTTTCTCTGTGAACTTTCTCCTGATGAAATGGATGTGAGTATTGCACGTAAGGGAGGGTATTCACTATTCAATAGCACTATATATATTTCTGAACATGTAATGTTGGCCGGCGATGTAATTTGACTGTTGTTCAAAATCTATTTTTGACTTGCACTGTGCAGATCATAGATGAGTGGACTGCGCAAGTGAGATCAAGAAAAGGTAAGTAATTCAGGACATTGTTTACAGCATTCTATATGTGATAGATAAGTTGACATTGTTTGAAGAACATACACTGTTGAGGTGATTTACACTGCAAGGTAGCTCAGAACTTGATGTTTCATCGTATTTGCCAAGAGGGCTCGTTTATCACTCGGGGATAGAAAGTCTAGTACAAAGGAAGTGGGAGAATACAAGAACTTAGGTCTTTGCAATTAACAAGGCGTAATGAGTTGTCCAGCTGCATTTTTTCAAGGGAATTCTGGGGCTTTTTTAATTAAACTCCCAAAATGCATTGACATCAATGTATATCACAGTTTGGATACACCTTTTGGTTTCTGGAAGGGGATGCTCTATGTTGGGTATGGGTGAAAATAAGCATGTGTTGTATTATTGTATACGGAGAATATGATTATTTAGGGCAACCATTTGTCCTTGTTTTGAGGTAACTGATCATTACAAGGCGGGGAGAAGGACAAAAAAACACACAGGCTATAGTGCCATGATTTTGCCTAATGGCTTTGCATAATTGACCAAATAGTGGTATTGTGCTAGTTAAAGTGGTATATCCCTACCTTTTTCATCAAATGTTGCAATATTGCAGGGGATGTGACCGAGGACTCAAGCTCTGAGGATGTCAACCAGCTCCTTTTCTCAGCAATTGTTCAAGGCAACTAATGAAAAGGGCACAGCAATATAGCTGGACATGCCTTTTCATTTAGGTAGCATGACAGGGTGTCGTAGCTCTTGTACTGATTTCTTTTTTCCCATTGATTTGGTGGAAAAGATACGATGATTGTTATCACATTATCCAGCCCACCGAAAGCCGATGTTGGTATATGTTTGTTAGAGCAAAACCTAGACGACTAATGTGTTACGATGTTAGATTGATAGAAGAAAAAGAACAGGTGATGAATACATAAATTGAATTCATGGGGTATATATCTAGCTGTATTTTGCCAACTATATTCTCTCTCTCTCTGGAACCAACTTGTTTCTTTCAATGCCATGAAATGTATCCTGAATGCAGGGCAGCATTTCAAATATTTGATTGGATCGATTATATCAAACGTACAACTTATTACCCAAAAAATCTCCCTCAAAACCTTTACCAAACAAGTTTGCTATGAATGAATACTTAAGTACATAACCACTATCATGTATTGTTGTATTGCTAGGTAGGAAATGCTAGGAGACTTATGGACCTGTACATAAAAGGATGGATGGAAACTATTACTAGTGATAAATCACGGGGGACTTTTCCACTATAACAGGGTCCCTGTAGTGTGCTAATGGACTACGGTGTGCAGGGCGCCTAGCTTCAATCGAAATTGTTATTGTTAAATGAACCCTTTAATTTGTAAAGTACAATAAGTCGATCATTCAGGAAGAAAATTAAATTGATCATTAGTCCTTTGGTCATACAACACAAATCTATGTCGATCATGTCGATATCAATGTCCGATTAACTTGATTTTTGATGCACGTGGATGTTAGTATGGTGGATCAGTTACCACTCTTCTACTCATAAGAATACACGTAAGAGTTAGCGCAAAAAGATTATTAACCTATTGACACTGGGTTGGAATAATTAAGCTTCAAAAGTGCTTGCCAATGCACGAGCAGGCTGGACATCCTTGCGAGCTCAGAAAAAAAAAAAAAATTCAATGTAGTTTGATGGATGGCGCGACAAATCAACGGTTCAAATTTTGACCACAGTTAACCCACGTAATTACTCTGTAGAGGATCTGAATTTGAAATTGCTCAAACCCGAACTTCATACTATAGATTCCTTCTCTTTTCCATAGCGTGCTGTAAACAGCTGCAAGGTTATTATTGTGGGGTCAGACAACCCCATAGAATTTTTCTTTTTGCTAGAAGTATATTGAAAATTTCTATTTGGTTGACAATCGACAGTAAGGACGGAACCAGGATTTTACCCTAGCAGTGGCGAAATGTATACTAAAAAAATCTAATGGTGGCGAGACTATATAAGTTGGGCATAATTTTTTTTTTTTACATACTATAATAATTGCATTTTCTAAAATTCTTGTCGTGGCGGTCGCCGCCTCTAGACCCCTCCTGGTTCCATCCTTTATCGACCCCATCAAAAGATTGTAATGACAAAGCATGGTTCTAGCCATTTCTTCAAGTTTTACTTTTTCTCTCAACTACCCCATTTTGTTGAGGTAGTTCTCTACCATGACCAGTACGAATATTTGAATTTTGAAATAACAAAACCTTTTTTATTTTGAACTTTTCTATAGAGAAGAAAAAACATCATCCTTACTAGCTTGGAACACAAGCTATCCGAAATGGAATTGTTGGTGCTCTCTCTCTCTCATTTTTGTAGGGAAATGGGGGGAAGGTGGAGTGTGTGGAGATTGTGAGGGAGCTGGTTGGTTTTGTGGGGGAAGTGGTTTGATGAGGGAGGGTGGAGGTAATTATTCGTATAATTACGTATTTTCATAGTTGTTAATCGATCCCACATGCACAATTATTCATCTAATTTTAGGTTATAGTGTATAACTGTACATATTTTATTTATAAAAAAAATTAGGTGTGTTACATGACAATATGATTAGTGAAGTGTCACTAATAACAAAAACCAATTTCACATTTCTTTAGTCAGAGAAAACCTTTGGTCGAGGGAGACGTTTGATTTTACTTGTTACTCCATAAATTTAATTTTGCACTTCTCTCTGGTATATATAGAAGCGGTCATGCGAGGGAAATGTGATGTGTTCAATGTATGATCTAACTGATGGGTGAAAATTCTGAATGATTTGGAGGAGCTCAGATTTGTTGTTATAGGTTGAAGTGCAATAATTAATGACTCCCGTACATGTGAATTTCATCCCGGATTTTGCTACAACCACCACACAACCACTCACACAAATTCATTCACATCACGAGAACAAGGTGGGGTGAAATCAATAATTCTAAAACCACGATTACACAAACTCACTCACATGACACGTGGGTGTGTGCATGTGGTTTTGTTGAATTGCATGTGATGTGAGTGAGTTTGTGTAATTGTGGTTTTAGAATTATTGATTTCACCCCACCTTGTTCTCGTGATGTGAATTAGTATGTGTAAGTGTTTGTGTGTGATTATAGCAAAACTCGGGGTGAAATTCACATATACGAAAGTCATTAATTATTGCCCTTTCAACATATAACCACAAACAAGAGCACCTCCAAATCATTCAGAATTTTCACCCATTAGTTAGAATCACATTGCATAAAAAGAAAAAAAAAAACTCTAAAATTGAACATCTCCCTTGTCCAAAGGTTCTCTTACTAAAGAATGTGAAATTGGTTTTGTTATTAGTGACACTTCACTAATCATATTGTCATGTAACACTCCTAATTTTTTTATTAAATAAAATAAGTACAGTTTAAATAAATTATACGTTATAACTTAAAATTAGATGACTAATTGTGCGTGTGGAATCGATTAACCTAATTGTGAACAACTATGAAAATACGTAATTAAACTAATAATTACCTCCACCCTCTCTCAACGAGAGAGGAGTACACCTGAAAATCTCTGAATTTCTCCTGGTTAGGATGGAAACGGAAAGAGGAGATCTAATGACAGGATTCCTTGTTGACAGGTTTTCTCGTGTAAGAATTTGAGAGGAACGTGGTTACGTGGGGTATGGAAGTTGGGTTGAGAGTGATTTTACATATTTACCCAAACAGTTAGTTTTTGTGTGAAACGGAATAGTAGTAAAAACAGTTTTTCTTCTAAAATAGTGATGGAAATTACTTTTGTGACATGGCTCCAAAAAAAATAGGCCAGTGGCAAAAGTTTTTATTTCCAGTTTTTGTTTTTGATATTTCTTGAAATAGGCATCATAAAACAATTTATTTGTTTACAAAATACATAATCAATTTCACTTATTTACGAAAATTTTAGAAACACAAAAATTGCATTTTCATTTGTTTTGAAAACATTTTCCGCAGCCCAAAAAATAAATAAATAAAAACTATTATGATCACCAAACATGTTTTTTGTTTTTATTTTTTATTAAACAAACAAAAACTCATTTTTGGTTTTCATAAATGAAAAAACAAAAAATTGGTAACTTTATATACCAAACAGAGCCTAAAAGTTGGGAAAAACACAAATAAATTTCTGAAAACGATTTCCTCTCATTTTAGCCAAACAACTGATAAACAAAGACAACGATGGAGTGTCTTCAGAACTTGATCCTTATTTATAGCAAAACCTTTGGCCACAGCAGATTAATTAATGCGTTCTTCCTCATCCTCCTAACCCTTGCATCATGTGTTCTTCCTCTTCCTCGATCCTAACCCTCTCATCTCATGCGTTCTGGTGTGAAAAAATCTCCACGCGGTGCTCCGGACCACTCCAAAACCAAACATTCTCGTGGGATTCACAACTAAGTGTATGGACCGCACATAAAATGTGTGGTTTTAGAGTGGCTCGGTGACGGTGCTCCCGAACTACTAAATAATTACTCGTGGGCATGAGATTCTTAGCGCCCAATGGGGGCCCGGGACCCCACTGAATTTCCTCCTTCTTCTTTTTTCCCTAAAATTTTTGTATTTTTCCTTATGAATTGTCTTTCATAAGCTAATCTCTTTTTAATCTTTCTATTAAATTTTGCGCATTATTCATTCTTAATTTGTTATTTCAAATATCATAACATTCCCACCCGATTGGCGAAATGAGATGTCTAGCATTGAAGAAAAAATAATACTATTATTCTAGCACTGCTTAATAAAAATTATTTTTTGGAGAATTGTATTTAAAAAGTGCCTCAACCAACTCGATTTGTGGCTATGCCATTGCTCCCTATAGTGCCCCAAGCCTTTTTTTTTTTCCTCAACAAAGAAGATACTCCCTCCGTCCCACTTTTAAATGTCCCCTACAGGAACCCGTGCATTTTCAAATCTCAAAAATATATATTTCTATATATTATTTCTTTTTCTTACATCAAATTAAAGTGTTCAATGAGTACTGTAATTTGGTGCAAAAAATAAAAAAATAAAAATCTTATAAATATTTTTTCAGAGTTTGAAAATGCACACATTTCTATAGAAAATATTTAAAATAGGACGGATGGAGATTTTTTTTTTAATAAAAGGGCCAAGCCTCCTTATGGAGTGGGGGCGGATCAAGGAGCTTTACTCGTAGTCCAAGTCACGTTTTCATGGCTATCCGGCCCAGACCAATCATAGACCAAACTAACGGCGGTTTAAATGGATCTGGTCCTGAAGCCCAACTCGGGGAATAATGGGCCTGAAACATAGTCTAATAATACTAACGGTACAGTACGTGTTTTGATAATGGAAAATTTCTAAAATCAGCCCAATAGGCTGACAATAATGAGTGTGTAAATGTGTATTAAAGGGTATAAAAAGTACACAGAAATACGTGTTTTCCTTGTCTTTTAGTGTGCTTATCGTCAGCCCAACCAGATCCATAAGAGCCACGTCTGTTTGGGTCAATATTAACGTCTCTAAACATAACATCATTAGCCTAATATAGAGGTTGAAACGGTCCTGCTATCGTCAGCCCACTGGGCTGACGATAGCAGGACCGTTATGGGAGTAATTTTATCGTTGCTGAAGAGGGACCATGTTAAAGTTGGGATTCGACGTCTTTCAAGAGGCTCACCTTAGACCTCCCTTAAAAGCAAAGGAGTGTAACCAGATCCATAAGAGTCACATCTGTTTGGGTCAATATTAACGTCTCTAAACATAACATCATTAGCCTAATATAGAGGTTGAAATGCTGATAGTGAATAACAATTTACTTTTTCGGGGGGAAAATATTAACTTCCATTCTATCGAACCGGCCCCTGCAAAATTATCAATAATTTTTAGATCGCGTGAATAAACTTAAATGGTGTCTACGCAAATACAGACAATCTTGTCTCTTTCTTGGACCTCACGGCCACAAGTAGCAATATTTACTTGTGAAACATATATTTTTATTATCAATATAAAATACATATGGTTTGGCCCCCCTGCTACTAACCAATTCTGCGTCCGCAGTGGTCACGGGAGCACACTTTTCTCACAATTGTAGCCTAGCTAGCTCTTACGTATTTAGGAGTCAATTAACTTGACAAATTCTGATATAGTGCCATTTTTGCCATAATGTTGAATTTTAAGGTTGTATTTAGTTCTTGGATTTGTGAAGATACGAGTATGGTGAAGTTAACAACTTAAGAATCTGCATTCAGGGTGAGTTTCTTGCAAACTTATTTTATTTTTCCGGTTTGTATATTTTGTTCATCTTTTTTGAATTTTTGTTAGATTTGTGTGACATTTTTTGGATTAACCATCCGTCTCAGCAAGTGGAGTCTAAAACGTTAAAAATTATGACCAAAAAGCAGAAAAAAAGTTCACTAAAGACGAAAAAATGTATCA
The DNA here is from genome assembly GCA_018127125.1 of Rhododendron griersonianum. Lineage (NCBI taxonomy): Eukaryota > Viridiplantae > Streptophyta > Magnoliopsida > Ericales > Ericaceae > Rhododendron > Rhododendron griersonianum. Next base: position 48,340,930 of record CM030789.1, on the reverse strand, counting down.
AATTAATAGTTGTCTTTTTGTTTAAAGTATCGTCATATTTGAATTTTTTTCATCATCGGTCCATATTTTTCCGATGCGAGACGAATGATTAACCCTAAAAATAACGAAAAGTAAAAAATACTGAAATAAGTTTTTGACAAAAAAAGTTTACAAGAACGCAACCTGGGTTAATTTTTTCCTCTTTTTGTCAATCTCTCCATAAATACACGATCCAGACATAATCTGTGTTTTTGTCTCCACTATCAAATTGTCAAGTTATAGAAAATCGAAAATCATTAAATCATATCAAACATGATTTGAGAAACCATGCAAGCAAGCCACAGGAAAATTTCACTTATTATGCATTTCCTTCAGTTTTCCTAATTCAGGTACTCTTTTTTTTCTTTTTTTTTGGGTCTCCTTTCATTTCACCCCAAATGATTCCTTAAAAAAAATTAACCGGGATAGATATGCATTGAGGTTTTTTAAAATGTTTGCTAAAGTTTTTCGGCAGGTCAAAGTAAGGTTTTGAATACCGTACCGACTTAGATATCGGTTGGTTTATTTACCGGTACAATACGTACCGATACCGGTGATAAGCAGAGTAGATAAGCTAAAATGGGTGGTTTATTGGATAAGCTAAAATGTGTGATAAGTCAGAGTAGATACGCCATAAGTGTGTTAGATCTACAGAACAAAAATGAAAATTTTAAGAAGTATAATTTGATACTATATTTTAAAGTAAAGAACCACGCCCAAGTTTTAAAAAAAAAAAGGGAGCCAAAAAACGGCGTAACACTCTTTTGAATTACACGTGTGCATTTTCAGATATTTAATTTTCCATTCAGTTGTTAGGAATGTTGTCTGGAAAATATATATTCTCAAGAAAAGTGAAGTGATTTCCTCTGTTATTTCTGTCAGAAAATCTGTTTACACAGACTTTTCATAAACATCATGCACATATCATGATGTGGGGCCCACTACGGGTTCTACACAAACAATCCAAACCGTTCATTAAATGTAAAACATTTTTTCAAGGACCCCCGCAAAAAATCAGCTCAATCTGATATATATAGATGCTCGATCTAATTATCTAACTTTTCATTATCTTGAAATCCGAATGAAAAGTTAGATGATTGGATCGAGCTTCTATAAGTATTGGATTGAGCTGACTTTTTGCGTAGACCCTTGAAAAAATGTTTTACATTTAATGAACGGCTTGAATTATTTGTGTGGGACCCGAAGTGAGCCCCACATTAAAATCTGTGCACAAAAATTTGTGTGGATAGCACGACTGTATTTCTGTTGACAAAAAGTTTTGCTGAGAACGTAAAATTTCTCTTTTTTTTGCATGATCTTTTTTGGAAAACATGTCTTTCCATGAAAAAGTACAAATTGTGAGTCCTCCAATTTTCTTTGGAACTGAATGTTAGGAAAGTTACAACCATATTTGATTTTTTCATCATTTTTTTCCCTCTTTTTTTTTTTTTTTTTTGTGTGTGCGCACACGCAACGGAAAGGAGTTTGATACATACCCTCTGAGCATTAGGTAGGGAAAATATATGAGAAATAAAAGAAAGAAAGAAACTAGTTGGGGACCAGAATGAAAAACCTACAAAGGATAGGACGAACTTTTAATCCTTGAGGGCACAATTTACTCTATCGATATGCTGCCATTTTAGTCTACTCCCATGGCATCGTGGACCCATCCGGCCATCCGTAGTAATAGCTAGTCCCTTTTTTCGGATTATTTTTCTTCACGTCCAACGGTCTCAAATAATCTCAATATTCTTTATTCCACTTTTATCTCACTTTAACCAAGTACAATACAACTAATCTCAGTATTTATATGCTCCCATCTAGTCTCGTGAATCCCACTTGTTCCCCTCCAATTCGATTTAGATTTACAAGGATGCTTAGCTATCGATAAATTTAATGTTTGATTCGATAAAACAAAATATTTAACTTTTGACTCGATGTAAGGGAAGGTTTTGAGAGAAACACTTCTCTCTAGCTCACATTGTGTTTAACACAGTTTGAAACTTGCCACTTTTTAGGCTCGACTTGATGAAGCTCATATTGTATTAAATAGAGTTAATGGTATCAGAGTTCATTTGAGATCCACTCGAAAACTAGATAATGTCTTTATATTGTGATATTAACTCATAGTTTGACTCTATTCAGATTGGTTATGCCCGAGTAGGATGGACAAGGGGATCGGGTAAGGCGGGCTGCACTTCAGAGTTATAGAGCGGTCGATCTCGGTCGTCCATTTCAACAATGCCATCAACATTAAAATGAACGGCTGAATCGGCCGCCCTACCGCCCAAATACGTATAGATTAGCCTTTTTTAAGAGAAAAATTTATCTCTAATTATCCAATAAAAGTGGACTGGACCATGTTTTAGTTATTAATTGCTTTAGTAGACTCTAATAATTGATTCATCCATTGAAAAAAACTGATCAAATAAATGTACGAATTGAGTAAATTGGTTTGTAAAGAATATTTTCGTCTATTCCGTTTTTAAAAAAATGCGATAACATCAAGTAACTGGGATCATCGAACCAAATTATTTAATTTATGAAAGATTCAATTTTATAAAAAGAACAATAAGAATTAGTATCAAATTAGACTCATGATAAATCTCACGCAGCAAAAAAGCACAATCCCATTCACTAAGTTATATATGTGAAAGTAATTCTTAGCCACAAAGAATTATTCTTGGCTGCAAATAATTTCACTTGGCCGCGAAGTTCTTTGCGGCCAAGAGTAGTTCTTCACGGCCAGGAGTAATTCTTTGCGGCTAGGAGTAATTCTTCGCGGCGAGTAGTAATTTTTGTGGCCAAGAGTAATTCTTCACGGCTTAGAGTAATTCTTCGCAGCCAGTATTAATTCTTTGCAGCTGAGAGTAATTCTTAGCGGCCAGTAATAATTCTTTGCGGCCAAGAGTAATTATTTTCTATAACAATTGACATTTTTTATTTTTAGTAAGAAAAAATAGATTTTTATCAAATTACTCATCAAGAAGAATGATTAATTTAAAAATTTTAACGCATATTTAACAAAAAAAGTCACACAGGACGATAATATTGGCAAATTTTTTGTCCAAACTGTCATATGGACAGCGATGAAAAAAAATTCAGATAAGATGAACAAAATCCTTTTAGTTTTTAGTGCGTACTTTATACAATCAATCATAATTACTTACGGAGTACTTTTTAAGTTTCATTCATCAAATGAATATTGTAAAAAAAACTTCAAGTGAAATTGACAAAAATCTAAAGAATGCGACCGAAAAACAATAATAAAAATATAAAAAATATTGTCAAACATAACCTAAGCTGACTAAAGAGTAGTTTGGCTTTTCTTAATGTATGTTTTACCGACATTCCTGTTGGGCCCGGAGTGCCCCCATGGATTTGGTGGGTGTGATTTCGAATGCCATAAAAGACTTAATTGAAACCCTTCCTACCACCAATTGGTTTTAGGAGAGATGGTGGAAAAGCGGTCCGACAAGTGGTATCAGAGCCAGAAAGTCATGGGTTCGAGTCGCGGGAGCGTCATCGTGAGGGAGGGATTGTTGGGCCCGGAGTGCCCCCATGGCCCCATTGATTTGGTTACACAATGCCACTCCTAATTAAAACCCTTCCTACCACCAATTAATTTTAGGAGAGATGGTGGAAAAGCGGTCCGACAATTCCTTAAGAGCCATGCGATTAGGATATGTTTGAAATTTGGGAAAAGAAATGGAAAGAAAGAGAACTTTTTAAATAAATTCATTTCATTGTTTGGTTTATTGAGAAAGAGAGGCTTATTAAGTTGATTTACCCAAAAAAAAGAAAAAAGAAAAGAAGAGAGGCTAGTTTAAAACACAAGTTCATTTTTCTCTTCAATTTCTTCTTAATTTTCCTCTTCAGTATTTTCACTTCTTTCTCTTTCCTTTCCCGAGTTCCAAACATAGCCCAAACCGGACCCGGGGGCTCTGCTGCGCCAGAGAGGCAGCAGCCCCTACCCCAGTGTACCAAAACGTTGCCGTTTTGGCGAAGAAAAAAAATCTCTGCCTCCGTTTGCAATCCTATGAAGCGAAAACGTGATTATTAGAGCCTTAGAGTCAAAATTTGATTATGTCTCTTTAGAATAATATGATCAGAATAATAAGATCTCCATGCCCGTTCAAACGGATTAAATATTGGAGCACTTAAATTTTTTTAACAATATTTTTTAATATATAAACGGTCTAAAAAATTAAGTGCTCAAATTTTCACTCCGTTTGAATCAGTGTAAAGATCTTGTTATTCTTATCATATTATTCTAAAGGGTCATAATTAATTTTTGTTTATAGAGCTCTCATAATCACATTTTTGGTCCACATGGTCCTAAATAAAGAGCATATACTTAATATGAGAGCTATAAAGATAAAAATAAATTACGACTTTTTAGAATAATATGATAAGAATAACAATATCTTTACACTGATTCAAACGGAGTGAAAATTTGAGCACTTAATTTTTTGAGACCGTTTATATATTAAAAAATATTGTTAAAAAAATTAAGTGCTCCAATTTTTAATCCGTTTGAACGGATGTGAAGATCTTATTATTCTGATCATATTATTCTAATGAGACATAATCAAATTTTGTGTCTAAACTCTCATAATCACGTTTTCGCTTCACAGAATTGCAAACGAAGGCAGAGATTTTTTTTTTCACTCCCTGGCGCATCAGAGCCCCCGGGTCCAGCCTAAACCCACCGTTACAACTAAGCTTTTGCAAAGTGTTTCTTTCCATTCTTGGTGTTGATAGATCCGGCCTCCTTCCTTCGAGTTTTCTTGTTTATTTGTCCATTTGGAAAAGGGGTTTTCCTCCCCCTCTAAAAAGAGAGGGTTTTTCTTTTCTCTTGTTTCTCTTGGCACAAAATCCTGTATTATTAATTACTAGCCTCCACTACAATCCCCTCCTTGTGGCCACAAACAAAACCCATCTTCAAAATTTCCCCATTTTCTGTCCTGCTTGCAGAACTGTCCCATCCATCACCCATCTTCTTTCTTCTCTTTTGTTCCTTGTTCCTTTCCCCATAGAGAGAAAAGCCATTCGGGTTCAAATGAAAAAGACCTCAATGGATTGATCAATTGAGGTCTTATCGTCCCAACCCATAAACAACTATGCAATCCTCCAGTGCCAGCACTCAAGAACCTGGTAATTTATTCTCACTTGTATCCAAATTGAGTTACTTAGCATTTGAGTCTAGGTTGAAGACTCGGAATTCAGATGGGTACTCTTCAATTTTGCCTAATTGCATGTGTTTTAATGGAGTTAAGAAGAAATCCAAGGTTGTAGCTTCATTGAGTTTGAGTGGTGGAAGTGGTTGTAATAATAATATTAGGAAAGTGTTCAATGAGTTCAATAGGTTTGTTAGGTTTCACTGTGAGAAAATCCCAATTGGTTTCGCCTCCCTACGGATTGGTTCGAATGATGATGTTAATGGATTGGGGGAAGATGGCTGTAGTGTTTTAGAGGATGAAGGATTACCCTTGAATGGTGTTGGGTTGGGTAGGAAAAAAAAGGTACTGATTTTGATGAGTGACACGGGTGGCGGTCACCGGGCTTCTGCGGAAGCTATTAAGGCCACGTTCAATGAAGAATTCGGTGATGAATACGAGGTCAGTTTTGATGGCTTGATTTCGATGATTGAGTGAAATGATTAGGGGATGTGTTGTAATTCATTTTGTTGATCATGTTCTATTTGTTAAGAGTGTGTGTTGCAGGTGTTTGTTACTGACTTATGGACAGATCATACTCCATGGCCATTTAACCAATTGCCCAGGAGTTATAGCTTCTTGGTGAAAACCGGGCCTCTGTGGAAAATGACTTACTATGCATCTGCTCCGCGGGTAGTGCACCAATCCAATTTTGCTGCAACATCGACGTTTATAGCTCGGTAAGACTGATTCCTTTAATTGTTCAAGCAAGATTAGGTTTTTATTTTAGTTTACTTTTGTAGATAAAGGGACTGGAGAACTCTGTTGTTAAAATCTGAAAAGAGGCCTAGTTTTGTGCAATTTAATCTGCTTGTCAGGGTTAATTGTGGATGCGAGAATGATCTTTACGTCCTAGTCAATAGGCTTACGGCCATTATTTGATTTCCTGAGCTGGAGATTGGCTTTGGTCCACGATGGACCTCACCTAGAGGAGCTGTATTGCGGGTCATAATTCTGTTTCTAGAGGCTATATGTAGCTCTACTCTTTAAGTGTATTATTTTGACATTTCCTTTAATCCAAGTGCTAGTAGTTTTGTTGGACTTTTTTGGACTTCATCAAACCTGTATTTCTAGAGGCTATATGTAGCTCTACTCTTTAAGTGTATTATTTTGACATTTCCTTTAATACAAGTGCTAGTAGTTTTGTTGGACTTTTTTGGACTTCATCAAACCTGTATTTCTGGTAAATTTTGGCGATTCAGTTAATTACTATAAGTTACTGTGGGACCTGTGGGTTGAGTAATGTTTGTTTGTGGAAGTTCATGGATCATGTTGCTAGGGGCTTTCCACGTTAGAATGCATCAGAAAGAAATATTTTTAACCCAAGGAGCCGTAATTATAGAAGTCATTGGTGGCTTTTATTTGTTGGTACTGGAAACAAATGTTGGAACTTGGAAGGTTAGGAAGTTATATATGCAGTCACTTACATAATAGTAAAGCTGTTTTCATGATTGTAGGTTGTAGCCTACTCAGATTCATGTTATCAAATCCTTCAGGTGAGCAATTTGGTTTTTTACATGTAGAAACAAACATATACGTACCAGAGTAGTTTGGTGTTTCATTTAGGATATCCCAATTTACTTATTTATTTTTGAATTTACAAGTTATACCTAAAAATTTGTGTGCGCCTCTACATAATTAGGTACCAATGTAACCCTCACTGTACATGAATGTGTCCATTTTTGGGTTTGGTTGCCCTAGATTTTGGGCTTATTAACTTTCTTATGAAGTACTGTAACAAGAGTTCAACTAATCAGGCCTGATGTGATGGTGTTGCATATCTCTAGCCTCTAGGCTCTAGCTAATTGATTTCGCGCAAGACTTGAGCATAGTAGTACATTTCATGCATGGTTGTCAACTTTTTACACACCACGGGTTCTGAACTTCCGAGATAGTGTCTTGGATTTCTATTTTTGCTAACGATATATGTTAGTATTAAAAAAAAAATTTAGAAGGGAGACTCAGTGCTCACTCTTCATGTGAGCCACTGGTAAGGGGAAAACCTTTTGTCTTACAGACTTCCTAGATTGCTTCTGATCAAATTTGATAATCCATTTGACCGCGAATCTAGCATAATGAACCCGCATGCATGTGTGTGTGCGCCAAGGTGTAATCTAATCTTTTTATGTGATTTTTGTCTTCATTTTTGAGCTTCTGTATTCTTGTTTATTAGCATTGTAGGGTTTAGCCTTCATATGTTTCGCATAGGTTCAGTCCTCCGGTCTATTATGTGCAACTCGGTCACTTCTTTTCTTTTTACGGTTGTATACGCCAAGTACCATGAATCAAATGCAACTTCTGGGAACTTATAACCGTTCATCTTATGTTAGTTTGTTGTTAGCAAATTCCAATGCCACGTAAAGTAGCTATTTTGGCTATGCTAGGTGTTGTTATCTGATTCTGTTATCATATAACTGTGCAGAGAGGTTGCCAAGGGCTTGATGAAGTACCAGCCAGACATAATTATCAGTGTACATCCTCTGATGCAACATGTTCCCATCCGTATCTTGAGGGCAAAGGGTCTTTTAAAGAAGATTGTGTTCACCACTGTAATTACAGATTTAAGCACTTGCCATCCGACATGGTATTTTCTGCACTTGTAATGACTACCTGGGTGCACTATTATGAGTCTAGTTTTTAATGTTGTATGTCTTTACTCATGTTTAGGTTTCATAAGCTTGTTACAAGGTGCTATTGCCCCACCGAAGAGGTAGCAAAAAGGGCTTTAAAAGCTGGACTTGAGCCTTCTCAAATCAAGGTTTTTGGCCTTCCTGTGCGACCATCCTTTGTTAAGCCTGTTCTCCCAAAGGTTGGTTATGTTTCTAGCGCCTATTTGCTAAGTATGCTTTTCTGTTACTAGTGTTTCATTAGGGTTGTTGGATGTTTGGGCAAAACCATCGTATTCCCAGAGAGAGTTGTACTTTTGTGTCGGATTTGACTTTGAGAGCATCCCGCCATTCCTAATGCTAATAGAAATTCAAATGCTTCAGATATAGGAGCTACTGAAGATATATTTTACCATCATCCCCCGTTATCAATCAGTTACTCTCTGGAGCACATTAACTTTGTTTCAAGATTTATAAGTTATCTCCTGTCCTAGACCTCTTTGTCTTTTGAAAGCTAGAGAATTTGACATTACATGGAAAATCAATTCCGACACATAAAAGGATATGAACAAGCTAAGGACATGACTTTGTTTAAGTATATTTCTTCTCCATATGCAAATCATAGGTGACTAACTTTTGTGTAATAGCTACAGTTAGACATTCATAAAGTGGATTGTGAATCCCAACTAAGTTTCACAATTATGTTATGTGTGTAGCTTCTATTCGACACAACATATGCAGCAATTGTGTTCATGCCCTATAATTTTCTTTTGCATGCTTGACTTGTACTTGCAATGAGTAATATCAACAAACAACTGAACAAGGAAGTTTGGTCACTTTGAGCTATATTGCGGAGGCTGAAACGTGCCAGCTTAAGTTTTGTTAGTATTGACAATTACGTTTTGTTAAGCCACGTGCTTGAGGCATACGACATGTTTCAAGGAGTGTATGTGAGGTATCGGCGCCTTCTATTGCATAGAACGTCCATAGAAGTGTCCATGCTACTTTGTTTCAGAGATGACAATAAGGTAGGGACCTTCTGAATTACTGAGTCCTGGGTGAAGTTTCTTATTGATCTCCACCCTGTAAAAGGGAAGCATAATCATGGGTGTAACAATTGTAGTAATGTGCCATTCACAATTACGTTGTTGTTTCATAGGTCAGTTATTGTTGTCTTTTGATGTGCTATGGGGTATACGGTCTCCTTGTTTGAAATGATGTATGGTTTGGGTTGCATTGCATGCTTGTTAATGCGCTTTGTTTCGTTATGTCAAACTTGCATAACTAGGAGGAGTTGAGGAGAGAACTGGGAATGGATGAGGATCTTCCTGCTGTGTTGTTGATGGGCGGTGGCGAAGGGATGGGTCCCATTGAGGCTACGGCACGAGCACTTGGAAACTCATTGTATGATGAGAATGCCGAGGAGCCAGTAGGTCAGGTCCTCATAATATGTGGCCGCAACAAAAAGCTTGCCAACAAATTGGCTTCTATTGAATGGAAAATTCCTGTCCAGGTACTACAATCCTCGGGAACTTCCAACCACTACCTTGCTCATACAAGGGCCTTCAAAAAATTTACAATGCTGTTGTTAAATTGGACTGTGATTATTTTTCCCTACAACATTCTATAAACTGGTATTCTTTAGAACCACAATGTATTGATATAAACTGGTACTCTCTCTCTCTCTCTCTGTGGATTCCCTGGACTTATGGAACAAGATGCTTTTAAACGTAGGTGAAGGGGTTTGTCAGTAAAATGGAAGAATGCATGGGAGCATGTGATTGCATTATTACAAAGGTAAATCTCTCATTCAACTGATTGCAGTAATATAAACTGTCGTTGTGATCTCTTTTTTTCCCCTTAAAATCTGATGATATCTATTGACTTGTTTACTTCCGTAGGCTGGTCCAGGGACTATCGCAGAAGCTATGATCCGAGGACTCCCCATAATTCTCAATGATTACATTGCTGGGCAGGTAAATTTTCTATTTTCAATATTGACTGTGCATTCATTCAAATTAATGACTGAATGATAAGTTAAAAGGAAAAAAAATCCATTTCTGGTCCTGTTTATAGTGCTACATGGTCTTTTGTAGTGGAATTTTTTTATAGGAAATCTTCTCATTCATAATTCACTTCTTACTTGGGTGTTTACCTATCAGAGGGAAAAATTACTTGGGTTCAAATTCAATCTGACAATAGAGGGAGATGTTCTGATTCATCTTTTCCTCCTCTCTTCTTTCTTTCATACCAATCTGTCATTTCTTTCTTGCGCTTTCCAAGTGTCAGTCTCTCCCAGGAACCACGGGCACCCTTGTAGGATGTGTTGCCCGCAAATCAATGGCGGACCTGGCGGCTGTGTCCAGAGAATATGGATGAGGCAAAGAGTTCTTGTTCTTTATTTGATGTTGGAAGTCTGTACATAAGCAGTTTGGGTATCCAAATCCTTGTATAAAAAATATGCAGGCCATGATCCTTGGGTTCATCACTGCTCCTAGTCTACGGGCTCCCTGTTATTGGAATCTTTCTCTACGTATTAGAATTTTTTTATGTGGATCTATGTAGACTTCTTACTCTCCACAACTTGCTACTTGCAATGTCAATGAGAATGTGACTTTGGTAGTTTGGTCCTTGCTTCATGGACCCTTGAGGCTCTTCAAATATTAGTGTCGGTGCAATGTCCTTAAAGTGTAAATGCTTACCGAACACAAACAAGAAACGCGGAAGAAAATCTAATTTCATGGTTGGTCCATATTTCCATGTACTATGTGGCATTGCCATGTAATCTCCGTGTCAGTGATTCATTTCGTGGAGGTCTGTTTGGCACTGGTCTCTAGCCCCCTCGGATACGTGAATCCAATTGCCCAAAAGGTGAGGGTGTGGGTGCTGTGTTCCCGAACTGGAATTTGTTTTGAGCACTAAGATTATTTCTGTTTTTCTTTGGTGTGACTCTAGCATAGTGTTGGTTACACTAGCAGCCTTCATTGTACTCTTTCTCTTAATTTTAGAATAACGGGAATATAGTGAAAACTGGAGTGAGCTCCAATCTTTGCCGATCCATGAATAGCTGTGTGCTTTGTGCTTTCTTCTTGTTATTGATTCTGTTCTCATGCTTCCTGCTATTGTCCACACCTGTTTGAGAGCTATAATTTCTGCTGAACTTCAATTTTCAATTCCCGTTACAGGAAGCTGGAAATGTGCCGTACGTGGTGGAAAATGGATGCGGTAAATTCTCAAAATCGCCAAAAGAGATAGCTAATATCGTTGCTCAATGGTTCGGTCCGAAAGCAGATGAACTGAAGGCCATGTCCCAGAATGCCCTGAGGTTAGCTAGGCCGGATGCTGTGTTTAAGATCGTCCATGATCTTCATGAGTTGGCCCGACAGAAAAGTCTTGTACCCCAACCACAATTTTGTTCAACTTGAAAATAGAACGTTTTAAACCATCTTTGTGTTTCAATAGTTCCGAATATAACTTACCATCAGCAAAAGTAGACATTTTTGTTTTGACCTTTGATTAATTTGCTTTGTTCTGATAGTTCAATGAGGAACTTGCAGTTCGATATTTTCTTTTCCTGAGAAGAACCTAGAAATTTTCTCTCTGCATGAGAATCAACTGTAATATTACCCAACCTAGTTGCATAAACAAACTAGTACAAAGGACGCACTACTTCTGGAAATACAAGAATCTTGGGAAATGATTTTGCCACTTATTTTTTTGTTAACGCCATTCCCCTGCAAGTGTATTTTTGAACAAAAAATACACTTGTAGGGGTGTGGCGTTAACAAAAAATAGAGTGGCAAAATCAGCAGCCATCTTTCTCTCATTTGGTGGGAGATGTATCCATTACCAGACAATACCGGTCGGTACCGCCCCGGTAAATGCCGGACAATACCAGACAAATACCGGATTAATTTTCTTTTTCTTTTTAATAAATGTGTATGTTATACTAATAAATTCTTTTACGTAGAAAAATAACACTAATAACGATAAATCCGAAACGGTACCCAGTATTTTACCGATACCAGTAGAAAAACCCGATACTCTAACCGGTACAAGATTCAGAACCTTGGTTATCCTTGCTTCTTATCCGTATCCGCTCCCCATTTAGTGATTGGACTGTTCAGTCTCAGCATTTGTGGGGTTTTTTCAAGTTGTTTATGATCGATTACAAAATTTGTATCATGTCAAGCTTGCTAGAAAGCATATTTGTGGGATGTTAAAACATGACTCTACCATCAATCTATTTTTAAAGATAAATGTATTTCAAAATCGTATTTATCGATATTCAATTGATAGGGGTTTTTGATAGGGTTTGCATCCAACGGCTTTAAAGGTAAGAGAAAATCTTTTTAACAGAGGAGCCGTGAATAGTTGTTTACAGAGCCAATTGCAACCGTTTAAAAGTATTCTAGACGGTTCAAATTTTAATAAAACTTTTCAACGTACACATTAGAAGGGCCCACAAACGTTGAAATTAGATGGTCCTGGAGATGAGCTGAACCCATAAAACTACATCCGTACAAATATAGCCTTAATGATATCCAAACAGGCCCTTAAGTAAAACCCTGATCGAACCTAAACCCGCAACACATTAGTCTGAAAACCCCGAATCAAGATTCGTAATATGACGATCTCTAATGTGACACATGATGGACTTGTATTGGTTGAGTTGTTGTACTTTATTGCGTGAACTCTCATGATTGATACATGTAGTGTTTTGAATGAGAAATGATGTTAAGTGCAAAGAAAATGGGCAAATAAAAAACCTTTAAAGTATACATGAACGGCTCAGATTCACTGCAGTGAATCTGAGCCGTTCATTTTCTTTGTCCCTAACACAGCCCGTTTCGAATTTGTACTTTGTAATACATACTCTCTCCGTCTCTTTTTAAGTGTTCTGCTTCGTAACTCCAACTTAATCATCATTACACATTTTATATCAACTTTTATCTCCACTTTCCCTACTTACCCTCTATGTAGATATCATCATTACACTTTTACTCACTAACTTTTCAAAATAGAATCTACTTTTAGGGGCAAAATAAAAAATGCACCAACTTTTACCCACTAACTTTACAAAATGGACACTTATTAAGGGACAATCCAAAATGAAATACTGGGCTCTAAAAAATGGACGAAGGGAGTAGTTCTTTTGACAAGAGTAATAGTGCATAGTTTTTTTTTTGTTTATCAAAAAAAAATAAAAATAGTACATAGTAAATGACCTCTCCTCTCCTATCTAATGAAATAATAATAATAGAACCTTGAAAAAAGAACTCTATTTTGCGCAACATGAAAAATGAGTGCAATTTTATTTACCCTCCTCAAAAGAGGGTGAACATAACCTTCTCTCTTATTAGTTGAAATAGTGTGGACCTCACCACAATGTGATGTCATACTTACCATGCAATACACTTTTTGATAAGTATGACACCATTTTGTGATAGGGTCTATATCATTTCAACCAATTAAAAGGAGGGTAACGTTTACCCCTTAAGTGGAGGGTGAAGGACAATACTACTCACACAACAATCGAAACACAACAACTTACAAAATCTCTTACATACATGTGGGGCCCACACATAGTAGTGTGTGTGGAGCTCATATGAATGTGAGAGATTGTGTAAATTGTTGTGTTTGAATTGTTACGTGAGCATAATTTTTGGTGAACTGTGTAAATTGTTGTGTTTGAATTGTTACGTGAGCATCATTTTTGGTGAACAAAACTCAACTCATTAAAAATCAAGTGGGAAAGTTCCAAGGCAAAACCGCCATTCCACGTCATCGCAAGTTCGCAACATTGAATCAACCGCTATGCCATACTGTTGGCACCTGTCTGTCTGTCTGTCTGTCTGTCTCTCTCTCTCTCTCTCTCGTGCAAAGCTAACCACTTACCACCTACTGTAGTAGAAAGAGTAATAAATCCGCTAAAGTCGTTCCTTCTTTGATTGAAATCAAAACCCTGAAGGCTTTCTTTCTTTGAATCTTTATAAAGAGAATCTTTAAGTTTCATACAAATTTTGGAAATACATTCGTGTAGGTATACGTAAAAGTCTATTAACATTACTTGGGGGGTATCGATTTTGGAGGTGTTTTTGGTGATGGGTTGGAGGTACAAGGCTGGGTTGGCTTTGATTGGGACTGTTGTTTTCATATGGGTCGCCTCTGCTGAGGTTACTCAGGTTTGATATTTCAATCCCCTCTGTGTGAGTGTGTGTGTGTGTGTGATGAATATGTGGTTTTACACTGTTTATGTGCTGTGTTGCATGGTTTCCTGCAGACAAAAGTTGATTGATTTTTAGGATGTATTTTCCATGTGATTGAAGCATATATGTGTTGAGAAATTCGGGAAAACCAACAAACGCACAATACAATGCGCAAAGAATAATCAAGAACAGAAAACAAGAAAGCAAAGAGTAATCAAGAACGGAAAACACGAACGCGAGACACAGATATTCTTACACGGTTCCCAAACTGGTGTAGTTGAGTATATGGCTCAAACCCACTAGTAATTCGGTCCAACCCTGAACCGTCAGCCAAACGCTATCCAAATCGAATCAGGCCCAATAATATTGAGTTGGGTAGGAATTAGAACTGCAAATGGGACCTGGTTTTGGACATGCTAGTCTTGCATCTCTGTATTGTCTTTTGGCATTTTTTAAACCCGCGTGGTAATAGATTCGCTCCAAGCCTGCGCCAGTTGGAGCAGTTCTCTGATTTTATAATATTGATTTTTGTAGCTTTTGAGTTGGGTTTGAAGGGTAAGAATTAGTTTTTTGGAATTTCAGTTGTGTTGGTATTAGATTACTCCCTCCCATCCGAACCACTCTCCGTTCCAAACCACCCGTTTATCTACCCCTCCATGTATGGGATCCATTGGAAATTACGTTCTAAAGTGAAAGATTGACGAAATATTTTTTCTCTTTGTAAAACAAAAGAAATGGTAAAAAGAAAGACAATTTAAATGGTAAAATGGGGATTGACTAGAGGCAGCAAAATCGTTTTCTGTCTGGTTCTGAGATGGGATGCCAAATTTATTACCCATCTCTTCTCTCTCGCATCAAGGACGGATCGAGGGGCGGATGAGCCCGGGCGACCGCCTTAACTAAGTTTCAGAGTTTCTTTATAATTATAGTAGTGAGTTCTCAAAAACATCAAAATGATATATTAGGTAGCCCGCCCAACGCTTGTCTGAAGAAATTAACACCCGCCCATCCAATTTTTGTTTTGGGAAAAATTCAATAACCGTCCTCCAATGATTGCATGTATCAATAATCAAATTAGTGCTAGGTTCTATACTTATAAATTTTGGCATGGTTATGGATGTACAAGCTTCTACTAATGTACGACCATATTTTCATACTGTATGTGTATTGGTTTGGTAGAAATTGATATCACCTTTCATTGATGGAAAAAAGAAGTTAAATGTTGCCCACCCAACGTTGGAATCCTGTGTTTCCCATGTGGGTGATCTTGTGTCATCTTTTGATGATATTTGCACTTTTCTGCACCCAGGATGATTGTACACATTAATTTGATTGCTTTCTAATCTTGTTGCCATTTTATTACTTTGAAATTAGTTGCCTCAGTGTTTTTCTCTGTTGATGAGTGAGATGTCACTGTGTTTACGCGGTAAAGTTGAGGAGGTTACCTTTCTCTCTAGGCATTATCTATATATGTTCCACGATGGGCCTTCATAGCGTGGATGACTTTGTTGGGGAAGTTGGCTACTAAAGACAGGCTCTTCAGTTGGGGTATGGTTGTGGACAGAATTTGTATGTTATGCCATCTCAAGGATGAGTCACATGAACACTTGTTCTTTGAGTGTGAGTACTCTCAGGTTGATTGGAAGTTGTTGTTAGAGAAGAATAACATTGCAAGGCCTTGTTTTGTTTTCTCCAGAGAAAATAGAGTGAGTGTGGAGGGAAAAGAATAGAAGGCAATTTCAGGGCTTGAGTATGCCTGCAATTGCTTTGTGGTCTCTGGTTGTGGGTAATGTCAGGGCTTGTTTGTGCTCCTGGAGAAAGCTGAAACCAACAGATGTTATAGGCTTCTGGCTACAAATTGAAACCTCAGTCCAAGAGTTTTTGGTTTCATGTGCACTTGCTATTTTGCTTCTTGTGCCTGTTTTCCTAGTTAGCTATGTTTATGTTTGCCTGTTAAGCTTGTTTGGGATTTCCCTGTTGTTATTGGTGGTTTTCTTCAATCAAAGGGTTAATTTACCAACAACAAAAAAAATCCTTGTCCATTGCTCCATTCATTCTGTTATCCTTTTCCTCCCTGCTAATTATGAACTATTTTTCGGCCTTCTTTTGATTTTGAGCTGTAAGATTATTGCCACTAGGAGGCTGATGGGGTTGCTGGCCATTGTACTTTTTAATGAAGCCTTGTGAATCCTTGCTTGGCTCTCCATGAGAGCTTATATGCAATTTTGCGAGTGCAGATGTTATGGTTTGGCCGATGTTCCTTTAGGGGAATGCACATGGGTCATGTCATATTGCTTATCTTCCTTTTGTAGTTATTTTGTGGAAGTCGCAGTTTGGGCATGGTCCTTGGGCATGTATGTACCTTCCCGAAAATTGAGCGCCAAATTACAGAAACTCCTGTTTAGCATCAATACTTGTGCTGAAAGGTTTTCAGATTAAGGCATATTAACACTCATGCTGCTACCATGACACCTCTTTTACAGTGTAGTTTAGAGCTCCTTGAAAAGCTTTTAGTTCTTTTGTTTACTTTCCATAGTTTGTCTATGCTAATTTATCGAACTTGAAGTTAACAGTAGAAACTTCTTGCAGAGAATCTTTGAGCAGTATAAACAGCCATTTGCACTAACGTATCTGGGGATCTCTCTTATGGTCATCTACCTACCTATAGCAATTCTCAAAGATTGGATCTGCATCTTAATGGGCAACAAATTGCTACAGAACATTTACAATGAAAGCCCTTTCTTGAACTCTTCGGTTGGACTAAATATCCCCCTTAAAATCAATGACATGCATCACATGCCAGAGGAGGATTTTAACAGCTATACTGACATGGATACTAATCAAGTTGAAGAAGGGCAGCCTTTGACCTACAAAAATGGGGAAGATGAGTCGCACATGCTTCTGGAGAGTTCTGAGCCTAGTTTATGGGAGAATGCCAAATGGAGTCTTTATCTTGCTCCTATATGGTTCGTAACAGAGGTATTTTTTGCTAAATCTTAGCGTTCTTTTCATAGTCAGTCACGGTATGAAGATTTCGATAATGCAATCTAGGGTACTTGGCCACCATATGCTCTCTAGAGTCAGGAGGGGCATCTTGTGCCACCACCAGATGGTTGTGTGCTAATTCCAAATTATTCTTTTAGAAGCAGGGAGTGTCTGATTTAGTCATTAAAAAAAGGAGCTGTATGTCAAATATGATAAGCATATTTTGTGGAGTCTATTTTGACACGACACCGGGTAAATGGAATGATCAGATATAATAGGGTTTCTGCCGAAGTCAATTGTCATTATTATGGCAAGTGGAGCCGTAGCCTAGTGGTAGGCACTATGTACTCCCATGCATTTGACTGTAGTTCAAACCTCATTAACTACAACTAACTATCCTGACTTTTAAGGGAAAATTTTGTCATTATTGTTGAAGTTGCTTCGTGGACCCAAATTTATCTTTAATTCTTTAGCTTCGATGCATGCAGTATTTGTCCAACTCAGCACTTGCTAATACCAGTGTTGCAAGTACGACTGTCTTGACTTCTACATCAGGGCTCTTCACTCTTTTCTTTGGAGTAATCCTTGGTCAGGACTCTATCAAAACTGCGAAGATCATAGCTGTTTGTATTAGTATGACTGGGGTTGTGATGACTACAATTGGAAAAACTTGGGCCCCTGATGAAACGCTGAGCGCCTCAGAGTAAGTTCCAAATTTTGCTTGTGGTGACGTAATAACCTTTCCCTATGGTCAATTTCTTTTCAAGACCGCTAGTTACTCTATACTACTCCCATATAGTGCTCAAATCACTTGTTGAAGCACAACCACAAAACACAGATATGTTTTGTGATGTGCATGGGTACCTATCTCTGTACATATGATTCTGTTTGGAGTTTAGAGCTTTTGGAAGTCTAAACTTCAGTAAAGTGCGTCAACACAGTTTGGGTTTCTGGTTTATCCTGTGGTAAGATAGGATTACATTTCTAGTGTGATGTGCATATTTATTGCTTCCTACTACTGGTTTTTTTTGTCATCAGTGTCTCGATTGCTGGGAGTTCACTTTGTTTTTGTATCATGTTTATATGCTGGGATCTATTCATTCCATTAGAAAACTCATTCGTGTATATATCCACTTCAAACTGTGTTTGATTAAACTAAGATAAAAGAAAAATATGATAAATCTAGACTATGCGGTATTGTTCTACATATGTCTCCACAAACTACCAAGATGAGCGCCAGATATGAGTTTTCGGCTAATTATAAGTTACGGGTAAGCAAGATTAAATTTGTATTAGAATGTGGACCACTACACTAATAATGGAATGCAACCAGTGCAGGCTGCTCACTCTGGTTCGAACAATCATAAATAGTTGTGCAAAGAATGTGGAACTTTCAAGTGGAGATACATTATTATGAGTTCATCTGAATTTGGCTTCAGCTTTTTCTTCTGTACATGCATTGGGGAAATTTTTCCGTACAATGCCCAAATTTTCATTTTATCAGCGTGGCATTCCTGCTTAATCATGCTCTATGTTACATTAGGTAACGGATTCATCTAATTGTCATTTCAAGAACATGGGGACACACCAAAATATCTAAATTCCTTAATATGCGGTTTCTATTTTCTAGGTAAATGGTGCTTCCTAGTCGTCTTAGACTTTTGCATGCATATTTTAGGGTTCTATGCACAACTCTTGAGGAATTCGATTGAGAAAATATGCGTGCTATGTTATTGTCCAACTAAAAAGTCCAACACAGATCACATACCATAATTGGGGGTCAGGTGTCCGACACCGATATTCTATACATTTTGAATGATCCATGTAACATAGATCATGCAAACGAATAGTACTGCCAAATTCCTGTTTATTTGCTTGAAAACTTAATACTTATTTACTAACAGATTCACTATCTTTCCAATAGTATTTTTTAGAAAAACAAAAGAGAATCTAGGAGATGACGTTCTTTGTAAATCGCCATGTGGTATCTCAGATCACTCATCTTCCATGTTTCTGATTAGGACTTATAACAGATTGCAAGGGCAATAGTGAAGTTAGGTCACTGTAGATCCCCTAGTCTGCATTTGTTGAACATTAGATCAGTGGTGAGTAATTATTACCTTCATGTGCCTCAATAGGCTCACTCCTTCTCAGAGTAATGACCACTTTGAAAGGATTACTGTGACACAGGTTGCACAGTCAAAGGTGTTTGTTTTTTGTTTTGAAAACGGGAAAGTGGTTTTATAATTGCTCCTTTGAGAGCAACTTCAGTTTTGATCGGTTTAGTGGTTATATTGAATACTGTTGCATAAATGCTGTTAGAACGAAATGGGTATTTGTGTTTGCTTGAAAGCTATGAGGATTATCAATTGATAGAGCGTCTGGTCTCTCTCTCTCTAGGAGCCGCCGCCTGGTCTCCTCTTCTACCCCACCCTAGGGTTAGGGTTTCCACCTCCTTCTCCCACCGTTCCACTCCTCCGCGCCTCCTCTCTCCCCCCTTATCCATCTCCCCCGCCTGTTCTCAGCCCCCCTTCCCTTTTCTAGTTTCCGGCTCTGGTGTTGTGTTTCGGGGGTGGGGCTGCCGCCCCCGCGCCCCACCCTCGCCCGTCCCCCTCCCTGCCCACCACCGACCATCTTCTCCAACGCCGGCCTTTCCATGAACCTGCCAGAGCTCGCCCTCTCCGCTTTCTTTTCTTCCCACACCCCCTGCCTCCGACGCCTTTCCTTTCCGCCCACCTCTCCTCCCCGCTACCTCTTCCGTCGCCCCCTCTTCTTCCAGCCACCACCTGCCTTTTCCCTTTTCTGGTATGGGCTCCTGCTTGGGCCGACGTAGAGATGATGTTGGGTGGTTTGGGCCCCCCCGACGTAATAAGGCTCCGGTTTTCGCAGGCAGCCGACGATGGAGCTCGGTTTCATTCCGGGGAAGAAGCCGGACAGCTTTCAGATCTGCTTGGTGACTCAATGCTTCAACTCAACCGGGCGACTCAGCGAGTCAACTCAGAGTGGTACCCAGTAGCTCTTGATGGTTGTTCAGTTTTTTTTTTTTTCTCTTTTCTTTTTTGGCTGTTTAGTCGGTGGTATTCCGACAGGAGAGAGTTGTTCTCTTCTTTAGTTATTTCTTTAGTTGTCGGTTTTTTCCAGATTTCAGCTGTGCTCATTGTTTATTGTGGGTTTGAACTGGGGTCCATTGGGATTCTCTACTACCTGGACCTAGATTGGTTCCTAATCTAGGCGTTTCGTCGGTCCTGCTTCTGCAGGGGGTGCCTGTGTCAACGTCTTGGTAGTTTTGGTTCATGCTTGTATCTTTGATGAAATCTGTACTGCCTTCGGGCTTTTAATATGAATGGTGACATTTTCAAAAAAAAAAAAAAGAAAGCTATGAGGATTCCATTTCGATACGTTTACTTTTCATGATATGATTTTAACACACTCATTTTTATTATGACAAGGAGCACAAAACATTCCATCATCGGAGACATCTATGGACTTCTCTCTGCAATGTCATATGGTTTATTTACAGGTTGGACATCCTTATCGAACATATGCAATGATCAATATCATGTTAATTTGCAACTTTAATTGCAAAGTCTCTACGTTGATTTATAACCTATCGGGCCACCACTTATTGCAGTGCTGCTGAAGAAGTTCTCTGGTTCGGGAGGAGACAAGGTTGATGTGCAGAAGTTCTTTGGATACATTGGGCTGTTTACTCTTCTTGGCTTCTGGTGGCTTGGTAAGATACCCAAAATCTCCATTTTTCCTTTGTCCAAGCAAAATTGTATGTCTTAGAGGAATTCTGCTTCAGATGTTAGAGTTGGTGTAGACTACAAATAAGACAGTATATCGGAGCAGCATATGATGGGTGGCTTTAATTTTTTTTACACCCATATGAATATAAGATGTAAGAAGGATTTTCTCATTTCAAATCTACGAGGGTTACTTATTTTTTTCTCTCTTCATTTAATTTCTATCTCAAGTCTCAACACCTTTGCTTTAGCCACATCAACTTCATGTCTCCATCGTCACTAATCTAAGCCACTATTCTGGTTTAGAGTGCATGATTGACCTTGTAGAATCTTTTTTCAATCATATACTTTCGCAATTTAGTTGGATGCATCAAGATACACCATATTTCCTCCATTTAACCTATATTGCTTTAGTTCTAGGGTTATTATCTATTATCTTCATCGACCTCTCACCCACCAGGTCACCCACGGTGTGTGAGTCGAGTCTAGATGTCAAAATTAAGTCCTTTCACTATAATCTAGTCCATGGTTTACTTCTATTTCACTAAAGTTTTAGGGCATACATGGACATATTTAGTCCTCCTTTTCCTACGATGATATATGTCTTAGGATTATCCCAATCGTTTTTTGGGACTTCAGTTTTATTGGAGGCTTCAAGTTAGAAGTCATCACTATAACTTCTTACACAAAATCTTAAGAGAACAGGAAGAGACTACTTTATTAGTTTATCTGTCTCTGGGAAAACTTGATCTTCCAGTATTTGGGATGATATGGAACTTTTTGCTTCCATAATCTTCCCTGGATTTTATAGCTACATGTCTCTGTGGTTTGCTTGGTTGGTGGAGATCACTACATTTGCTTTCTACTAGTTCCCATTTCGCTCCAGTAAAGTTCCATCGTAAGGTTATAACTGCACCCTTCAAAAGATATCACAAAAATCTTACTAATAAATCTTAAATTAAGAAACTCACCCCACAAACTATACTTCAATGCTTCGGAAGCTTTTTGGACAAAACTGGAACATACGCTCTTTGTGGATTTCACTTTGCATGAGGCTTGGCTTCTGCGGGTTTCCTCATCACCAGAAAAAAACTAAGATGCTTTTCGTACTAGAATCTTATTACATAATTTTAGATTTCCTTGAGCTTGGAAATGTCCACTTCACATCCACCAACAAAATGGCAACCCGTGGTCCTTTTCTTATTGTAGAATATATTTGCTTTGTTACCCTTATTAATCAACCTTTTCTTTGTTTCCTTTTTGTTCCGTTCATGGATACATGAGCCGGTTGTAGAAAACTGAAAGGTTTCAGTAGTTTTGAAGCTTTTACTGTTTTACATAGTTTTTCAGCATTATTTCCTCTCTTTTATTGTTCCTGCAGTATGGCCACTGAATGCCGTGGGGATAGAACCTCAGTTCACGATTCCGCATTCAACATCTCTTGCTGAAGTATTGCTGTTAAATGGCTTTGTGGGGAGTGTTCTCTCGGATTACTTTTGGTGCATAAATCAGCCTTTCTTTTCCTCGTTGCATGCGTTTCTACTGCATTAGCATATAAACATTTTTTGTGTCCAGCCTGTTTTCGTGCCTGAAGTTAATGACCCGGTAAATCTCCAGAGGCCCCAAGTTTTTTTGGCTGGTGGTGGGAGGTGAATCTGCGAGTATTCATCCAACAACATGAAATTAAACTTCCACCAGCCTCCACCCCTAGAAAGAGGAAATTAATCAGTAGGACAAACACAAAAACTCCATCTAGAAATAGCAATTCTGTCATTTTGAACTCATGAATTACTAAAAATGATACTTGGAAGAAAGTTTTGATAATCTATTTTAGAATCAATGATTTATATCACATGTTGGAATTTTCCGAGAAGGATATGGACGATTTCATGTCTGATTTCATCTCTCTCTCTCTCTCTCAACCAGGGCTCTTTCTGTGGTTTGGACAACTCCATTGGTTGCAACTCTCGGTATGTCATTGACGATACCACTTGCAATGGTAGCAGACATGGTGGTGCATGGCCGTCACTTTTCTGCAATCTACATTCTTGGTTGCATTCAGGTAGTCTATGTCCATGGCACTCCAAATTCTTCTTACGAGCTTGTTTTAGACTGTGTTTGGATCATGTATTTGTGGTGGGATTTACAGAATGAAAAAAAAAAAAGATAACGAAGTGAGAGCCTAACTTTCGATACCATTTCCTTTCTCTTGATAAATCTCTCCCCAAGTGCACGATCCAAATAAAACTCTCAATATTTCACTCGGGAAACCTGGCTAATTAGTCCCCATTGGATTCAGGTGTTTGCAGGATTTGTCTTAGCAAACCTTTCTGACAATCATTTCTGTAAAGAAGATGAGTCGTAGCTGTGTAAGTTTTCTATTTTTTGTTTCAGAAAATGTAACCGATATACACGAGTGACTGCATAAATGTGGGACGGTATTGGTCTCACTTTGGTTTGTACACTTCACAGGGAGCCAGGGACCCTGTACGCAGTGCACTACAGGGTCCTTGTGTCCCACATCACGGTTGTGCGGTAACTAATTTTCTCGAGTACCTATAAGATAGAGTTGCTAATGTAACTGTACAGTCTGTACCCTTTGTTTTGGCCACTTTATGGTGGCCTCACTCACCTTTTTGAGTTCTTAGAGAAGGATAGATGAATGTAGATTTGCTATATTTTTGTCTTTTTTTGGTTCGTCAATACGAAATCATTTACAGAAATGGTAGGAATTACAGTAAGGCGAATACTATCAAAAACTTGAGAAAGACTGGCCAAAAAGAAATTGAGGAAGAAGGGTTCTCACAGGTTGGTACCGCAAAATTCAATGAGAGAAATTCTCAAGGTCTACGATTTGCAAAGTGGTATTCAGTTGCATTGAAATTTGCAGATAAGATTCACAGTCTAAATTCTTCTTTTTGGTTGGGACAGTGAATTTGAAATCAAAATATTCCAAGTTTAAATGGATTTGTACACACAAACATATTCAACAGTTTTTTTTTTTTTTAAATCTAAGAAAATTTAATCTATTTGTATCCTAGAAATGGGAGGGAGGTGGGATTTGAACTCTCACCAGCTGAAATCTATTTTGTGCTCGACCAATTCGGCTAGGAGGCAACTTTTATCAACAAAAATTTGCAATGTGAAGGAATATAAGAATACAAATTATGATTACATGGAGGGTTGATTTCACTTGTATCCCTTAAAACGGTTGATTTTATTTTTTTATTTTTTTCCTAAGCTATTTTTTCGACGAACAAGATCATAACATTAAATGCAACAAACTAATTACACATGGCGTAGAGTAGGCCTAGCTTTATTATGAGCTGCTTTAACCACAAGTCTCGGACACCTTTACAATCTTAACATAATTAAAAGAGGAACAAAGAAAACGAAAGGCCTCGAGAGCTGACTGCACACTAGGAGCAGCCCCTTGAGGATTACATAAACCATGCACAGAATTAGAGCTATCCGTCTGAATCATACACTTCAAGGATCCCCTGAGCACAGGCCCACCGAAGAGCTGCAATAAGACCTGCTCGAATTTGTGACAGCCCACCTCTTGGATAAGTCCCACATCGGCAACTTTAGAAGGTGTGAAATGGTATATAATGGATTCCAACCAGCTATCCTATAACTTGAGGTTAACCTTTTGAGCCACGTAGTTAGGCGAATGGTTAGCAGACGGGTCGTTTTAGTTGATATTAGAGCACAACCCTGGTCTACACACCCTGGTCTACATGACTGATTGTGCTGTACAGAACTAAGTGCCACTCCATGGCCACCAGGGGAAGGTTGCTAGGCCAATGCATGAGCCAATGCAACGAGGACGTTGCAGCCTAAGTGGGGGAGATTGTGATAGCCCACCTCTTGGGTAAGTCCCACATAGGGAACTTTAGAAAGTGTGAAATGGTATATAATGGATTCCGACCAGCTACTGTATAACTTGAGGTTAACATTTTGAACCACGTGGTTAGGCGAATGGTTAGCAGGTCAGCTGGGGCAGGTCGTTACAGAATCTTTACCATAGCCGCTGAGGATGCAAAGCACAGTTCCACCTGAGCCTCCACCTCCTGCCCCTGAACACGCATGAGAACCCAAGCTGCTGCGCCACGCTCTGATCCAGCAGCCCAAGCTGCATCCGAAAGAAAAACTCGGCAACCACTCATGACTCATAGAGCATCCATCCCTCCCTTCCGATTAGACGAGAGCTTTATCGATCAATTTCTGTATCAAAATAATCTGATGTCGCGCGTGGGAGAGGGCAGTGGAAATGGGAATCCATACAAACTGCAAGGCCTCTCCTCTCTTGACCAGCCCACAAACATCACAGTCAAAACTAGTCTGAAACCCCTTCACTTTGTCTTCACAAGGGTTTAAAAAAACGGCCGTTACAACAAGTTTCTGAAAGATAACTGAATGAAATTATAGATTATCCCTCCATTATCCTTATTTCAAAGAAACATAAACTCATTGTCAGTTGAGGCATGAATAATTAAGCCAATGACTTCTCCTCCATAAGCTCTTTTGCATTGGCATCCATCTTTCCCCTTGAAAACTCATCAATCTTGAGCCCTGCCATTGCAACAAGTTTCATTAACTCAAACTCCCACAGCTGCATTACTATATTGTCAACACTTGCATTTCTATGCCAAATCTGACCCGAAAAAACAATTAGCTCCATATCGCGGTGTATACACCGCCAATGGTTCTTCATCAACCAGAGTCCACATGATTTCTCACACAACTTGAGGTATAGATTTCTTCAGCCCAAAGGAAAGCACATGAGGGCAATATCATGTGTGAATTTGTTTAATTGGACAAGAAAAGAAAAAGCGTAAACAGAGGCAATTGGGATGCCTCTCTGTATCTAAATCACTCCATGCATGTAAAAAAAAAAACATGCGGAGAGAGATTACCGGCGGCGCCGGTGACGAGAACCCTGACTGGATCTTTGGCCATTGTTGTAGTGAGAGAGAGAGTAGTGTGCAGAGGAGGGTGAAGAGGAAGAGCCTATGTTATATATATGTGTGCGAGCGTGTTGCGTCCATGCGCGTGTGTATATGGTAGAGAGAGAGAGAAAAGATAGTCGAAGGATGACGAGATTCGAGGGGATAATGATACGTAAGGTTGATGAGATACGGCAGCCTTCTTACAGTTGCTAAAAGTAAGTAACTGCAGCCTTTTTTCGAGGGGATAATGATAAGGTTGATGAGATACGGCAGCCTTCCATGGGCGCCATGGTCATCCATGGAAGTTCGTTCTTAACGTGATGAACTTTCAGTTCAAACATCGGGAGTTTGGGTGTATTATGTGTATGTGTTTAAAGGGTCTATTATGTCTCTTCCTAATCAGCAATTGTCTAGGTGAGTTGGTATGTGGAATTACCCTCTTGTCCTCCTTCAAAACTTCCAGTGCCCAGTGCAGTTGGTATTTCATCTCTCCTCTAAGGGGGAGGTCTTGGGTTCGACCCCTGCTGGGGCAATACTCTTGGGTCCCAAGCTATGGATAGCTTCTGGACCCCGTGCTAACTCTAACACTCCTACTAACTCCCGCTGATGTATAACGATTGAAAAAAAAAAACAGTCAAGCAATTCATTTCAATACTCAAAGGCAAAAGATTTCATCACAAATATTGAAAGAAATTGATATTCACACTTTTTTTTTTGTTATCCACACTTTTTTTTGTGTCTTCTAGTGTTAAAAGTGTATGTATTTTTTTATTAAAAAAAAGAGTGGATACAAAAAAAAAAAGGTGTGTGAATATCAATTCTCATATAGAAATGAACAAAAACTAAGTACATGAATTCCTGCAAAAAGTACACTAGGTATCGGCATAATAAATCCTGTCTGCGACTTGGGGGTTCAGTTCATGGCTTTTAGGGAAAATGACGGCCAAAGACGTGTTTTGATAATTAATACCCTCCAAGGACATGCTGAGAACATTTGTTAATGCTAAAAATGTCCTTGGCAGATATTAATTATCAAAACACATCCTAAGCCGTCATTTTCCCTGGCTTTTATGGGTTTTTTCGGGGCTCATCTCATTGATCAAAGATGGTTTATTTTTAAGATCTCGTGAATAACATCAATGACGCCAAAATTATCTTAATCGGGTACTATTATATGTAGATGGAAACCTTTAAAATCATCAATGACGCCAAGATGGAACCCTTTAAAATCATATCAAACATATCCAGCCAATGTGAGTTTTGGTCTCGTTTATGTTTTGATGAGCTCTAAAAATGTGTACGGTCCCGATTATCAAGGTGAGTCTAAAAATGGCCCAAACCAAAGAGACTATGAATTGGACGTCAAATAGAGGAGAGGATTCAGCTTCGAAAAATCTATTTCATATTAGAGAGACTAGAAATCTTTTTTGATGTCCTTGTGGGCCTTCGAGAGAAGAGTCTAATGTCGAATTAACTTCGACAAGAGAATCAAACTTGCAACTAAAATTTGGTATGTCTAGGACCAAGGTTCAAAACCTTCGACTGCTATTAATTCTTGTGGCCTCAATTCATATGGGTTAACCCAGACTTTAAATGAGCTTCCAAATGAATAATAGAGTCAAGTACTACATAATTTAGTTAAAGTGAAAGTAAACTGACCCAGACGTCCTAAGTTTACAAAAGGAAAAAAGAAAAAGCCTTGGCAAGATATAAATCCCAATGCTTTGATTCCAATTTAAGAGACAAAACTCTATTTTCCTTAGAGCATCTCCAATGGCCTCAATCTAATCCTAGGCAAAGAGACTATCCAAAAGGCCCAAATGGTAGTTTAGCTAGTCCTTTCTAGTGTGAAGCTTCCAACAGCCTAAGCAATTGGGCCATGCAAAAAAACTGTAAAAAAACGGTAACCTGTAAAAAAACCGCATTTGAACTGGTAAACAGGTAATAGCTTCCCTTCATCTATGAATAAGTTCATATCACACATTTTCACAACCATTTGAACTTGAATTTTATTATTCTAAACTTCATTCTTTCTCCTATTTCCCCTCAATTTCACACCAATCTCAATTTTAATTTTCTTGAAACATCATTCCGTCTATCTTATTTATGTCTCGCAATTCTCTAATAAATTTTCTTCTTCACAATGACTGACGATGATAATTTGGAGTTACTTACCGTAGTCGCTATGGAAGAAGAAAGACTAAATAGTGAGAGAGGAGTAGTCCGACATCGTGGTTCTGTTCAAGGTCGCAATTATATTCGTCGTGGAACTATCCTTGGTCATGAAAGGATTTTTCGCGACTATTTTGCCAAATCACCCGTTTATCCTCTCGAGTACTCCCTCCGTCCCAAAATGCTTGTCCGGTCCGCAAAACGAAGTGTTAAAAATAATGCAATTTTTTCAAGAAAAAATTCAAACTTTTTTCACAAATTAAAAATACTCATTGATATCTAGTAAGTTGTTAAAAAACTTTTGATTATTTCTTGCAAAAATTGTACTATTATTTTTAACACTCCGTTTTGCGGACCGGACAAGCATTTTGGGACGAAGGGAGTATTTTCGAAGGAGGTTTCGTATGAGCCGTTCTCTTTTTCTTTGTATTCAAGCTGCGATAGAAGCACATGATCCATACTTTGTCCAAGGAAGAAATGCTGTTGGAATGCTCGGTTTGTCTTCGCTTCAAAAGATGACAGCAGCAATTCGGATCCTTGCTTATGGGGTATTGGCTGATTTTTTAGATGAGATTGTGAGGATAAGAGAAAGCACCGCAATAGAGAGTCTAGAGAGATTTGTCAAAGCGGTGATTGGCATTTTTTCCGGTGAATACTTAAGGTCACCCACTAGCAATGACATTGCTAGATTGCTAGTAGTTGGTGAACGGCATGGATTTCCTGGGATGTTGGGTAGCATTGATTGTATGCATTGGAAATGGAAGAATTGCCCAACAGCATCGAAGGAATGCCGAAGGAATGCATAGTAGCCATATTCGCGAACCGACAATTATTCTGGAAGCCATAGCGTCATATGATCAATGGATATGGCATGCATATTTTGGATTACCAGGATCTAATAATGACATCAATGTAGTTCTTTGAATAAGGAAACTAAATGCTCAATGGGGCATTTTATCAAACAGCTAATATACAAACCAAGCAACCTGAAGGATTGTTCTGTTGGACTTTATACCATTGAGACCTAATCTTCTCCAATTTCTTACCCAAATTGATATGGCTAAAAACAATACATAATCTGAACCAGAATCACAAGTAGAACATGTAATTTCGAAAGAGGGAGAAGCATACCTTGTCTTGATGTTAGGAGGATGAAAAATCTCAACAAACCCAGCAATGAATTTGCTTGTTGAAATAGAGATGAGAAAAGGAGGGATACCGAGAGAACTGTTGGGCGGGAGAATGGAGATGAGTCATGAGAGAAAGCGAGGGAAAGTGAGAGCGTGAGAAGAAATCGCCGACAGGCAAGAGCTACAGTGCCACGCCAGGCCAAACGAGCTACTATAGCACACAACCAAATCCCCGAGCGTGGAGCTAGTCTGCTGGGGGAGGGGTTTTTGGGCTTTGGCTAGTCATTTTGCTGAAAACCATCCTTTGCTTAGCCTATTGGAGATGCTTACAGAAGGTGAAATACAGATAATGTTTACAAGTTTCATGAAGAGAGAGAGAGAGAGAGAGAGAGAGATTAGTCAATTTTTGCAGTAGCCCAACTTTGAGCTATTTTAACAGTGAGATGGTTCGATGATGTTTATAACTTGCCAAGAGAAATGACAAAATACTAGCAATGGTTTTTCGCTGATTTTTGTCCAATTTGAGCATTTTTACATATTAGAACATCTCCAATAGACGTACTCCACAGTCCGCGAAAATTCTCCTTGCGGCCACTAAAAATTTGACCAGTCATTAAGTCCACGGTCTCATAATTAATCGTGGTGTGCAAAAGCAAAAGCTAACATCTAGTTATCCCAAAAAAACTAGGTGTAGCTTGCACATCTATTAGTACATTCACTCTCACAGATCGATGTGTCCCACTATGTGAAAACGTACAAATAGATGAGATGTATTGCATTCAAATTTTTGCTTGGACATGAACTATCACAGCACGCCATTAGAAATGCTCGTATAATATACTTCCTCAAGCATTTGTAATCGGTTGTACTGCTAGCACTTAGCAGACTTTGATTGTTCGCGTTCATCATAATCCCCAGCCAGTTAGATTTTTAAAAGTTCTCATTTTCCTTCTTGGAGCTATTAATAGAGTTCCTTTCATTCTTTTCATACTTTCTTTACATAACTACACCATTTCACTTACATTACCGGCCTTTTCCAGAAGCTGCATATGCTTCATGATGTTTATGAGAAGAGATCTAAATTCAACATAAGTCTGTCTGCAAAATACATTAAGCAATCATCACTGAGATATTCCTACCAAAAACTACGGGCTCAGGCATGTTTAAGTACTAGCTTCCGCCATTTCTGCACCGTATATTATCCACACTGAAGATCCCAAAACGTACTTACCTACAACCAAATAACATGTACGAGTCTCCAAATAAAGAATATGCCAAAACAATGAAAAAGAGCATTTCATCTTTACAACTATAGAAAGTCGAGTTATACGTTGTCGACAGACTAAAACTGTGAAATAATACCTTGAATCTGTTAGCAAAGGGATATTAATCAGCATCTGCAGGAGCAGCATCTTTCTGCACAATCTGCAATCACAAAGATCCTTCAGTCCATAATGAAGCAACTGGGGAATATAATTACGGTAAACTGATAACCATTAAATCTACAACAGTCTTCTCTAATCTCCAATATTCCCGTCATTTTCTTTGCCACAGACAACGGGAGAGTCAAGAAAATATTCAGATCTGGGAATCCAATCCTACAATAAGTCTATAATAACTTCACACTTGACGCACCAGATACTAATTTACATCTGCCAACGGCTTGACGTCTAAATTAGTAGAAGTACCTGTGAGATGTATTCTTTGATCCTCTCACTAATGGGTCCATCTAAAGCTCTCTCAGCAAGCTCATAAACAAGAGTATTTCCTTCCGGCCCATTAGATTTTTCCTTCTGCAGATATCTAACAATGCAAGAATAGAACAAGTGGCATGGTTCTTCTATTTAGGTTAAGGAATTTCACTAAACAAAAGAACTATCAAGAGAAATCCACCCAATTTGGAAATTCTAAGTGTGTAACCTTTGTTGGACAAGTGCCTCCAGAGCCTGCTTGATGTTTCCAAGGGCAGGATGGCCTTCGTCATTTTCAGACAATCCCAGCCGCCTCAAATGATGCCACAGATTTTCTGCAATAGCTCACCAGAACAAGAGGAGTCTTCACAATGTTAGATTACCATGAGAGAACAATTAAGATGACATAAAACTCAGCCCTAGAAAATTTATGTTACAATTTTGATTCAGAAACAACCTGAACAGGCCAGTGTTACAATCTCAATCGCACATTTTGCTGGACTACCTTATTGATAGGTTCAGTGCTAAATACCAGTTGAAACTTGAAACTATATTTACAACTTCCAAAATTTTAAAAAACTTAGATCTCTAATTTGTGCCATCTATTCTTGCATTCCAGAATCCGTGTTCCTCACCAGGAGGTTGAGTCTTACCATTGGCAAGATCCTCCTCCCCCAGGCTCCGGCCTCCAATGTACAAAAAAGGAAAATGAAAAGAAATAGTGATTGAAATGTTACAATGGCTGAATCCACTTACAAAGCATACCTTCTGTTATTTTGCCTCCAGCAAGATATACAACACTAATAACAACGAAAGTAAAACCAGTCAGATGCGATGAATTAGCATCTTCAATATATTTCTTGTACACATCAGCAGGTAGGTGACTTATAATAACATATGATTTTGAATCAGGAGCACCTGCAAAAGCAAAATTTAGAAACTGGAATCAAAGTCGAGACAGAAAACTAACCACCAGAACAATGACTACACAATGTCCAAAAATGTTGGTGGTTACGTACTTATGTCTATTGGTCTATGTAAAAACTCGATCAGAAATGTTTGTAATGAACACGGTAAGATAAGTTTGTTCAAGGTTTTCATTTAGAACAAGTTAGGGCGCCCTTGGGAAGCGAAGGGCCCAAGGCAACCTATCAATGGAGTATCCTTAGGTAGCTAATATGGGTTTAGAGTGCAGCCTCAACAAGAACATAAGAAAACCAGCAAAGTAGCCAGACTTTGTCAACAGGGTGCAACTTGTATGGAAGGACTTTCGAGGCTCTTTGATGTATTTCACTTGCTCAAAACTTCAACCAAGAGAGTTTTATTACCAGCATATTAACCATGTCATATATGCTATAGAAGTGTAATCTAAAAGCTAGATGAATTCTAATTTAACTAACAACTTTGAACCAGACCAAGTTACCAAAAAAAAAAAACTTTGAACCAGACCAATCCGCATTTGGTCCTGAGACTGAATCCAGCTACATGAGCATAGTTACACAATAGAGTGCTTTGATTTAAAAAAAGTAAGACAACACACTTTAAGGTTCTACCAGCCTCCAAACCGAAAAGTACTTTCGCTAGGGTCAGTTTCTCAGAGGATTTAAGGATAAGGGGACCTTCCTTGGCCTCTTTATCATTACCAGCTGCATTTGGAATGGTGGTTAGCACATTAACAAATCAGGTAAAAGAAAAGTTATGCTAGCATTATTTTTCTCAAGAGTTAAAATGGTAACAATTTCTCACTCTGTTGTGAAGCGCGACCCTGATTAGTTGAAGAACGAGATCGTTGGAGCTCCCTCATCTCATATCCAAAAGTGTTTAAGAGCTTTTCTTTAGCCACATTGATCACATAACCAGGGAGAGCCCTCTGTCTGTGGTTTTTGGTAACCAGTTGAGTAAGCTCGTCTCTTTTGATTGGGCACCCTGAATTCTGCTGGGTTTTGAAAAGGACATATCTGATCACTTCTGCAACTAGCCTATCCTTTTCCTGTAGCAAGAATAAGTAACCAAACTAAAAGATAGAGACTATCCAGCAAAATCAGAAAAATATACATGCAAGTGAGGCCCAGTATGCACCTCAGTAGAAATGTCAAATTGAGAGAAATCTTCTTCAGCAGTTGCCATCCTGTATGACCTATAGTGAAAGTGAAGAGGGGAAGTAACAAAGGTAAACAGATTAATAACATGGCTCATGGCATCTTTAAACACCCGGTCCCCCACACCTACTAGTGCTAACAAATTGTACGTTTCCAGAATCACTTCATAGAACTTGTACCACCAGGATCCAGCAGCCAAGATTTAAACCATTTACTAGCTGCTTCAGCTTTCATGCCTCCAAACTTAGGCATCTAGTTTTTCACTATGTGACGGCGCTACGCAGGTGTAGACAAGTGTATCTCGTTGAAATAATAACTTGATGACCCTAAAGTATGGTCTTAGCTGGTTACTGCAGTACAAGACATATTCAGGTGCTAAGTTCAGAACAGCAGGATACATGGAAAAAATGGTTGGAAAAAGAAAATGAAAATGGTTCCTTTGTTGTGTTTGATTGTTCCATACAAGTATACAATAGCTGGAACGGAAAGTTAACTTTTCATTAAGCCATTAAGTTTATGTAACTTTTTCTTAGGGACAGTAACAAGCTAAAAATGTGTGTATAGGGGTGGTCCTCACACTTACCCCGACCTCAACATGGTAAACTTAGGGTTCCATTTGAAGTCCACTGTGCCACACGCCCACGCTCATGACTTCACATTTTACAAGAGCACAGGTTTTCTTAAATTGACTACTTTCAAGATAATCCATCTAGTCTCATGCACAAAAGTACTAATCTTGCAAACATTGTGTATAATGAGCCATGAGTTCCTGTGAACATTGGGACGTGAAATCCTCATGTGCAGTGTTCACAAAATAGTAATGTGAATACCTTACTCGAATTAGGAATTAAGATAACCCCCGAAATTTTGGAATTGGTAACACAGAAATCCCCCCTGATTTATCTATATGCCAATACGCTTAAGCATAAAGCTGTAATCTTCTGTTCGATTGTTGAAAAATGGTTGAGATTTCATTACGTGAGACCTAGGGAAACAAAATCCTCCACTGAACCAAACCCAAAACCCGTTAGCATGAAAAAGGTTAGAGCGTGGAGAGCCCCACTTTGTCGGATGTACTTGACTTTCTTCATCTTTCTTTCACATGAATCCAGCACACTCAATAGGAAGGTAAACTCACAACCCAGTTCAGAAAGTGCAAAAGATTGAAAAATCAAGCGAGTCTCTATAATGGAATGACCCACGAATCAATTGTGTTGGGCTTGTGACGCCTAATTCAATTTTGGTCACGCTTCGCTGAGGGTTCGGGATTCGACATGCCCGGTTAGGTCGCGGGGGTTTGGCGGGTAGCACCTACGGCGAGGTCCATGGGCAGCCCCCCGAAACCTAGAAGGGGTATTGATGCCGGATTTTGCAAATGGGAAGAAAGAAAAGTAAAAAAGATAAGAAGGATAAACACTCACCACCCAAGTTAGAAAGCCAACGGGATACAGATATTACCACCCGAGGATTTAACTAGGGATAAAAGGTGTAGGGATCGCTCACCACTCAAAGGAATCCACCTATGAGATACAAAAACGAAGAACAAGAAGTAAATCTACTTCTCACCAGCCAAAGGCTATATTTTACTTAAACACACTCTAATGATTTCATTCATAGGAAAGGATATAAATAAGACTTTTTGGAACATCCCTCCAACATAGGAAAAAATAACTTAGATTTCCAAGACACAAATTAAAAAGACTTGACCATAGACTATATAATTGAAAGATGTGTTTGACTCTTGAAACTTAAAAAACACTTAGAAACTTAAAAAGACTCTTCAATCAACTCAAAAAGACACTTAAAACTATGTGGAATAATACTTAGCTTAGGAAATAAAAGACAAGATAAAAAAAAAAACCCTCGTTTCTTGTAGCGCCATTATAATTCTGCATCAGGTATCATGGTAATCAGTGATGTGAACCCAATATTGTACATACTTTCTATATGCAGAAGCCAATGTATCAAGTACTCTCTTCATTCGAATTACCTGGTGAATTGGTGTGAGCCGTGTGGATGTACTCAACTACACAATTGGGAAACCGCGTAAAAAACCTATGTGTCATGCATTATAGTTTCCTGTTCTTGATTATTCTTTGCACATTGTGTGTTCGTTGGCTTGTCCGATTGCTCAACAAATTATAGATAAGCTAAGACAGAGGAGTCAAGTTATGATGGCGGTTATGCGTCACACTCCTGCAAATTTTCTTCCTAATCCATTGACTAAGGATAAAGTAATATGGATTGTTTCTCCAGATGGCTGTTACTCTATCAAGACAGCATGGGAGGCATGCAGACAT
The DNA here is from genome assembly GCA_018127125.1 of Rhododendron griersonianum. Lineage (NCBI taxonomy): Eukaryota > Viridiplantae > Streptophyta > Magnoliopsida > Ericales > Ericaceae > Rhododendron > Rhododendron griersonianum. The sequence continues at coordinate 48,305,803 of CM030789.1, read as the reverse complement.
AGGTGTTCTTTCCAACACTGGCATTTGTTAGTATAGTTTAGCCAGAATGTGCCTCGATGGAGCTTTATACTTTGGCTTGCAATTTTGGAGCGTCTTTCCACAAGGATAGAATAGCCAAATGGGGGATATCCATTAATCTAGTATGTGTGTTGTGTATGGCTTGTGAAGAGTCTCATGCCCATTTGTTTTTTGAATGCCAATTTTCTGCAATGATCTGGAGCCGTGTTTTGCGTAAAAATAACATCTCTAGAGGGCCTCTTCCTTTGCATCAGGAGCTTATTTGGGCTAGTGCTCAAAGGAAAGGTAAAAGTTTTTGTAGCACTGTATACAAGATATCTTTGGCAGCAACTTCTTACTTCTCGTGGGGGAGCGTAACATGCGGATATTTCAGAATAAGAGCAGGGATGTAGATGGCCTAGCTGCAACGATTCTTGATGCGATTAGAGCCAAGCTTTGTTCTTTCAATTCTGTAAAGTTTTCTTGCCTTGATAGACAAATTTGTGATGATTGGTTACTTAGCTCTAGAGTTTTTAGGATAAATAATGGCTGACTTGTATAGCCTTGTTGTTCATTGTATTGTTGTTCAGGGGATGCCCCGTTGTTTTTGTAATTGTCGTGTTTTTGGTGAAATGAAATTACTTAAATAAAAAAAAAAAGCTATACGTCTCTATTGAGTATTGAGAGACGGAAATACGCACCAAAATAAATAGATCCATGAATAAACATGAGATTTCGAACCAGCAATCTAGTTAGTGTACATGCATTAACGTACCGATTTCAAGCTGGAGAGAGAGAGAGAGAGAGTCTGTGAGGCGACGGTGGTAGGATGTCGCTTCCCGCCACTTCAACGAGGGTGGAGAGGGTTTTGGGCGCAATTTTTCCATCGATTTTTTGCGACTTAATCCCTTTATTCTTGGTAAATCACGTTAACATTCCCTGAAGTTTGTATCTATTTCGCTTGTGGTTCTAAAAGAGTGGGGATGCTTCACTAGGCCCCGTTTAGTTGCACCGAAAAGATGGAAGAATTGAATTTGGCTGCTGATTTTGGCACTCCCTTTTTTATTAACGCCACTCCCTTGCAAGTAAGGGTGAGCAAAATATCCGTCAAACCGCGAATCCAGTCCAAACCAATCCAAACCGAAAGGTTTGGTTCGGTTTTTTAGTAATATGGTTTGATCATGGTTTAAAAAAATTAGAAACCACTTTATATGGTTTGGTTTGTGGATTCACATTCACGGCCATGGTTCCAAACCAATCCGAACCATATAATACAATTATATATAATTTAATTATTACCACTGCCCTTCTGCTGCATTATTTCAATTCAATAGTTTTTAGGAATTATCTTTGGCATTTTATTTGGTTAAATTATCTTAAAAGATATTTAATAGGAGTAGTTGGTATTCTTAGTTTGTTCATTTAGTAACTTACCAGTATTTTATTTTCTTAGTTTAAGTTAGTGTGTTTTGATAATTTGAATGGAATTGGTTTTAATATAAGTTTTCTTTTAATTTATCTTTGTAATTTTAAGTACTTTAAATATTTTTTGAAGATGATAGTTTAGTTCAAAGCAAACCGTGGTTTAAACCGAAACCGAGCCGTATTTATATGGTTTGGATTGGTTTGATTCTATGCCTTTTGTGGGTTGGTTTGGTTCTCCAAATTTATAATCCATAGGTATTGATTTGGTTCTTGGTTTACTATAAAACCGAACCAATCCGAACCATGCTCACCCCAACTTGCAAGTGTATTTTTGCACCAAAAATACACTTGCAGGGGAGTGACGTTAACAAAAAAGGGAGTGCCAAAATCATTTCCCTTAAATTTTATAAAACTTTATGTTATCTTTTTCACTGATAAACACTTTTCTACAAAATGGGTCTTGTCAAAAAGAAAGAATTTTAGTTTTCCTGCAAGATTTCTTATCAAAAGAACGTACACAGGAAAATAAATTTTATTTTTCTTTATTTCACCCCACTCCACCTTGGGAATTCATTTCCCACACAATAATTCCGACAACTGAATTGAGGTATTTGTAATTTCTCTTTAACAAAATTTTGTCATTTGCCTCGATTTTTTATTAGATTTCATACAGTTTTTGCTTTCAATGTCAGCAAAAGAAAAGAAGATGGTAACAAAGTTGATCAAGAGCTCCAATGAAGGATTTGAAATCAGCGGAGTGGTGCTCTCAAATTTTATGAGCCTAAAATTAAATATCACGTTCGTGTCGTTTAATAGACAAACAAACTCGGACAAGCTCTTACCGAATCAAGTCTTGAATAATTTTTTTTTTTGATCCGCAAGTCTTGAATAATTTACAGCCCTAATATTACACCAATAGGAAAGTTAGTATTCTAGCTGGTACAGTATTAAAAATCTTTGCTCAAATGCATAAAAATAACTCAAACCAATTTAGAAACTTTATGTGCAACCTAAAAGTTTAAGCTACTAGGTGGAGAGAATCCGATACTAAAATGATTACTCATTTCATTTCTCAAGCAAGGTGAGATTTTATCCTTCACATTGTCATATTAAGTGATCATCAGTTCTATTCACAAGTAATGTGGAATTGTCATTGTGAGGTGTGTGCATTATCAACTTTTAAAACGCGAAGTTGAATGAGCCCCGCTCTAATACTCCAACATAATGTGTGCTCATTCCATTCCCAATATAGAATTGTACTCTTTAACAACCACGTGTACAGCCAACAATTATAAATTGATTGACATGCGCTTAGAGAAAAAATAATACAGTGGTTCTCACACAATATTCAATAGAATAATGTTTAAATTACATTATTTGGGCTTCTCAATTCTCAAAATTGCAGACCAATTCAGCCTCACATTATCATGATACTCTTCATATAGGATCTTGGGCAGCTTCTGTGAAAATCTGCTATAGAGATTTTACAGTTGTTGCAATAAACACATTCATCTTCATCACAAACAACCCGCGTCTGCTGTGATGAAGATGAACGTGTTTATTGCAACAACTGTAAAACCTCTATAGCAGATTTTCACAGAAGCTGCCCAAGATACAGAAGACTATTTGTGATGGAGATGAACGTGTTTATTGCAATAACTGTAGAACAAGAATGATAGTAACAAAAAAGAAATACATGCGAACCTATGTAAGTGCATAGGAGAATGATCATAACAAAACCCTAATTATTTGCAGATAGCCTTGCAAACGGCTCTGTGGTTGCATTGGGGACTTCAAAACCATGAACCTGGCTATTCGGCTGCCTTGGAGGCCTTGTGATTGTTCACAAGTTGCATCTGTACATCTTGAGAAACTGGTAAATGTTCTTTGTATTCCATTGTGAACTCACCCTTACCCTGCAGAATTTAACAAGATACACCTATCACATCTTGATTGCAGGTTAAGCAATACATATAGAATTTTGCATTTGTATATTGATCTGCTTCACCTGTGTCATTGAACGAAGAGATGTCGAGTACCCAAACATATTATTGAGAGGCACCTGAAAATTCAAGAAATGATTCTTCATAAAACTACATGCAATGTAGAAAGACATTCACTATCATCATCAACGATGATATCTACCTTGCCAAGCTAATCCGAAACAACTTTGTTTGGTTGCAATTTCCATTGAAAATAACAGAACAATTCTCCAAAACTAGCTTTCTCGCAAGTTTTTGGAAAAGAACCGATTTTTAGAAACACTAGATGTTTTGGATTTCTCTCACAGTTTCGTACCAAAAAAGGAACAAGACGTAAAAACATTTTTTTTTTAACGGCACAAGATATAAAAACATAACTTTCAGTCGGTGCTAAAACAGAAAATTATGCTAGGAAGCAATATAAAATTTTGTGACAACTAAAGGACAGGAGCAAAATTATGCATACATGGGCAGTGATTACTGAGTCATCTCCATCCTGGTCATTCCCAACAATCATACCTTTTCTCCTGTTATATAACAGATGGAAGTTGTGGTTCAGAAAGTAGAGGAATAGATTGAACTAACAAGTTGTTATGACAAATAAACAAATAGACCCACTTGTTAATATCACCAGTCACAGTGCCCTGAAACTCTGTTGGTGCTTTCAGTTCCACTAGCATTATCGGTTCCAAAATAACAGGTCTTGCTTCTGGGTAGCACTGTTTCATAAAGTGACAGTATTAAAAGCCTTGTAAAAGAGGTTAATCACAACGACGAAATAAATATACAACCAACCCCAGACCCAAACATACAGGAAAGAAAAACCTCCACAGCCAAAATGGAACCCATTCCCAGAACAAAAAAAAGAAAGGAGAGAGAGAGTAGCTCAAACTGCAAATTCATCAAATATGAGATTCCACTTTTGATTTGGGATGTAAGAAGTACCTTTCTAAATGCATAAATGGCAGCTAACTTGAATGCAAGTTCACTAGAATCCACAGCATGGGATGCACCATCTGTCAAAGCGACACGGATATTTTCTACTGGATGACCTATTAACGAACCCCTGTTACACACAACAGGATTCATATTATGAACAACAAATAGCCAAACCAACGTAGTATAAGTTCACATTCATTTTATAATAGAGGAGTACTAACGATTGATAAAAGTGATAGAAGTAGGGGGTGATGATAGTGGTAGTTGATAAGACAACAACTACCAATAAGAACCACCCCCATTACCATCATAAAAAATGAAAATGGACAATAACGTTCCACAGTACAACGGAAAATGAAACTGAGAAAAAGAGAACGAGAGTGTGAGTAAGAAGAAAAATAAACAAGGAAATACACAACATATGATACTGTATTTTCCTTGCAGAAAAGTAAAATAGTTCATAGTACGTACGAATTGGCAGCTTCTTTAAATCCCTTCTCAATCGCTGGAATAAAATTAGACGGTATTGCTTGACCTACAATCATGTTTTCAAATTCAAACTTTGTTGATGACCCATGTGGCAGTGGTTCAATATACCTGCAATAAAAAATTCAAATCATAATCCAAGCAACTACTATAATTCAAAGAAACTAAACATGAGACATGCAAAGGCTGATAAAACTCCAGCTAAGGCCATCCACAGTGGTATAATCAAAAAAGGATAACCAAAAGTTGACACATCAGCTTTTGATTATTCACTTAAGAGGTTGTTAAGCTTAACAATATTGAGCTTCACAAAGGTCACTTCTAGTCCATAACCAAAATAAGGGATCCTCCCTCTCTCTCTCTCTCTCTCTCTCTCTCTCTCTCTCTCTCCACTCCCTCCATTTACATTTTTTTTAGGCAAAAATATATCGATTCCCTCTTTTAATTTTGGAAAAAAATCAGTGACTTTCTTACCTCCTATTATGAATTTTTTTTTTTGGGAAAAAATAAAAACGGGAAAGAAGAGTGAAATACCTTAATCTGGCGACGATGGGTTGAATTGTAGATGATCGAGAGATACGAGCTTTCACTTTTGGAGTGAAAGAAAAAGAAATAGTTTTTGGGTGAAGTAAAGAAGATATAGAGTAGGCGAAGAAGAGAAGAAGAAAATATCAGTTGAAACACGCGTGCGTTCAAATTTTGGAACTAGTTAACTCATGTGGTGTGGGGTCCACAAATTTTGATTATTGAAAAAGGTTGCTAATTTTGGTTATCCAAAGCCCAAAATTTGATTATTTCTAAGAATGTTGTTAAGTTTGATTATACCATTGCGAGCCATTTTTTGCACCAACGTTGTTAACTTTAAAAACAATTGGCTTTTGATTATACCACTGTGGATGGCCTAAGTAACCATATTACACACTTCGGAATAAAAATTAAAACAATGGCGTAGGGACTGCACAATGCAATTTGTGAGCCCTTGATGAGACTCAATTTGCCACCTCCAGTTCATAAAAATTGAGGGACTCCCTGAATTTCCAGTATGGAAACAGTAATGACCAATTTCTGGTTCTGAATCTGAAATAATATTGGATTGACATAATGAAAAGCACCATATACATGAGACATTACGGGTGTTATATAGGCGACAAAATTATAAGGACATGATAAAAAAATACTTGCCACTAAAGGAAGTATGCTCAGAACTTACCCGGTAACCCTTCCATATTGACCTTGTCCTCCAGTTTGTTTTTTGTGTAAATAATCAAATTCAGCACGTTGAGTTACAGTCTCTCTGAAGTTAACACGAGGTTTTCCAACAGTTGCATCAACCTGCTCAAGGCAAATCAAGAAAGAAATTTGGGGGAAATAGAATGATAAATAACCTGCATTGACATTTTCTTGGGGAATGTAACAGATGACATTTCAGTTTTTAGTCATTAGAGATGTCCAAATGGTATTAACTAGTGTAGGACTTGGCACCTTATATTCCCTTCGAATGCGTTCAACATATATGTCCAAATGCAGCTCTCCCATACCAGAAATAATCGTCTGCCCATGAAAACATTAAGGAGTGAATGGAAAACATGAAAAGAGTTCTTCAATAGGCAAATACACACCCACCTCCTATTAAAGACCCAAGTACAAGGAGGAAAAAATGACACAGCAAGAAGTCACACCTGGCCACTCTCCGCATCCAAACCAACCCGAAAAGTAGGATCCTCTCTCTGAAAGCGATTCAAAGCTTTCGAGAACTGCAAAAAGCAGGTAAGAGAAGGTTATCCTTTAATTTACGCCTACACAACCATCAAAAACACATTCAAGGTAAATTACACACTTGTCCTCCAGAATCTTTAGAAACTGGTGAAACAGCTAAGGACATCACTGGCTCCGGGACGTTCATAGACGTCATGGTATACCTAACTGATCCATCGGTGAAAGTATCTCCTGGTGACACAAAATAATAATCCGGGTTGATTACAAAATGAAGTCTGAAAATCAACAAAGACCAAGATAAGCAGTCTATGAAGGAATATAGGTCTCCAGCTCCCAATATTGCAAGAAAATGCCTGGTAGTTGAAAAAAGAGAGTAATTAACAGAGCCTATCAATATCCATTTTGGCCTCGCTTGTCAAACGTCCAAAAAAAACACTTTCACAAGATCTATGGTCTGTTTGCATCGTGATAGTAAAAAATAAAACATGGAAAAAAAAAAACAAAGACCAAGATGAGGAGTATAGGAAAAAATTGAAAATCTTCAAGATCCAAATATTGCAAAAAACAGACTGACATTTGAAATGACAAAGTCCAAATATGAAATGAAGACTATTTGAAATGTCTATTTGGCCATGCTTGTCTAACGCCAAAGCAAAAAGAACTTTGAAAAAGATAGACTATAAGTTTGCATATATGGAGCTAGGAAATGGATACCTGAAGCACAATCTACACCAAATACAGCAACTATTTGCCCAGCATGTGCCTCTGGAATTTCCTATAGGATAAAAGGCACCAAGAAAAAGGAAATAACATTAACCAAATCAAGGGTAAGACTGAAAAAAGAATTGAGAGAATGCTACTTGACTCTCAAGGATTCACTCAATTTGCCCAAGCACCCGGAGAGATTCCACAGTTGCATTACCTGAAAAATTGAATAGAAGCATTGAAAAAAGTACAAAAGAACCTACCTCCATCTCATTTGAATGCATCCGACCTAAGCGAGGTACCTGTAGCAAAATAACTTTAGGAATTCAGAAAGTGAATTGAAAGCAGAAAATCAGGTCATGTCTACAGAAAAAGTGAGCTAAATACTAGTATAATGATGCAAACCCAAATAACCATAGATTAACTTAGAGAGAGAAACTCCCAAATGGGTTACAAAAGAGACTAGCTCTTGATAATATTTGTTCAAAATGATAAAGCTTCCAAAATAAAGGACTCCATCACCTATATATAGACTCAATACAAAAAGACATAAGTGCCCTTACTACATACTACATCATACTCCCCTACTAAAAAGAAACTTGTCCTCAAGTTACGGTAGTGTCCTCCGGCAAATAGGGCACCAAGTGTTGCACATTGAATGTGTTGGAGATGCTCAAATGAGAGGGTAAGCGGACTTGATAAGCATTGTCATTGATCTTGCGCAAGACTTCACAAGGACCCACTTTCCGATCGTTCAACTTCATGTAAGCACCGTGAGGATGCCTATCCTTACTCAAGATAACCCAAACAAGATCCCCTTCTTTGAACAAAACCTCCCTTTTGTGTGCATCAACGGCCGCCTTATACTTCGCATTAGACTTCTCAATGTTGAGCTTAACTTGAGAGTGGATATTCTTCATAAACGTAGCCATATCTTCCGCCTTGGAGTGTCCTTTCTTAGGAGTTGGCAAAGGAACGAGGTCAACCACACTAGAAGGTTTCAACCCGTAAACCGCTTCAAATGGGGAAGTGTGGATGGTGCGGTTTAGAGAAGAATTGTAAGCAAACTCCGCCAAGGGAAGAATTCCATCCCAACTTTTTGGATGTTCGCCAACTAAGCATCGCAACAAATTCCCAAGACTCCGGTTTACCACTTCCGTTTGACCATCGGTTTGAGGGTGAAAAGAAGTACTAAAGCATAAGTTGGTGCCAATCTTCCTCCACAAGGTCCTCCAAAAGTGGGCAAGGAACTTAGCATCTCTATCGGAGACAATAGAAGTAGGAACGCCATGCAACTTGTAGACCTCCTTGAAATAGAGATTGGCAATGTTAGTCGCATCCATAGTCTTCTTACAAGGTATGAAATGAGCCATTTTTGAAAACCGATCCACTACCACCATGATAGAATCACTCCGCCTTTGCGTTGGAGGAAGCCCCAAGACAAAATCCATACTCACGCATTTCCAAGGACTTTCCGGCACCGGTAAAGGCAAATACAATCCCGCATTAGTGGCTGTTCCCTTACTCCATTGGCAAGTTTGGCACCTTTGCACATAGCCTCCCACATCTTTACTCATTCCCGGCCAATAGTATGCATCTTGAAGCAACGCTAGAGTCTTATCCTTGCCAAAATGACCCACCTTGTGACTTTCGGCCAACAATTGCTCCCTTAAAGAGCATGTAGGGACACACAACTTTAATTCTTTGAAGAGAAATCCATCCTTCAACATGAAACATGGATCGATAACCTTATTACCCCTGTGCAAAGCATCGATTATCTTACTAAAGTAAGGATCTTCGGCATAGAAAGTGCAAAACTCTTCAAACCCAATAACCGTGTTCTTCATTTCCACCAAGAGAGCCACTCTTCTACTCAAACCATCGGCCACTTTGTTGAGAATCCCCGATTTGTGCTTCAAAGAGAACGTGAATTGTTGTAGATAAGCCACCCACTTGGCATGCCGTTTATTGAGGTGTTGTTGGCTATTGATGTACTTAAGAGCTTCATGATCGGTGTTGAGGACAAATTCCTTGTAGGCAAGGTAGTAACTCCAATGCTTGATGGCTTGGACAATGGCATAGAATTCCAAGTCATAAGTAGAGTACTTGAGTTTAGCACCGTTCAACTTCTCGCTAAAGAAAGCAATAGGTTGACCACCTTGGCTTAGAACTCCACCAATTCCAACTCCCGAAGCATCACAATCAAGTTCAAAAGTTTTGTCAAAGTCGGGTAATACCAAGATAGGAGCTTCCGTAAGCTTGGACTTCAACAATTTGAAACTCTCGGCGGCTTCTTGGGACCATATGAACACCCTTTGCTTAAGGCAATCGGTAAGAGGAGCCGCGATACTACTAAAGTTGGCAATGAACCTCCGGTAGAAGGTGGCTAACCCATGAAAACTCCTTACTTCATGAACACTTGTAGGCGTTGGCCATTCCACAATGGCTTTAATCTTGTCTTCATCCATGTGAACCCCTTTGAAGACACAACATACCCCAAAAAGACCACCTTATCAACGGCAAAACTACACTTCTTCAAGTTCCCATAAAATTTCTCTCTTCTCAAAATTTCAAAGACTTGTTGGAGGTGCGATAAATGATCTTCAAAGCACCGGCTATACACCAAGATATCATCAAAGTACACAACTACACATATACCCAAGAGAGGTTGAAGCATTTGAGTCATTACCCGCATAAAAGTGCTTGGAGCATTGGTAAGACCAAAAGGCATCACAAGCCATTCAAAAAGGCCATGAGGGGTCTTGAAAGCCGTTTTCCATTCATCTCCTGCGAACCCGAATTTGATGATAACCACTTCTTAGATCAATCTTTGAGAAGACCTTTGAACCGGCAAGGCAATCCAACATATCATCTAGCCTCGGAATGGGAAAGCGGTACTTGATAGTGATCTTGTTGATAGCTCTACTATCCACACACATCCTCCAAGAACCATCCTTCTTCGGAGTCAAAAGAGTCGGCACCGCACAAGGGCTAAGGCTTGCCCTTATGTAGTCTTTCTCTAGAAGATCCGTAACTTGCCTTTGAATCTCTTCCCTCTCCCTTGGAGACATTCTATATGCGGGCTTGTTTGGAAGGGGCGTCCCGGGTACCAAGTCGATACAATGTTGAATATCTCGCAAAGGAGGCAATTCGGGAGGCAACTCTTGAGGAAACACATCAACATACTCCTTCAAAAGTTTAGAAATCGCCTCGGGAGCATCCGACACATCCATATCCGCCATAGGAACCAACACTAGAACATACCCAGTTTCATGACTTTCCTTGAGAAATCCTTTAGAAGCAAGCAACGTAGTGGGAGGAGGCTTTGTATTCACCTTCTCTTTCATAGGTAACAAAGTGAATTGTCGCTTCTCCTTAAGGACGGTGTAGGTATTCTTCTTTCCATCATGGATGGAATGCCAATCATATTGCCACGGGCGACCAAGTAGTATATGACAAGCATCCATAGGAACCACATCGCACCAAGCTTCATCAAAGTACTTTTGCCGAATGGAGAAAGATACCAAGCACCTTTTAGTCACCTTGATTTCATTACCCTTCTTAAACCAAGAAAGGGTATAAGGATGGGGATGCTCCTCCACTTTGAGTTGTAACTTGTCCACCACCTCTTGAGAGACTACATTCTCACAACTTCCACTATCAATAATCATGTTGCAAACTCTACCGCCAACATTGCAAGTGGTGTAAAAGATATTGGTACGCAACCAATCTTCATTACTAGCATCCTTAGGAGTAAGGAGAGTCTTCTTGATCATCAACGCATAGCCTTCTTCCTCCTCATCATCACCCCCAATTTCTTCACATATTTCTTCATCATAAACGGGAATATCATCCTCATAACCTTGTTCCATAACCTCCTCAATGAAAAGTGCCTTGTTACGACCTCCGGAAGCCTTACGACAATCCGAAGACTTGTGACCCGGTTCCCCACACTTGAAGCACTTAAAGCCCCCACTTTGGAATTGACTTGAGCCCCGAAGCACCGGATTGAGGCTGATTTTGAGCGGGTGTTGAAGCCTTATCCGCTCGGTTTTGAGTACCAACCCCGGAAGAAGCACCTTGGCCACCACTAGAGGAAGAACCACCCCTAGCATAAGAGTAAAAGGGCTGCCCGGACTTGGTACCGCCTTGATATTGTTGCCCGGATCTCGAAAACTTCCTCTTTTCTTGCTTTTCGGCCACCAAGGCCCGATTGTAAGCTTCCGAAACCGTCCACAAAGTTTGCATAGCAAGGGCATCTTGGATTGTGATTGACAACCCACTTATGTACCTTGCAACCATTTGATCTTCACTTTCATTCAAATCAACTCTAGCAACAAGTTGATGGAAAGCCTCTGTACTCATCAACACTTCCAACTTGTTTGAGATTATGCAAATTCTTGTAGAGGTTTTGCATATAGTTGAAAGGCAAGAATTGCTCATTGAGTTTCTTCTTCATTTTCTCCCATTCTCTAATCTTTCCCTTTCCTCTTCGTAGCCTAGTTCCTTGCAATTGCTCCCACCAAGCGGAAGCTCTTCCTTTGAGACGGATAGCCACTAACTTCACTTTCTTCTCCTCGGAGACATCTCCATAATCAAATACTCTTTCAACGGTATTTATCCAATCAACAAACTCATCCGGGTTAAGACTTCCATTGAACTCGGGAAGTTCAATTTTGATGTTCCGCTCCCAGCTATAAGGAGAGTGAGTGAAAGGTGGCCGACGCCAATTCGGATCACCAAACGGATTGTCAAAGTGACTATGAGAGTCCTCGGACCCTCCACTACCCGCACGCGACACTTGCAAGCCTTGCACCATCGCCGTTAGGGTAGCAACTTGTTGTCTCAACTCCTGAATCTCATGGTTTTGGTTGCCAAACTCATTCTCTTCACCATTGTTCACCACAAATCCTCTACCTCTACCTCCTCTTCTACCTCTTGCCCGATAAGCCATTACAATACTCAAATTCAACTCCAAACAAGTAAATCAACCCCAAATAATGAAAACCCAGTCAACTCAGCCACCAATTTCAACAGAAACAACCCAAAAACACTTAATCACCCGTAATTATACTCGAATCAACAACTACGGAGCAATCTAGTAACAACCCAGCAAAGAAAATAAGGATTCAACACTTACCCACCTTAGATCTTGTCCGAAATCAGCGAAAATTGGTTAAAATCAGTCCGAAAACCCGCAAAACCCACGGATCTGACTTGAAATCACTGTATCAGGCTCCGAAATCACTGTAGCAGTCTCGAAATCACTGTAGCTGGCTCGAAATCACTGTAGCAGTTCCGAAATCACTGTAGCAGGTTCGAAATCACTGTAGCTGTGCTCGAAATCACTGTAGCATTCCCGAAATCACTGTAGCAGTCTCCGAAATCACTGTAGCAGCTCCGAAAATGGGTTTTGGTTGTTCGAAACGTAGAGAACAGCTCCGAAAATGGTCGAAATCGAAGTTTTAAGGGTTGGGTTGAGCAGATCTGGTGATTTGAAATGAAATGGTGTTTCCGGCGAGGTTTTCCGGCGCCGGTTTAGGGTTCCGGCGAGGTTCAGGATTCCGGCGAGGATTCCGGCGAGATGAACGGTGGGGATCGAGCCTAGAAGCTCTGATACCAAATGATGCAAACCCAAATAACCATAGATTAACTTAGAGAGAGAAACTCCCAAATGGGTTACAAAAGAGACTAGCTCTTGATAATATTTGTTCAAAATGATAAAGCTACCAAAATAAAGGACTCCATCACCTATATATAGACTCAATACAAAAAGACATAAGTGCCCTTACTACATACTACATCATATAACTCCGTCATAACAAGAACAACCATTTTTGCAATCGTATTGGTCGTCTTCATGCTGATGAAAAGTCTATACCAAATTAAACTATCACTTCTGGAGCCAATTTTTACCAATTGAACACACAATCCAATCTATCTGGGATTCTGGTTGCTATTTGTTTTCCCTTGTCAAACATGACTTGGTAGAGCTAAGAAAAGGTTTTAAAAAGTTAATTCCTGCAGTATAATAGAATACATGAATAAACTAAGCAAACACCAGCCTAAACCACAGACCCAATTCGGCAACGACCTGTTTCTCCAAGTTCCTCCAAGAACGTATAGAGATACACATCACAATTTCCCAGAAAAGAAAAGATCTTTAGCGATAAAAAGAAAAAAACAAACTAGAATACAGCAGCAAAACAGAGCCCAAGCTTGCAAATTAGATTACATGTTCTAATCGGAGCTCACCTTAACCTTCTTGCCTGTATTTACGTTGATTATGGAATCACCCCTCCTAATGACACCTTCATAAATTCTTCAATTAACAAAGATCGCAGTTAGCATAAATTACTCAATCATAAACGTTGTACTTTAACTAATGCATATTACACTAATAAGGAGCACAAACTATTAACCTACAAAAGATGTGAATCCTGGCATACCTTAAATATGTTAACTGACCAAAACGCCCTTCTTCCAATTTAAATGCCAAAGCTACAAGAGGTCCAGCAGGAGTTCCAGACAACATAACCTAATAGCAGTTAACTCAGAGGGATAAATCATATTCTTGGATCAGAATCAGAAAAAGTGTAAAACACATTTGTTCAGGAAAACAGCAATTCATACCTTCTCTTCATTGTTATTTTGGTCAAGAGCATAGTTACTAACTTCTGTGGGGCAAGGCAAATAACTAAGGACACCATCAAGAAGTGGTTGCACTCCCTGTAGTCCAGAAATGGCACAAGGGAAAAAAAAAATATCATAGTTGTACAAGCATGTAGATCATACTCCATATTATAGTACTACCATCAACTGAAAAAGGAGTATGGAAAAAGAAACAGAATAAAGGAAAAAGAACCTAGAGAGAGATGCAGCAAAAATACCTTATTTTTAAATGCACTGCCCATGAATACTGGTATGAACTTTCGTGCTATAGTAGCTCTGCGAATTGCCCCCTACTCGAAGAACAAAAATCACCAATGTAAGGATAATAATAATAATTAATATAAAAATTCCAGCACAAATGTTACACCACAATTCGAACAAAAAGGGGTAATAGAAAACCTTCACTAGGTGGGATCCACTTCAAAGACTGCACCCATTAGTTCTAAAGTCTTTCGTTAATTAAGATACATTCCAAAAACTATTGGTAAATAGTTTTCAAAACGAGAGAAAATCAAAGGACGAAACAATACCGTCCCACTCGCGTAAAATTACTTTTTTTAGCAAATCACCAATAACACAGTCAATATGTAAGATGAGAAAAAGATATCCAGGTCAGTGGATGACCATTGTTGATTCTGTACTTTTAAACAAACAAAAAAGAGAGAGCATGGTATCGTTACATTAAACCAACTTCAGATGCTCCTCCCAAAATAGACTTAGACAATCAAAAGTAACGGAGTCAACGATGTGTAAAACAAAAGTGCCATTAGTTGTCATGGGAAATCACCATGAGTATTAAACTTGACACAATCGAATGATTCAAACCATAGAGAGAAACCAGTCCCTTCTGCCAAAATAAGGCCAAAGACATACACAACAAGTCCTGAGCTGGGAGTGCATTTCATGTGAAATATGGGACACAAAATAATCCAAGGAAAGGTCATAGCTATTTTATTGTCCAACATACCTCAAGTTCTGCTGATGTTATAGGTTCGTCAGCCAAAAACAACTCAGCAAGTCTATCATCAACTTCAGAAACCACTTCAATTAGTTCACGCCGCTTCTCGGCGACTAACACCTCCATATTTGGAGGTACTTCTTCAGTGAGTATTTTTTCACTGCAAAGGTAACAAGATTCTAAAAACAAGATAGATAGACCATTGCAAGAAATAACCAGATTCAGAGATCATGAAACAAACCCACTGGAACCATGAAAATAATAAGATTTTGACTGCACAATGTCAACGAGACCCTGAAAGTCTTCTTCCATCCCAATAGGAACTTGCACTGCAGCAGCGTTATGTCGAAGCTTAGATCTTGCCTACAAAAGAAGGAACTTAATCACTACTTCAAAAGTACCAAATATAAACTAAGTTTTACATTTGGACCACCATGCACCACCCCAAACTCCATATCTTTGGATGACATAATGTGGGTTCATCTTGTAATTTTAAATAACCAAAAGTAAGAAAAACTTTTGCAGAAGTAATGACAACGATAAAAATGAAATGCATTACCAAAGCTCCAGCTCACATTGCACTAAAGTCATTTGAATCGTTAAACATATGATTGGCTTTGCGTTGATCAGAGCAATCAAGTTAACATCTAGTAAACAGTTGCACAGGGCTAAACGTAACATGTTGAGGGCAGTACGAGGAAACAGCAAACTGGATAAGCTACTTAAACTTAAAATGAACTGATATTTCGAAGGGAAAAAAATTTACTGGTAGATAAACTAATAACCTGGTTAAGAACTTTCCACGGATCTGCTCCCATTCGATCAAGTTTATTGATAAAAGCAAGTCTTGGAACCTCATATCTTCTCATTTGCCTATCAACAGTAATTGACTGACTTTGCACACCGCCAACACTGCAAAGGACGAGGATGGCACCATCAAGAACACGCAAAGCCCTTTCAACTTCAATGGTAAAATCAACATGGCCCGGTGTGTCTATTATGTTCACCTGCACCAACAATTCAATATATAAGTAGTTCAAGAAGAATTACCTAAACCTATGTTGAATAGTTAATGGTTGTTCATGAGCCAAATTAAAACTACGTTGAGAACACAAACAACAGTTCAAAATATCTGCTGAACTGAAACAAGTAATGGACGGTAGACAAACTTGAACACCAAAGAGCTTAATCGCCCAAAACTCATCATTTATTCAACATTGTGTCGCCTGAAAACAAAAGATAAAAACCATAGAACGAACCCATATTCTCATCCTAACAACTTGCAGCTCAAACTAAGAACTGTTAATTGTCCATGTTTTTCTTGATTATCCCAGCAATAAAACATGGCCCCAATGAAAGTATCCTTTCCCTAAAAAAAATTAACAGACTCATTTTGCGCTCTTGCTTTCATTTCCAAAAACCCAAAATAAAAACACAATCAGCAACATAAGACAATCGACTTTCTTGAGACAAATTCAACATTCTCATTTCCACGCTCTCTCCTTTTACTAAACTTCTCTCACTAACCAGAGATTTTCAATGACTCAAACCTGTATAAGGATGGATGGAGGATTTTAACTTTGGTGGGCGAGCATTAGATATTTTAGCCATTCCTGCCAACACGTATTACCATAGCGATCAACCCAGACAATATAGTCACATACAAATAACAGATTCATACATTATAGTGCATTCTTATGCATTCAAAGAGATAAAATATCAAACCTAGTCTTAAAAGTTTTTGTAAACACATACAATCTTAGGAGGAGATTTTTGAATTTTTCAAGAAAACTTAGATGGGCGGGTGTTAGACATTTCTAAGAAGCGCTGGGCAGGCACCCTATTTAATTTTTGATTTTTTTTTTAAAAGACTCTGTGATTCAAAAGAAATTTTGGAACTATTGAAGCTTTGTTTATGACAGGCACGAAGCAGAGAATAAAGAGGATTCACTATGAAATGAGAGAATACAAAGAGCCCGCTAGATCCATAATTCATAGTGAATCCTCTCTCGCTCTGGATCCGTCTTTGAACCCGTACCTGATAGTCTTTCCAAGTACAGTAAGTAGCAGCAGACTGTATCGTAATCCCCTTCTCTCTCTCCAAATCCATAGAATCCATCTTCGCTCCGACCCCGTCCTTCCCTCTAACCTCGTGGATCTCGTGAATCCTCCCCGTGTAAAACAACACCCGCTCCGTAAGCGTCGTCTTGCCCGAATCGATGTGCGCCGATATCCCGATGTTCCGGAGCCTCTCCATCGACTCCTTCCACCACGGCGCCGCATCCTTCTCGTCCCTCGCCCGCGCCGCGCTGCTGCCGCCGGCGGAGAACGGCCGGAGGAGGAGGAGCGCGGTGGTCGGAGACGAGCGCGGCGGCGGGGATGGAGACGGCGCCGTCTTCGTGGAGGAACAGAGGGTGTAAAGCAGGCGCGTCTTAGAGGATCGGGCCATCGTTTTCTTCTGATTGCTCACAAAACCCTAGTCAGGAGGTCGATAAACCCTGGTCTGGAGATGGATAAACCCTAGTTCGGGTTTTGTGGCAATGCGGTTGGCTCTATTGAAGGAGGAGGAGGAGCGTTCAACCAGCCAAATGGGGGAGTTTTGTGCCTTTTTCCCAAAAAATTCTTTGAGTTTCTAGCTTTTGCGGCTCCGTTTACGTTAAAAAAAAAAAAACACTAAAAATTCAACGTATTTTACTATCTCGTTTTTATTAAATGATAAAAAAAATTCAGTATTTTATCATCTCATTTTTATTAACAAAAATAATTGTCAACAAATTTTTTTTTTTTTTTACGGTAACTCCATTCACAAACTCATGAATAACTTATTCACTATCGGAAACAACTTGACATTTCTCAACAACTTCACTACCAAAAATACTTAAGAGCATCTCCAATGGTCTCGTCAGAAGCTGTTTTCGGCGGTTTTTGACCAGTTTCACTCCGAAATCAACTCGCCTATTGGAGATGCTCTAACAACTTCTCAACCACTAATTCACTACCGAAAACACTTAACAACTTCTCAACCACAAATAAAAATCTACAAATTTTAGAAGCAGCTAAAACACAAGTTTTTCCCATTTTTGTAAAAGCTCAAAAGTTGATTTTTTTTTTTAATTTTAGAATCTAGGCTTTTCATGCTTTTACCAATTTTATAATGCATTGATCTTGTTCGTCAAAAAAAAAAAAAAGAAGCTGTGACTAGTGGAAAAGAAAAAATAGGCTGCTGATTTTGGCACTCTCTTTTTTGTTAAACTTGCAGGGGAGTGGCGTTAACAAAAAAGGGAGTGGCAAAATCATTTCCCAAAAAATATTCCTTGCTATTCTAATAGTTACCTTTAACAAAAATAGATTAATTAAAAAAAAAATCGGCAGCTTTGACTGCAAACAATACTCTCTTGAGCTTCTGTATCATTAAAATCTGTAATCAAGTTTGGTTTTATAAAAACGAGCTCATATGACTAATTTGTTTGTGAGACGAGACATTCTCAAATAAGTTTTAATCAAATCGTATCAAATAAGTTTTAATCAAATCGAATACGAGGCGATCTTGAGTAGATTGGACTTTTTATATGTGACACTCCAAAATGAATGGACCAAAATAGTGACTTGTTTAGAGCTTGGTTTAAAATTTAAATGAGTTTTAAAAGATAATGTAACAACCCGGCCTGAAATGAGCTTTTTACAACCCCTTTGTATGAGTGATTTCATGATAAAAGAATAGAATAGAAAGGGTTGTGATTTCTAAGCAAACCACTCATTTAGATTGAGTTTTTTTTTTTCTTTTGCTCGGCCATTTAGATTGAGTATTTTGATTAGAAATGGAGATAAAAGTATAAAATGACAACTTTTTAATTGAATCGTAATCCCCTCATGTGTACCAGAGAGTCTTCTCTCTCTCTCCCTCTCTCTCCACATACGTACCTGACAGTCTTCTCTCTCCCTTCCCATCCACAGTGAATAGCAAAAGACTTATGTCCCGTTTGATAAGTGTGTTGGATTAGATGGGACTAGTAATACCGAGTATAATCCCAAGTGAGTGTTTGATTGTGTAAGGATTAAATCATGGGATTGTGATTACTAATCTCAATCTTTTGTTTGATTGGAACATCAAGAGATAGGATACAAATTACATTTTCTAATTATACCTATGGGTGAAAACCTAGTCTATGGAATTGCATGGAAGACCAACTCACGAATTTGCAATTTTTGGACAGTTTGCTTTTTTTTTTTCATCCAATCAATTTTTGGACAACCACCAGCATACATTTTTTTACCAAAAGGCTTGAAAGCCATAGGAGTAACGATTGCTCCTCCTCCTCGCTCCAATCTCGTTGTGCCATTGATATTGTGCAATAAAAATAGAAAAGAAAACTTAATATCCAATTAGATCTGGAAACGAGATGGAGGATTGGTCCTATTTATACAAAAATGGTGGCCCTAGAAATGTAGTTGAACCCACTTTTTAATGAAGCTTCATAGTCTACTATGAATATTAGATAGTAATGGTTGAACTCTCCAAGTCCACACAAAACCAATTCGTACCAGCTAAAAGAAGAGGAAATTTTTCTGTTAACAACTACCAAACACCTTGTTAATTTCTTTCAACCAATGGAGGGTATTATTGGTATCAAGTTAAAAAACCATGGGTAAGGTGGTCATTTTGCAGGAGGGAGCTTGGCATAGGATTGGTAATACCTAGTACCCCATGGTATTAATAAGTGTGAGATTACTAATCTCATGCTCTTTTCAATCTCATCCTTAGTTTGCCAACCAAACAAAAAGTTAAAAACCCTATAAGATTAGCAATCCTTACCCAAGGTCTAACAGCACCTCATGGATCTCGCGAATTCACCCTGCGTAAAACAGCACCCGCTCCGTCAGAGTCGTCTTGCCCGAGTCAATGTGCGCCGATATCCCGATGTTCCGGAGTGTTGGCTCCCAAGCGACGCTATTTTTTGGTTGGCAATTCCATTGACAAAACGAATTTTCTAATGTATTTCATTCTTTATCGAGTTGCAACTTTTTAAATATTTTCTAAGCATAATAAGCCTATAAAATTAAAGTGGAAGAAATTATAATTTATAATCGAGAGTGAGTGCTTTTCTTGAGTTGTTTTAGAACGGATTGATCGGCCTATCAAACTGCCATCCATCGGAACAATCTGATCAAGTGTGGCAGTCGTTTGGAATTAAAGCAAATGGACTGACGGATCAATCAGTGTATCGATCGGAATGCAATTAATATAAAAAGGGGTCTTTTCTTTTCTGCTAGGTAGGGGTGTAAACGAGCGAGCCGAGTTTCGGTGAGCTCGAGCTCGGCTCGTTAACTTAACGAGCCAAAAACTCAAGCTCGAGCTCGGCTCGAGCCTTAACGAGCCGAGCTTAGTCATTTACTAAACGAGCCTTTTTAATCGAGTCGAGCCTCCCTAAACGAGCCGAACTTTTGTTGAACAAGCCGAGCTCCACTCGGCTCGTTTAGTAAACGAGCCGAGTCGAGCCGAGCCTTAACGAGCCGAGCTCGCGAGTAGCTCGGCTCACTTACAGCCCTACTGCTAGGGTAACGAGAACATACGCAGCAGCAGCAAAAGAAAAAGCAACGTGGGTCTTGGTTCAAAAGATGAGAGGATATTTCTACCTTTGAGTATTGTAGAAGGCTTGAGGAGTCAAGACAGTTAAGATAGCGGCAATCAAATACTGGGTGCGGTGAACAAGGAGTCGGCAAGTAGTTTTTAGGGCGATTTGTGAGGATTCAGAACCGTAGGGTAAGATTACTTGTAACCGTACAATATTTTTATAGTGTTTGATTCATTCCAGTGGTTTTTTTTCCCGTTTGGGGTTTTTCACGTATATCTGGTGTTCATCGTGCCGCGCTTTCGCCGGAGGAGGAGGAGGAGCGCCGTGCATGGTGGCGGAAATGGAGACGGCACTGTCTTCGTGGAAGAACAGAGGGTTTAGAGTAAAAGGCTCGTCTTGGAGGATACAGCAGATGATCCAGCCATTGTTTCTGATTGCTAAAACCCTAGCCTGGCGATCGATGGTACGAGGAAGACGATATGAAATGGAACTGATGGGAGGGGTCCGAGTATTAATTTTGTGACGTATTAATCACTAATAAAGGGAATTTTTAACATTTTTACTTCTTTTCACCTGTTAGAAGAATTTATTCCATTTTAATTTCAACGGACTTGATAAACGAGCCAAATGAGTCGAGCATGGAGTTTATCAAGTATAGTTCAAAAATTTAACGAGCTTGTACGTTCAAGGTTACCTTGTCTGTGAGACGAGTCGTTCTCAAACGAACTTTAGTCAAGCTCAATACAAGCTGATGATTAAACCGAATACGAGTCGCCCTCAATTAAATTGGACTTTCTATATATCATAAATTGAACGATCTAAGTAACAACTTTTTGAAACTTGGTTTGAAACTTAAAATGAGTTCTAAACAATGCTAACTTTTTAACGAATGAATACGAGCTCGAAATCAAATAGCGCGATTCATTTAGTAACCCTGATTTTAACCAGTCCAGCCCTAAAAAAATCAACTTATTTTCTTCTTCTTTTTCCCTCAAGTTTCTTTGTAATTTCATGACCAGGTTTTATTTTTGTTGATAAGTACTGTTCCTTTTACAAAGCCCCTGCAAAAACAAACCAAAGTCAAGGATACAATCCTAACTATACAGCCATACCCCCTTCATAGGAGACTTAACCTAATGCTTAAGAATGTACTATTTAGCAGCAAGACCCCACTCAGCCCCTTGTTCTCCGGATCCGGGGCAGCAGAGGGGCTCTGCTGCCCAGAGGGGGCAGCAGCCCCAACCCACACCCTCAAAACGACGTCGTTTTGAGCGGAAACTGCTGGCAGGAGCCCCAACTAGGGACAAAACGTTACCGTTTTGGTGGGAAAAAAATTCCATGCCTTCCGTTTGCAATCCTATGAAGCAGTACTATGATTATGATAGCTTTAAAGACAAAATTTGATTATGTCTCTTTAGAATAATATGATCAGAATAATTAGATCTTCATACCCGTTCAAACGGATTTAAAATTGGAGCACTTAATTTTTTTAACCATATTTTTTACAGAAAATTGGTCTAAGCTCCTCGAAGTAGTGGTCTATTGGGCCATTAGCCCACGCTATGTTTGTGTAAGGTTTAGAGCCCATTGATGTAAAAGTATTATCGTTTAGAGTCCATTAATGGACAAAAATGCCCTGTTATTACACCTGTTGTTTACTCTCGCCGTCTCGCGCTCACCTCGATCTCCCTCGGGAAAAATGATAGCTGCAACCCAACCGCCCAGATCATACCCAGCTCTTCTCTGCTAGACTGCCACCAAGTCCTTCACCTCGACCTCCCAATCGCTGACAGAGACACAAACCTCTACTCCGCCGGAGTTCCGTTACCGTCGACGGAGCTCTCAAACTTGGGACGGTATTTTCGAACAGACCAAATCTTCTAAAGAAAGGGCGATTCAGCTCTCCTCCACACTCAATTCCGCCGGCGTTCCGTTACCGACGACGGAGCTCTTGAACTTGGATGTCTGTCACCGGAGTATATTATGGATTTATTGGTTTCTAGTTCTACTTTTCTTTGTATTTTACAGGGTTTGCTAAAATGTCCCAAAATGTTAACCCTTTCTATTTACCTTTTAAGCAGAAGCAATTCATATATGCATTTGGCTTGGGTTGACCGTTGATTTTTCAAGCGGCTGTAAATGGATATGGGAGGAAAGAACAGTGCAGAGTAGTATGGGTTTAGAGAGAGAACAATGCAGAGATGACTTCACCTTTGTAGACTCCACTCACAATTTAATTGTCTTGCAGCCTAATACCCTTATATAAAAATAATAATATTTATTTGTACTTTAACTCACATCAAACAAATAAATAATACTTTGAGAGTACGGTTATCAATTTGGGAAGTGTCAAAATTACTTCATAATATAACTTATGAGACTATATAAGATTTCACTATAAGTAACCACTTGGTTGTGAGAGTTTATTTAAGTTACAGACAAATGTGGTTAACTGTGAAATTTTGGATTGTGTGGTATGCCAACATTATCAATAGATAACCATAACTGTCAAAATATGTTCTTTGAATCTTAATAAGAACACAGACAGCTGTGGTTAACTGTGAAATTTTGTACTGTGTTATGCCAACAACATTAATAGATAATCATAACTGTCAAAATATGTTCTCTGAATCTTGATAAAAATACAGACAGATGTGGTTAACTGTGGAATTCTGGACTATGTGGTATACCAACAACGTCAATAGATAACCATAACTGTCAAAATATGTTATCTAAATCTTGATAAGAACATAGACAGATGTGGTTAACTGTGAAATTCTGGACTGTGTGGTATGCCAACAACATCAATAGATAACCATAACTGTCAAAATATATTATTTGTTCTTTTTTTTTTGGAAGATCCAAAGAATATATTTACACAAATAACGTTATCTGTTGTCTTATTTTAAAGAGAAAAAAATAGATTTACTCGTTATTTGTTCTTTTTTTGGAAGATCCAAAGAATATATTTACACAAATAACGTTATCTATTGCCTTATTTTAGAGAAAAATAAATAAATTTGAACAGCTAACGTTATTTATTCTTTTTTTTGGAGATCCAAAGAATATATTTACACAAATAACGTTATCTGTTGCCTTATTTTAAAGAGAAAAAAATAGATTTACTCGTTATTTGTTCTTTTTTTGGAAGATCCAAAGAATATATTTTTCACAAATAACGTTATCTGTTGCCTTATTTTAGAGATAAATAAATAAATTTGAACAGTTGACGTTATTTGTTCTTTTTTTTTTGGAAGATCCAAAGAATATATTTACACAAATAACGTTATCTGTTGCTTATCTATATTCAAGAGTTTCAACAAATAAGCTTATCTATATTATTTTATTCGTAATGTGTTTCACATTATATGGATAAGATTATCTATGCTCAAGAATTGGCCTAAAGTCAAAAAATGAAACACATATGTTGGTTTGGACAGATAACCTTATTTGTCAATTTTCTTGAGATAATAAAGAGTATATATATGGATAAATAACTAAATCTGGTTATGATTTCATTGTGATTATACAGAGTTTAGAATTCGTAGAGATAATCTTATTTGTTGGTATTTTTTTAAAAGGGTATAGGATAAATTTGGACAAATAATCATATTTGTTATTAACAAAACAAAATTATGGATCCAGGTTATGTTAACTAAATTTGGACAAATATATTTTGATTTATTGCGATTATTCAGAGCATAGATTTTGCAAGATAACCTTATCTGTTAGTCTTTTTTAATAATACATAGTACATATCTTGATAGATAACCATACTTGTTGATTATTACGATTATATAAAGTACAAAATTTGCAAAAATAACCTTATTTGTTTGTCTTTTTAAAATAATAAAGAGCGTAAATTTGGACAGATAACCATATCTTTTGATTTTATTATGATCATACAAGTAACGTAATATGTGTTTTGGTTTAGTGCTGCACATAAATATTTCTCAATCACACTCCTTATCTGTTGATCTTTTTGGAAGATGTTACGGCAGTGGAGAAGACATTGGGATAGCACCAGAGGTGGTGTTGGTGGTAGGATCATTTTTTAATTGAAGATAAATAACTGAGGAGAAAAAGAAGAGATGTAATTCAGAGATAAGAGTATGAGGGGAGAGAAGGAAAAAAATGGAAAGTAGAGAGAGAGAAGGGAACAAGAGATGGGACAGTTGCCAATTCAGCCGGCAAGGTTAAAGTATGGTAGGGACGCGTCTCTTTGCCATATCTCAATCACACTCTTTTCACGTATATGTAGGTCTCATTTTAATGGAATCCACCTATATGTGAGAGGTGTTATTGGGGTGTGGCAAAGTGATGTGTCACTAGTATTTTGGTTCCAGCAAAGGTGTGAACCGGTTCTCATTCGGTTAAAGTTGTCTGCACCTGTCTACAAAGGTGTCACTAGTATTTTGATATTTCCAAAAAAGAATAGATTGTGTGGCACTGATAACATTATCTTTTTTTTTATTTTGAAAACAAAAAAGGAATATATTGGAACAGATAATATTATTTTTTGTTTTGTACAAGATACAAAGAATAAATTAACACAATTAACATTATCTGAGAGTTTGGCACCTTTTTTGTAGTTTGTTTTTTTATTTTATTATCATAATAAAATCAACAGATATGGTTATCAGTTTAAATCTATACTCTGTATTGTTTCAAAAAGATCAACAAATATGATTATTTTTGCTAATTATGTACTCTGTATGATCACAATAAAATCAATCGATATGGTTATCTATCGAAATCTACACTCTTTATTATCCCCATAAGACTGACAAATAAGGTTATCTATCCAAATTCATATTATCTATTTTTTTCAGAAAGACCAATAAATAAGGTCAACTCCTCGAATTCTGTATTTTATATAATCGTAATGAAATTAACAGATTTAGTTATCTATTCAAATCTATACTCTTAATTCCAAAAAGACTGATACATAAGGTTATCTGTCCTAACAAACTTATGTGTTTCATTTTTTACAGTTGCCTAAAAGAAAAAATAATAATGTAAGCTCTAAAAAGTTAATTGTACTTCCCAAGAGAACTTTATCCTCTTTCCACTTCCTGCCATCCACCCTTGTTCTCTGTGCTCCTTTGCGGAAGACCTCACGGTCGATATTTGGAAGACAAAAGGCCATTGCTCACTTTCATTTCTCAAAACTATACAGTATAAGAATCATCCATGGAGGTTCTAAAAAATGTCTGAATTTGAGAACTTCTGAAGTGAAGCCAGTCGGCCAACTTCAGCCCAAGCCGTTTGGCTCTACAGAAGAAGATGAGCCACCCCACATGACGGCGTTTCGCCGTCGGCGATTGCGGCAACAACTTCACCTCCGACAAAAAGCTCCGGCGACTCCTTCTCAGTCCTCATCTCCGGCAACTAGAATCGCCTCACCTCGCCGCCGGCGCTATCCACCGTTGCCACCTCTTCTCTGGTCTATAGAAATCAACAGATCTCTCCCTCTCTCTAGCGTGGGTCTCTCCCTCTCTCTAGCGTGGGTTTATTTTAATATTTGGGCATGTTTTATGAGTTAGGGGTGTTTTTGGAAAACCAGTGACAAAAGTCCTGGAGCCCATACTGAAACTATAGATGTCCTTATTGCATTATAAGTCCATATACTATGGACTCCTAACCAATTTTCCCTATTTTTTAATATATAAATGGTCTCAAAAAAATTAAGTACTTGAATCGGTGCAAAGATCTTATTATTCTGGTCATATTATTCTAAAGGGTCGTAATTAATTTTTGTCTATAGGGCTCTCATAATTACATTTTTGCTCCACAGGATCCTAAATAAAGAGCATATTCTTAATATAAGAGCCCTAGAGATAAAAATTAATTACGACCCTTTAGAATAATATAATTAGAATAACAAGATCTTTGCACCGATTTAAACGGAGTGAAAATTTGAGCACTTAATTTTTTGAGACCGTTTATATATTAAAAAAAATATTAAAAAAATTAAGTGCTCCAATTTTAAATCTGTTTGAACGGGTGTGAAGATCTTATTATTCTGATCATATTATTCTAAAGAGACATAATCAAATTTTGTCTTTAAAGCTATCATAATCACGTTTCTGCTTCATAGGATTGCAAACGGAAGGCATGGAATTTTTTTCCCAGCAAAACGGTAACGTTTTGTCCCTGGTTGGGGCTCCTCAGCAGTTTCCCCTCAAAACGACGTCGTTTTGAGGGTGTGGGTTGGGGCTGCTGCCCCCCTGGGCAGCAGAGCCCCCGGATCCTTGTTCTCCATAGATGACTTCACACTTCACAATGTTCACATAGAACTAAGAAAGTCCATGATGGAGTGCATGGTATTGAAACCAACTTGAGCGCTATCCATCATTTTCTGTCGAAACAATCTTAAGTTTCTCTCCCTCCAGATGGAAAAAGACAACAGCTGCCAAGGAACACCCCATTATTCTGCACCTAACGCTATCCCCTTTGACAGTTTGCGCAAACCAATCCAGCAGCTCATCCAGAGAGTTAGGCCCACAAACAGAGGAAGACTTGCTCCATATTGCAGACCACACATCTTTGGAAAAAGAGCAGCCAAAAAACAGGTACTTGTGAGTTTCTTGTTCTCTACTACGCAAAGGACAGATTACATGCCTATCAAAAAAAAAAAAAAAAAGGGGACAGATTTCATCCGCAGTCATCCCCCATTTATGTAACCTGTCTTTAGTATTCAGCTTCCCTTGAGCAGCTAGCCAAAGAATAAATGCCCAGCGTGGAGCGTTTTTCTTGAACCAAACCACCTTTGCCCAAGGCTGCACTGGAAATTTAGTCCTCACAGCTTCCCAAGCAGACCTAGCATCGTAGACACCAGTAGGGCTAGGGAGCCACACCATCACTCTATACTGGATTAAAGGCTGGCCAATGCTCCTTAATCCAAATGATGCAGTTATTCATTTGAAGCTCAATTTCGGTCGCAACATTTTATTTCACATCAAGCTGCAAATTTAAGTATCTACATACTTTATTAAGTGGTTATTAATATTTTACAGGAAGAATCAAACAATGACACAAATCCTACACCACAACTATGAAAGGAGTAGTTTTCGTAGGACTTGTGGTAATTCATAATCGAACTCCATACCTCACAGAGGAGGTTACTAATTTGTTATTTTGGTGGAAATTGTCACTGTTCTTCTTTTTCCTTCCTTGTTCGTTTTTCACACAGCCAGCAATGGAGATTCCATAACACAGGCTTGCTGTTTATAACTCAATCCCATGCATCCAAAACAAACCAAACATGAATTCTTTAAACCCCTCCACTTTAGTAGTCCTATCCCAGCCTTGAAAACTGCTATCAAACATGGAAGGATAAAAAATGGACAGCAGCTTGGGAACGATGAAATACAATGGCACTATGCCATCCTTAATCAGCGGCTTTAAGTAGAATAAAGCGCAACTTTAAAAACATTGTGAGCTAATATTTGGACATCACATCTGACATCACAATTGAATAATGCACAATCAAGTAGTAAGTTCATATACAAGTTCGTGAGGCTTAGATTTCTCTGATTCCATTGAAAGTTTAAAGAACATTTGAAAAACAGAAAGTCCTTGAGACAGACCAAACCAAACCGAGCCTTATGTCCCAATCAATTGGGGTCGGCTACATGAATCCTGTTTTCCATTGAGCTCTGTCTAGGGCTACCTCTTCAGCCCAAGTCCTTCCGTATCACAGTATCCAAAGTCAGTTTAGGCCTTCCTCTTCCCCTAGCCAAACTATCCACTACTATCATGCCACTCTTATTTACTATTGCCTCTGCAGGTCTACGGTAAATAGGTCCAAACCACCTTAATCTATTTTCTCTCAACTTATCTTGTATAGGTACAACTCCTTGAGAGAGACATATAACCAAAATAAGAATAGGGGAATTTCTCCTTACTTTTTGTCATCAATAAGAGGTATCGCCAATCGGTATCTCCAAGCTGAAACCAACAAATGATTGTTCTTATCACTCAAGAGTTACCTAAGACCTATTTCCCTGCTACATTTCATCTTGGGTCTAATTCTCAGTTAAAGCTCAACACGTAACTTCGTATTGCCTCTGTTCTTACAATTCCTTTCGGTGTTTCTGTATATCATTATGCAGATTGATGATGAAGGAGAATAACCTGACCAAGAATAACCGCTGCATCAGAGCTCTTCAGGTCTAGAGCAAAATGTCTGTAGTAAGGGTGCCCATTATACCACCAAACAAATTCTCCGCCCAAGTGTATCCCTGACAAATCCTACAAAAGAAAACCAAGAGAAAGACGGTAAGAACGTACAGCTGCTTTTGAGAACCACCATTTTCAAAATGTAATGCCATCAAGTCTGCCAATGATGCCATAAAGATAATAACAAATAGGAGTGAACCACACCAGAACAAAACAAAGAAATTTCTACATACTTCTCCAGGAATACTAAGAACTCGATCACTTTCAGCTCCATAGGCAAGCACAACCTGGTCAGTAGCAACAAATATCCATCAAAAACCAAAAACATTTGCAGGCAATATTCAAAGACCACAATAAGCACAAAATTTCATCTAGAGCTGGTACCTTACCACATCATATATCTCCCTGAGCTCAGACAAAGATACAGAAGACCCAAGTGACCCATTTCCAGTGAAGGAGCATCGTCCGGTTTGAGCAACCCGAGAAAACTGGTTGGTCACAAACTGTTGCAAGTTTTCTGGTAAACTAAGCTCAATTAAGAGCACTACATGAATTCATTAAGAACTACAGAAATAAAGGTAATTCATCAACATACAGCTACAATCGACTTCACAAACTTTTATGCAAATATGATGATTTTGAAAACCTTGGTTTTGGGATGATCCAATGCCACACTGGAGCGGACTAATCCACATGGCGTCGGCAACCTATCAATGAAATCAACCTTGGCTCCTTGATGTGTCTTCAGCATCTGGTTTTGGAAATTCAATCAAAAACACAAATCCTACCAATAATCCCCACAAGAACATGAGCCATCTCTGAAATGGTGGAACCGATTTACATCCCTAACGACGATTTCCCTCGAAACAATTTTACAAATGAACTTGAATGCGGAATGGCAATCCAAGCAGACTCGAAGATTCTTCTTAATCCTAATGGGAGCTCCTGGCGGAGTGGCAATTAGCCCAAAAGCCACAGCAAGTTTCTCACTGTGGTGAAAAAGAAGAAGCTCCTTCTCACTTTCTTCAACATCGTGGAGGTCAATCTCTACCATAGGAACATACCCAGCTTTATTCATCAGATCCCTCAGCTCATCAAGCTTTGCATATATCTCTCCACTTCTAGAATGGCTCCTATCTCCGACAACAATAAACGTGTGTACTTTGTCTTTCACCTCCATCCAACTTATCCCTGGTTCCTTTTTCACATTGCTCTCTTTCATACGTCTTCTCACCTTTGCCATGTGTTCCCACATTCCATTCGAAACATAAATATTTGCCAAAAGAACATAAGTGCCGGATTTTTCTGGTTGGAGTGTGAAAAGCATCTCAGAAGCACGTCGACCAAGCTCAATATTTTTATGAATCCTCGCCGCACCAAGTAAAGCCCCCCAAACAGAAGCATTGGCTTCAAATGGCATCTTATTCACAAGATCCATTGCCTCGTCCAATTTTCCAGCTTGACCAAGTAGATCAATCATGCAAGCATAATGCTCTTTCGTTTGCTCAATCCCAAACGACTCTTTCATTGACTCGAAGTATTTTTTTGCTTTGATTACCAAGCCAGCATGATTGCATGCATAGAGGACACTAACTAAAGTTACATGATTTGGGGAGATGCCATTTTTAAGCATCTCAGTGAACAAATTGAGAGCTTCTTTTCCATGCCCATGTTGAGCAAGTCCACCAATCATAGCAGACCACGAGACAATGCCTCTATCGCGTATCTCTGAAAAAGCTCGACCAGCATCATCTACACTTCCACACTTGGCATACATATTGACAAGAGAATTTCCCGCAAAACCATCCGACATGAATCTGAATTTTAAGATGTGGACATGAATTAGTTTCCCTTGTTCGTAAGCAGATAGATTAGCACAGGCATTAAGAAGGGAGCTACAAACAAATGGATCTGGCTTAAGCTCCATATCTTGCATCTTGATATAAAGCTTTAGAACTTCTTCTCCTTTTCCACATTGAGCATAATATGCAATCATCGAAGTAAAAGATGCCAAATCACCAAATGGGCACTCTTCAAAAACTTTACATGCGTCTTCTACATTTTCACACTTCCCGTACGAATCAATGAGGCTGTTTGAAACATAGATGTCAGATTGAAGACCTGATTTTACAGAAAGTGCATGAACTTGTTTGCAAATGTTGGCAGCTCGCAAGCTAGCTGTGGAGTTGAGGATTGCACACATAGTTGTCTCGTTCAATCCTATTCCTTCCTTGTACATATCACTACAAAGGTAAAGAGCTTCTATCTCTTCCCCGTTCTGTGACAGTCCAGATATCATGGCATTCAATGCTACCAAGTCCTTTTGCGGCATCAGCCAATAAACAGCCTTTGCTTCCTCCAACAAACCAGATTTGCAATACATGTCGATAAGGCCAACACTCACAAATGGATCCGATTTAATATTCATATTTAGCAAAACCGAGTGCAACTGTCTACCGAACTTTTCGAGTCCTAATCCAGCACAGGCTTTTAGAGCGCTCGACAAGGTGAACATATTTGGGCAAGTTCCTGAATTTTTCATCCGCCTAAACAATTTTAAAGCCCAATCATGGTACTCATGAGGAACACAACCAACAACAACAGCATTCCAACTGACAATATCAGGCTTTCCAATTCCTTCAAAAACAGCCATTGAGTCTTGAAGATCTCCACCTTTTGCATACATGTCAACAAGTGCATTTGCAGAGAATGGATCAGAATCATACCCCCGTTTTATCAAATCCCCTTGAATTCTTTTCCCTTGATTGATATCCCCCATTCCTGTACAAGCATTCAATATACACGACAAACTATACTCATCTGGTCTTATTCCTCTTAAGATCATTTCTCGAAACAAACCCAATGCTTCCTCAAATATATCACTCTGCACGTAACAAGAAAACAACGCGTTCCAAGAAACAACGTTTCTTTCCGGCATCAAATCGAACAATCTCCTTGAATACTCTTGTGCACCACATTTCGCATACATCACAACCAAAGTATTCGCGACGAAAACATCCGACTCGAACCCTGTTACCATCACAAGCCCATGAACTTGCTTCCCTAGCATCAAACCCTTTGTGATTGAGCATGCCTTGAGCACACTCGGGAGAGTGAACTCATTACACCGAAGACCCAACAAGTGCATTTCGCGGAAAGCCAATAGGGCTTCCTTGCCAAACCCATTCCGAGCATACCCAGATACCAAAGCAGACCAAGAGACCAAATCTGGTTCAGGACATTCGTCGATCAGTTTACATGCATACCCAAAAGCCCCACACTTGGAGTACAAATTAACCAAATGGTTTCACAGGTTCGTGTCGTTTGATAACCTGATCCGGGTAATGCGGGCATGGGTTTGTAGACCTGGAATAAGAGACTTGGTTTGGCAGCAGTTTGATAGCAGCTTTGAGTAGGAAATGGACGTGGTGGGTGTGAAGTTGTTGCTTTTTCAATTAAGTGTGACTTGGGTGCGGTGTTTTGGTCAAAGGAATACTCAGGTGAGGTTTGGATGAAGCGTTTAAAGGGACGGTAAAGTAGTTGGGGGAGCGGGTTCTTTTGGAGGGAAAATAACTGACGAGGTTTCATGGTCCATTTGATAGCATTCATAAAACTCTGCCCCTTTCACTTTCACTGATGTCTCTCAAGGTAAATTCCTCTAACCAATTGGGTCCTTTCTTCTGTTTTTCAAACCAACCCGTCACAGCCAATAGGAGGAGTGATAGCCAATAGGATAGGGGGAGAACCAGAGAGAGAGAGGAGAGAGAAGAGGAGGCTAGCATCGAGACTTCAGAGGTGTCATCAACACTATTTAACTTACTAGTCAAGTTTTATCTCCATTTTAAATAGGCTTCCGTTGGAGGACGGAAAAAAAAACATTACAGGTTATTAAGAAATAATTCACAGTAAGTAGCCACCTCAAATATACACTTCTCTTGCTTCGGTCCAATATTACCTTTCAAATGCATTTCGCCGTCAGACAATGTAATCATCTCCATCCCACACAACGCGTGAATTTGCAAATTTAGCATGTCCTGAAAATGTATTCTGCCATTGGACTACATAAGAATCCATATATATTGTCTAATTTTGACAACAGTAGGAAGATTCAGACTACTTTGACATACTTCATAGCTACAGCACCAAACACACTTTTAACGTCTAAAAGAAAACCAGAAAGAGCATAAAAGTAGCACAAAACTGTTTTCATCCAAGAGCAGACAGCATTATCCACTTCCACAATGAATGCTCTCTATTGCACGCTAGTACCTCTTCAGTGGTGAACTAAATTTGTTGATGTCCAAAAGCGTTATGAAATGTATAGCTACGTAAAAGAGATCAACTCAACCAGTACTTTGGGGCAATCAATTCATGGTTCGCAGCAGAACCTTGGCTTGCAAGCTTCTGAATACGCGATGAGAATTCCTCAGCCTGAAAGAAGTAAAATCTGTCAGCCTTCAAGCAAACGGAGCAGAAACAAAACATTTACAGAACTATATTTGTGTCATTTTTCATCTGAAACAGTTCACATCAAGGAATTATATTCCACATACAAGAAAAAAGACTAAAATTAAGCATTATAGACCACATACGAATTCATGTGTTCGGGGTGCAATATAGAATGAAGTGTTTTTAGTTACGAAAACAGCAAGGAAAAACAAATTTAAATCTCACCTAGTCATCTTAGCTACCAAAATGGACCAATATAAAATCGAAAGTACTAGAGCTAAATATCATACTACCTTGTTATCAATTCTGGTTACTTTAAGATACTAGCACCAGAATAGCACTACTTGTAGAAAGAAACTACAAAGAAATGGGATACTAACCTTTTCGTCAATCCACATCAGGGAACTTAGTTGGTTGTTTAATATTCTGACAACAACATCCAAAGGAGACAGTCCATCAACAGCATCCAGTTCTCCACCCTAGATGAATCAAACAGGTAAGCATAGCCTATTGAAGCACAGAAAGATACAAGACCAATGGACTAAAGGCCATCTGATCAGCCATTACCTGGTAGGCATTAAGGGTCTGAATAATAGTTTTGATCTGTTCAGCCATCTGTTCCAGTTCCCTCTCTATGATTTCAGCTTGCTCATACCTGAAATCACACCAAGAGAAGTAGTCATCATAACCATCCTGCAGAAGTGCAAAGAACTACACCTAATCCACTTCTGAAATGATTATGAACAGTCAAATTTCTAGAAAATGCTCCCAATCCAGATAAAACTGAAAACTAGGACGACTATCTCAAACACCTGTTATACATGCATTCGCCATCATCTTTCACCCTAATAGTTCAACAAGGGGTTTTTACATGGACACTTCCAAAAGAATGCTCCCATATAACACAATAAAATGTACCTATAAAAAAAACACAATAAAATGGGTGTCCAGAATGGAATATGTGATGCAGTAGTAAGGATGGCTTGGTAGTACTTTTGTAATCAGAGGCTGTACAGCAGAAGAAAAGTGATGGGTTTAGACCTTAGAGCATCACAAACAATTTTCCCACTGTGGGGCCAAACCTAGATTGGTATGATACATTAAACAAAATGATAGATAAAAAAATCCTGCTCTCACAGAGGCAACAAATTTTTTTTTTTAATTTCCCACATACAATGCTATGTATAAATTCGAGATACTCAAGAGTGATGCATTAAGTAACCATAGACTTGATCAACCATTTTATTTCTCAAAATGGCTGGAAACAGCCCTGAAATATATTAAAAGAGGCAAAGAACATAAGCAACTGTAGTGTACATGGATAACTATACAAGTGCATACATTGCATCTCGTGTGGATGCTGCTTCATCGTCAAGAAGCACATTACGCTCGTCCTTGTAAATGCGCTTAGCTTCTTCCTCCACACTTAACAAAGCCTTATCAACCTAACAACAAAACCAAAGAAAATAGAGAGCATTTTGCAGATCAGACAACATGCAGGAACTTAATCACATTATTATTAGGTTCGGGATAATAGCTTAGCTGCACAAAGCAGGAGCAGGGAAAGAGGAGCAAGATCACTTAAAAAATTCTAAGGTCGAGAGTGTCTTACTAAACCTAAGGTGGTGGGATAAGTAAGAGAAGACTTTAATTGTAGGTATGGGTTTTTGTTGCTGCGTAGACTGTGATTCCTCCAACAAATAGTCCATGTCTAAATAATCAACAAATTGCATATCAAGATACCTCCTGCTGATGAGTCTCAATAAGCTCTAGTTGTCGTTCCACGGTTGATTGAGTCTCAACAACTTTGGCCACTTCGGCCTGGACAGTTTTAAACATTTAAAGTTAGCAGTGACCATTCAACTCATGCCATAACACATAAACAGTACCCAACAAACTCAAAGAAAGAATGCCAAGAGTAAGTGAGACTCCGTCACCCCAAGGTAACCTATAATTAATTGGGCAAGTCATTCTCCAGTTAGTAGAGTCCTATGGATGCAAACAAGATACCAGTTACACTGAGAAAGATACTACAAGAGAACACGTAAATGAGGTAAAAGTGCTTATACACCTATTTGGTGAGGTTATAACTCCCAACTTCCCAAGATTCTTCCTGCTTAGCTTTGATTTTTGGTCGTACGTTGGATTAAATTGGGTTAAACCTGCAGGTCTACCAGGATTGAATAAAGTCATTTCTTGATACTTGGCTTCCAAGCTCAATTCCTTGACATAAATGATGCTGAGTTTGCATTCATTATACTCATTAACCTTTAACATCTCAAACCTTTAGAAGCTAGTCAATATGTTGGCAATAAAACATAAAGGATCCTACATCCACTGAGTTTTTGAAATTCAAGCAATACTAATGGAAGAAATTTAGGAAGTCATTTAAAAATGCCAACTTCAAGAAATTGATATGACATTAAACACATCGTTAGATAGAGAAGATCAAAATCACCATATAAAACCCAAAAAAATGACTTGACAACATTATTATGAAGTTGATCACCTCAAGTCTAAGAAGAATATCACGATTCTGCAAGATTCTATTGTCCCACTCAGCTATTGCATTAGCCTGCTTTCGAAATTTCCCAGTACGTTCTTGTAGCTCAGAGTTCCACTCCTTTATAATCTTGAATAACAATACACATAGCAGAATTTAGAACATATTGGAGAAAATGAAACTGACAAAAGAACAAACAAAGGATAAGACAAGAAAATTGAAGTCATAAAGGAAACTAGCAAATTTTATTCTATAAGTGTTTTGCAGCAATCTAAGAAGTTCAAAGGGGAAGAAAAAAAAAGGAAAAAAAGAAGGGGGAATCATTTGATTAAGAGGAGATTGGCCATAAAAAGTACCTCCTCAACAGTTTTCCCAGTGATCTCAGATGGTAATTTTGGAGCAGGGGATATTGTAGTGCTGACAGTTGAAGTAGTCCTACAAGACCACCAAAAAACAAAGATAAGGCCCAGGAAGCCTTGCAATGTCATCAAACAGATTAACGGCTTTCCACATCACAGTTCCTAATTCCTACATAGTAAGTTTTCAAGAACTAAAATGGAAGGAGCAGAGAGAGGACGAGTGATCTCGTAAAGCTTTTAAGCTTTTCTTGATAATAACATTCAAAAGATTACGAGAATTTTGGTTTTCCTTCCATAAAGCAAAATCTAAAGTCAAATAAAGTCAAGATAGAAAGATAAAGTTTACAGACCCACTAGTAGAAGCAACAGTCAGTGATGTTGATGTCTGAGTAGCAGTAGCACTGGCACTGGATGTTGTTGCAAAACCAGATGTAGAAGGTGGTACACCTGCAAAAGGATAAGCAAAGTAACACATCATCAAAATATCTTTGCCAGGGTCCTCAGAGAGCAGCACCATCTACGAATCTAGGCATCTTACCATTTGTGCCACAACATAAAGACTCCTTATGCTTAATTTATATCGATTTTTTTTTTTTTAAATTTCATATTCAAGAACAAACCTAACAGTTAACAGCCGACTGCTCTACCACTGAGCTACTGAGGAACAGCAGCAGATTAGATCTCATAGAGTTCAATTCCCGTTCTCAACCCATGACCAATATTAGCACGAAGCTTCCTTCGTAACATAAGAAGTTAAGTCATGCGGCACTACCAGTAGTTAACATGGTGCTATCATGACATTTGTGGAATGAAGTGAGTGGTCAGTAGAACGACCAAGCACTTCCCAAAGCGCCAGATACTGTTCCTTTTCAAGGAAGTAGAGCGAGTCTTTGGTACTCTAGATTACGAACAAGATGTATTGTTCGGATTATGCATTCAATAAACAGTTAGAGCTTATCCTTTTAGTTTTCAAAATGCGTACGAAACAAAAGCATAAAGATAGATGAAACAACTTGGTACTAAGAGCGCGGCATTAAAAACTCAAAAAAAATTATTATCAAAACATAGTCATACGGAATTTAACTGAATAACAAAATATGTGTACAAAACGGCTACGGGGGCAACAATCCCCCAAAAACAGTCTCATCAGGGTTAAACTCATGGGGCGCTCCAGCAGCTAACTCCAGATCTTCCAGTTGGGCCTCAGCTAGCTCCCCCTCGATGTCAGCCACCTGCATCCACGCGGATTCCAGCCTGTCTGTCAGCACGCAGATCCTCTCTTGGACCTCTCGCCTCCGCCCGGCAGCCAATACCTCAGCCCCTCGTTGAGTCATCCAGCCAAGGTCAAAGCCCACTTGTACAAGATCAAGACTTAAGGCTTGGAGTTCTTGTTCCATTGCCGGAGTGAAAGCGCGGACGGGGGTCTGATTCCAGTCGCGGACAGAGTCGTGGAGCATCGTAAGGAAAGATCCAGCAGCAGCTAAGGAGCGGCACCTGAAATTGGTGAACGTCTCAGGATGAACCAGCGCGATGGAATTCAGAAGGGGGAAGCATTCCTCATCCACGTGACCCGCAGGGAAGTTGCGGATCACCTCACGAGGAGTCGGTACCCTTTTCTCTTCTACTGTCTGCTTCTCAGCGTTCCGCGCTGCCTCTTCCACGGTGATCTCCATACCTTCGGGCTGCATCCTTATGTCAGTTTGGATCAAAGGAGGTGCGTCCTCCTGCATCTGTTCTGCCTGTACCTCTGCAGCTTGAACCTCCCCAGAATGAACTCCTGTGCCAATTTCCCCGTGTCCTGTTTCCTCAGCCATGGCACTCTCAGTCACACCTCGACCAAAATCACCCAAGGCCTCGCTACCTCGCCCGTTCAATAGATCTTCACCTGGTAAAAAACCCACTGCTCTTATCATGTACGACAATTCTGACTCTGTAAGCTTCTTTCGTAACATAAGAAGTTAAGTCATGCGGCACTACCAGTAGTTAACATGGAGGTATCATGACATTTGTGGAATGAAGTGAGTGGTCAGTAGAACGACCAAGCACTTCCCAGTCCAGAACATCAGATGAAGTATGTGTGGACAGATGTATACAGAGACATTACAAATAGGACAATCAATTAAGTATTTTAGTTCGATTTCCGAAAAAGTTTTAGATAATTATGTCCCCAATCATCTCGCGCAATGCAAAGCAGAAGAATTACATCACTTGCAATGGCTTTAGCGAGATCAGCCGCTGTCTTGGTAGTGAACATAGGTTGTAAAATCACATCCCGCACGCACTCAAGCCTCAAATGCCACGGAATCGAACATCACATGTGCTTGCATGTAACGATAATCAGGATCCCCATCCACTGAATATGCTAAAAGTTCCATATCATCACAACACAAGATTTTATCTGCAAGTCATTCCCCAAGGCACCAAAAGAAACTTCATCAACCAAACTGCCTCTAGCACAACTTCTAGCCACACATTCTGACTCCAACACGGACAAATTTCAGGAATAAGTTGCAGTTCATTTAAAGCCAAGTCTTCATGGTTTGAATATTCTGGTGCAGAACCGCTTTGACCACCAATTCAAAGTTTGTTGCCTTAGTAGCAAAAATCTTCAACCTGCTCCCCATGCTTACGCATACAATTGCTCGCTGATAACAATAGATGAAATTAACACGAGGGAAGTTTGGCTTTCAGCTCCTTGAACAGTTGAATAACTTGCTTCATACCAGTAAAAGAATTGGAGGTGACACTAGATATGCCTTCAACCTGCATCTCAACAAAAATGGGTGCGTCTTCTTGGCCTAGTTGGATCTCCTTACCAATGCTATGACAACTTTGCACTGCCAACACGTTATGGGGCTTTTGCGGCTACTACAAGCATCCACGGGTGACAGGTAGCATTACAGGTACTCACTCCATGAACATCTCCCTCTCCCTCTCCAACACCTACGCCTACTCTCATAAACATTGCAAAGAACTCTGGACAACTTCAATCAATGAGATAACAGGTCCGGAAATATGTAAACCCTGAACCATATCCAGATGACTAATTGCCGACCAATCTTTCCCTTTCAACAAATTGACAACTGTAACTTGACTTGAGTTCACGGGCTACTAGATACAAGTATTTGATGTGTTGCTGCTTTGAATTATTTTTTCCAAAGCAAGTACCACAGGTACAGATGTCCTTCTAGTTTATATAAAGTTATCAACAACACTTGTCCACTGTCAACCGCTCCATTAAAACAAGTTCAACTAACAACAATATAAGAACAAGGACACAAAAATTTGCAACTAAAAAAATGTGGGATATGTAATTCAAGTTATAAAGCTCCGACGCTACATCCAGAATCAGATTTGCATACAGTATTAACCATCGAGAAGAAAACAAACTCACCAAACAGGGGCAAAGCAGCCATCGATTGGGCTTGTGAGGATGAGGCCGGGGTCAGTGGATTAGACAGTGAAAAACTTTGAATTGAACTTGTAGTGGCCGAGGTTGCGGCTACGCTCGTGGTGCTACTAAAACTTGGAAAGGTAATAGCAGGGGTTGATGAAGCAACTGTTGTTGAAGCAGTAGTTGAGGATGAGGAACTAAGGGCAAATACTGGAACAGGAGCCACTGAAGCAGCAGTAGTAATAGTAGTAGGAGCAGAAGATGAGGTTACTGTGGCGGTTGGAGTTGAAGCACTTGTGGTGGTTGTGATGGTAGAAAACAAAGTAGATGAAGAAGTTCCAAAGCCTATGGAAGTGGGTTTTGCAGCTGGAGTGCTTGTGCCCGTGCCAACATTAGAAACTACATTTGCGAACCCAAATGAAGATTGAGAACCAGAAGAAGATGCTGGTATCCCAGAGGAGAAATTCGACGAGCCTGTTGACGAAGATGAAACCGCAGTTGTTGTTGTTGAAACAGAGATTGCCGAAGTGGCTGGAAAGGTAAAAGGCGAAGACGAAGTTGAACTTGAGGAAGATGACCCAAACAAACTAGGAAAAGAAGGTGCAGTTGAAGCCGAAGTTGAAGACCCAAATAACGGAGAAGAAGATAAAGTTGCACTGGATGTACCAGCTCCAAACAAATTGGAAGAAGCAAGTGGAGAAGCAGCAGTAGTACCAGTAGAAGCTGATCCAAACAAGTTTGGACCGGTAGAAGCTGAATTATTCGCAACAGAAGACCCAAACAAGTTGGCAGTGGGAGTCGAAACCGGACCCGAAGTGGTAGACCCAAAGAGTGTTGTTGTACTGGTAGTCGAAAGAGGGGTGGGAGTAGAAGACCCGAACAAGTTTGGCGTAGTAATTTTAGACCCGAAACCAGTTGAAACAGAGCCGGGAGCACCCGTTCCGAACAAGTTTTGAGTAATTGAAGACCCAAAAGCAGTCGTGCTAGGTGTTGAAACGGGAGTGGGCGTCGAAGTACTGGTTCCGAACAAGTTTGGAGCAGTTGAAAACATACTGGAATTCCCAAACGGGGATGAGGCTGCACCCGTACCAAACAAAGGGGCGGAAGAAGCTGCCGAGGAGTCGAATCTGAACGAAGCCAGGGCCAGAGTGGAAGCTGGAGGATTGGACGAGCCGAAGCCGAAGGAAGGGACGGCGGCGGACGAGGGCAGGGTGGTGGTTCCGAAGAGAGAGGGGGCAGGGGAGGAAGAGGTAGGGTTTTGTGAGGTGGAGAAGCCGAAGGGGGAAGGAGAGGAGGAGGTTGCGAAGGAGAATGGGGAAGGGGAGGATGATGAAGAGAATGAGGATGAGAAGCCCGACATTGTTGAATATGGCCTTATCTCCAATGCTAATTTTGTTCGTGCAACTCTTGAACTATAGCCACTTACTAAGTATTTAATGGAACTCGTGCCATCTTTCGCAAAACTTCGGTCC
The DNA here is from genome assembly GCA_018127125.1 of Rhododendron griersonianum. NCBI lineage: Eukaryota > Viridiplantae > Streptophyta > Magnoliopsida > Ericales > Ericaceae > Rhododendron > Rhododendron griersonianum. The sequence continues at coordinate 48,264,989 of CM030789.1, read as the reverse complement.
TTGAATTTATTACTTCTCCTGCATCTGCAATTTTTTAGACACAATTTCAGATCATGTTTGAACATAGTGCCAAAAAGACTAGCATTGGTACAGGAATCTATAGTCATCAAATTACTAAACAAGTGGGATGCCACAAAGATTCACTTTTAGAACTACAGAGCAACAACAGAAGCCCTAATTTGTACCGCAGAGCTACAACAGAAGCCCTAATTTCCTAGGTCCATAGCCCTAATTCCACCACTTAACAAAGCCAAGAATAAACCCTCTGGAAGAAAGCAAGTAAAGAAAAAAAAAACATAAATTGGGATTGCAAAACATTTACAAACGCATTACCCCCAAATCCAAAACAGTAACCTCCAACTTCATTGCATCAAAGTTTTTTTTTTTTTTTTTATCGGCTTCATTGCATCAAAGATTGCAAACAAAAATAAACATTCACACGAAGAGGGGAGAAAAAAATAGAACAAACAAACAATAATGGTTCCGTCTTTTGAGTCAAAGCCCTAGAAATCGAAGCACAGTTGAGAAACAAGGACAATACCCGCCTCATACACAGCGCTCCATTACGCAATAGCTCCGACCCAGGAGGCGTTACGTACGTCGAGTAAAATCGGCAGTTAAAACCCCTGCATTAAGTCAAGAACTTGTTATCCTTCGTGTTTCTGCTACTATTACAGTTCGAAATCAAGAGTTTCAGGTTTCTGCTATTCGTACGGAACAAGAGAGAGAGAGAAGGGTTGAGAGAGAGAGAGAGAGAGAGAGAGAGATGTACCTTTTTCTTCTTCGATCTTCTCTTCTTTCTTCTCCAGATATTCGTTCGTCTTAGTCGTTTCGACGAGAACCAAAAAACTTTTTAAAACACTTTAGTATTTATAGCTAGCGCTGTACACGTTTTGCGCACGTGACAAAAAAATTACATTGGTATTTTTTTCCATTCCGGTGTATCAAACGGGTAAACCGCTAGTCGATAGAAAATATAATTTAAGAAAAAAAATAATGTGAATTTTGTTAGTCTCGTACATCGAACGGGTACATCGCTAATCAATGGAAAAATATAATTAAAGAGGAAAAAAAAACATAAGATAAGAAATAAAGTTTGATATTTGGAATTTAAAAGCCTTTAACAAGCAATTATAAATAATATAAGATAAATAAAACAAATACTAAAAAAGTATTGATTTTTATATCATTCTTTATGTTAATAAAATGAAATTGTAAATTTTCTTAAAAGCTCTCCCTTCCTCTCTCTCTCTCACACATACGTTCTCTCTCTCTCTCCCTCATTCTCTCTCCTAATTTGAAAAAATGATGAAAAATTTAAGAAATTAGTATTGGGGGTTTGGACTTTGGAGGCTTGTGTGACTCTACTACATTTGCGTAGGATATTAATAATAGATAGATAGATAGATTTATGCCTTGTTTGAATGATATTTTAAAAAAAATTGAGTTTGATTTTTGGGTAATGAGTGGAGAGAGAAAATAAGGTAATGATTAAAGATAGGGACAATAAGTAGAGAGAGATAGAGAGGGAAATAAGAATAATGATTAGAGAGAGGAGAGAGAAATGAGATTAATGATTGAAAGTAGAGGTAATGAATGTTTCTTGAGTTGGAATTTTTTTTTCAAATTGGCATCCAAACGGGCATTACTCTCTCTGGTCCGAATTTTGGTAGGAGTATTAATTTAATAAGTAACACTTTCTACTGTGCTAAAAACCTTGTTCTCGTAGAGAAGTAATTGGCAAAAAAGGATAGGTTTTCTCTCAATAAATTAGGAGGAGGGAGCAATATTTCTTATATGCATGTGAATCTTGTTTCATAGCTCTCAATTAGTCCTGCTTAATAATTTTTCCAAAATTATATATATATAACAAAAATATTAACGAAGATTTCGTTAGGAGCACATATGTCAAAAGACTCAAAATTGGTCCAACAAACGTGCATTTTATTGGGCAAAAAACATTATTTTTGAAGTTGTGTTAAAATCTTTTTCATGAATTAAAACTGCACAGTCTCATAGCAAGCTTAAGGATGTGTTTAGCATTTCTCACAATATCAAATTCCATCTCCTCTGGTTAGTTTTCAGAGAACAAAGTTGGAACTCTTCTCCCTTCAATGCTAAGGAAAGCTAAATACTCTTCTCCCTTCAATGCTAAGGAAAGCTAAAATACTCTTTTGTCTCACATTTCCTTCCCTTTTTCTTTCTTCTTCCATTCTTTATTTTCTTTGTTGAGCTAATAATAAGTAATTGTTTTCTTTCTTTTTTCTTTGAAAACAAAAAAGGAAAAGTCAAAATGGAGTTTTACAATTCACCTTCACTTTCTTTCCCTTCCATCTTCTTTTCTGTTTCTTTCTTTCCACAATTTCCAAAATCAAGAATAAGCAAAAGCAAACAGGGAAAAAAATACACTGGTCCAAAACAACCAGCTAATTTAAGCTAGGGGTGAGCATGGTCTGGTTTGGTTCGGTTTTATAGTAAACCAAGAACCAAACTAATACCTACGGATTATGAATTTGGAGAACCAAACCAACCCACAAATTCCATAGAACCAAACCAATCCAAACCATTAAAATACGGTTTGGTTTCGGTTTTAAACCACGGTTTGCTTTGAACTAAGTTATCATCTTAAAAAAAATTTAAAATACATAAAATTATGAAGATAAATTAAAAGAAAACTTGTATATATTAAAACCAATTCCATTCAAATTACCAAAACACACTAATATCAACCAACTTATTAAGAGTAGAATACCAACAATTGTTTCAAGTCTTAAAACTCAGAAAATGAAATAGTGGTAATTCACTAAAGTAAACCAACTAAGAATACCAATTACTAAACATCTTGGCAAGGAGGGAAATCTAAATATTGCGGTAGATTAATAGGATCAATAAATTAGAAAAGTAGTTGAGTGAAGCTCCCATAATTAAATTATATATATAACTATAAATATATATATATATGTATGTATATATTGTGCGGTTTGAATCGGTTTGGAACCATAACCATAAATGTGAATCCATAAACCAAACCATATAATGCAGTTTCTAATTTTTTTAAACCATGACCAAACCATACTACTAAAAAACCGAACCAAACATTTCGGTTTGGATTGGTTTGGACTGGATTCACGGTTTTACGGATTTTTTGCTCACCCCTAATTTAAGCTTCTTTATTTCTATTTAACCAGCTAATAAGTAGAATAGTAGGGGTAATTAGTAGCTATACAAGTTACAACAGGAGTCAAACACCTCTTAGCATGTTCCTTGGAAAGGCGATGAATGAACAAACCTGTGTGTTCCACTACTAAAATAAGTACTTATTTGAATTAAAAGTGATAGATTATGAGAGAATGACCAGTCTTGTAAAGCGAGAAATAAGTACTTAAATTATAAAATAAAAACTTTAGCAGAACGGGGCTCCTCTTTTTTCCCCTTTTCTCCCGACACAATGAGCTCACTGTTGATTGATAAATGAATAGGCCAATGATTTCTCTTCCATGCTCAATCGCTGTGGCATCCATCTTCATTCTTGAAAACTCATCGATCTTAAGCCTTGCTGGGTAGACAGGCTGGAGAGGTATCTAAGAGAAGAGGAAACACGATGGAAAAGAGGAAACTGACTGGATAGACAGGGATAGGTTGGAATCAATGATTCAATCCAATAAGTCCTAACTTATTGAAATTGCAATCCGACGGTTGGAGAGGTGCTCATGTTTAAATGGGTAGACCAAAAACCGCTCTATTATTAGTTTAAGGTTTGGCAAAATGACTTAATTTTTTGCTTTTATTCAAAAAAAATTGCATTTGTTAGTTTTTCGTCGATTTTTTGAGAATTATTGCTTTTCATTACAAGATAAATCTAAAAAGTAAAAAATTACGATAAAAACCTAAATTTTTTGAATAAAGACAAAAAAATTGTTCGTGCCGCATATGTTACTCTTGGCCGCCACGAATTACATTTGGCTGCATATTTACTCTTGGCCACCACAAATTACAGCTGGCCGCGTATAATTACTCTTGGCCGCCACAAATTACACCTGGCCGCATATATTTACTCCTAGCCGCCACGAATTACACCTGGCCGCTTATAATTACTCTTGGCCACCACGAATTACACGTGGCCGTGTATATTTACTCTTGGCAGCCACGAATTACACCTGGCCGCATATAATTTAATTACTCTTGGCCGCCACGAATTACACCTGGCTGCGTATAATTACTCTTGGCAGCCATGAATTACACCTAGCTGCATATAATTACTTTTGGCCGCCATGAATTACACTTGGCCACCTATATTTACTTCCTAATATTTTTGTCCATATTTAAAAAAAACCCCAAAAAAAATGGATTTTAGTTGTGATTTTTAACTTTTTAGATTCGTCTCGTCATGCAGAAGCAATAATCCTAAAAAAAATCGACAAAAAAACTAACAAATGCGATTTTTTTTAAATAAAGACAAACAAATAAGTCATTTAGCTTATTTTGCCAAACCACCCTTAAGTACTAGAGTACTTTTTATTGAGCTAAAAATATCGTTCAAATTAAAAAATGATTGGCAAAAAGTGATGAATTTACTCTTTTATTCGTACTTTTTGAAATAAAATAAATGCAATGATGACGTTTTGATTCTTTTCAAGGGTAAAAAGAGAAAAGAAAAAATGCAATAATGATGTTTCTTTAATAAGTTAAAATTTTCAAAATAAATCAATAAATTAGGACGAAGGGAGAAATATTTTCCCTATTTCTTATATGCATCTGCATCTTGTTTCGTAGCTCTCAATTAGTTTTACTGAATAATTTTTTCAAAATTATATCTATAACACTTTTGAAATATTAACGATCATTTTGTTAGGAGCACGTATGTCAAAATTGATCCAACAAAACGTGCATTTTATTGGGGAAAAAAACTTTATTTTTGAAGTTATGTTAAAATCTTTTTCATGAATTAAAACTGCACCGTCTCATAGCAAGCTTAAGGATGTGTTTGGCATTTACTCACAATATCAAATTCCATCTCCTCTTGTTAGTTTTCAGAGAACAAAGTTGAACTCTTCTCCCTTCAGTGGTAAGGAGAGCTAAATACTCTTTTGTCTCACATTTCCTTCCCCTTTTTCTTTCTTCTTCCATTCTTTATTTTCTTTGTTGAGCTAATAATAAGTACTCCACTAATTATTTTCTTTCTTTTTTCTTTAAAAACAAAAAAAAGAAAAGCCAATTTCCCTCAATTTCTCTTTCTTTTTGTGCACAACCAAACAAAAGAAAATGGAGTTTTACAATTCACCATCACTTTCTTTCCCTTCCATCTTCCTTTAATTTATGTTTCTTTCTTTCCACAATCCCCGACATCAAGAATAATCAAAAGCAAACATGAAAAAAAATTCATCACAGAACTAGCTCACCCAACAACACAAAATCTTCCTACTTCGAGAAATTTTTCAGTGCCGAGCACGCATCTCGGCCGTCCAAACGTGTTTTGGACGGCTCTGATCTGTTTGAACTTGAGAGGGTGTTTTGGTAATTTTACACTCAAAATTTATCCAAAGAGATCTGGACCGTCCAAAACACATTTGGACGGCCGAGATGGTGCTCGGCACCATGTGGCCGGTGCCCACCCGGCACTAAAAAACTTCTCTCCTTCTTCTGTTCAAAATGAGAAATTTTGTTTTTAACCAATCATACTAACTGCTGCATTTTGTGTTTTGAGTCCCCCTTTTTTCCCCTTTTTCTCCCAACACAATGAGCTCCCTGTTGATCGATAAATGAATAGGCCTAAGGATTTCTCTTTCATTAGCTCTATTGCTGTGGCATCCATCTTCGTTCTTGAAAACTCATCGATCTTAAGCCCTGCCATTGTCGATAACATAATTATCGGCCACGTTAACGAATAAAAATACCGGAAAACTACGTATCAAACATTGATCCTAGTCTGACATAAACGGTAGAATTTCATTTGACAAACCACAGTAATAATCCGTTTGATCAAAAGACGTTTTGAGCAATTTTAGCTTGATGTCTTGATATGAGTTCCATCTCTTGCTTGATTGGGCTGTGTGATTGTGATGGAAGGATTCTCTGCAATTTTCAAACAAAGGGTGAGCAGGTCTAATTTTCAGTTTCATCCAAAATGTCGAGCCCTAAATTTGACATAGTTGGCCTTTGCTAATGACCTTTCTATTATCTGTGGAGCTGGCTTGAAGACTTTTGTTACCATTGGAGATATGTTTGATGATTTTTACACTATTCTAGGTTGAGGCCTAATATGCAAAAAAGTTCAATCTTTTTCTATGGAGTCAGTGATGAGGTGGCTATGTCTCTAAAGGGTGTGCTTCCCGTTCCTGTGGGTTCTCCTTGCCTGTTAAATACTTGGGAGTACCCTTGATCTCTACTAGACTTATAGAGCTATTTACTATGAGATTCCTCAGGATAAGATTCTGGGGAGAATCCAGAGTTGGTCCAACAAGGTTTTGACCTATGGGGGGAGGGTGCAGTTTATTATTTGTGTTATATAGCATCCAAGTGTACTGGAGCCAGATTTTTGTTCTTCCTCATAAAGTAATTAAAGCAATTGAGGGTAAGTTGATGGCCTTCCTTTGGTCTGGCAATGAGTTAAACCATAAGTGTGCTAAGGTGAAATGGGCTAATGTTTGTGCTCCAAAAGGAGGAGGGTTGGGTTTTAGAAGGCTGAAGAACTGTAATGCTGCAGCTATGTGTAAACTTCTATGGGACTTAAGCAAGAAAGCTGATTCCCTTTAGTTCAAGTGAGTACATACTTGCTGACTGTTCCTGGACTATTAGAAAAATCTTTCAACTGAGAGAGTTATGTCAACCTCTTATTTTGTACAAAGTTGGGAATGGTAACTCTACTTTTGCTTGGTTGGATAACTGGCACCCTTTGGGTCCTCTAGACAAAAAGTATGGAATCAGGGTTTGTGCTAATATAGGCCATTCTCTTTCAGCTAAACTTTCCTCTTTATTTCATAATAATGGCTGGAAGTGGCCTAGGGAGAGGAATAGAATTATAAAAGACTCTGTGATCAAAGAATTGACTCCAGAAGGTTTTCTACCTGGCGTTATCTATGGAAGACTCTGTGATATGGATTCCCTCTAAGAATGGCATTTTCTCTATGAAGTCCGCATGGAACACAATTAGGAGAGCCTTTCCAGTTCAAAAGTGGTGCAAGGTTGTATGGTTCAAAGGGCATGTGCCTAGGTGGGCCTTCATTCTGTGATGGCAATGCAAAATAGTTTAAACACTATGGACATATAGTTGTTATGGGGTATTGTGTCTGATGCATCTTGTGCTTTGTGTAATTGTGGTCTTGTGGAGTCCCACAATCACCTATTCTTTGACTGCCTTTATTCTAGTGCTGTCTGGGCTGAAATTTGGAGGCGAAACGAGTGGCTAGGGCTCCAATGAAATGGGATGATGAGATGAATTGGTTTAATCTGCACTCTAAGGGGGATAGCATGAGTGTGTCCTTAAGCTTGCTCTTTCTGCTGCAATTTACTGTATTTGGGGAGAACGCAATGCTAGAATCTTTCAACATAAAAGTTAGGACCCTGGATCTCTTGCTGCTAAAGTCTGTATTTCCATTCGTGATGCTTTGCTGTCTTGGAGGAAGCTGGATGCCACTCAAGACAACAGAGAGATATGCAGGGAATGGAGTATTCTTTAGTGCATTCTTTTTGTTCATAAGCTTTTGCTGTTATAATGTAATGTTTTGTTGGCTCTTGTGCCTGCTGTTTTTACGCTGATTTTGCTCTCTGGTCTGGCCTTGCATGACCTGCTAGGAGTGTTTTGGTTTTTTCATTCGTTGTACTGATTGTACATGTGTATGGGTTATACAATAATAAAGGTACCTTTACCGATACGAAAAAAAAGAGAGGGATAATTGTTCGAATTTGGTACTGCTAACAAAGAATCCAGAACTGCCCTTGGAGATTTCCTTTCGACTGACTCAGGTTTTAGTACTCTTGGTTCAAGAGAGATTGGAGCACTTTTGAAGATAAGATCAGCACTCGTGTCTTTTTGGAATAAGTTGCATACTGTGTCCCCCTCCTGGGCTTACTTATCCTAGGATTGAAGGGCTCTTTCTTCGGTCATGAGTGACTCACTCAGGGAGTGTTCCTCTACTCCATCGCATAAGTTGGAGACCGGAGAGGGTATGGAAAGAAACCTCATTTGATGGTTCTATACTTCTATTGGGGTTCTGTGAACAACAATTTATTGTTATTCCAAAAACAACATGGTGATGGAAGCCTATTTTTGAATGAGGAGGGAGGCATTGGCATCATTCCTTTGGTTCCAAAAACAAAATGGTGATGGAAGCCTATTTTAGAATGAGGGAGACATGGTCATCATTCCTTTGGTTGAGGTGATACTTTCTGGGCATTCTTTTGTGCTCTCTTTTATGGTGTGCAAATGCTAAGGAGAACAATTTCGGAGATCTCTTCAGCTGGAGAATCTTCTACATGATTAGGTGGGCGGAGTTTTGTGCTCCTAGAATTTGTAATTGTTAGCATTAGAGGAAAGGGTTCTTGGTATGGGCACTTTGTTGGAGATTGTCTCATTCTGCAAATGGCAGGTGGGGTTGCTTGCCAAGCAAAAGAGTGTCTGCACTATTCATGTTCATTCAAACATTTTTATCCTCTTTGATTGGGTTTTGTTTGTTTTCCTAGATTTTGTTGATTCTTACTCAATTCATTGGAGGGGAGGTTTCCAAGTATTACATTCGCTGCCATAGTTAGCCTTCTTTACCGATATTTAGAAGAAGGAACAAAACAAACTTGTGGTCATGTGGTCTAAGCTTTGTAATTTTAGTTTTTATGTGACTTCCCCAACTCCCTTTCTCTTCTTTGCCTTTCATTGTCTTTGAGAGTTTCTGTATTGGTTGGGAGTTTGAGGAAAGTACTTCTAGTACTGGATTGTAAAAATTCTTCTATTTTTTCTCCAGTCTTGATGAGACATTGTGCTGTTTCTTTAACGAAGTGCGGCCTACTGCATTGTTTTGTATGGGAAAAAAAAAATTGAGTTGTTTTTTCGCAAGACATTCTACCAAAATATTCAACACTTATAATGCGCCACAAGATATATGGCTGGTTTTTTTTTTTTATCAATTTCCATTTTGTAGAACTTTATAATATAAGCCTGTTGACTCGATGTCCTGATTTAAGTTTTGTTGCCTTTCATCTCTGCCTTATTTTCTCCCTTCTGATACAGTCCTGATTTGCTAAACTGCTAAACTAGAACTGTTTATTTTTGTTTCCTGCAGTTTTTGAGCCTTACAAGGACAGTAAAGTAGAACTTCTTGGGCCAAAACTACTGTTCATAGCCCTCAATTTGGGGGGCCTAGCGCTTGGTGTATGGAAGGTCAGATGCTTTATTCCTTTTATTATTTGGTATTTGTAGGAAACTTTAAATGTTTGCTTCCGTATTGATTTTTATAAGACTTGGTTGATGTTGGCAGCTTAATACATTGGGTCTGCTTCCAACCCATGCTTCAGATTGGGTCTTATCCCTACCTCCTGCCCAGGTTCAGTTTCTAATTTGTGTGCTTTTTAAAAAAAAATAAATTGTGTAGAACTCTTTGACCTTCGATGGCATCCTGAAAAAGAGTTAGTTTTGGATGTTCATTCAATAGAATTAATTTAGGGGGGATACCGGTCCGGTTTCGACCGGTTTTGGCGTATTTTTCGGTCGAAACCGGTTATCCGGTTTGAGATTTTTAGAAACCGGAACCGGTTGAGATAATACAGTCCGGTTTCGACCGGCTCAACCGGTTTCGGTCCGGTTTTTTCGGTTTTCATTCATGGGCCATATTTTGGGCCCAACACATCAAAAAAACCACAATTCAACCCACAAAATATTAACCAAAAACCCATGATTCAACCCCTTTTTTTGGCCCAACAAAAAAGGATCATTTTTTAGCCCAATACATAAAAAAAAAAACCCCCATAAAAACAGTTTTTATGTATATATATATATATATGATTTTATATAATAAATATATTTATTAGACCAATATACATAAATATAACCGGTCCGGTTTCGACCGGTCTTTAAAACACATAAACCGGATCGAAATTATTTGATCGGTTTGAAAAATTCGATCCGGTCCGGTTTTTCCGGTTTCGATCGATTTTCCGGTCTCAGCTAACAGCCCTAAGAATTATAATGGAAAATTTTGTCTCACATTGATGGAGGGATGGGATCACTACCATGTTGCTCTAGTTCTATTGTTCACATCCTCCGCAATCTCTCTTCTTCTAATAGTTGACTCTGCATGAAAAATGATCGCCGGCTAAGAAGAATGTGCATGTGTATATGCCCATAGATTTATATTCTTCCTACTTAATGGTGTTCCGTGGAAAGTTCACAATAATTTCTTACTGTATCAATCACAGGAGGTTGAATATTCTGGCGGGGGTGTACCATTGCATTAAATCCTTTCATCATTTTAACTTCCGAGGAACGTTGTAGAATGGAAGCTTTCCTTGCCCGTTGTTGGAGCTAATAACTTACTCTCTAATCACACGACGTGTGTTTGCTTCAGTGATTTCATCCACCGGAGAACTTTAATCGTTTTGGCCTTGAAGTAGCTTTGAAGTGTCTTTAATAGCCCGCGGCTTATGTTCCATTACCTTTATGATCGATGGCTCATTGCCGTTGTTGGAGCTAATAACTTACTCTCTCATCACACGACGTGTTTTGCTTCCGTGATTTCATCCACCGGAGAACTTCAATCGTTTTGGCCTTGAAGTAGCTTTGAAGTGTCTTTAATAGCCCACGGCTTGTGTTCCATTACCTTTATGATCGATGGCTCGTGGTACAATGATTTGTGTTCTTCAAGAGAGGTTGCCGACGGGAATTCGGAATTTTGATATGAGAAATGTGGTTCGGAAATGCTTCTGCGATGGACAGGGCAATTTGTCACCGCCATCTTCGGTTATCATCCTGCCACCATCCAACCCCGTCTCCGGCCATTATCTTCGACTACCTCGAGAACCTCTGAGCTGCCATCTTCTCCAACCTCTTTCGCATCGTCTCCCACCCTACTCAATCTCCCTCGTCGTATGGAATAAACACAGACCTGGGTTGTCCATGTACTACTTGCTTTGATGTTGCTGTTTTCTTTCAGCTAATTAGTAACTATAGCTTGTATTTGGATTTCAAGGGCATTCCCTCGGTCCTGGTTGGTTTTTTTTCTCAATAGAAAATTAACTTACCAAAAAAAGAGGATAATTAACATATGTGCCGTTGAAAAATCCCTCGAAAAAGACTCACTTTAATATCCAAATGCGAGCTCCACCGGATCACCACTGCCCCGTTTATCCTCTTGCACTCATTTTCTTAATATTATCATGTGAAATACAAAACTTATCCTTTATAAATGACATATAAATTAAAGAGTAAGAATTGTTCGGTAATTTCACCTGAAGAATGATAAGAAAAGGAATAAAAGATAATATCCATCCGTTTTGTTATCAATCATCAAACACACCCTAGGGAGAGATCACCGTACGGTGACAAAAATCTATAGATTGCTGTTTAGATTCAGAAAGGACCTAACCTCTCAACAGTTGGACTGCAAATAAATCAGCTTCGCTAAATCTTGATTATTATTTTTTATTATCAAAATCTCGATTGTTCATCCCGACAATCAGTGGTCTAGATTTATGGGAAGAATCAAGAATCTACTCTTTTTGGAGAAATTCTTTCTACAAATTTGAGTTATTGAAAAAAAAAAATTGGACAGCCGAGAACATTGACAGCTCTATGAAGTCCAACGTCGGAATGTAGAAGAAGCCATAAGTAAGGGGAAAATTCAAAATACCTCCCAACCTTTACACCAAAATTCAATTAGACTCCTAACCTTTTAAAAATTTCAATTTTACTCCCAACGTTATCTTCTGTTAATCAAAACGCCTCCTTCCGTTCGAATAACTAACGGATTTCGTTAAAAGCTCCGTTAAATAGCGCCCGATCGAATTTCGATGATCCGAGCCGCTCAATGTGTTCAAAACGTGATTTTAAGGGTACTCGTGAGAAATCAGGAAAAAAAATGACCGGGAAGGGCTTCATTTGAACAGTTTTTTATTGAACTATTCAGTAAAAAACTGTTCAGATGAAACCCTTCCCGATCATTTTTTTTGTTGATTTCTCACGAGTAACTTTAAAATCACGTTTTGAACACATTGAGCGGCTCGGATCATTGAAATTCGATTGGAAAAGGGGAGGTGCGGATTGATCCGGATTTTGTTCAAGTCCGAACGTCTGGATTTTGCTTCGGTTTACACCTCCCCTTTTCCTATCGAATTTCAATGATTCGAGTCGTTCAATGTGATTAGAACGTGATTTTAAGAGTACTTGCAAGAAATCAACAAAAAAAATGATCGAGAAGGGCTTCATCTGAATAGTTTTTTATTGAACTATTCAATAAAAAACTGTTCAGATGAAGCCCTTTCCGGTCATTTTTTTGTTTAGATTTCTTGCAAGTACTCTTAAAATCACGTTTTGAACGCATTGAACGGCTCGGATCATGAAAATTCGATCGGGACGATATTTAACGGAGCCTTAAACGAAATCTGTTAGTCATTCGGACGGAAGGGGGCGTTTTGATTAACAGAAGATAACGTTGGGAGTAAAATTGAAGTTTTTAAAAGGTTGGAAGTCTAATTGAATTTTGGTGTAAAGGTTGGGGGTATTTTGAATTTTTTCCCATAAGTAATTACTATCAAAGTCATTTTCATAAACTTCTGGGAGGTTAATATAAATTTTCATAAACTTCGAGGACCACTGAAAAATGGCCATTACTAATCGCCCCCCCGGTGTCAGAACCCCCCTGACACGGCCCTCCTTCCCCCTTTTACCCCTCTCTCTCTCTCTCTCTCTCTCCCTCCCAGCACTCTTTCTCTCTCTCTCTCTCATTTGATTTTTTTGTTATAAATTTATAAATGCTAATAACTTTTTTTTCACATATTTTTATGAAATAAATTTTATATTTTTGAAATCTACTCAACGAAACCTATCAAACGAACCTAATATTGATGGTGAAATAATGTAAAATGAAAAAAAATATTTTTTACGTAGTTGAAACTGTCTAAAGAGGTTGAAAAATATGTTCCAAATTTCAATCCTTTTAAACCGGTGGAAAGATTTTAGTTGCGTGATCATTTTATCCTAAATGGTCATAATTAAATTTAAACTCTAGGGCTGTCGTTGATTAACCCTAAAAAAGTCGTAGAATTAAATACTGTATCTCTTAAGGTTATTCAACGAGAGTTTTAGAGTCAAAATTTAATTATGACCATTTAGGATAAAATGATCAGAAAATTAAAATCTTTCCACCGGTTCAAACGGATTGAAATCTGTTATCGGTAATTTTTTAAACCTTTTTAGATAGTTTATATGTTAAAAATATAGTTAAAAAATTAAGTGTTCCAAATTTCAATCCGCTTGAACTGGTGGAAAGATTTTAGTTTCTTGATCATTTTATCCTAAATGGTCATAATTAAATTTTGACTCTAGGACTCTCGTTGATGAACCCTAAGAGATATTTGATTCTACGAGACCAAAAATTCATTATGACCATTTAAGATAAAATGATTAAAAAAACAAGATCTTTCCACTGATTGAACCGGATTGCAAATCGGAACACTAAAATAATTTTAAATAAATAAAAAAGAAAAAAGACACAAAGTATAAACATTATAAATTAAATAAAAAAAATAACAAAAAATCGGTTATCGGTATTTTTGGGATAAAAAGGTTAAAAAATTAAGTGTTCCAAATTTCAATCCGTTTGAACCGGTGGAAAGATTTTATTTTTTTGATCATTTTATCCTAAATTGTCATAATTAGCTGTGTTCCACAAAAATATTAAGAACTTATTTTTTGTCCAATAATAAGGTGTGTTCCACAAAATAAGAACTTATTTTTTGTTCACCATTAGGTAGTATGGCCGGCGGGAGGGAAATCGGTCCGGCGGCCACGCTGGGCCGTCTCCGGCCACCGGACGGCCGATCCGAGCCGTCCAAAAATTCTAAAAATTAAAACCAAGGGAGCCCACGCAAGAATCAATATCATCCGAGGTGTGTAGGGTGCTTGATCCGAGCACCCCTTTTCCGTGTACATTTGAAACTTCATATGTACACGGAAAAGGGGTGCTCGGATCAAGCAACCTACACACCTCGGATGCCCTTTTCCGTGTACATATGAACTCCCGCCGGCCCCCATATTGGTAAAAACAGTCTTCTTTTTGTAAAGGCAACTTTAAGCTAAAAAAAATGTGTTTACGCAAATAATTTTCCTACCACTATGGATCTTATTTGATAGATCTCATTGAGATCTTTAATACGGTGCAAAAATTTTTTTTTTTTTTCATTTATGTTATATTTGAGTTTGAAAATGTAGAAGGAATTTTGTAGTTGGGAAAAATAAGAAGGTTGGATTATTTTTGAAAAAGAAGTGAGCAAATAAGAACTTATTTTATAAGAAGGGTTCGGGAACGCAGCCTTAAATTTTGCTTATAGGGCTTTCCTTGATTAACCCTAAGAGATATTTGATTCTACGACTTTCTTAGGATTAATCAACGAGAGCCCTATAGTCAAAATTTAATTATGACCATTCAGGATAAAATAATCAGAAAACTAAAATATTTCCACCTGTTCAACCGGATTGAAATTTGGAACACTTAATTTTTCAACCTCTTTAGATAGTTTAAACTATCACAAAAATTAGTTTTTCCGTTTTACATTATTTCATCATCAATATTAGACTCGTTTGATAGGTTTCGTTGAGTAGATTTTAAAAAAATATGTGAACAAAAAGTTATTAGTATTTAAAATTTTACAAATAAAATAAAATACTCCCGGTGTCAGAGGGGGAAAGCGGGGAGAGAGAAGGTGGATGGGGGTAAAACGGGAAATGGCTGGGCCCGGTGTGACCCCCCCTGACACGGGGGGTGTGATTAACAGCTCTCTTGAAAAATTTATCAAGCGACTTATCCGCACGCACGCACTCACTCACTCTCTCTCTCTCTCTCTCTCATCTGAAACTCAATACCCCGATCAATGGATCTGACACTACAGCAACTGAAGCAGTACGACGGCACAAACCCGTCCAAACCCATCTACCTCGCCGTGAAGGGCCGGATCTTCGACGTCACCACAGGAAAATCCTTCTACGGCCCCGGCGGCGACTACGCGATGTTCGCCGGAAAGGACGCGAGCAGAGCCCTGGCCAAGATGAGCAAGGACGAGGACGACGTCGTCGGGTCCCTCCACGGCCTGTCCGACAAGGAGATGGGCGTGCTCAACGATTGGGAGAAGAAGTTCGAGGCTAAGTACCCCATTGTCGGCCGTGTCGCGTCTTAAAAGTTACTAACCTAGAAATATGCCTCTGCAATGGTTTGTGTGTATGTGTGTGTGTGTGTTCTGTGTGTTTACTAGTTGGGGTGTGAGCAATAAAGTTGGATAATTGGGCCGTTTTAGTGATGGTTTATGGTGTGTTGGGTCAGGTTGCTTTATGTTTGGTTTTCATGCTGTAATAAGGATTGAATGGTTTGATAAATAAATTGTACTTATTTCTGTGTCTGTTACATGTAGTATATATTTTGGTAACGCAGAGTGTCCCGTGCCAACTTGCGCGCATCTTGGGTTATTCCCTACAGGCCACAGGCTCTCCCACAGCCGGTGTCTTTGTTATATTGTCTATGTTAAATCGTTCGACCACCAAGTTATCTATATCTATATGCGATTAGAAAAGAACCCGACACAGATGTCCAGACAGCGATATGTCAAGAGTAGTTCAATGTGTCGTGATGCGTGCGAGTTTCATGTGTGTGGTGTGATGTGAATGGAATGGTGTGGGGACACATCTGTCTGGAGAGCTGTTGCAAGTGATTAGAGTGAGGAGGAACAATTTCATTACTTATGTACTCCCATGCATGTTTGGCTTGCTCGTCAATGTGTTGGGTTCCATGTGCGTGTCAAGATTAGTTGAATGCGTGTGGGTTCCATGTGTTGGCCTTTGCTAATGACCTTTCTATTATCTGTGGAGCTGGCTTGAAGACTTTTGTTACCATTGGAGATATGTTTGATGATTTTTACACTATTCTAGGTTGAGGCCTAATATGCAAAAAAGTTCAATCTTTTTCTATGGAGTAAGTGATGAGGTGGCTATGTCTCTAAAGGGTGTGCTTCCCATTCCTGTGGGTTCTCCTTGCTTGTTAAATACTTGGGAGTACCCATGATCTCTACTAGACTTATAGAGCTATTTACTATGAGATTCCTCAGGATAAGATTCTGGGGAGAATCCAGAGTTGGTCCAACAAGGTTTTGACCTATGGGGGGAGGGTGCAGTTTATTATTTGTGTTATATAGCATCCAAGTGTACTGGAGCCAGATTTTTGTTCTTCCTCATAAAGTAATTAAAGCAATTGAGGGTAAGTTGATGGCCTTCCTTTGGTCTGGCAAGCTAAGGTGAAATGGGCTAATGTTTGTGCTCCAAAAGGAGGAGGGTTGGGTTTTAGAAGGCTGAAGAACTGTAATGCTGCAGCTATGTGTAAACTTCTATGGGACTTAAGCAAGAAAGCTGATTCCCTTTGGATCAAGTGGGTACATACTTGCTGACTGTTCCTGGACTATTAGAAAAATCTTTCAACTGAGAGAGTTATGTCAACCTCTTATTTTGTACAAAGTTGGGAATGGTAACTCTACTTTTGCTTGGTTGGATAACTGGCACCCTTTGGGTCCTCTAGACAAAAAGTATGGAATCAGGGTTTGTGCTAATATAGGCCATTCTCTTTCAGCTAAACTTTCCTCTTTATTTCATAATAATGGCTGGAAGTGGCCTAGGGAGAGGAATAGAATTATAAAAGACTCTGTGATCAAAGAATTGACTCCAGAAGGTTTTCTACCTGGCGTTATCTATGGAAGACTCTGTGATATGGATTCCCTCTAAGAATGGCATTTTCTCTATGAAGTCTGCATGGAACACAATTAGGAGAGCCTTTCCAGTTCAAAAGTGGTGCAAGGTTGTATGGTTCAAAGGGCATGTGCCTAGGTGGGCCTTCATTCTGTGATGGCAATGCAAAATAGTTTAAACACTATGGACATATAGTTGTTATGGGGTATTGTGTCTGATGCATCTTGTGCTTTGTGTAATTGTGGTCTTGTGGAGTCCCACAATCACCTATTCTTTGACTGCCTTTATTCTAGTGCTGTCTGGGCTGAAATTTGGAGGCGAAACGAGTGGCTAGGGCTCCAATGAAATGGGATGATGAGATGAATTGGTTTAATCTGCACTCTAAGGGGGATAGCATGAGTGTGTCCTTAAGCTTGCTCTTTCTGCTGCAATTTACTGTATTTGGGGAGAACGCAATGCTAGAATCTTTCAACATAAAAGTTAGGACCCTGGATCTCTTGCTGCTAAAGTCTGTATTTCCATTCGTGATGCTTTGCTGTCTTGGAGGAAGCTGGATGCCACTCAAGACAACAGAGAGATATGCAGGGAATGGAGTATTCTTTAGTGCATTCTTTTTGTTCATAAGATTTTGCTGTTATAATGTAATGTTTTGTTGGCTCTTGTGCCTGCTGTTTTTACGCTGATTTTGCTCTCCGGTCTGGCCTTGCATGACCTGCTATGAGTGTTTTGGTTTTTTCATTCGTTGTACTGATTGTACATGTGTATGGGTTATATAATAATAAAGGTACCTTTACCGATACGAAAAAAAAGAGAGGGATAATTGTTCGAATTTGGTACTGCTAACAAAGAATCCAGAACTGCCCTTGGAGATTTCCTTTCGACTGACTCAGGTTTTAGTACTCTTGGTTCAAGAGAGATTGGAGCACTTTTGAAGATAAGATCAGCACTCGTGTCTTTTTGGAATAAGTTGCATACTGTGTCCCCCTCCTGGGCTTACTTATCCTAGGATTGAAGGGCTCTTTCTTCGGTCATGAGTGACTCACTCAGGGAGTGTTCCTCTACTCCATCGCATAAGTTGGAGACTGGAGAGGGTATGGAAAGAAACCTCATTTGATGGTTCTATTGGGGTTCTATGAACAACAATTTGTTGTTATTCCAAAAACAACATGGTGATGGAAGCCTATTTTTGAATGAGGAGGGAGGCATTGGCATCATTCCTTTGGTTCCAAAAACAAAATGGTGATGGAAGCCTATTTTAGAATGAGGGAGACATGGTCATCATTCCTTTGGTTGAGGTGATACTTTCTGGGCATTCTTTTGTGCTCCCTTTTATGGTATGCAAATGCTAAGGAGAACAATTTCGGAGATCTCTTCAGCTGGAGAATCTTCTACATGATTAGGTGAGCGGAGTTTTGTGCTCCTAGAATTTGTAATTGTTAGCATTAGAGGAAAGGGTTCCTGGTATGGGCACTTTGTTGGAGGTTGTCTCATTCTGCAAATGGCAGGTGGGGTTGCTTGCCAAGCAAAAGAGTGTCTGCACTATTCATGTTCATTCAAACATTTTTATCCTCTTTGATTGGGTTTTGTCTGTTTTCCTAGGTTATGTTAGATTTTGTTGATTCTTACTCGATTCATAGGAGGGGAGGTTTCCAAGTGTTACATTCGCTGTCATAGTTAGCCTTCTTTACCGATATTTAGAAGAAGGAACAAAACAAACTTGTGGTCATGTGGTCTAAGCTTTGTAATTTTAGTTTTTATGTGACTTCCCCAACTCCCTTTCTCTTCTTTGCCTTTCATTGTCTTTGAGAGTTTCTGTATTGGTTGGGAGTTTGAGGAAAGTACTTCTAGTACTGGATTGTAAAAATTCTTCTATTTTTTCTCCAGTCTTGATGAGACATTGTGCTGTTTCTTTAACGAAGTGCGGCCTACTGCATTGTTTTGTATGGGAAAAAAAATTTGAGTTGTTTTTTCGCAAGACATTCTACCAAAATATTCAACACTTATAATGCGCCACAAGATATATGGCTGGTTTTTTTTTATCAATTTCCATTTTGTAGAACTTTATAATATAAGCCTGTTGACTCGATGTCCTGATTTAAGTTTTGTTGCCTTTCATCTCTGCCTTATTTTCTCCCTTCTGATACAGTCCTGATTTGCTAAACTGCTAAACTAGAACTGTTTATTTTTGTTTCCTGCAGTTTTTGAGCCTTACAAGGACAGTAAAGTAGAACTTCTTGGGCCAAAACTACTGTTCATAGCCCTCAATTTGGGGGGCCTAGCGCTTGGTGTATGGAAGGTCAGATGCTTTATTCCTTTTATTATTTGGTATTTGTAGGAAACTTTAAATGTTTGCTTCCGTATTGATTTTTATAAGACTTGGTTGATGTTGGCAGCTTAATACATTGGGTCTGCTTCCAACCCATGCTTCAGATTGGGTCTTATCCCTACCTCCTGCCCAGGTTCAGTTCTTGAATCTAATTTGTGTGCTTTTAAAAAAAAAAAAAATTGTGTAGAACTCTTTGACCTTCGATGGCATCCTGAAAAAGAGTTAGTTTTGGATGTTCATTCAATAGAATTAATTATTAGGGGTGATACCGGTCCGGTTTCGACCGGTTTTGGCGTATTTTTCGGTCGAAACCGGTTATCCGGTTTGAGATTTTTAGAAACCGGAACCGGTTGAGATAATACAGTCCGGTTTCGACCTGCTCAACCGGTTTTGGTCCGGTTTTCATTCACGGGCCATATTTTGGGCCCAACACATCAAAAAATCCACAATTCAACCCACAAAATATTAACCAAAAACCCATGATTCAACCCCTTTTTTGGGCCCAACAAAAAAAGATCATTTTTTAGCCCAATACATAAAAAAAAACCCCATAAAAACAGTTTTTATGTGTATATATATATACAGTTCTTTTCATATCCGGTCGCCCGGATTTTCTTATGGTCCAGATTTGTGCCTTAGCTCCCATTTCCCGATCGATTTGCAATGATCCGAGCCGCTCAATGTGATCAGAACGTGATTTTAAGGGTACCCGCGAGAAATCAGCAAAAAAAATGTCCGGGAAGGGCTTGATACGAGCAGTTTTTTTCTGAACCGTTCAATATAAAAAACTGCTCGGATCAAGCCCTTCCCGGACTTTTTTTTGCTGATTTCTCGCGGTTACCCTTAAAATCACGTTCTGATCACATTGACCGGCTCGGATCATTGCAAAGCGATCGGGAAATGAAAAATTCGGACCATAAGAAAATCCGGGCGAGTGGATAGGAAAAGGACTGTATATATATATATATATATGATTTTATATAATAAATATATTTATTAGACCAATATACATAAATACAACCGGTCCGGTTTCGACCGATCTTTAAAACACATAAACCGGATCGAAATTATTTTTCCGGTTTATAAAATTTTATAAACCGGAACCTGATCGAAATTATTTGACCGGTTTGAAAAATTCGATCCGGTCCGGTTTTTCCGGTTTCGATCGATTTTCCGGTCTCAGCTAACAGCCCTAAGAATTATAATGGAAAATTTTGTCTCACATTGATGGAGGGATGGGATTACTACCATGCTGCTCTAGTTCTATTGTTCACATCCTCCGCAATCTCTCTTCTTCTAATAGTAGACTCTGCTTGAAAAATGATCGCCGGCTAAGAAGCATGTGTATGTGTACTGGTACGAAATGGGTACGGCAGTTCGGTGAAACTTGAAAAATGTTGTGTACAAGTATGGAAACTTATAAAGTTTTGTACACTACTTTTGAAACCTTTGTAGGAAACCTGAAAAATGCCCATAGATTTATATTCTTCCTACTTAATGGTGTTCCGTGGAAAGTTCACAAGAATTTCTTATCAATCACAGGAGGTTGAATATTCTGGCGGGGGTGTACCATTGCATTAAATCGTTTCATCATTTTAACTTCCGAGGAACGTTGTAGAATGGAAGCTTTCCTTGCCGTTGTTGGAGCTAATAACTTGCTCTCTCATCACACGACGTGTTTTGCTTCTGTGATTTCATCCACCGGAGAACTTCAATCGTTTTGGCCTTGAAGTAGCTTTGAAGTGTCTTTAATAGCCCGCGGCTTATGTTCCATTACCTTTATGATCGATGGCTCGTGGTACAATGATTTGTGTTCTTCAAGAGAGGTTGCCGACGGGAATTCGGAATTTTGATATGAGAAATGTGGTTAGGAAATGCTTCTGCGTTGGACAGGGCAATTTGTCACCGCCATCTTCGGTTATCATCCTGCCACCATCCAACCCCGTCTCCGGCCATTACCTTCGACTACCACGAGAACCTCTGAGCTGCCATCTTCTCCAACCTCTTTCGCATCGTCTCCCACCCTACTCAATCTCCCTCATCGTATGGAATAAACACAGACCTGGGTTGTCCATGTACTACTTGTTTTGATGTTGCTGTTTTCTTTCAGCTAATTAGTAACTAGCTTGTATTTGGATTTCAAGGGCATTCCCTCGGTCCTGGTTGGTTTTTTTTCTCAATATAGAAAATTAACTTACCAAAAAAAGAGGATAATTAACATATGTGCCGTTGAAAACCCCCTCGAAAAAGACTCACTTTATATCCAAATGCGAGCTCCACCGGATCACCACTGCCCCGTTTATCCTCTTGCACTCATTTTCTTAATATTATCATGTGAAATACAAAATTTATCCTTTATAAATGACAAATAAATTAAAGAGTAAGAATTGTTCGGTAATTTCATCTGAAGAATGATAAGAAAAGGAATAAAAGATAATATCCATCCGTTTTGTTATCAATCAGCAAACACACCCTAGGGAGAGATCACCGTACGGTGACAAAAAACTATAGATTGCTGCTTAGATTCAGAAAGGACCTAACCTCTCAACAGTTGGACTGCAAGGCAATCAGCTTCGCTGAATTTTGATTATTATTTTTTATTATCAAAATCTCGATTGTTCATCCCGACAATCAATGGTCTAGATTTATGGGAAGAATCAAGAATCTACTCTTTTTGGAGAAATTCTTTCTACAAATTTGAGTTATTGAAAAAAAAAAATTGGACAGCCGAGAACACTGACAGAGCTCTATGGAGTCCAACGTCGGAATGTAGAAGAAGCCATAAGTAAGGGGAAAATTCAAAATACCCCCCAACCTTTACACCAAAATTCAATTAGACTCCCAACCTTTTAAAAACTTCAATTTTACTCCCAACGTTATCTTCTGTTAATCAAAACGCCATCTTCCGTCCGAATAACTAACGGATTTCGTTAAAAGCTCCGTTAAATAACGCCCGATCGAATTTCAATGATCCGAGCCGCTCAATGTGTTCAAAACATGATTTTAAGGGTACTCGCGAGAAATCAGAAAAAAAAATGACCGGGAAGGGATTCATCTGAACAGTTTTTTATTGAACTATTCAGTAAAAAACTGTTCAGATGAAACCCTTCCCGATCATTTTTTTTTGTTGATTTCTCACGGATAACCTTAAAATCACGTTTTGAACTCATTGAGCGGCTCGGATCATTGAAATTCGATTGGAAAAGGGGAGGTGCGGATTGATCCGGATTTTGTTCAAGTCCGGACGTCCGGATTTTGCTTCGGTTTACACCTCCCCTTTTCCTTTCGAATTTCGATGATCCGAGCCGCTCAATGTGTTCAAAATGTGATTTTAAGGGTACTCTCAAGAAATCAGCAAAAAAAATGACCGGCAAGGGATTCATCTGAACAGTTTTTTATTGAACTAAGCGGCTCGGATCATGAAAATTCGATCAGGACGATATTTAACGGAGCCTTAAACGAAATCCGTTAGTTATTCGGACGGAAGGGAGCGTTTTGATTAACGGTAGATAACGTTGGGAGTAAAATTGAAGTTTTTAAAAGGTTGGAAGTCTAATTGAATTTTGGTGTAAAGGTTGGGGGGTATTTTGAATTTTTTCCCATAAGTAATTACTATCAAAGTCATTTTCATAAACTTCTGGGAGGTTAATATAAATTTTCATAAACTTCGAGGACCACTGAAAAATTTATCAAGCGACTTATCCACACGCACGCACTCACTCACTCTCTCTCTCTCTCTCTCACTCTCTTTCTCTCATCTGAAACTCAATCCCTCGATCAATGGATCTGACACTACAGCAACTGAAGCAGTACGACGGCACAAACCCGTCCAAACCCATCTACCTCGCCGTGAAGGGCCGGATCTTCGACGTCACCACAGGAAAATCTTTATACGGCCCCGGCGGCGACTACGCGATGTTCGCCGGAAAGGACGCGAGCAGAGCCCTGGCCAAGATGAGCAAGGACGAGGACGACATCGTCGGGTCCCTCCACGGTCTGTCCGACAAGGAGATGGGCGTGCTCAACGATTGGGAGAAGAAGTTCGAGGCTAAGTACCCCATTGTCGGCTGTGTCGCGTCTTAAAAGTTGCTAACCTAGAAATATGCCTCTGCAATGGTTTGTGTGTATGTGTGTTTTGTGTGTTTACTAGTTGGGGTGTGAGCAATAAAGTTGGATAATTGGGCCGTTTTAGTGATGGTTTATGGTGCGTTGGGTCAGGTTGCTTTATGTTTGGTTTTCATGCTGTAATAAGGATTGAATGGTTTGATAAATAAATTGTACTTATTTCTGTGTCTGTTACATGTAGTATATATTTTGGTAACGTAGAGTGTCCCGTGCCAACTTGCGCGCATCTTGGGTTATTCCCTACAGGCCACAGGCTCTCCCACAGCCGGTGTCTTTGTTATATTGTCTATGTTAAATCGTTCGACCACCAAGTTATCTATATCTATATGCGATTAGAAAAGATCCTGACACAGATGTCCAGACAGCGATATGTCAAGAGTAGTTCAATGTGTCGTGATGCGTGCGAGTTTCATGTGTGTGGTGTGATGTGAATGGAATGGTGTGGGGACACATCTGTCTGGAGAGCTGTTGCAAGTGATTAGAGTGAGGAGGAACAATTTCATTACTTATGTACTCCCATGCATGTTTGGCTTGCTCTTCAATGTGTTGGGTTCCATGTGCGTGTCAAGATTAGTTGAATGCGTGTGGGTTCCATGTGTATCATGTTGTGTGTGAGTTCCATGTGTATGTATGGTGTGTGATTGATGTGAATCAGATGGTTACAGAAGGAGTAAATTGGAGCGGAAGGAGAAAGGCCCGCTTGACAATTCAGGGTGCGTTTATTTTACATAGTTTTACAGTAGCCATTTTGTAATTTAGAAATTAGAAATCCCAAAAGGGATGAAGAAGAAGACCATTTCTATCTCCGATGACAGTGTGACCATGGAGTCCTCCTTCTGGAGCCGCCTTCCACCGGACATGCTCACCCACGTACTCTCTCCTACCTACCAAGTCTCTCTGCCGATTCAGGTCTGTGTCTCCCTCCTGGAACTCCCTAATCTCTTCCCCCCATTTCGCCAAAACCCACCTTCACCTAACCAACACTACCAAAAAACCCCAAAAAACCCTTCTCAGTTCCACCTCTCAGGCTTTCTACTCCGTCAATCTCGCCGCCGCGAATCCCACCGCGGAGGAGCTTGATTTTCCTTCCATCAAGTGGACCGAGGTTTTGGGATCTTGCAATGGTTTGGTTCTGGTTTCCGACGGAGGTTACGAATCCTACTTCTTGTTGAATTCGTTCACTAGAGAATGTAAGAAACTGCCCAAATCCTCCTTTTGTGACATCTCTAGGTTTGACGGGTTCCACATTTTCCGATGTGGGTTAGGTTATGACTCGTCTACGGATGACTACAAGGTTGTGATGCTCCATTGCCATATAGAATCCATTGCCATATAGAATATGGTGGTGGTGCTTATATTACGCATGTGGCTATCTATTCGCTGAAGAATGATGCTTGGAGGGGTACTCAAGATTTTACATTATGTCCTTTTGGAATTTCAGCTAGGGGTTTACATTAACGAGCGTATCCATGTTTGAGGACTGGGTTCGGATGCTTCTAAAGTTTTTGCTTTCGATTTATCAGATGAAGTTTTCAAGGAAGTGTGGCTGCCTACATCGTTCAATGACTATAGGTTTGAGTATCATCTCATAGCGGTTCTTGGGGGTTGTCTTAGTTTGGTTGTTTGGCTGTTTAGTCACGATGGAATTGAAGTTTGGATGATGAAGAAGTACGGGGTAAGAGAGTTGTGGACCAAATTTCCGATTGCTAATCATGGGATGCCCATAGAAAATGTGTGGTATTTGCCAGCAGAAGACGAATTTATGTTGATAATAGATGGAATGATTGAAAATGATAATGGAGAAATGATGCTTGATGAATCTGACGGAGATAAACTAGTTTTTTACAATGTTAAAAAAGAAACACTGAGGGGCATGGTGGTTTGTGGCATTTCAACTAAATATGGAGTTGGGGACGACTACATCGAGACCCTCGTCTCTCCCAATGGAGGACGGATTAGGAGACAATGTGAAGCTTCATTAGGTGAAAGTTAAAGAGTTATAGGTATGTTTCCAACATAGAAATGACTCAGTCCCTTCTTTTGTTGATTAATAACTGTACATATCGTATATTACGTTAGCTTCTACATGTAAAGTTTTTGATGGTTACAAATCCATACAACCCTTACTGATACTCCTGTAGAATTGGTAGTCTGAGTTATTTGGGCATTGGTTAGTGATGTATGCTAAATTTAGATAATGTCCTTGATCATAAACAACTAGCTTCGGCCCACTCAAAATGGTTGGAGTTTAACGACTCTACGCTATGAAGCAAAGTCACATGACTACTCAGATGGGCGTCATATTGGTGTCATTTCCCTATAAGATACGGATGCTCCTTCGATACTCCTCAAACACATGATTTGTAAATTAATTTTCTTTATTCTTGAAGTATCGAAGGCATTTTGGATATTCTTACGTCATGTATCTGCACTTCCATGAAACAGAGTACGGCATTTTTTACGCAGCATCAAAGTACAACCATTGGCGGTAAACACATAAGTAGTTTTCTAGTACTTTGCTTGTTTCTTAGAGATAGAGAAACAGTGAGAAAATCGTCCCAAGCAGAATCCCTAAAATGAGTCCTCAAAGGGCCCCTTCCAATAGCAGCAGTAGCATTTCAGCAACAATGCCAAAAACCAGGAGTAGCAGCATTATAAAAGCACAGCATCAGCCCATAAAACAGCACCAAGACTAGCACCAAGATCCTGCACTAAACCAAATACATCACCGAAACCATGATCTTTCATCAAAACCATCACTCACAGCAGCAGCACCATCCTATGCTCCTATGCTCCACACCCCATCAACAATTTCATACAGAGAAATCAGAGCCACATCCAGACAAACCAAGCTCTTAGCAAGACCATAAACCAAAACAAGATTCAACAGTATACCACCCAACTATTACATAAAAAACCGTTGTAGTAGAAACAGACCATACTCACCACCA
Source organism: Rhododendron griersonianum (assembly GCA_018127125.1). NCBI lineage: Eukaryota > Viridiplantae > Streptophyta > Magnoliopsida > Ericales > Ericaceae > Rhododendron > Rhododendron griersonianum. The sequence continues at coordinate 48,238,660 of CM030789.1, read as the reverse complement.
TCACCTAATTATAGCCAAACACCAAGTGTCATGCAATTCCTCAGCTTGCAAATTTTCAACCAATTGACACCTCGCCCATACTCACCACCATCACCTAATTACAGCCACGCACCAAGTGCCATGCCAATCCTCAGCTTGCAAAATTCCAACCAATTTTATGTTGAATTGTATGAATCCTCATAGTTCCCGTCTTGTATCTAAATGGATGTTGAATTGTATGAATCTTCATAGTTTCCTTCGTATGACTTCTGAGAACTTTCCGCTTTTTCAGTGGTAAACAGAGCTGCAAATTTATTGGTACTCATCAAGTGGTGAGCTTATTTAAATTGAGAGTTCTATGGTGATGGATGTGCCCTTGAAAAGTCACTACTACTGGTCATATAAAAGTATAAAACTATATTTAAATTTACATCTCTAGCTTTTCTACTTTTGTTTCATGTTTTGTACAGTTGTTATTGTTTATGTACTTATCTAGGTGATTTTGGTTGGTTTTGCTAGGTTTTGGTTTCAGTTGATTCTTTCTCTGTTCCTCCTCTTTTGAAACCTTCATCTTATGTACTTTTGTTGCCTTTGTCTTCACAGTGTGCAGTTATTATGAGGTTTTGATGCATCAGAATAGTGAAAGATGATGACAATGTACATGAGAAAGTTCAAGGTGAGCTTTGCCATAATCTTTTCTTGAAAAGCAGCTTTGCCATAATCACTATGCCTACTTTGGGTTCATCTATCATTTTCCATAATGTATAAACCTAAACATTGGCTTGGTTTTGGGCAGCTAATTTTTTTTGGTGTAAAAAAATGATGATACACAATAAGATGAATGAGAGTTAATTTGGGCACTATATATATGTCAAGATGCAATCAATTTTTTTCTATTAGGTGAAGGCAAAAACCAGGGGTAGCTACCTATGAATATCTTGATGTTTGCTGCTACACTCAATTTTTTCTTAGGTTGATATACCCTGTTGCTAAAAATGACGATCACTTATTGATGCCGAAAAACTCTCCCATGTAGGCATGCCGTCGTGAGAGGAAATCTTGTTTAGTGTACCATATTAGTGTCACTCTCGTAGTCACATAGGCAGCATCTCATTCGTTTGACGTTTGTTTGTGCATACGAAAATAAGGCCTTTTGTTACAGTGGCTAGAAGTCGAAGGCTCAAATTTGTTAGATCCTTTTATGTGGATTCAAGAGTGGGCACATACATATCCAAAAAGAGGGTTGTATTATAAGTTTATAACACTTCGGGTTTTTGTCACGTCCTACATTTTCAACATAATAATAATAGGATTTCCGATAAAAGTCCATCACAATAATATCTCATAATGCCCCAAAATACTTCCCATAATCCATCCGAGTTAACAAACAAGTCTGAAAGTTTACGATAATGGCACTTTGGCCCCAAATACCAGAATTTAATCAAAAGAAGGTAAGATTAAAGGTTACATGATCTCCAAAGTCAAAAGAGTGGAAATGAGTTACAATTACATCTTTTCAAAAGGTATGTACAAAAGATGCTAAAATAACTCTTCAATGTCAGCTTTCAAAAGATTTGATACCACACAAACACTCCGTGCACTTCAAAGTCAATACCCTTGCGGTGTACCTGAAAATAATAATAGGTTGAGCTATACTAGCCCAGTAGAGAAATCTTTGCTCAAACTATATGCATATGAGATGGACTATGCACCGAGATGAACATTGATACGAGAAAGCTTCCCACGTGAACAAGAGCAAGACGATAATACTTGACACTCAACACCAACCACATACATGCTACTTAGTAATCTCTAAGATCTCCGTTTTTATCATTTCAAGCATTCTCGGTTTCCATTCCGGGCATTTAGGATCCCGTGCATCCGAATTCATTCCGGCATCGCACCACTCGGTGGATCCGTGGCTTTCTTGTGCACTTCCGGGCATTTGGGACCCCGTGCGTCCCATTTCCGGCATCACACATTTTAGTGGATCCGTGGCTTTCTTCATTTCGTTCTGTTCAATGCAGTTTTTTTTCTGAGTCATAGGTACCGGTACCTCAAAAGCTAGGTATCGGTACCAAACCAATCCAGTGGGCAAACAAAATTCAGGGTATCGGTACCTCAAAAACTAGGTATCGGTACCTCAAAAACAAAGGTACCGATACCTCAAAAACAAGGTATTGGTACCTCTGCCTGACAGTGGCGATTTGCAGAAAACTCTGAAATTGGGCAAAATGCCGATTCCAACCAAATGAAGCACGATTTTGGTACAATAACCAACCCATAAACATGTAGAGAGAGTAAGAATTCCCTACCTCAATTACCAAAGCCGAAACCCAAAGAATCGAGCAAGCCCTAGAACTCCAAAGTTCAAACCGCGCGAGCAAGAAAACTCCTCCCCGAGCTAGACCGAGCGTGATACGAGCTCAATAACGCAAATGGATGAAGGATTGAAGGTTGCTTGCCATGGGTTTTGAGTGGTTGAGTGGGATTTTGGGTGTGGAGGGAGAGAGAGAGAGTGTGCCGAGAGGGAGAGAAAGAGATCGGGAGATGGAGAGAGAGAGTGAGGAGTGAAAATACTCCTCTATATTCACACCCACACCTACATATATTCACTTAAACACACTTTGCACATATGCCCTCCTACAAACAATTCCATCACATTCACCCCAATTCAATTAAACTCGATAAATCCCATACTTTCCTTATTTATAATTTCGAATAATCCTTTTTACTAATTTCTGAAAATACGGGTCCTTACAGTTTTTTTGGCTAAATAATCTATTTAGATTATTTTTTTGTCTTTATTCTAAAAAAAATCCTTATTTGTTTTTTAGTCTTTATTCAAAAAAAATTTGGGTTTCGATGTTAATTTTCTACTTTTTAAATTTCTCTCGTCATGACGAAGTAATAATCCTAAAAAAATTGAAAAAAAACAAAAAAATGGGAAAAAAAAATTTAAATAAAGATAAAAAAATAATCCAAATGAATTATTTAACCAAAATGACCCCTTTGTTTAGGAAGCAAGAGGAAATGTGTCATAATTTTCTAAGAAAATCATAAAGTCAGATTGCCATAACCCACTTGATTGCAAAAGTCAATTCACACTTATGTGGATGTATTATGTATATCACTAGTAGATGCCCATGCCTAAAGGCACATCGGAATGTAACATTGTACCACCTTAAGTAAATTATCCATTCTACCTGACTGATGTACGCAATAAATCTAATCTTCACAAGGTGCCGGTTACCATTTTGAAATATTTGTCTCTTTGATAATAAAAAAACAACATTTATATAGAGATACATTGCTTAAAAAGTGAGGTAGATGAATAGATTTATTATGTGAAATGATCCGATGGCTATAAATTTAACAGGATGTGATTTGACAGTTGTAGAAGTTGCTCTCGTTTATATGCCTAGACATTTTCAACAGAAATCGCTCTGTTTTATAATATAGATTTTCGATGCTAATCAATAAAAGATTGCCATAATCCACGTGGATTGCAAAAATCTCTCTGTGAAACTTCATGTGTATAAACATTCCATGGAAGCAACTATAATAAGCAGTATAAACCAATTGTTTTGGCACCCAAGAGTTACATACAATGAGTCGGCTCTTCCTTCCCCTAGTGATCATCCTGGTATTTCACCTTGTTTGTGCGACTTCACTCGAGATTGCGATGCATGTCGTTAGCGGTGTGCCAGACAATCCTACCAAATTACGGGTCCATTGCACATCCCGGCGATCTCTCACCAGTGATCTTGGAATGCGCACGCTCAACTATGGTCAGGAATTTAGTTGGAGTTTCTCTTATTATACAGATTTCTACGTCTGTAAGTTTTACTGGGGTTCTAAAACCGATAGTGTTGACGTGTACGGTGAACGTATACAACCCTTTTGCGGGCGCGTCTGCTATTTGGCTGCAAAAGCTGACGGTTTCTATGTTGGCCATGATAAAAAGTCCTGGAATAAAATTCAGGATTGGATATAGACAAATAGTTTTAATGTAAAACAATGGTGCCTCAGCCATCGTATTATGGCTACTTATTTACAGTATAAGTGAAATACCAATAAAGAATATTCCAAAGTATCAACAACAAAAAATACTGTACCAATAAAGATTTAAGAAGTAATCCTTTATTAATAGCTAGCGCTTAAAGCCTTTTAATGCTTTTTATTAATGGATCCAATTTGGTACACACTGCATTTGCACAAATCTAATCACACCCTCTCATATATGTGGGTGTCACCTTTATATGAGAGGAGTTTTTTTTTTTTGTGTGCTAATATTTGCATACATCAGTGGGGGGTTAGCGAGGAAATTACTCAAATTAATTAGTGTGTTAACAATCTAGGAGGTTCAATGTCTCTTGGACCCTTGACCTCCACCTTGCAAGGCAACGGGTACAAGTACAAGATGAGCTAAGAGCCACATCTGAGGGGTGTGGTTGGATATGTGCATCGTGTGGTATATATATAGCATCAGGTATCCTCTGGGTTCCATCGGTTTCTAGCAAATAAAATAAGAAAAATAATTTTCACACTTCCTTTTTGTTAATGACACTCCTTGTTTTGTCTTTTGGGGAAATTTTTGTGTGTTTTTTTCACTAAAAGACAAAAAAAGAGAGAGTGCCCTTAACAAAAAATAGAGTGTGAAAATCATTTTCCATAAAATAATTGTAAGAATCAAATGAAAAACTTTATCTTGTTAGTTTTGGTTTTAAAATGGTAAATTAGAATGACAAATTTTATTTTATTTTTCATATTTTATGGACTTCTCTCCTGAGAAATTTCATAAGAAACTGTCCTCCTGTGTAGTATACATATTCGTGGGTGTATCTTCTATTTTATTGCCCCTAAATAGTGGCAAAATTTCGACGAATGATTCACAGTCCAGAATTTTCTACCAAACGCAACAGAATTTTATGTTTACTAATTTCACTATCTCATATAGAAAATTGGCACCTGTGTGGAAAATGGAACAACGAAAGAAAATAGGGGACTCTCTCTCTCTCAAAATCTCCAAACCATAGCCGCCAACAGCCATTCCCTTCCGATCCCCCCCCCCCCCGATCCCTCTCTCTATTCTCTTTTCCCTACCGTCAAACCGTCTTCTCTCTCAATCCCGCGATTGAAGTTCGGGCATCCATTAGGAACTTTTTAGCCAGATCGTTTTTCGGTGACGTTCCGGAGCTTCGGTTTCAATGGTTGCGGGTAAGATGTTGTCCACCACCATTCTCAGCCTCCACCTTCTCAGAATTGTGACTTGACACCGTCTACCGCGTTTGCTGAGCGACCACCTCCCAAGGATGTGTTCCTATTTTGTGAAGCAGAGGTGGTGGTTACGAGTCTATCAAGGTGGTTGCGAAAGAGGGGCGGCTGATGTCGCGGCGGCGCTTCTTTTATTTTGTTATTTGTTTTAATGTCCTCCTTCGAGGGGTTTGTCCTCCTTCGAGTGGTTTTGTCCTCCTTCGGGGTTTCTTCTCATTCTGTAGGGCGGTGCATCTATGCCCTTATACACTCTTTCTGTTGGAGTGTCCGACCTAAGGGCTCCCAACCTTCTTCCATGGAAATCTTTTGATGAATACTACAGTACCTCTCAACTTTTGAAAAAAAAAAAAAAAAAAGATGAAATGCATTGGATTGTTTACCTATTTTGCAATTCCAAAACCAATTTTGTATAATTAAATAAATACTCCCTCCGTCCCATAATGTTTGTTCGGTCTGCAAAACGGAGACGTAAAAATAATTCTATTTTTGCAAAAAAAGTTGGAAAAAAATTCAACAATTTACTAAATCTCGATGAATTCTTTTAACTTAAGAAAAAAATTTGAATTTTTTCTTGAAAGAAATGCATTATTTTGTAGTCCTCGTTTCGCGAACCGGACAAACATTATGGGACAGATGGAGTATATTCCAACTCTCCCATCAAGAAATATATATATATATATATACACACACACAGGCCAATGCTAAAGCCATCGAATCTGAATGAAAAATTGAAAGATTGGATCGAGCATCTACACATATTGAATTGAGCCAATTTTTCACAAGTCCACTCGATTTCTTTTTAAAAAATTATTAAACGGTTCGAACCATCTGTACGAGACCCAAATAAGCTCCGCATACCCGTCAGTACATGGCCAGTGTATACCGGTCGGTAGTCATGGGCAGGTTCATATATACTCCATATATGCAATAATTCACTTGGCTCCGTTCAGTTGTCGGGAATGTTGTACCGGAAAGTTATTCTCAAGAAAAATTAAGTAAAGTGAAGTAAAGGAAAAAGAAATCTATTTTCTTGTGAGTGTTCATTTGACAATTTTTTTTGGCAGGAAAACAAAAGTTTAATGGTTCATTTGCCGGGAAAAGACACTTATGAGAAATTTTTTATTTTTATTCCCATGGTTAATTTTAAATAAAAGTAACTTTAAGAGATAAATAATAAGCTATCATATTTCAAAAATTAACACATACGAAAATTGTATTTTATCTAATGCAAAGCCTTAACATGAAATGAAAAAATCGACTTGCAATTCCCTATTCAATTTGCTATATTTTGAATGGTCATGCAAACCCCCCATTTAAATTGACATTTTCTGATAATCAACTATACAAATAAAGTTTAAAAAATAAGTAGATGATAACTAAATAAATAAATATTAAACAACCGTGCTTGATTAGTTGCCGATGCAAAAACTCACTGAAAATTAGTTAGTACAAAACAAAATTGAAGACTAATGACAAGATAAATAAATACTTCCAAAAAAAATAAACTACCAATCTTTTTCCACAACAATTATCTCAGAAAGCACCATAATAGTCGAAATTGTTGTTGCTTACGTAAATCTCAAAGTGTCTTTCTAAGAACCTAATTTGTATTTTTTGGTATTGGAGTCATTCACTTTTTTTCTTACCCGCCAATTATTTTGGCCCTACAATGGATAAAACTTTTTCCGTGACGCAAAATCCTATGCTTTTGGTCGGATCACTTTTGCAAGAAAGTAAATCTTGCAGGAAAACTTAAAAACATGTTTCCCACTACTTTTCTGCCAACTGAACACTACAAAAATTATGGGAAAGTTGACTTTCCCATCCTTTCTTGTACTTCCCTAGCAACTGAACGGGCCTAAAGTGTGACTACCATAGATCTATCATTTGTACCTGTGTTTTTGGTAGGACAACCTCAAGCCTAAGAAAAACAATTAATCCGTACTACCAAAATATTGGGTCAACAGGTTGTCGGTACGAAACAAATCATTTTTTTATTTCCTCGTGGGATATGAAAACCCACCTATTTTTTATAATTAATTTTCATTTTGATGGGATCTGTCAATAATAAATTTGTAGATATAGACTAAGAAAATAATTAAAAATCATAAACCAACAGCTTGTCGGTCGGAGACAAATTACCTTTTTTCTTGTGAGGGTTAAAATCCAGAAAACTGTATAGTCCATGACAACTTTACATGAAAGTGTCTGTGAAACGGAAATAAACGGTCTAAATTCACATTGAGCACGTAAATATATTAGATTGAGCTAATTTTTTACAAGCCCGCTCTATTAGGTGGTCTGTTAGGCGAAGGAGAGTGTCGTTCAAGAAAAAAGGAGCGACAAAATCACTTCCCAAAAAAGAGTTTCCAAGAGTTGATGTTTACTCATTTGTAATATTCAGCATAGGTTGCGTGGGTTTATGTTCGTCTACGGCTTTGTCGCCTTTTTGTCGTCTTATGATCATGCCGAATATCGGATTGATGACGTTTATGTTTATTTTTATTTAATGCATGAAATTCCGTTTGACCAAAAAGAGAAAAGAGGCTGCGTGGGTTTTTGATCTGTGCATCAGGTGACACTGGAAGAGACTGGTGCAACAATTTTAGTTTTTGGTTAAAGCACTGGCAACAAATTATACTTTACGTCAAACTAATTTAGTGTATTTTATATTATTTATATAAAAAAAAAGCTTCTAGTAATTTGGATATAAAAAAAAAGACATCGATTGGGCGGATACCACACACGTGGTACCTTGTCGGCGATCTCAGCTATCCAAACGTGTTTTGAACGGTCTGAATTTTAGATAGAGAAAAAAAGAGGAGAGAGTGGTCGGGCGAGGGGAGAAAGAGAGAGAATAAATCTAGACCTTCCAAAACACATTCAGACGACGGGAATGGCCAACGGATACCGCCACGTGGTACCCGCCCGCCCTCCAAATATTTGTCGTGTGGGAGGGAAATCATGTTGCTATGCTTAAAATCTAGAACTGCTAGTGACCACAAGTAAAAGCCTGACGAAAAGGCCACGAAATTCTAGAGACCACAAGTAAAACCTGTGGATCCCACTGTCAATTTAAGTATCCAAAAAAACAGATAGTCAACCCATTCGATCCACTCTCGAGAAAAATAATCCTCCATTCCTATGTGGCATATATTTTGAAAGAGTGTAAATTCTATCCGCCATAGGTGGAAACCCCATATCACCGCATGTGGATCCTACAAGACTTTTCTTGTTACAATCTGAGCCGATCATCTTGTAGTGCATAAAGAGTAGTATATCCATGTAAAAAATTAGCTTGATTGGATATCGATAGGTATATCAAAACTTGAATTTTGGTTTACAGAATGGAGGGTCATAGATTTTGAAATTAAATTGTTTATGGCAGTCCATTTCCTAAACCGAAATTCAATTTTTAATATACCTATTGATGTCCGACCAAGCTCATTTTTTTGCGTGCATACACTATTATGTGGGCTCTACAAGATGAACGGTTCAGATTATAACAAAAAATGCTTGGTAGGACCCATAACGGGCTGTGGTGGAAAACCAAAGATTTCCACCTGTGGTGGAAAGAATTTTAACTCATTTTGAAATGCCTTAACTTGTGCATTTCCCTTTGGAAAACCTCACAAATTATTCGTTCCTTTGGATGCTTTCAATTCGGAATAAATTAATTATCCCGCAAATTAAGGGCCGGTATAATTTTGCCGATTAAAAAAAAAGGGCCGATATAATTTTCAATATTTCAAAAGAGGAATATAATATAATCATCGTTAAACATGTTGGTCAACCCAATCGTGTTACTTGGCGTCGTCACAACTCTTCTCGCGTAAAAATGGTCATATGCCTTATTGCATAATAACATAGATTTGAAATAGCATAACATGGGAGTGGGAGTAGTTTCCCTTTGCTAAACTTCAGCAATGATTAATTTGTTCGTGTAGGATGCCTTCAAGTTTGAAAAAAAAATTAAAAAAAATCATCCCACAAATCAATGGCCATTGGATCACAAAGAAACTTTTCAACCCAATGGGTTGGCCCCGTGATCAAGACTTGAGTCTTAGGAGTTTTCTCTCTTTTAAAATTTCAGGTTCGAAATCCCTCAAGTGATATCAGCTCATTTGGGATCAATCCATACGAAATTTTACTCTTATGTCAATTGGGCTCCTCGCTAGATGGCTCCTCCAAAATTAATCGAGATGTGCGTAAGCTGACCCGAAAATACAAGGCTGCAAATGAACCGTTGCTCGACTCGTTAAGGCTCGGCTCGGCTAGGCTCATTTTATAGGTCTGACTCGTTTAAAGAGGCTCCTTAAGTAAATTAGCCAGGCTCGACTTGATAAGGGCCCAACTCATTTACAATTGAGCTGAACTCTAGCTCGAATTTTAAGTTCATTGAGTAAACGAGCCGAGGTTGAACACTAAAAAGGTTAACTCGGCTAGGCTTGACTCGTTTACACCCCTACGAACACCCGAGTTATAGAAAAAGAAATAAACTTTTCAAGTTATCACTAGTGGATTGTGTGATTGGTCTCTCAAAGATCAGTTGAGGTGCGAACAAATCATTTCGAACGCTCAAAATTATACTCCTAAAAGGGATACATTTCAATATTTTCAAAAATAGGAAAATAGTTACTCCGTTAACCAAAGTCTACAATTACACCTAAACGCACACCCAATTACACACTACACATAAATGCATGGGCTCTACACACATTAGATATGTGGTGCACACACTTATGTAAGTGGGTGTGTAAATGAGTGTGTGATTTAGGTGTGGTTATAGCATTTTTGTTAGTTAATTATGTTTAGGTTGAGTTCCGCTTAACTTTCAGGATTTTTTAGAAGTTTTGTCCTTATCAAGAAAAAAATGCATTTTGCACTAAATTTTTGTGAAATATTGATTCGTCTTGACGAAAGAAATCGAAAAAGTAATTTTTTTACTTTTAAACAAATATTTTTGAAAATATCCACTTTTAAACTTTAAAAGTAAAAAGTAAATAAAAAATTGGCTTTTATGGCTTAGCAGCCTTACCAGTTTGGACAATGAAACCGCAGCTGCGATTCCGTTTCATTGGGGTTTGGTCAAACTGTATTCTTCTGGTTTTGGGTACCCTTGAGCTACCTTCAACCTTCCTCCTCACGTCGAAGCATTTGCTCTCTTATGTCCTCAGATAAACCTACACTTTTTGCATATTCTTTAATCTCCCGACAGATTGGTATAAGGGCTACTTCCACATCATATTGCAAGCTTTCGAGTATCTCATTCGTTGGAAGTTTTTAAGTCAACTAGATAACCTTCCAAAAGACGCAAACTTCACAAACTCTGGTGTTAAATTTCAAGTTCTTGGAATAGATTTTCGAACAGCCATTGGAGAAATCCTCACGGGTTTTGTTTGAGGCTTTCAAGTCAGGCAAAACCCAGAACCATTTCAAAGATTGCAAGGTTTTTGGAGCTTTTCTTAGGATCCCCATTTCAAAGAATGTAAATCTCTAAAATGGGTTTTTGTGGTCCTTGAGTATTTCCAGATCTTTTAGAGGTACTTACTGTCAATTAAGTGAGGTACCCATTTCAAGAAACACTGATTTGTGAACTGGGTCCTAGTTGACTTCTGGAAATTTTGAGTCAGAAAGGTGTTAGTGATGGTGGAGGAAGAGGAACTTCCGATCTGCGGTGAGATTGTGCCGGAAAATGAAGCCAAGAAGGAGATCTGTGGCTGTGTTTATGTTCCAATCCGTTGGTTTAGAATGCTTGCCAGGGAAATGCATTGGAGTTTTGTTTTTGGAGTGGTGGTTACTTATGGAATAAGCCAGGGACTGGGTGGAGCTCTTAACAAGGTAGGGACACAGTATTACATGAAGGATGTGCAGAAGGTACAGCCTTCTGAAGCACAGGTTTATAGTGGAATAACTACCATCCCTTGGATTGTCAAGCCTATCTGGGGCATCCTCACGGATGTTATTCCCATTTTGGGGTATCATCGACGTCCTTATTTCATTTTGGCAGGTATATGAAATAGCATTTCGTTCTCTGGTTGTTCTTTAGCTTGTAGTTTTCCTTTCTAAAGAGTTGAATTTATGAGGTGTATTGCATCTTTTCCTGTTTAGAATGGGTTGTATTGCATCTTTCTTCTATGTTTAGATTATAGGTATTTGTGGAAATAATTTCTTGATTTAGATAACCTCGTCTTTGGTACTATACCCAAACCTTGGAATTGGAGCTGTGGATTGTTTTAGGTCAATCTTCTAAATAAGATGTTCCTTGATTGTGAATCCAAGACATGGATTCTAAGCTGCCAAGCACTACGAGTGTGGATTGTTTTCTTATTTTTCGGTTTAGAATAGTTAGCCTTTTCCTATTTTTCAATTTCAGTGTAGTTGCTGGAGATAGAGCTAGTATATTTTCAAATGTTCAGTTCTAGAGGTCCTTAACGAGACAGCAATATGCCATCCTTGATATATTTTTAAGCTGTGTGAACCAAATGATGTACGAGAGGATTGCACCATGGTTATGGGGTTTACAGTAAGTAGGGAGAAGGTACTAAACAAAGAAATGCTATCTTGTGGTTCAATTGGTGATGTGGCCCTTGATCAGGTGGAATACTAAATCTGGATTTATGTACCTGGCCATCCCAATTCCCAAGTAATTCTGACTAGGTCTTTTTGAGTTGAATTGATAAACTGAGCTACTTTAGTTTCCAAGGAAACATCCAAAGGAGGAAAATGACCTGTATATGATAAGGTAATCTAGGCATTCCTGTTTTGGGATTTGTTACGTTAAAAGTTAGAACCTGGTAAGAACATTAACATTTATATTTTAACTTGCAAAAAATATGTTGGTCTTAGTTCTAGACATTTGCACTTGAAGGCTTCACCAATTTTATTATCCCTATCGATAGTAAGGTCTAGTGCATATGAGGAATTGAAGAACAAAGAAATAAATAGAAACTGCATAAGTAACTCTAGAATACATAGTGCTGTTCTTTTTCTTCAGGAACATCTTAAAATGATATTCGTAACCTCTGCAGTAGAGAGTGTCTTGGCAATTATTATCTCAATCCTGTTGGATATATCTGTGTCGATGTTACTCTTATCGCGGTAAAATACGAGGCATTTTTTTCCTTTTTATCCAATGTTTGTCCTAGGTAATTGGGTGTTCTTAAATTCACTAGATGGAAGAGGCTATAAAGAAAACAGATCATTCTGGCTTGCATAGTTAATCAAGGGTGTCATTAGTTTCCTTATTGGTTAAAGGGTGCATACAATGATACAAGTATACAACTAAAACATATCTTTGTATTTATGCTGGAATCATCAACATTGTTAACCGCCCTAATCTTTTGGATGATCTGTAACTGAAGCAAGCAAAAATTGAATGATCATATTTCACACGGTTTTAATTCTCGTGAAAAGTGATGACCAGTTTCTTTAGAATTCCTCGGGTAAGCTGAATTAGGTTTTTTTTTCGCTTTGTTTTTTGGGAAGCATGACAAGGAAATGTAGAAGCTCTTTGTCTTAATTTAAGCAAGAAGATACATATGTATTTTCTCGTATTCTAGTATCCAACTGCATTGTAGCTGAACACACTAGCAGTTATTGGCGTACAAGTTTTGTAAGTTGAGCATGGTATACCCCGATTCATCAGCTCTGATTGCAAAACCAGATTCAGAATGCCATTTTAGAAGCTCTTTTTGAGCCGATATTAATCCACGGGAAATAAGAAAATGAAGAACAGGCTGCCACTCAAAAAGGCAATCGAAAATAAAGAAGAGGCTAGGAATTACACCCATTGTCTCTTAAGCACCACATCTGCAGTTACCCTGCCATGAGAGGTTCAAAGTAAAATGAAACAAAAGAGCTTTTGTCTGTTGAATTAATGCTAGTAAAGATTTTCAAGTAAAGTTACCAACTGTATTAGGACTGGGAATACATATTTGGAAAAACTAAGGTTTTAATTTGTTCTCTCTCTCTCTTTTTTTTTTTTTTTTTCTTGTCAAAGGGTTTGATTTGTGCTTAAATATTTTAAAACCACAACTTAAGTCAAAGATGCATACTGGTAAGCAACCACATTCTTTGTCCAGCGAAAATAGAATTTTTGAAATACCTGTTGTCCAAAAATTAAAGATAAATGCAAATTGAAACATAATATCAGCTAAAAGATAGTTAGATGAACGTGACAAATGGCTAATTCTTTTCAGTTTTCAAGATACGTCCTTCTGTTGGAAATTAACAGAAGTTTAAAAGATACTCGGAAGATAATCTACAGTATTTACTTGATTGTTGAAATTCTGCATAAAAGTCAAAGGATTTTATTAAGAGACTTAACTTAATAATGTATTTCTCCTACATCCACCCCATATATGGGGAATAGCAAACATCATTTCGTGCTGGGTCACAAAGGTAACTTCGTTCAGAATGGGAATTTTTCGCAACATACAGTTCATGACTTTCTTCAGTTGATGTTACTTACTCAAGTGTCATTCCTTCAGTTGTGAATTTGTAACTCAAGAATGAGAATTTGTCGCTACATAACATGAATAAAAATTATTGCTTGTGCATGCCGTTTTTCTCTCTCACCCTTCCAATCATGTAACCTTTATGTGGATTATTAATAATAGATGTTCTTTTCGCTGTTCAAAAAAAAAGTTATTGCTTGTGCACATTTATCCCTGTTCCCCTTTTTTCCATTTGTGGGCTGGGGGACATGGCCGCTACCACTCCCTTATGTTCCACCACTGCTTTATGTGTTTGGCACGGCACATTTTGGTTAGATGGGATTAACAAGTTATGAGATGACATGACTTATTGAGTAGATACTGGCAACATTCTCCTTTTGTCCTTTTGTTAAGGACTGAACAAAAAATTGTTGCTCTGGAGAAAAAAATTCTACTTACAGATGCCAGGGCCTCAGGTTCCTTTATTCCAGGGAAATTTTAGTTATCAAAATAATGTTCAGTTTGTTGCTACTTAGTAATTGGATGTCCTGCAATGGCATGTTTCCATAGAACGTTATGCACGTATTTTTGCGCCAAGTGGTACCTGATGGTCGGTCGGTCGGTCGGTCGATCGATCGATCGAGAGAGAGATGCATCATGGCTCTTTTTTGCCCTTTCATTAGCAAGAATCCCCATTCTTTTAGTAATTGGTTGTCTAATCAGATAGTTGCTTCATGTTCAATGTAGGTGCCATTGGTGTTATATCCATGCTGTTTCTATCATTGGACGAAGATCTGCATATCTTTTTCGCTCTGTTGGCATTAACAGCAGGAAGTGCTAGTGTTGCAATAGCTGATGTGACCATTGATGCATGTGTGGCACAAAAGAGTGGTACTCGTCCCTTAATTGCGCCCGACATGCAAAGCTTATGTGCCCTGAGTTCCTCCATTGGGGCTCTTGTGGGGTACTCTTTTAGCGGTATCTTAGTTCATTTAATTGGTCCAGTGGTTAGTTTCTGCTCCTTCATTTGGATCAAATTTGCTTCAATTTTGTTCACTTTCATGTATGATAATTTACCACGTCGAGCTATTATTTTTCTGCTTAAAGGGGGTGTTAGGCTTGCTGGCAATTCCATCTGGACTTGTATTAATTGTTGGCGTTGTGCTTAATGAATCACACGTACCTGACTTTTCTTATAGACAGGTATTCCTGGTTTCCTCTTGATATTATTTTCGTGGCTACATGAACATTCAAGATTCTGATGTTTTAATCTGGAGGCAGGTGACTGAGAAGTTTATCAGTGCATGTAAGTCTATGTGGACAACCTTAGCATGCCCTGAAGTGTGGAGACCATGTTTATATATGTACTTATCCCTTGCGTTGAGTATCAATATCTATCAAGGGATGTTCTATTGGCTTACTGATGCAACGGACGGTCCATCTTTTTCTAAGGTATTTGTCTTCCCTCCATATACAAGTCATTTACCAACTCAGAACATTTAGGCAGATGATATTTAAACATAATGTCGCAGCATAATAGTGGACTCCTTGCTTTGTGTCTAGCTTTATGTTTGCATGGTTGTTTTGTTCAGGAGTGAGTCTGCAAAATGTCCAGAAGTAGTTGAGAAAGCGGAGAAATGAAACTTGAATATACTGAATCTTTATTACAGCAATGATTTTTCCTTTTCTTTGAGAGTAAAAAGGTTCTATATAAATAGGTACAATGTGGTCATGGTGCTGCTAATTTACCATGTGCAGTATGTTGTACTACCATTCAGTTTACTGGGCCATACATGCGGTGATAGGTCGTCATATCTTTTCTCACTACCTTTCACATATGTTCTTCATTTTCAAGAAATGAATTCCCTCCGGATTCTGAAGGGCTTTCTAAACACTTGTAGATATGTCGATGGATTTGATAAAAGGGGTTAAAAGGGCATCAGGAAATAAAGGGTGTGATTTCTTATATGATATCAAGAATTTGCAAATAATTCGTTTCGCTATTGCAATGATCTGTTTATATTGAACTGTAAAAGCAGAATAGAATGGTCATTTCCTTGGAATGCTTACGCTGGTGATTGTTGACTAAAACTTGACAATTACTTACCCATTGAAACCCTATTTCCCAATTCAGGTGAATAGCCATTCAATGGAGAGAACAGGGAATGACCATTCCTTTCCTTCACAAAATCACTCCAGAAAACCAAGCACTACCTGAGTTGCACATAGAGATTTACACACCTCCTAGTACCAATGATTTTAAGTCCTTACTCCCTTGCATTATTCTGCAGGCTACTATTGGCTACATATACTCAATAGGTGCTGTTGGCGCCCTTTTAGGGGCCATACTGTATCAATATGGTCTCAAAGACTACCCTTTTAGGAAGCTATGCTTCTGGACCCAGTTGCTATTTGGTGTGTCCGGGATGCTTGATTTGTTTCTCGTCCTACGCTTAAACTTGAAATTCGGCATACCTGATTACCTCTTCGTTGTGATCGACACATGTGTTTCTGATATGATTGCACGGTTAAAATGGATGCCTATTCTTGTGCTCAGCTCTAAGCTTTGTCCACCTGGCATTGAAGGCACTCTCTTTGCTTTGTTGATGTCAATTGATAACGCTGGAGTTCTCTCTGGCTCTTGGGGAGGAGGGCTCCTGCTCCACGTCTTGAATGTTACTCGAACCAAGTTTGATAAACTATGGTTGGTGATTTTGATCCGGAATTTACTCAGAGTCTCTCCACTTTGCCTATTGTTTTTGATTCCCGGAGGTGATCCCAACGCTGCCCTTCTTTCGACTGATATACTGGACACAGAAGAAGGTGAGTCTCCGGAAACTGAAAGTATAGAACTTGCCTTTCTTGCTGATAATGGTGATGGTAAGTCTGCTACCTTACACGGCTAATTCTGGAACCATTTGAGAATTCAAAACACGGATACATTCGAGATAAACCGCGTAATTGCTCACCAGGTTGAACTTTTGATGAAGAACTTGGTCAGAGGTCTTCTGCATCATTGTTTGTTGTATCTTGTAATTCATTCCTTGAAATTTTTTCTAAGTGCAAATGGTTTTTCATTGTTGTTGACCAAGATACAGCTCATAGAAAGGAAAAAAAAGAGAAGGGGAGAGGAAAAAGGAGGATATAAAATGCTTTCTATAACAGCTTTTGCCTTGTTTATGCAATTATGTTTCTCACAAAATGGTGGATATAGTTGTTTTTACATTCTTTGAACTTGTAGTATGATAATAATGAGGATTTGTATATTTGGAAAAATGTTGATGACAATAATGAAGATGTTAAAGTTGAGCAAATTAAGGGAATATTTAGTGCGTTGCCCCAGGTCTCTCCACCATCACACATTGGTATAGGTCCCAATACCAGTTGAATGAACGCATATTGGTATGTGGTGGTGGAGAGGCATGGGCACCATGTGTTGGGATCACAAGAACAATGAATAATCTCTCCGACCAATGAGTGAAAGGTTTCCCCATTCTAAAAAATGTTAAAAAAGAAAAAAAAAAAAAAGAAGAGAAAAAGACCAGGTAATATACTTTTTTATATAGCGCAAAAGATCTCAATTAGAACTTTCAAACGGTAGAGAAAAGTCTAAAAGGTTATTCACAAAACCCATATTTTTTAATTTGATTTGTGAGTACTACAACCGAAAAAGACCTAACAATTTGGAAATAAGATTTTTTTAACACGGTTTGAAACTTGTGGGAGAAAAGAAAACAAAAGAGAAGAGAATTCAAAAAGAAAGTGTGACAATAATGTAGGGAAAAATTTATTGTCTTCAACACTTATTTTGCTATTTTTCCCTCACTTCCTTTCAAATCAAACAATGAAAGAGAAAAGCTTTTTAATTCCAGTTATGTTACAACCACACACACAAACTCACTCACATTAAACATGGGGCCACACACAGTATGTGTGAGCCCCATATTTGATGTGAATGAGTTTGTGTAATTGTGTATGCATGTGTGCGTGATTGTCTGGTATCAGCTTAGCAAAAAAAAAAGTTTGGTTATATTTTTTCGATTTTAATTTTCCCCTCCCTTCTCTTCTTTTCTGCCTGTTCTATATTCCTTCGACAAGAAAACACCCAATGAATTATTTTTTAGCTTGGGCCATTTTTGGGGTCTCCATTTGAGCATATGGTTCAGACTTCAGAGTCTGGGTGCAAACGAACTGAGCAGCTTGAAGCTCGACTCAGCTCGTTAAGGAATCAACACGTTTACAAATGAATAGAGCTCAAATTCGAGTTTTAGGCTCGTGTAGTAACAAGTCGAGTTAATACTCTAAAGCTCGGCTCGTTTATGTCGGCTCAACTTGTTAATAGAGGCGTGTTTAACAAAAGAATTGGACTCGGCCCCTTATGGGCTTGACTTGTTTACAAACAAGCTGAGTTTGAATTTTAGCTTTACTCTAGTTCAGTAAACGAGCAGGGCTCTCATTAAACCCTTAAATGTTGTTGGGCTGGGCTTGAGGAAAACTACTCAATCTCCCAAATTGGATTCCAGTGGGCCTTAACCCGACCCACCCATTACACCCAAATCACTGTTCACAACCCTAATACATACATATACACACATGTATCTGAAAATTCTTTTTCCTTATAGGCTCGACTCATTTATAAACAAGCCGAGTTCAAGCTCGGTCTTTAGCCTCATTTAGTAAACAAGCCGAACTCAAACACATTCGGTGAAGTACTGCAGACCCTCAAATGAGTGTTGGGCTGGGCTTTAGGAAAGCTGCTCAATCTCCTAAATTCAATGGGATTCCAGTGGGCCTTGACCCGACCCATTATACCCAAATCACTGTTCACAACCCTAATACATAAAAATACATATATATATCAGTCCGGATCCCCTAAGGGATCCCGGACGGAAGGCCTGGTGCGGGACTCAATCGTACGCCGTTGGATCTCAGCCAACGGCTGAGATTTTAAAATGGAACTCGCGGGTAAAATGGGGGTTGGGTCGGGTAAAACTATAGGATCCGGGTTCTAACAAAACCCTATCTCACCCGGACTCCTTCCATTTTTACTACGTTTGTACGAGACCACGAAGAGAGAGAGAGAAGAAGAAGAAGAAAATGAACCAGACGCAGACGACGAACAAGAACAAGATCGATCTGGAGAAGAAGATTGAAGCAAACCCACACCAGGTATATCTCTCTCGAATCTCTGGCTCGTATCTATCTCAATCGGACTGCAAATTAGTTTTTCTTTCCCTTTTTTTAACCAAATCGACGAAGAACGAAGAAGAAGCAGATTGAACCAGAGAAGAAGAACGAAGAACAAAGACGAACCAGGTATCTCTCTCTTTCCCTCTTTGAACCTGTATTTTTTTTGTAGGTAGGGTTTGTGATATTGGGTTAGGGTTTGTCACGTTACTGGTATTGGGGATAATTTGGCGATCTTGTTTCCTGAAGTTTTGGTCTGGAATATTCCAATATTGTGTTTTCTAGCTTTTACCTCTTTTTTTTTCCGGACTGTCTTGATTTTGGACTGGTTGTATATGCTTCTTGAAGGATTTTAGGCTTAATTCTTTGTGGTTCGATTTAGGGCTTCGAACGAGATTATTTTCTGCGTTTTTCTGCAAGATTTATTTAGGGCTTCGAAATACTCAGGTCTTCATTTGTGAAACACGAACTGACTAACGATCTCATTTGGCCTAGGGCTTGATTTCAATAATACGAAATCCATTTTTTATATAAAAAAAAAAATAGCTAATTTCTAAATGTCTTGCTATTCAACTTCTCATTTCGACTATTGGTTATCCTTTTTTTGAATGTAGGTGTTGAGATTTCTGTACTTGAATCCCCCTCCCCCTACCCATATCCCATGTCATTGAAGGAAGTAGTTCGGGTAACAATGGAAGTGGTGATCCCGATTTTTGGATCTTTTGTTTTTGCGGAGAACCAGCCCCATTGAGAATCTGGAACACAAAAGAACCCTTCGGATGTGCAAAGTATAAGGTGAGCTGCATGCATTGCCCCAATTTATTCTCTTGTTGTTCGTTGGAGCTAAAACCATACTTTGATGTTATTTTGTTCTTTTTTGACAGTTAAAGTTGCATTGTGGTGTGCTTGAAGCATTGCCCCAATTTTGTTCTTTTTTGGCTCTTTCCCAGTTGTGATGGTTGGAGGTGTGCTTGAAGCTAATAAGAAGTGGGATATAGGTAAAGAAGTTACTGCCTATATCCAGAAGACCTATCCCAAGGCTAGTCCAATTAGACCAAAGGTTGGCATTCTTTCCCAATTTCCCCTTTTCAGTGACTAGTTTTTTTTTTCCCTCTCATGTCAAGTTTTTGCCATGGATTAACCAATCAAGAATTCCCTTTTGATTCTTCAGGTGGAGTCTGCCGTTGGGGTTGCATTGCTTGCTTGGAACTCTTTGATGACCCTGGATTATTTAGGAGCATACAATTGTAAAGTTCGACATACAACACCTAGTACATTGATTTCTTATGTATGGGATGTATTGTGCTTGTACTCTAGTTTATTTTTTTGTATTGTTGAAAGTTAGTGGAATTTTGTAAAGAAGGTACAATCTGGAATTCTGTTATGTTCATTGTAATGGGATGTTCATTTTATTTTGTATTTGTTGTAAAGAAGTTAGTGGAATTTTGTAAAGAAGTCCTTGACCAATCAGAATTTCATAATGGGATTGTAATTTTGTAATGGGATGTGCAAAATGCCCTTGATCAAGCCTCTTTTTTATTTTTCTCCATAAATCTCTCCTCAAATCTTCAAGCCACACACAAGTAAGTCCGCCAATCCACATGACTGCACACTGGTACATAATATGTAACTATTGGAATGAATTGGATATGTTCAGCACGGTTCTCATCCATGGCTCAATTGCAAGAAAGCTATAAGTTCTGGTTTCTCTTTGGAAATTGTCAAATTAGATACAGATTTGGAGACTTATCTGCATTCTCTTACTATTGGTGGTCTTGATCAGGTTGTTGCCCACAAACACACACACTTATAGCAAATGTCCAAGCAAACAGAGGTAGTAGATTAGGACAAAAACATGGAACATTTTTCATATACATGAGCTTACAATACCCATGGCACATACCAAGAAACAGAGGAAGCACATTACAGACGACAGGAACAACGCCAACTACAGACTACCCAACACCATTCACAAAAAAAATTGCAATTGCAGATTACCAAACACCATGGAACAAAAGATTGCACATAAACCATGAAATAGAGGCAGCAGATTACCAAATACCAATCCTTTAAGATTGCACAAAGCATGAGTTCACAAAAGTCATTTCCAGGATCCAATTTACAAAACCATATGCCAGGATCCAACTTACAAAAATCATAATGGATCCATCTATATTCAACAGGCTCACATTGTTCAAAGTCTGCCAGACAATATTTAAAACCTAACATATTACATCTTCCATGTCCAATAAAAAACACAGTTTGTGGATTGCCAACATAATGCATCTTTGGATTGCTAAGTGAACTACTTAGCCTAACCATTTGTCCTCTCCAAAACATCCTCTCAGAATTCTGTGGATAGCTATTGGTAACAGAGCAACTGTTGGTGAACCTGCCATTGACTCCTGAGATCCCACATGAGGCGTTGGAGGTTGCAACCGCATACCCTAATCTTGTACCTAGGCATCGTTGCATTTGTGCTTGTTGAAGATGAAGAATCCATGGCTTTGGAAAAACTTGACCTCCTATAGCAGAAATTATAACAAAGAAAACACATGGTGAGCAAGAGAAGAGGTTGATGACAGCACAAATTAAAACAAACTTAATGGTACAAATGTAAGGATCAATGAGTGAATTTTAACTTCTATCAACGGGCTATGACTTATTCTTGACAGAGATCTATGATGAGTCAGCTTCCCGAGTTCTGGAACCAGTTCTCCTTCCAAAGAAAGCACATTGAGATCCCTGGACATAACATGAATAATCAGAAAAAAGAAAAAACCTCCAAAACACAAAAAATTACAAATACTCCAAGACAAAGACTAATCAAATTAAACCCATTTTAATTATAAAAAAAAACCGAACTTTTGGGGGGTTGAAATGTAGAATCCAGAGCAGAAGTTGCACATAACTCACGTACAGAGAGAGATCTCTAAAGAGAGAGAGATAGATACCTTGTACCAGTTCGATCTTAATCAAGTACAACGGAAAAAAAACCCTAATCGAGAATCGAGTAACAGATAGAGAACGAGCCAGAGAGAGAGGGAGAGGAGAGAGATACCTTTCGTCGGTTCGATCTTCTTCGTCGTCGTCGTTCGATATTCTTCTTCGTACGTTCGTCGTTCTTTCCTCTCTCTCTCTCTCTATCTCTGCGGAACGAATGGGAAAGGGGGCTGCTGTAACCCGTTTGTGACCTAACCCGTAACCCGCGAGATAATTTTACCCGACCCAACCCCCATTTTACCCGCGAGTTCCATTTTAAAATCTCAGCCGTTGGCTGAGATCCAACGGCGTACGATTGAGTCCCGCACCAGGCCTTCCGTCCGGGATCCCTTAGGGGATCCGGACTCTGTATATATATATATATATATATATATATATTTTTTTTTTTGAAAAAATAAGTAGAAAAGAAAAATTACTGTATGTAACTACTATGTATGAATGCAGGGCTGCTTCTGTTACCAAACAACTCGACGCTTTGCTCTTATCCGGGAGTAGGGTTTCCTCTTCGCCAATCGCCCCTTATAGGCGCCAAACTCTATTTCTCAAAAGGAAAAACAGTTGCAGGTCAGGCTTTTTCTCACTTCAGTCACTCTGTTTCTAGCTTTCAATCTCAATTTTCTTGCTTTGCTTTCTGGGTTTATTGCATCATGTCCTGATAATACCATTTTGAGACTTATCCCAAAAAAAAAAAAAAAAATCCTTTTTGAGGATAAGATATGTAGAATTTTTCGGTTGTTAGGCTGAGAGGCTCTATTACTGAAGCTAAATATTGGTACCCAATTCAGTTTCAGGATTTGATATCGGACAATCAATTGGGGTCGGTTACATCAATCCGTTTTATCCATTGACCTCTGTTGAGGAGATTGCGTTCGCCGTAGTACAAAGTATTCATGCTCGTATTTATGTCATAATTTAATAGGTCTTTTATGTGCGTAGTCATCTCACTAATTAATGCACAACCCACCTCCTTTATCCAAGCTTGGAATTGGGGTGTGGCAGTAAGACCCTAAGCATGACATAGGCAGAGTTGTATCGGACACTTATAGTTGAATTATAAAAATTCCCTCGTTACCCATTTGGTTTTGCAGTGTTTGCTTTAAAAGAGCCATTTTTTAGTGGGAAGTGGGAACGGTGAAAAGCTCCTAAAGAATCTCAGTCCAACTAGTGTACTTTACTGATTCCTAATTTCGGAACCACCCCTTTTTTGTTTTTTGGTTTAGAAGTTATTGGTAATTGGTATGCTGTTATTATGATGCTCCAGAGGCTCAAATACAAGTTGTTCTAGACTTGTAGTATCTTATCACAATGGAGATGTCAGTGCTCATAAATAAGACTAATTTTTGCTTGCAAAATGGGTAGCCAAAGTCCGGCAAGCAATGACCATTCACGAATATTCTGGGGGTGACTATCAACAATGGAGCTCTGTTTTATTTATCTTAGTCTAGGGGCATCTGCATAGGTGGAATAGGACTGGCCACGTATTCAACTAGAAAGCATGGACGGAGACTGATACAACCCCATATTAAGAAGACGAACAAAAGGAGATCTAGCTATGTTTCCTTTCCAATCAGCTTTTCATGGTACCAAAAGGACTTCCAACTTTTCATGGAGTTTTTTCTCCCTTTTTTGGGTGGATGGTGGTTCATCAATCACACGATATCTCTCGTTATTCTACCATTGACTATTTGCTTTCGATTACCAGTTGTGGTTCAGTTAAAATTCAGATCAAGTCATTACACATTGCTTGTTCATCAGTTTGACATAAATTCCCTCCATTTAAAGCAACTTCTAATAAACTAGCTACTCTTACTGAACTCCATGGATGATGTGACGAATGTAAGTCTTGTGTTTTTTGCTGTGTCTACCTCCTTTTCTGGTTGCTTTGGTTTCTATTAGTATATTATTGCACAACAAGTACATCCATATGAGGCTGCTATGTGTAAGTGGTATCCTAGAGTGGACATTCATGTCTTTCTGTTTTTATTTAAAATCTTAACAACACTCAAGCAACTGAATTTATTGCAACAACTTCATCTTGCAGCTATACATCTTAAATTGTATTGTTGAGTTTATAGAAACAATGGGTAGCCAAACCCCCGCAAGCAATGACCGCTCGAGAACATATTGGACCCCAACAATGGAATGCTACTTTATTGATCTTATGCTAGAGCATATGCATAGGGGTAATAGGACTGGCCATACATTCAATAAGCAAGCATGGACAGAGATGATTAGCATGTTTAATGCAAAATTTACTTCTCAATATGACAAAGATGTTCTGAAAAGTCGTTATACAAGTTTGTGGAAGCAGTTCAACGATATAAAGAATCTTCTTGGCCAGAACGGCTTTTCTTGGGACGAAGCTAGACAAATGGTGGTAGCTGATGATTATGTTTGGGATGCATACATCAAGGTGAATTATTTTTCCGTAGGTATAAAAAAAATTGTGTGTTTTATGTCAATTAACTGTTGAGTAAATGCAGACTCACCCCGATGCACGGCCGTATAAGACTAAAGCAGTGCTGAACTTCAATGATTTATGCTTGATATATGGGTATACGACTGCTGATGGAAGGTATAGCCGCTCAAGCCATGATATAGATATTGACGACGACAGCCAAGGAAGGAATTTGGGTTCGTTTTCTTTCCAATATTTTTGTTTTATGACCTGATTGCAATGTCAACACATCAACACATTTGATTATTGCATAACTTCAATAAGCATCTGAAACAAATGCCGAACAAACTGAAGTTTCACTTTCTGGCCAAATCAGTCAGCAGACAGTCCTTCCTGTGATGAGCCACGGCTATTGAATTACTCTAGGATGTGCTTGGCTTGGCCCTGTTTGCTTGTCTGGATTAAAGCATTGGATTTGGACTGGGAATTCGAAAGGGCCACATATCCCAAATTTGGTTGGAACTTTTGTGTCTAGGATTAATTAGTCAATGAATATGGTATCCAAGATAAAATGCTCTATATTATACCTTGGGGGATGTTTTATTATTCAACCCCTCGCTATTAATCCGACTTATCCAATGGGATTATTATATATCCCTTCACTAGCAAGTCAGTCTTACAAACATGGCCTTGGATAATTATATAACACAGTAATGGGATTCCTCATTAATTATGTTTCACAGGGGATGGAATTGGCACCCCGGTTCCTTCAAGTAGTGAGCGTTCTAGGACAGATTGGACGGCAGCCATGGACCAATATTTCATTGAGCTGATGCTGAACCAACTAGAAGGAGGCAATAAGCTTGACAATACATTCAGCAAACAGGCATGGACAGATATGGTAACTTTGTTCAATTCAATATTCGGTCAACAACATAGCAAGAGAGTTTTAAGACATCGATACAAGAAACTGTGGAAGTACTACAATGATGTAACATCTCTGCTTAAACAAAATGGGTTCTCCTGGGATGACTCACAACAAATGGTAGTAGGTGGTGATGATCTTTGGGACGCTTATGGCAAGGTATAGTGCTTCTTAATTTAGAGTTTGGTTGCAATTTCCATTGCTGACAAATGGCTTTCGTAACTTGTATATAGGCACACCCACATGCGCTGCCATACAGAAAGAGAGTATTGCCAAATTATAAAGATTTGGCAGTAATATTTGGGAATACAATGAGCAATGGGATTCAGAGTGATTTGCGTCAGGATAAAGGTGTTGAAGATGACATAAAAGCCGGTGCGCTTCTATTTTTCAGTAGCTACCTGTGACATTTTATTAGTTGTTGCAAATGATTGCAATTATGTTGTTCGGTACATGTACCAGTATCTTTTTAGTCATCCTGAATCTGTTGAAGTTGGACAATCATAATCCAAAATCTGGGGATAACAAATATCAAGAAAGTACGTGAGAAACTGTGGTCCAATATAAGCTTTCTTTGACGTTTGAAGTTTGTGCTTTCCTTTTTCTCTTTCTTTTGTTCATTTTGGGTTTAGTTTGCTTTCTCTTTTTCGTTCTGTTCCTGTTTTCTTTTTCTTCCCTTTTTGTGGTAATTATGATTGCAGTCTTCCCGTTTCCTTCATTTGATGTGTTGGGAGTGGTCAATATGGGGAAAGTTATGGGTATTTCTTGGGTGTTGAAGTTTTTGTGCTTTCCTCTCTTTTTCTTGTTTTTCTCAGCTCCTTTGGGAGATTGTATGTGATGTGGTAAAAATACAAAAGCCATTTCAAACCATAAGTTCATTTGTGAATGAATGGATAGTTGTAGTCTCCTAGAAACATGATTCTGGTTTTTGTAGGCGGTGAACGCTCAAGAACATACTGGACACCACCAATGGATCGTTGCTTCATTGACTTGTTGCTAGACCAGGTTCATAAAGGAAATAGAATTGGACAGACATTCATTAGCCAGGCTTGGATTGACATGGTTACATCATTCAATGCCAAATTCAAATCTCATTATGACAAGGATGTCTTGAAGAATCGATACAAACATCTGAGGAAGCAGTACAATGATGTCAAGATTCTTCTTGAGCAGAACGAGTTTGCTTGGGATGAAACACGGGAAATGGTGACGGCTGCAGATCATGTTTGGGATGCCTATACAGAGGTGAACTTCTATTCACTTGTGATATTGTTGCAGTTAAACTGTGGTTCTATTCTCTGAAGTGTTTTGTGCACGCAGGCACATCCTGATGCTCGATCTTATAGAGTAAAAACCATACCAAGCTATAACAAACTGTGTGCTATATATGGACAAGACAGTTGTGATCGAAGATACAGTCGTTGGGCTTGCAATGACCCTGAGAGCGAAGTCCCTCTTCTGATGATTGGTATGCTCATCTATTGTTAGCGATATTATGGCAAGAATGTCTATAATTCACAGGTAACAGTGTAACTAGTGTGTGTCCGCACGTGCGCGGGGCGGCGGGGGCACATTCTCGGTTAGGCATGTGTTTGTGTCTTAACATTGTGTCATGACATCTGAAAACGTTTGTCTTGATATGACAATATTCACAGGCAACTAATCAAATTATGGTGCAAAATGAACTATCTGGAGTGTCATTAGCATGAAAACACATTCGCGCGTAACGAACTTTTCAGCTGGGAATTACAACAGGATTTTTCCCTTGTTAATCTCAGAGTGATTATTTATCTCATCGATTAAAATATAGAATCCTAGATGATTTTATATGGATATGATCCGGTTTTTTGAACTAGGGTTTCACATTAGCTGCACCATTCAGTGCTGTGCAACAGGGAGAGTAACCTGTTGTGCAGTGTTTTTGAATTTGGTAGATAAGTGTATGGACTAGGATCCATATCTTTGAATCATTTGCAGATTGGCTCTTAGCAAATCCAGAGTTGCGTAAGGAAGCCTTTCACCTTTATTCATTTGTCTATTTGTTTTTCATATATTTGTTGTAGCCTGAAGGACAAATAAAGCCTTATATGTTTGTCTTGTCAATTTCTAGCTGAAGAGAAGGATGACCAGTCCCTTGCCAGTGCAAATCCAACATTTAATTGGACACTGCAGATGGACATGTACCTTATTGACCTCCTGTTGGAGCAAATACGGGCGAGGAATGAGATCAGTCACACGTTTGATGAGCAAGATTGGGCATTCATAAATGCATCATTTAGCGAAAAGTTCGGTGTTCAGTTTGACACACACATGCTAGAAAATCAATATATGAACTTGATGAAAGAGTACAATGACATCAGCAATCTTCTGGATCAAAATGGATTTGCATGGGATGAAACTCTGCAAATAATCGTGGCCGATGATGATGTATGGGAAGATTATATCAAGGTGTATTTATTGTCCACTTAAAGCTTGCTTTGGCTATATCTAGTTTGGACGGGCTATTCTTTTTATCCGTGTGCAGTTTAAGTCCCTAATGCTATCATGCATATAGTATCGATGGGTCTTGCACTTATACTGCAGTTGAAAGTAAAGCAACTGAATTACGCGTACTTTTCAGTTCTAACCTATTTGTCTGTGTTTCAGTGATTGGATTGCCATTACTAGAATCTCTATACACTTTCTCTTATCTCTCACATCAAGAATGATGTGTCCTTGTGTGGTCCTTTAATTTGATACTAAAATCACTGAAAACACACACACTTTCCTTTAGTTGTAATCACTTTCGTTTATCTATCGATATCAGCCTGCTCAGGCCTATTGAATTGTTTTTCTTCTTCGAGTGCACTTTTCTTTTGCCAGAGCTCTTACGTATGAGATTTTGCAGGAACACCCTGATGCAGTCACTTACCGAAATAAAATCATAGGATACTTCAATGACTCGTGTATACTTTTCGGAAGTGGGATAGCCAATGGAGGATTAAGTTGTCAGGTTCCGGGGATGGAGTTTGACAATGTAGCCCTGGACATCAAGATGGATGAAATTTCAGGATATGTGCAAATTTGTACAGACATTGACGACTCAGATGAAGGGAAAAAGAGACCAATTGCTGTGCCGTCAGCCTCAGGACGATCTAGCAAAGTGCAGAAAACACGTTATGAAGTACGAGAGCCTTCAAGTGATAAGACTGGTATATTTGCCAGATTGGTGAACAAGAAAGAGGAGAAGAGCTACGTTTCAATAGAAAATGCGATTGATGCGCTTCAAGCAATATCGGACATTGATGACGAGCTACTGTTGGATGCTTGTGATCTTTTGGAGGATGAGAGGAAGGCAAAGACATTTTTGGCCTTGGATGTCAACCTTCGGAAGAAATGGTTACTTAGGAAGCTCGGCCGTTAATAGCCCAGCCCATTTTTCGAGTTTCCGACGGTCTAAGATGTTGATTTGGGTTGTTCCACTAAGCTTTCTTAAAAAATAAGTACTTATTTGCAATTTTCAAGCTTAGAAATGATGTATACGAAAATAATTTTTTCAATTTTTTGCACTGTTAAAAAGATCTCATCGAGATTTTACAAACAAGATCAATATTGCACAAAGAATTATTTCAGTAAATCTATTATTTTTAAGCTTGAAAATTGCAAATAAGAATTTATTTTTTTAGAAGACTTTGGTAGAACACTAGAAGTTTTGACAATTTTGGTTTAGATTAGACTTTTCTTTTGGCAAGTTTTGCTACGTGTAGTCTGATTCTAAAAATTCTCTGAAATTATTTCACTTTTTTTTGTGTGGGTAAATTGAAAATATTTCACTTGGTTTCACTTGTGATGCAAAAGTCTCCGTTTCTAAGCCTGACAGAGATTCACTTTCTTGCTGCTTATATGAAAAGAAAATCCTTTTTGAGTATTCAACAACTCCTCTGACATGATTACACGTGAAACACAATCTTGTTTTCTTTTGTCTCCACAGAACTTTTTTTTAGAAAAATATGCAAATTTCTCCCTTGCTTAATGCTTTTTTCTCCCTTGTTGGTTTTACTTTCTAAACAATACTTTTCAAAAAAACCTCTCTCCGTCCCTAAAAGAGTCTTTTGTGGAAAAAAAAAAAAACGTAATTTTTGAATGAAATTAAATAATAAAATATTTTCATGCAAAATTTCTTAAATTTTACACCAAATTAAAGTTATCAAATAAAGTACTTTCATGCATAATTTTTCTAATATTTCTGACGCCATGAGATCTTTAATTTGGTGTTACAAAAAAATGTAAAAAGTTGTGCATGCGTAGCATGTAAGATAGAAAGAATCTAGGTTTAAGAAGAAATCTAGGTAATGAAGTCCATTTCCTGAACCGAAAGAAACCATACTGGAGCCCAGATTTGGAGTTCCTCAACACCTAATCTGGAGTCTGGACCAAAAAAATTAAGGGGTAAAAAAAGGATGTGATTAGCTTTAGGTGATAGTACCGAATATGAGAAGGAAAAGGAAACTTCAAAGAACATGAACAGAACATTAATGGCATTAAAAAACTAAATCTATTTTTGCAATTACAATATCATCTTCCTTCTTAATAAATCTGCCCATCCAACAATAGTTTTTGCGGATCAAAAAAAAAAAAAACCAATAGTTTTTTTTTTTTTTTTTTCCTGTGGAAGAAATCCAACAATAGTATGCAGAAACAAAGAATGAAACAAAGAATACAACAGACGTCGAGCAATACAATGAGATCACATAAAGCATGATTTAACCCCTTGGAAAAATGAAATTCTTGGGAGATATCTCCGTAAAATAAAAGATCGGCAACTAAAATGCAGGCATTCAGCTTTTCAGCATTATCATAAAACCAACATTTATGAGATATTGCCAAAGCAAAATACAACTGCATACAAAAGATACAGGCTAACCAGGACAATGTTTTGTTTCACAGGCTACCAACTGAAAGGAGGGATGTCATTGCAACGACGGTTTCACAGTACACCACCGACAAACTCCAATGGTTAGATGTCCGAACCTGTTTCCATATTACGATGATTTACAGAGATAAGATACCTTACCATCACCAAAATTCATTTCACCCTTCTCCTTCGATCCCCGTCTTTCTTTCTGCTTACAGCTCTGTCGTGATCATCCCTTTCTCTGCTTCCACTCTTCTCTCGCTCCCAGTCTCTTCCCCTCCGGCTCTCTGGATCATGAGCTCTATTTCGGTCTCTGTCACTGTGCCTTTCTCGATCCCTGTCCAAATCACTTCTCTTCTCCTTCTCTTTGCTGGATGATTTCCGTGGGGGGCTTTCACTTCGGCTCTGGCTCCGGTGCCGCTTTCTCGAAGAGTCGCGGGAACCATCTCTTCTGTCCCTCTCCAAAGATGATCTTTCTGCAAATTTAAGAATTTGGAGACATTCATCTGAGGTCCCCCCCGCATAACAGAAATGCAATTAAATTTGCCCTTACTTATCTCTAGAACCCCTAACAAAAAGCTTTTTCTACAACGGTCCTAAACAAGGACTCAATTGCTGCGCTCCAATTCACCTCGGCCTTAGAGAGAGCGTCAATAACTCAAAAGCACATGAAAAATAATCGGATAGAACTCAAGTACAAGTGTAAATAAAAGAAACAACCAAGTCGTCTGGATTGTGGAGGCAAAAATAACTATAAAACGCATCAGTATTCACTAACTTAGTCCAGTTAACCACGCCAGGAATTTGGTTTCTATATCCCAGCAAACTACAATGAAAATTATGAGTTGTTGAAGATATTAGACTTCAGTTATTTAATTTTGATATCCGTGTTCTCAAAATATTTTGAAGATCATAAAAACAATGACAACTTCGGTTTTTCCAAAATGCAGTATAGTTGTAGGATTATTCAGCAATGTTTCTACATACACTCCTCACTGACAAGGAGGCTGATGCAAGAAAAGAAGCAAGTTGAGTTTTCACTCCTTTAATTTTATTGTCTTTGTTTCTTTTCTACGTTGATTTCAGACCAAAACCCAAGAAAAAACAGAACTTGAACCCTCACTCATTTCTAAAAAACTATACAACTGGAGGAGATATAAAGAAGAAAATGTATATAGAAAAGAAAACAACGAAGCCTAAAGGCTAAAAATTAACACTGCATATGGAGCATATGTTAGAAATGAGTATGGGAACAATGCAACAGTATGAATATCTATCATCTATAATACTATCTTCTAAACTCCCTACTAGAACTTACTGTTGGCTGGAACACCCTCACTAGAATCCAATAACCCGTACTCAGATAGCAACCGTCTTTTATGGATTGCAACTTTCCTATCAATGTCTTCCGGCTTTTTGACTCCCTGCTCTTCTAAGGTTTCACGATATTCCATCAGCGCAACCTCCAGACGCCTCAACTTTTGTCTGTTCAACATGAACACATGTAAACATCATTGGTAGCAGTACAGCAATACAGTAAGGCTAAGAGCTTGACAAGTTGACGGATGAACAAAATAAATTTGATGGCGTTGGCAAATAAAGCAGGCCACCGGTAGAACATTTAAACCATGGTTTCAGAACTAAGCTTATCTATTTAAGCAAACTCCTTTTAACCTTTTTGTTTCACACATATTAGTATCCTTTCCACTGTTAAAATACCAAAAATAAAATAAAATGAAACTACATCTATCAAATGTCCAAAACCCATCATCCCCTATGGCATCAGTTAGCAGGGGCAGAATAAAGTACCTTTGTTCCTCATTCATCCCAATATCAGGATGTGCTGAAATGCTTAGCTCCGTCGCAAGCTCAATCTTGTCAACCCTATTAGGACTATCACCGACATTCTCACTACCAGAAGACGAGTAACTTAACCCAAGATCCCTAGGACTTCTCTGTTGCTCATCCTCATTTTCATCGTCCTCTCTGGCCCATTTAGAAGCAGGCAAAACACGATCAGTATCTTCTTCATTTGCAGAAGCTTTTAGTCCAGGCTGTGGAACAGGTCTGTTTGGGGTCAACAGTATAGACCCGTTTCCTTGTGAACGCATCTCATCCACCCCGTAATGACTCCATCCTGACAATCCCACTGGCTCCATTTCAATAGGTGTTTCTTTTCGGACACTTGAATATCGACCTGAACTGGACTGGCTTTGGGTATATTTCAAGTCATCATCTAGTTCATAGCCCCTCTGCTTTTCTGCCTCCTCCAAATAAAGCAATCGTGCCACCATCATTTCACTGCCACCAACAAGAGATAATCCATTGTGTCTGCATCGTCTTTCCAGCTCAGCGAGAGGAAGACTTAATAGTTCCTTCCTGGCTGCACCTTTGTCCATTGCCAATGCAGCATCTTGGTTAACTGAACCATTAATTGTATCCTCAGAACTAGTCTTATTTTCTATTTCGGGTGCATCCCCACATACAGAATGAAAAGGGATCACACCAGAATTTCCGGATCGCAGAAATGTAGCTCGTAATCCATTCATATATGCGTCGGAAAATAAAAACCAGTCAGTCCATGCATGGAGAACTTTCAGAACACGTTCCTGCACAATGTCAGAAATACTTTCAATGAGACCCTATTAGGAAAACAACAGAGAAGAGCTGTCCACATGGTTAAATAATAGACTTACCTTAAGGGCTTCAGCAGTCATTCTTCCTGTTATACTACGGTACAAGTCATTAAAGCTTTCAATTATATCAGGCAGAGTTGCTTCAAATTTTGTACGGTATGCAGATGCGTTCTTTACAGGAGCACTACTATTGTGAAGAATGTCTGAAACAAGCATGAGCCTCGCAACTTTAGTTGGTATGGGGGTTTCTTTAAGTGTCAAAGACTCTGTTAAAACTTCAACAATCTGCAATGCAAAAATAGCAATATAAGCACTTTCACAAAATTACGAGAATTAAAATATTTAAAAATCAGAAGAAAAATTCACACAATTATTTTTTTAGCCAGCTTCAAAACCCTAAACACTGATGCAGATTAACCTTTCCTCTTTCTTTTATTTCTTTCCCATCTATTGTTCTACATAAAACATTTCACACTAAGTTCATGCAGTTGAATATAGCTCCATCAAGATATCATTCTCTAAGTGTAATTTATGGGATCAAAATGAAAGGGGAAAACAATGAAAATACAGTCAGATGAAATGGATTAGGTGTAACCGTGTAAGAATCAACAAAGTTTACCATATTGTTGATAGTGGGCCAAAACACAACCAGATCATGGGACTATAAACTATACACAAATATGTGGTTCCACCAACAGAGCCCAGAAGAGGGAGGTAGAGTAATATTACCTCTCCGGCTGCATCAGCATTGTCTAAAGCAAAACCCATAGCTTCCTTTATCTGGCTCCTCTCCAATGTCAAAGAACGCAGCATGTCCTCAAATTCATCTCTCTGTGGTTCAGTAAGTGTTCGTTCTTGCTCCACTCGCTGCAAAGTTAACAAGTAAAAGGATTATGTTTAAGAAGAAAATCGCCACCTTCATCCACTATGACACCATCTGTGGGAAAAAAATTTAAATAAAACATCGAAGAGAACAATAAGACCAGAATTAAAGGTACCCTGGTTCTTCCTGCAGCATATGTAGATCCAGACTCTTTCCCCAGCTCTGGGCTTTTTGCTGTTGGTAATGGAGGCGGCATCCATCTGCATACACAGAGGCATAACTATCAGCTTATACATGTGGTTCTGCTAAACAACCTCACATATGAACAGCTCAAAACATCTAGGCTTTGTTTGGTTTGGGTTTTGAGGGAGGGTTGGGGTAATGAGAGAGAGAGAGAAAGAGATGAGAGTAATAATTGGAGAGAAGACTTATAGGGAACAGTGCGCAGAGAGAGGGGTTGAGTATCTCTACCCAAAGCGAACCGAGTCCCGAAGTCTAAACAACAAATTCCATACAGGTAGACATGGCTTACCTCCCACTACCAGTTATCATGATGAAAGGCTCTGTTCGCCACCGCTTAAGAGTATCACCCTGCATTTAACATGCATAAAAGACCGTTTAATTGTTTCTTTGTGTACCACATTGATGAAACAGGACAGAAACTTGACTCTGAACTAATAATAAGGGGCATGACTAATATATCTTATTTGACCTTTGGCGTTGGTATTATGGCCCTTAGCCATAATTCAGTACCAAAAACTAATACTGGTTGAATAAAACTAGGCCAATGCTGAGTGTTCTATCGGTTACACTGTTAATCCCGCACCCAGAGATGGGATGAGGGATATGGTAAGCTGACAGCCAAATAATATAAACATGGTGTGTCTTGGATAAACATATATTGAGAATCACTTTTATAATAAAAGAGGGTATTGGAATAACAAATACTAACAAGAAGAATGACAGTAGTAAGACATAGAAGAATCAACTAGTAATCACTGATAACAGCCAAGTCAATTATATTATGCAAGCAATACAAATCCAACAACAGAAGTTACAGAACCTAAGAATATAGCAAGGCAAGAGACACGTTTAATTAGGCCTCAGCAGTATGTACCTGGGCAAATGAATACAACCTCCAAACATAGTAAGTATGCTCCTTTGAGCCCAGCTCAAACAAAAAATTGAAAAGCGGGTTCCCACGGCCTCTCTCCATTATAGCTTGCTCAAAAGCACAACCTCCGTCTAGAACATAGAGTGCCATTGTATCAATTACGTGGTGAAGATGACCATCTTCAGGTGGAACAACCGTTATATCAGGAACATTCGGTGTAAGAACCTACGCAAACAGGTCAAGCCATCAATAAGAATACAGCCAAAACTCATTTTTAAGCAAATATATAACTCCATGATAAACATCTTATAATCAGTGAAATGAAACATAAATTAAAAGAAGAAAGGAATGCGTGAACTGGGAGAAGGCCGCACTGTCTTGGGGAAAGGTCACTCGGGACCAGTTGGCCTACGGCCCTACACCTATGATCAGAAACAGGGGACTGTTGGTGGAGGATCAGTTAGCATTGGTAGTCTATAATGCACAGATAATCCAAAAATGCCGCCATTTTGGTCCTGTTGGTGGAGGATCACTTAGCATTGGCAGACTTTTTATGAAGCACAGGATACTCCAAAAATGCCACCATATGCGTATCAGATACTTCAATAACACTGATACGCACCTGATATAGCCCAATACGCATTGGATACCCCGAAGGCTCAAATAAGTATCCAGTTTTTTTTTCCGCGTTTTAACATGCGACTGGGAGTCGGTATGGATACAGCATGATACTTCTGGGATTGGCAGGGCCAAAACATAATTTTTAAAAGGCTTCAATTGGGGTCAAACTGTAAATAGTGCATTATTGGGAAGCAAAAGAAACACATATTGTATCTCTGGAAATGAAGAAAATCCCCACTCACTGTTCAACTCACACCACGAAGAAGAAAACAGAACGAAGGGAATGGGGACTCAAAGCAAGAGGTCTTCGTAACAGCAGGTAGCTGAGAGGAACAAAAAGATTAGACGACCCAAAGGTTGGATTGCAGAGGATTGTATTGATGTTGGGAATGTATTTGCTCAATATGACTTATGGCTGTCTTTTTTAGGCATTATCTTGCTTTTGATTTTTGCATTTGCTAAATGCACACTAGCTTTTGGTAATAATTTTTATGCATAATAAAAGTTATTATTTACAAAATGTATTGCTTCTGTACCCGTACCCGTATCCTTTTCCATATCCTATATTCAAGCTTCTCCATTTGATCGCATCCCATGTCGTATGTGTAGCTGCCCTTCATAGTTTTGGTAGTGTATGGGGCAAACGCTGAAGCCACCTAAATGTCAACAACCTATTGTCCAACATATGAAGAGTAGGGCAAATGATCCTAAACAATGCAGGGTCATATTAAGAAGCAAGATCTTGTTGGCCATGCCTGCGTGCTCATTCCATAGAACTACGTAAAATGACCATGAAAGTGAAGTCAATCTGGCCAAATATCCAAGCATCCAACTGGGAAGAAAAGAAGTGAAAAAAAGAAGTCTTAAGACAAAACAGAAAGGATCAACCATAAATGGAGCCTGGAGGTGGGATATTATAGAGCACTTAACACGCTAGATTGACAACAAAGGTCAGGTATCAAGAAGTTCTGCCATCAAGCACG
The DNA here is from genome assembly GCA_018127125.1 of Rhododendron griersonianum. Classification (NCBI taxonomy): domain Eukaryota; kingdom Viridiplantae; phylum Streptophyta; class Magnoliopsida; order Ericales; family Ericaceae; genus Rhododendron; species Rhododendron griersonianum. Next base: position 48,202,382 of record CM030789.1, on the reverse strand, counting down.
GATTTATATCAAATGAACACGGTCAGAACTACGCTAGGGCCTAGGGGCATATGTTAACCAGAGCGATGTACGTTGTCGTCCTTATCCGGTAGAAAGAAAGGAAAAGGAGATGGGGTGGGGTTGGGAAGTGAACCAATTTTTTTTTTGAACCATAAAGTTACAAGGCCTGGTCACTCCTACTTTTACACACACACACACACACAGAGACTGCAGTATTAACTAGAAAGCCTGAGACAATCTCAATTTCCAAATCCCACAAAATATGACCTCATGCTTAGCTTAGGATTTGAAGTCTCAGAAAGTCTACCAAAACCAAATAAAATCTGAAGAAAGAGAGAAAAAAACGAACTAAATTTAAACTTTGAAAACAAAAAGCATAGACTAATGCAACATATTTTTTATACGAACAGGTGACTGAAATTTGCTTATGTTTTTTTTCTATTTCTCTTCAACACCTTTAACAGACCCAACCATCCACGACCTTTCATTTTAGATGTCAAACGTGAAACTTCTTTTAAGTTTTAAGGCAATAATCTGATAATCAAATATGGTGTTTATGAAGATTGTGGTGACAAATCAAGAGAAGAGTAGAATATGTTTTGACACACGGTCAAGTTTACAGTAGGGCACAAAAAAGTAACTTCTATTATACGATTTATGGTGTGGGAGTTCAGCTTAGTGAAACAATCTTTCCTCTTCATTCAGTATTGCTGGAGAATGATAGGCAACAGGGAAAAATAGGCTGGGGGAATCGAATCAAAGTTAATGGAACATTAAGATTTTTGTCGAGGTCCAAGTGGAAGGTGACAAAGTGGAGCCATCTTTGAAGCCTGTACAGGATGCATGTTTTGGTGGAAGATGAAGGTCAGTGGGCTGACGTTAGAGTCTCATAATAAATTCTCTATACACAAAGTACCTCTTTCCCTTCAAAAACAGGTTTAGTACCCCACTCGCTGCTTTGATAGTAACCAATTGAAAGATCTTACAATTGTCAAAGACACCATGCCTAATTCCATTTAACTAAATAACTGAAGTAATAAAATGGTATTGAATAAGCAAGGATGTTGGGAGAAAAGTGGATCACTTTCCCATTAGGTGTACATTGGCAGGTGACGTGTGGGCAATATTGTGTAGATGAGAGGGGAAGTAAAATGGGTAAGAGGTCTGAGTACTCTGACTATTAGCTACGTAATGCTTGATGTGGTGTATATGGAGAAATGGACCTGCTGTCAACTTCATTGTCTTGGGTATGAACTGTGTATCAATTACTTCTGAGTTTATATCTAGGACAGTAGTTGCAGTTCTGTTGTGTTGTGTACACATCCTACATGCATGGATTGTGCCTCCTTTGGTGCCCTAGCCTTTTGTCCATAATATCAGTCCATTATAATAACAACAAAATAGATGAAGACATCAAGAGATAACTACATGACATTGATTATCAAAATCTGAAAGTAAAACCCTACCAGTTCAGAATTCTGGCTTGGGACAGAAGTAACTGGTGGGCCAGATGGACCAGACAAGATAACAGTGCCGCCCTGCCAATCATAAAATCACATTACCAACTATGTCATGAATCAAGGAAATGACTATTTAATTCTCTATTTAAAGCATAGTTAACAGAGGACCATCTCTGATCCAAAAAAAAAAATTGAGGACCATCGTGTTCATCAAATCCTACATTCCTAAATTTGGGGATCCAGAATCAAAAGAAATCCGAAACTCCTAAAATTGAACATGAACTATTGAAAAACATGGTGTTATACAACTCAGTTATATCAAAAAAACATTAAAAAAATTAGACTTTAACACAAATTTGCTAATTGCAGAAGTCACAATTACATCATCACAGAAGATGTGGGTCTAAGTACTACCAAATTAGGATTCATCAAAACCCTACAATATTCCCCTTTTTGAAAGTAGAAACAGGGACTTAGAAACCTCTGTCTAAAAAACATTTCAAGAGAGTCTAATGAGAAGAGCAAGGAAACCATTTAAAGGCATTGGAAAACAAAGTATCGTAGAATAGTAAACCCCACTGATCTGACCCCATATCGCTTATAAACAAAATAGCACCCAATAATCCACAGGTAGAAAGTATTTTACATTAAAGATACTCGTATAAAATGCTTTTTCTTGGGACAATCAAACCAGGGTTAAAAGCCTGTCATACTGGATCCTATTAAATCCTTAACCATATAATGAACGAATTATGTACATGAATTGGTTATTTGCACGTTTAACAGTCTGAGAAGTTGTTTCTACAATTTTCACCCAAAAAAAAGAGGTGAAAAGAGGCTCAGAATCTGTCAGTTGTCATGCAGTCCAAAGGATGGCATGAAACATGGATTGTGAACCAAACCATGAATCCCAAAATTCAGCACTGACTCTACTCCCTAATAATAGCGTAGATTGTTATCATAACAATCACCAAAAAAATAGTGAATCATGAATTGTAAGATTCTGATAATTAAGATCTGAAAGAGGTATTAAGGGAATTATTGATTTAAGGTCATCTCAGAAACTATCACCCCTAAGAATCAAATAGCAGATAAAAATGCTATTGATGCTCAAGAAAAATGTACAAGATATCATCCTTTAATTGCTGAATATGACGGTGGACGGACCTCCTTACTCCTAATGGCCATTTGTCCTGGAGGAGGAGCAGGTAGAGCTTGCGATGGAAGAGCAACCGATTTACCCCACCCCATCTTCAACTCATATTCATAAACGACAACACCTGGAACACAAAATTTGTTGTCAGTCCCCTTTATCCCTCACAAACTCAAAATTACAAAGAACTACGATACATAGGTAAAAAGTGGTTACCCACCCACAACGAGATCATAAAGCAATTCAATTACCAAAAAAGTTAAGACATGCTAATGAGGGGCTAGACTGGTTTCAGGGTTTCGTTGCAACTATGTTCAAATATGACACCTAGACAGAGGGTGCTCCCGAGTAGCTTAAGTCACATTCTCGAACAAAGCAAACAAAGCGACTCAAGTTCCAGTTTCTTTAACGTACCTAGGCCTAGTCTTTTTCCTGATCTTCTTGTAGTGATCTAGTATCTATGTTGAAAAATAGTAGCCAGTAAAGTACTACTAACTACTATGTTGGCTTACTAGAAGAAAGAACACTGCATGAAGGCTAACAATAGGCAATGTATCAAAACCTTAGGGAGACAATGCAAAAGTGAAGGTTGATACTATCACAGTGGAATACAATGTGATAGCAAGAATACAGCATCGCTGGCTATGTCTAATTGCCAAAGAAAGTAGAGATCATACGGAGGTAAGCATATAACAAGATATATTTACGGACAATAATCCAAAAGGCTTAATTGAACTGAATCCCCAGACAATTAGACCTTGCATTTCATCCTTTGCAGCCTGTCCATCAGCTCTGTTCATGAAAGCTACAAAGCCACAATTTCTTTGTCGTCTATGTTCCTCCTCCGTCCGAGGCCACATTATTTTCACACTAGCAATAGGCCCAAATCTACCAAATGTCCGCAACAGGAAATTCTCATCCACCTAAATATTAGAAACAAAATAAATAATTAGCCTTCTATTTCCTAATACCAAGAAGCTGAGAACATAAAAGATCAAAACAAAATCTAACCTGAGGCGACAGATTTCCGACATATAGGTTTGTAGTTTGTGGATCCACATCATCAAATGATCCAGGCTTTCCACTTAGATCAAAAACATCAGGCAGTTCATCGAATCGGCTAGACTGGTAACAATGTAACATTCATAAATACATGCTCCCAAGACCAAAGAAGATGCAAAATATAAGCGTATGATCATATCATTAGCTCGCTGCACGTGATATAAAGAATCCAGGGCCAGAAATGCTCAGATCAGTGTACTAACGTGATGTCCCAAACACTCACATGCCTATGCTGCAAAAGCTACGACTACAACCATGTGAAACTGCTCAAAACATATCCCCTAGGATAACAGTAAGCTACAGAACAGTGTGGAGGAAATATTAACAAATAAACTACACATACAAACTGGTAGAATACTACAAATTTTCAACCATTGAATTGAGAAGTCACTTACAGAAGAACTTTCACTATGACGCCCATCACGCCCGTGTTCATGCTCTTGGTTCCTCCTTTCCCTCATTTCTTGGTCTTTTTTCAACTCCTCCAGAAATTTATCTATGTTCCTTGACTTTCCTTTCTCCTTCGGCTTCTCCTCCTCCCTCTGCAAGTAAAGCAAAAAATAGAGATTGGATGATGACCTAGAGAACAGATGGGGAATGTGATAGTAAGTTTCAAAAGGAACACTGACCTTCTTCTCATAGTCATTGCCCTTGGTTGAAGGAGGTGGTAAGAAAGATGGAACATATCTGCCAAAGAAATATCATGATACAATTTGCACGAACAAAATGAAAACAACCAACCACAGTCAACAGTTTACCATGTTTGGAGCAATAAAAGCAAAAATTTATTTCCCACGGGATTTAAATTTAAATTCCAGTCCCTGAAGGTCCATTCTGCCCATCCTACAAAATAATTTCCCTTACATTGACGTTGGGAACATGCAGGGGCAGACACACGTATGGAACATGAGATAACGTGCCCCCCAGTAAAAACTCAAAAATCTTACTGGCAACCAAACACACTTTCCCCCAAAATCCTACAGCACCCCCACCACTAGTGCTTCTCACCTCTCACGGACCCTCTCACTCCTCTCTCGGATCATCTCAGCTTTCGTATGGCAAAAGGCAATTCTGCACCTGGGATTTCTCATCTCTAGCAAAGTTGTAGAGGTAGGTGAGGTTGGTTCACAATTGCACGAAGCAGGAACTTTAGTGGGGTGTGGGTGCGAGAGGATAAAGCAGTGTAAGGTCAGTCGGGGGCATCTATAGGAGCATATCTATCTGCATCTGTAAGTAAAAAATATAGATAGCCTGACAAAAATCACTATTTTGCTGGCTTCAGTATACATGTTAATTAGTAAATGGCATCAATTGCAAATATCATTTTCATAAATATGAGTAGATATTATGTCTAAACTATGAATTTGGGCAACTTTGAGTTTAATTATTTTCATATTATCTTATCGTTGATTCATATTTTCTCTTTGTAGATCTTCTCTTGCATCTTAGAATTCATACGCTTGAGAGGTTTTATCCTAGTTCAGAGCGTGATCCTTTTGTTGATGGGAGCAAGGTTCCTAAGAGGTTCTAACTTGGGAGCATGTGAGTGAGGATCCTGAGTAGATTTGCCACACCGGTAAGAGGATCCTGCAACTAAGGGCCAGCAGAACGAACCAACTACGAATGTTTTGGCCAAACCTTTCCCTATCTCGTCACCACACACTTTGAAATTTAGCGCTTAAACTACACTGTTTTGAGATTTTTGATGCATGATGGTTGTTTGCGTGCATTAGAGCATTCTAATGTTCATTTACAAATTGTTGACCAACGAAATTCTAGTCTAGATGGGGCTTATGATTCTTTATTTGATTTGATTTACCAATCATATTATGGTTGATTGTGGAAAAAAAAGTCCTCACAGTTGTGACTATAGAGCGCCCCCACACTACTACATTCCTAGGTGCTCGTTTGGATTGAGAGATTTTGAGAGAGAGGAAAAGAAATGGAGGGAGAAGTGATTCTTTCCCACGTTTGGGAGCTTAATTAGGCGCGAGAGGATGAGAAATGGGGAGAATGAGAAACCCCTCAAATGACCCATTTCATTTCTCGCCAAAACTGGCGCGATTCCGTGAGAAACCATGGAGTTGCCAATTTTGTCCTCACCAGAGAATGATTTTTGAAAAGGCTGAGGTTATATTGGTAAATATATATATGACTCTTTTCTTTTCTCGCCATCTCTTTTGTCCATCCAAACAAGATGGTGAGAAACCACACTCCTTTCTTTTCTTTTCTCACTAATAAGGGAAACCACACCCCTTTATTTTCTTTTCTCACCTAGGTAGCCAAAGGGGCTGTAAATTCCCCAAGGGGAACATGGGCAACAAAATGCACATAAGAAACTTGGTTTACAAGAATCAGCAATGAAGGCAAACAAGAACACATGGTAAATTCTTCATTTGCACCGCTTGATACAATATTCCATGACATTAACTTCTTCTCAATTTCAATAGTAAATACTTTGTTTTGATCCGGATGCAACCGAATCAAGGATTGGATTTCAATAGAAAGAAAACTCCAAAAGGGATACGAGAGTCTAGCTCTCACTATTCTGTTCTCAAAATGATCATAAACTACTTAATGAGGACTCTAGACACCTATTTATAATCCACTAACACCAAGGACAGAAAAGAAAATAATTAAATTTCAATTTTACTGCATCAAATCACAAAATGGTAATAAGCAATTGTAATATCTAATTACTAGATAGTTTTTCCACAAGTAAAATCTCATTGCATCATCCTCCACACATCACATAAACCACACAAGGGAGTGGCATCCTAGACAAGCAATAGTGCACCCTCAAGGCCCAAGACAAATGCAATATTTGATCCCAAAGCTAAAATTACAACTTTAGGAGATTGTGAAAGATAGTCCTTGTCTCCCCAATCAAGGGACAAAGGAAGCATGCTATGACTGAAGCAATGGGCCACTAGCTTCACTCATTTTTTAAGAAGACTTTTGCATGTCTCCAAGACTCCATCGCTAAACCTTGGATTTCAGGTGGGCTAGACCCAACTACACAATCAAAGATTGTTTACTCCTACGTGTCAAAATAACAACAGAAAATACTCTTATGAAATAACAAACCAACATAGAGTTGTATTAAATGTCAAACGCAGGTGCGTTTCATTTTTAAGATGGAATAAATAAGGCCTGTGAACAATTGATTTCAAGACTTTTTGATAATATTCTCGAAAACCAAATCCTTAGTTTGAAGGAGCCTCTATCTCTCTAACCAGTTGAGCAAATCATACCCTAGTTAGTCTATAAGTATTGGCACTTGCCAGGTTGTGTCATTTGTAAGCCCTATTGTACAATTTCTAGCTTACTCCTCCGGTAAAGGGGGCATGCCCCCTTCATTTCTTTGTCCTAGAATCTTATGCTCAATTACTTAATGTACAGAAAATAGACTCAACATAAAACTGAATCTACTTTGTTCCGTTATATGAAGACAAACCAGGTCTTCATTGATTTTTTATTTATGACAGCTCCATGTGAAGTAGCATATTCATGTTTATTAATGCTATAGAACATTTCTATCCATATGATTTCAGATACAGTGTGCAAAAAATCCCCAATTCCATGTGTTCAAAGGCAAAACTGGTATGTACCTTACATTGCAATAAAGCTTGCAACACCCGTGATACGTTGCAATTCAGTACATTCAGAAGTTAAAAAGAGATATGTATCTCTAAACATATCTTATCTTAAGCACATATTCGTGTGACCCACACTACCCATTAAGTGACACGCGATACTTTGCTTAGTAGAGCATGCTATGTAACTAAAGACATGAAATTTTGTATGATCAAAGTACCTTTTAATATATGCAATAGAGTTTGTATTTTACAGTGGGTATACTAATTTGTCACTTTATATTTACCGTGATAATCATATCTCACGATATGCTACTGTACTGTACAACAAATCAAAATGGGGAAAAAAAAGAAGAAGATGCAAGACACAAATACCGTGTTGATAACCAAGACAGTTTGCTATAAGTTGATAATTTGGTTTTACAGACAAGTGATTATTTGTTAATATTGGTTATCATTAATTGTCATCTGATAATATCAAAAATAGCATATAAAAATCAAGCAAACATATTTTATACATTTTTGTTCAAATGTCAAGATTCAAGGTAGCCTGTCACAAAGTCAGTTTCTTTCATATGGATTTTAGATGCCTGAAACAGCTGCCAAATCAGTTGCTTCTCCAATATCAAATAACCAAGTTTCTCTTCCAAAAATCCTAGACAGACCACTTAGGCTTCGAGAGTGCAAGACAGTAAATACAAAAGAGTGCATTCTCCAAACCACACATTAGCATTCAATCTTTTTGCATAAAAATTACAAGAATGCAATCATAAACAAGATAATTGCATATTAACCCGAAATGTAGGATGATGTACTCAGAATATTCTACCCAATTTCCTTATACTAACAGGCCTCAACAATAACATCTCCGTCTGAACATATTACCATGATATAAATTTCCTACTCAAAATGCCTTATTGCATAGCACTATAACATGGTTAGTCAAAAGCATTTATTTACCTACTCCCCTTCTTTGAACCAGATACCTCATCTTTGGAATTTCCACCTGCCATCCCGGAATGAATAAAAGGGCCCATTTTTTTGTCCACATAAAAGAAAATTACTTATTAATCCATAGTACATGACAATGAAAGAAATATTGCACCAGTAATCATTACAGAAATTGGATGTAAGAAAGGTTGAAAGAAAGTCCTAAAGCATCACTGACCTTCATAATCGGTTTTCATCTTTTCATTGGGATTAATTGTCCCTCCTCTCACAAATGTCTTGGACCCACTATCCCCTTGAAATGACTCCACAAACTCTTGATACAAACGAGCTGTTTCATCTTGTGCTCTCTTCAGAAACAAAACCACATAACATGATCAATAGCACTGTTTTTTGGTCAACAAATATGTTTTAAAAGGACCTATAAAAATCCATACCTTTTTCTTAGCTTCCTCCTCTTCTTTGTGTTTTTCATAAGGAGTCTTTTTTCGCGTAATTGAGAACGAATTCATCTTTCATCAAAATTCTGAAACGGAAAATCACAGACCCATTTCTTTCAATAACCCTATTCGAAATCCCAAAGAGTACGAGTCCAAACTCAGACCCATACTTTTGAAGGAACAAAGAAAAGCCCAGGCCCAACACACTAAGTCCACACATAACCCACAGGAATAGGGGCCACAACCCTTGCCTGAGAGAAAAAACAAAAAGCAATTGACTCTGAAGCTAGGATTTTTTTTTTTTTTTTGTTGGAAGGCAAACAAGTTTCATTAATCTTTGAATATGTTACAAAGACTAATTGGACAAGGAGAACGGCATCGTATCCCGAACAAAGTATTATGTACCTGTCACAACGAAATTGAGCAACAAAATCCCACCAAAATGTGTTACAAATTCCTCTCTTCAAGCACAACCAAATTTAAAGCATGCCAAACATAATTAGGATCATTATCATGACCAAAATCAATATATATATATATATATATATATATATATATATATATATTTGACAAGTATCTACTATTTCTCTGATTATCGATTATACTAGCAAACACTACAAACGTCACGTTATACCATGACGTAAACATTACATCATTTCACTTTAACTGCTACATTAACAGTTCAAAAAATCCACATGGCAAAATGGATTTCATGTAACATTTCATAATCAGAACTTTGAGCAAAATGGAAAAACAATAATGGTTAAGAGACAATATTCCAGGCTAGGGGTGATACCGGTCCGGTTTCGACCAGTTTTGGAATTTCCAGCTCTCAGATGATTCAAATCAACTACAAAATGGACCATGACATCACAATCACTAAACAGAACCAACAAAACATAAGAAACGTAGACAACTCTCCTCTAAGTTTGTGTATGAACATGTTCCATTAAATATTAGTAAAGTTTGGTCATAAATCTAATGGTGCACAATTGCACATTTTTCCAGACACTGCTTTTTCAAAAATCAAGGAGGTAACTCTCGAGTTAGGGTCGAAGTAGGACATAAGGACATTAGGTGGTTATGCAGGAAAAACTACAAATGGATGAGGCTTGCCATAGACTAACAGATGAGGGGCATCGAATCTAGGGAAGGCGCTTTGCCACTCCAAAGGAAAATTCAAGTGATGATCCTGAGTCATAAGGTATATGCTCATATCTTTGAAGGGAACAAATTGCAACATAAGGAAAGACTAGTCCAATAAGATGTCGATTTCTGAACTGTAGGAGTCTTGCCCATCAAGCTAGCCTCTGCCTTAAATTCACCCCTAAGGCTATGTTTGGATGCCATGCCAATAATATAGAATAGATGGGAATTTAACTAGTGATAATTTGAGCAGTGTTCTAAAAGGCGCTAGCCGGGCGGGTCACCACCGCCTAGCGCCTAAGCGGCCTAGAAGCCGCCTAGCGATTCTGAATTTTTTTTTTTTAAAGTTATTTTTAAGACAATATGCGGAAATTATTCTACAGCTGAAGCATCAAGATATGGACTGATTTTTTTCCGCGAGACAGTTGGTATTACAGACTCACTGTGGTCAAAATCACATACATACACTGTAAGTTTGTAACACTGATACACCTACACACGTGCATAGAGAGGAGACGAGAGAGAGAGACTAAGAGACAGAGAGCGGAGACGAGAGAGAGAGAGAGAGAGACCAGCAAGCAACGACGACCGGCAAGTTCGGCGGCAGCGACAATCGGAGACAGAGAGGCGACGGGCGACGACGATCGCTTTCTCCTTTTCCTCGACGACGATCCCTTTCTCCTTTGGACAACTGGTAACAATTTAGGGCAAAAGAGACTGGATATACATTTTTTTATTAACTTAATAAAAATTACACTGGAGACCCTTTATTATCTTAACACAACACTAAGGCCCTATCCGCCTAACAAGCTGCCTAGGGGTATATCGTGACAGCGACCCGCTGCCTAGGCAACCGCCTTTTTAGAACCAGAAATGATACTGGTACAGATTTATGTCTGTACCAGTGCGTACAAACGCATTTTTGGTCATGTTTTGGGTCACAAAAAAATAATCGGAGCAGCTCATTTTGTTTAACGGAAAGTCTAAGCTTACCGACCCAAAATCCCGATCTGAATCCAGACGCCCCACCGGGCACACTTCGGCCGCCGGATGGCCGATCCGAGCCGTCCAAAAATTCAAAAAAAAAAAACCGAGTGGGCTATTGGGAGAATAAACGGCATCCGACATGTGTAGGTGGCCGGTCCAAACAATCTATTTTTGTGTTTGGATCGGCCAAAAATGGAGTGTTTGGATTGGCCAAAAATGGAGTGCTTGGATCGGCCACCTACACACGTCGGATGCTATTTATTCTTGCCAAGGCCCACTCGGTTTTTTTTTTTAGAATTTTTGGACGGCTCGGATCGGCCATCCGGTGGCCGGAGTGTTCCCGGCAGGGCGGCGGGATTCCGATCGGGATTTCTCCCGTCAGGACTGTAGCCTTGCTGTTTGTTTAAAGTCCTTGCAAAAAATAAACTCAATCCGATACCGGTAAGGACGTTTACAAAACATCCAACTTTGCTTTAGAATTCAGGCCTGAATTCTGTGACAAAGTTGGATATTTTGTAAATTCCCTTACCGATATCGGATTGAGCTTATTTTTTGCAATGATCATAAACAATGCATTCTAAACAAAATGAGCTGTTTCGATCATTTTTTTGAGACCCAAAAAGTCATTTGTACTCGCTGGTATAGATATTAAATCTGTACCAGTAGCACCTCTCATTTAGAACAATTAAATACCAAGTAATCTAAATGTCTGTCCAAGGCAATTGGTAAATCCTATTCAAATGTATGAATAAACTCCAGAACGTTAACCAAGAACCATTTTTCAAGAAAATTTATTCGACATTCAACATTTTCATTTTGTAACATTAAACGTGAAATTTAAGATTCCCATGAAGGACGTTGTGGATAAAATTTCTACTTAGATTGGGTATTTGAATCAGGACTGGATAGGTCATCAAGAATCACTTCCCTATTCCAGATTGTTCTATATGGAGGAATCACTGGCATCTGAAATCACAACAACGCAGTGCCCCTCAACATTTCTAACATCCAAACTAACCCAGGGGTGAAAAAAAAAACTTGCACACACCCTCTCTCACTTTAAACGCAGGAGTGCATTCCGGCCACTACCCGTGTTCATGTTGACTCAATTACTTGTTGCACAGTCTCTCTCTCTCTCTCTCTCTCTCAAACATCGGAGTGCATTCCAGCCGCTACCCGTGTTCGTCTTGACCCAATTTTATGTTCCATGGGATAGAGTGCTTCAATTACGTGGATTTAACTCACGTATAAGAACAACAACAAAAACAAAAGCATAAGATGCCCCGAAAATCAATAACAATCTACAGCGGCAAAAACAAAAACACTCGAAATTCCTAAAATCTACGGGAAGAAAATATTATCTTTACAGCTAATTCTTCGGCGGCGACAAATCCTCACTCGAAATCGAAACTCAGTACCACTCGATTTGAAGATAGAAAGAGAGTAATTCTCTTCCACCGCAACATGTAACTATGAACACAACAAGATGTAGAATATAGATTACACGTACGTATATGAATGGCGAAAAAGATGAAGAGAAACCTGTGAACGGAGAATGAGCGATTTGGATTAGGAGACAAAACAAGCGCAATCGAAGAACAATATGCGTCTAACCCTAGCACCACTCTTCGGTTTTCCAAAAGGAGTTGAGTTCTCAGAGGGGTGATTTATTATGGCCTTAATAAAAGTCCGGTTCAAATGCGGTCTGACCGCGCTCCGGTTCGATTGCTATTTTCTCCGCCCGGCATAAAAGTAGGGCCCACAAGCAATTTTACCGCCTTGTATGGTCCCACACTCGGAATTAACCTTTTCGGATGGTATCTATAATCGATGTATGAGTCCTGCTACACACACCGCAATCTGTGCACAGATTTTGTTGTGGGATCCATCACGGGTCTCACACAAATCATCCAAGTCGTTCATTAAATGTAAAACATTTTTTTGAGGGTTTCCGTAAAAAATAAGCTCAATCCGATACCTATAGGTGCTTCATCAAACCATCTAACTTTTCATTCAGATTTCCAGATAATGAAAAGTTATATGGTTGGATCGAGCACCTATAGGTATCGGATTGAGCTTATTTTTTATGGGGACCCTTGAAAAAATGTTTTACATTTAATGAACGACTCGAATGATTTGTGTGGGACCCGTGGTGGGTCCCACAACGAAATCTGTGCACAAATTGTATGTGTGTGTAGACTTTCTGATAATCGATAGAAGGTGGTCATTTATAATTTTATACTACTATTATGCATAAAGTACAAAATACAATTTTGGGACGTTATATCAATTGTGAGAGTTCACAAGGTAGTTAAGCCCAACAATGCAACCAATACTAGAATCAAGTCTATTGAGGAGAGAGGGAAAAAAAGAAAGGAGAAGCCCTTCTGGGGGAAGAACACCCACACACACAAGTGGGGAGATTTGAGTTCTTGATCTCCTAGTAAGATGCAAGAGTCTTGACCAACGGAGCTAGCCCAAGTTAATTATTTACATTATGTTGAATGTACCCATAATTATGGGTTGGTCCAATAATTGGAAAACTTTGTTGGACAATGTTGAGGTTCAAGTTTTTTTTTTTTTATGAGAGATAATCAGGTTCGAGTCTTCGTAGCTTTTTATTTGGGCCAAACAGACTCCTAATATCACCCACACATAATGCAACTTTGGATCCCCTATAGATAGCAATGTGATGTGGCCGAACAATACTCTCTGACGAAGGTGACGGTGTACTGCACTTCCAGCCAGGGCCAGCTCTGAGATTTTGGAGGCTTAAGACGATCTTCGAAAGTGAGGCCCTTAATAATTGTAAACGAAAATCAAATAAAAAGTCGATCACACTGAATAATTTTGATTCAGATATAATATTTGTTTGCAATGAAAAGTACCGGAGTAGTAGCGTTTAAGGGGGAAAAAAGATGCATTCATACACCCACCACACTGAATAATTTTGAAGGGCCCCAGAGATTTTTGTAATCCGGTGACCTTTTACTTCTCCTTTTTATTTTTTCCTGCATTCCGTGTTCCATTTTTCTAGGTCATTGGGGCTTAAGTATAAAATGTCCTCTTGGGTTTAAAATTGGGCTCTAAAATAACACATATATACTAGGTTCTAAAAATAAGTGGGAGCCTTATTTTTTGACATTTTTGAGGGGTTTAAGGCCCACGCCTCTTGGGCCTTAGCCCAGAGCCAGCAGTGCTTCCAGCCAAAAAATTATTTCTCCGGATGTGGTACGGTGATGTTAACCAAAATATGGTTTATCACATTCTCACTTCACGATTCAACTCATTTATTTCTTATTTAGTCTGGTTTGTTAGTAATTCGTTAATCAATTTATTTTTAGATAATTAGCTTAACAAATTGATGACCGATGTTTGCTGGCAGTTGTGAATAATATCTTATCTAGCTTATTTTACTAGCAAAAATGAGAATATTTTACGGAAAACTGATTTTCGCGCTCCACATTTTACCGATGGCGCTCCAATTTTAGAGTTCACGAGGTAATTAAGTCCAACAATGCAACCAATACTAGAAGCAAGTCTATTGAGGAGAGAGGGGAAAAAAGAAAGGAGAAGCCCTTCAGGGGGAAGAAACACCCACACGCACGTGGGGAGATTCGAGCTTCTGACCTCCTAGTAAGATGGAAGAGTCTTAACCAACGGAGCTAGCCCCAGTTAGTCATTTACATTATGTTGAATGTACCCATAATTATGGGTTGGTCCAATAATTGGAAAACTTTGTTGGACAATGTTGAGGTTCAAGTTTTTTTTTTTATGAGAGATAACCAGGTTCGAGTCTTCGTAGCTTTTTATTTGGGCCAAACATACTCCTAATATCACCCACACATAATGCGACTTTGGATCCCCTACAGATAGCAATGTGATGTGGCCGAACAATACTATCTGACGAAGGTGACGGTGTACTGCACTTCCAGTTTATGAGCCAAAAAATTATTTCTCCGGATGTGGTGCGGTGATGTTAACCGAAATATGGCTTATCACATTCTCACTTCACGATTCAACTCATTTATTTCTTATTTAGTCTGGTTTGTTAGTAATTCGTTAATCAATTTATTTTTAGATAACTATCTTAACAAATTGATGACCGATGTTTGCTAGCAGTTGTGAATAATATCTTATCTAGCTTATTTTACTAGCAAAAATGAGAATATTTTACGGGAAACTGATTTCCGCGCTCCACTTTTTACCGATGGCGATTCAATTTTAACGTGAAGTTACTAATAACTTCATGAACAAAGTGGAGCGCGAATATCAATTTCCTATTTTAAGCTGTAATGTGTAATTTGCTTTTTTGTTTTATTTGAAGCCATAAGATAGCATGCCTTGATAAAAGTACATAATTCAAGAGTGCTTCAATAAAATTCTTAAAGGCAATATAGAAAATTCATTTACCGACAAATTATACTATGAATTACAATTTATTTAACTAAAAAGTCTGAAGTTTTATGTAACGCCCCGACTTTTCGGAAGCAAAATAAAATAATTTCTTAAGAAAATTTTGCTAAATAAATATAATTTTCCAAAATAAAGGTCTATTACAATCTCAAAATAAATTTACCGATTCAAAATACATTAACTTCAGAGCTGACTCTAGGCTTGATACGAATCCCAAGCATACTCGATCTCTATTCCTGATATTCTTCTTGTGTCGAACTGCACCATTGTTGAATCCTCTCCATTGAATCCTGCGCCCTCTGGCAAATTGATCGCCGAAGCAATCGATTTACCAGGATACAGACGTATCCGTGAGTGATAAATCACCCAGTAGAATAATCCAACCCAACCACCCCTCTTACTTTACAGCTAGCAATCAGGCAGGATAAACATGGTACGAAGAAATATAACAGAGATATTTCATATCAATCAGTTTATTACTATTCATTAACCTGACGTGTGATCTAAGATCTCACCGCGAGATCTTTCCTCCCTCAACCGCTAGCCATGCTCATTCCCATGAGTTCACTTCCCTTTGTTGTCGCAGATACACCTAAGTTATATACCGAGTGTGCATCCCCAATAACTACAACAAGGGGAAAGCTTATCATGCCTGCATCACAACTAGGGTTCGCCTATCTTATAAACCACATCACAACCATTCCACAATCATCACTGGACACCCGCCAGTCTATCAATTCATCACTGGACACCCGCCAGTTTCAATCTCATCACAATCTCATCACAACTCAAAATCACGCCTGCAGGCAATCTAAAACAAAAACTTTTCCATTCATCCATTACCTAGCATCGTCTAGGTGATTTCTATTTCGCATACCACCCCATGTCTCTAGGGTCCAATCTAGCATATCAATCAGAAGTTGAAATAATAAACAGGCAATCAGAATAATAATTGAAATAAACAATACGCATAAAATCACATAACCTTTTATGAATGGGCCGTTGCCTTTAGTCTTGTATGATCAACAAGTTTATTAAAGTAGGGAACTTTTATTAAATAAAAGTTTTAATAAAAAGAATATAATCTAGGCTTGTATAAATTTTATTTAGGAAATTAAATTGATTAGAGATCATAATACATACAATAAATAGATAATAACATTAGAAATAATTAGCATGACCTTTAAAAAGATTCTTATGATTCTATACAGTGGGATTGAGTGTCAAAATCGAGTCCGGAGGGTCGTGAGATTATTTTAAAAATAAAAACGATTTTTTTAAAGTCGTCAAAAGTAGAATAAATGGGTAATAAATTATTTAATAAATAAAATATGTTGAGGCTAACAACATATCATCTTTGGAATGTAAAGAATCTAAAAAAAATAGTACGGGAATTTATAAAATGGTTTAGAAGGTCATATGGATTTTTCGTTTGCAAAATTTTACATGAAATCAAATAAATAATTAATAAATAGATAAATAAATAAATAAAATATGACATTAACAAGTTATGATCTTTGAAGTGTTAGAAGTCTAGGAAAAATAGATCGGGAGTCGAAAATAGTGTTCGGGAGGTCGGAAAATCGTTTCGAACCAAAACAGTCAATACCGCAAGGTTTGACCGGTTGACCTTGCGGTGGAGCCTTCTACCGCGAACTCCAGCCTGGTTCTTGCGGTCCGAACATTGCGGCCGCAAGGTTGAATGCTGAATCCGATTTTTTTGTTGTTTCGCCACGGTTTCGATGCATGGGACCATTCGGGGCATAGGGTTATGCTTAAAAACATTATATATACTTAGAGGAGTGTTCGGGATAGATTATAATACCTTGGTTTGATCGAATTGATCAAAAATCGAATCTTTGATCGTTTGGGAAAGATGACTTCGGTTTTCTTGATCGGGAGACCTTGGGCTTAAATTGAAGCTTGCTTGGTGATGTTAGGAGTTGTAGGAAGGGATTGGAATGGGTAATTCGGATCTCGGTTGGGTTTAGAACACAAACCCGCTTTTCTCTCTCTTTCTTTCTCTCTCTAGAACTCCATGGATTGGAGTCCGATTTCTCTCCAATTTTTCTCTCGTTCTGGACTGATGGAACGTGGTGATTGCTGTGATATCTCCTAGGGTCGGATTAAAGGAGTATTTATAAGAGAATTTGGATGAGGGAGGAAAGTTTGTATTCGAATAGGATTCTTTTTTTTTTTGGGTCTTGATATGAACGAATTATGGACGAAAATCCGGTCAGGAGAGAGGTAGAGATTGAGTAGGAGTAGGAGATGGTGAGATGGAAGAGTCATAGTCATGCATGCAACTAAAAAAAATAAAAGGATTAATTAGGATAGAATAACTAATTTTTTTTTGTAATTATCTATTTAAGGAAAATAATTTTATTACTACGATTAATACTTTTTAAAAGATATTATTAAAAAAAAAATTGGGTCAAAAATCCGGGTCGTTACATTTTATTTTATAGCTTATACTTATAGTAAGTTTATATATTCAGATTGAGGTTGACGGTATCCATTACAGAGTCAAGGTTAAGGTTTTTCGGAGGGGATCAATAATAGAAATAGAATCATTTAGGGTCAAGCAGTATTGAATATTGACAAGTCATTGGGAATTGGTTACGAGGGTGATGAAGGGGAGCGGAGCCAGGGAGGGGCTAGTAGGGGCGGTTGCAGAGGGAAAAAAAACACTATTATTATATGTAAAATAAATAAATTCCTATGAAAGTACATAGGCTCGCCCATGTGTAGAATTTTGGAAAAATATATATATAATAGTAACATTTCAAATACGAGGATACCAACATTAATTACTAAAGGCTAAGGGTTAAAATATAACAAAACATAAACTAGAGGGTTAATATTGTGAATATTCAAGTAATAAACTTCTACCTTTCATTAGATGAATTTAGTATTTTACAGTTTTATTTCTTTTTGCTCTAAAACATCAATGGCACACCAAACCCCCTCCCTCTCTCTTGGCACAAACATCCCCAATTGTTAAGACTGCAATTTCGAGAAAATAGCAACAGAGGAGAAGGGATTTTGGAAACCCTAATTAATTTTGGTGAAATCTATGTTGTAGGTATATTTTTCCCCAATTGTTGTTCTAGACTTCTAATTCTTTGTTTTTTGACTTGTAAAATCAAGTAACATGAAAGCCCTTGGACCGAATTCGTCTAGTTGTGATGAATGAAAAAGAAGAAGATGAACAATAAAAAAAAACCAAGACACATTCATCAAGATCGATCCCATTAGTTAAACCGATTTTATGTATTTACGTTATTTTGAATTTTAATGTATTTACGTTATTACACATGTGTATTTATATTTTTTTCTCGCATGTACGACCGCCCCTGCATGGTGAAATTCCTGACTCCGTCCTGAAGGGAAAGTCATTAGGAAGATTGCTCATTTGGAAGAAATTGATGAAGAGCGGTACAGAGTCGTGTTGGCCAAGGAGGGAAGGATCCTAGATCATTTAGTGGGGTAGAGGTGTTGGGAGGAAGGGATGGGGTTGGAGTACTTTTGGTCGGCTTCTTGTCAAGCTTGTCTTTTGGGTTTTGGACAGCATTTTTTTTTTTTTTGGGTCAAACGGAATTTCATGCATTAAAATAAAACGAGCATAAATGTCATCAGCCGGAAATTCGGCATACAAAGATCATAAGACGATAAAAAGGCTACAAAGCCGTAGACCTAAGTCCGGAGATGGCCAACACCCATGGCATCCGCCAGAGCGAATTCCCTAGCTGCAAAAGGAATGGAGCTAGTTACAATCAAATCATCTTCTTGTTGCGAACCAAGTCTTGCAAGACAATCTGCAGTTTGATTTGCTTGTCGGTAGATGTGGGTTATAATTGAATTTGTTCCACCAGCAAGTCTTCTCACTTCTTCAATAATTTGGACAGCATATAAATAGCGAGCAGTGTGGATGTCATTTATTGTGATGCATTTTGTCTCGAGTCCTTTTAATCTCCATAATATAATTCCGAGATTAATAAGTTCTCTATTTTTGCTGTTAAAAAAAAAATATTATTGTTAAATCTTTCAAGTAGGTAATAAATATTATATAAAAAACTTAACCTATAATTGCTAGTATACAAAGCAAGTACAAAAAGCCGAACAGGAATTTGAAAAAAAACATGAATGTAAGTTTGAATTGTAGTGAGACTTTAGCTTTCTGGTAAGAAGCAAAGATTCACAGACGAGGCATAGGGGTTACGTAGGGATGGCAATGGTGCTGTAACGCCCCGACTTTTCGGAAGCAAAATAAAATAATTTCTTAAGAAAATTTGCTAAATAAATATAATTTTTCAAAATAAAGGTTTAACTATTACAATCTCAAGATAAATCTACTGATTTAAAATACATTAACTTCAGAGCTGACTCTAGGCTTGATACAGATTCCAAGCACACTCCATCTTCGTTCCTAATATTCTTTCCATGTCGAACTGCACCATCGTTGAATCCCCTCCATTGAATCCTGCGCCCTCTGGCAAATTGATCGCCGAAGCAATCGATTTACCAGGATACAGACGTATCCGTGAGTGATAAATCACCCAGTAGAATAATCCAACCCAACCACCCCTCTTACTTTACAGCTAGCAATCAGGCAGGATAAACATGGTACGAAGAAATATAACAGAGATATTTCATATCAATCAGTTTATTACTATTCATTAACCTGACGTGTGATCTAAGATCTCACCGCGAGATCTTTCCTCCCTCAACCGCTAGCCATGCTCATTCCCATGAGTTCACTTCCCTTTGCTGTCGCAGATACACCTAAGTTATATACCGAGTGTGCATCCCCAATAACTACAACAAGGGGAAAGCTTATCATGCCTGCATCACAACTAGGGTTCGCCTGTCACACCCCAAAAATGAGAAGTGACCGGCCATGAATCACAAGACCAAAGCTTGTAGAACATGCAGCCTAAAAAGATATTTTATAAAAACTCCCAAGTAAAGATCCACCAAACAGTCAACCATTTATTTATTTATTTATTCAGAACATCCACAACCAATAAATTCCACAAAAAGAATGGGGCACAAACATCCCATGAACCAAATAATATCCAGTGATCCAACAGTAATAAAAGAATCCGGATGTCTGACAAAATGTTTCAATGCGGAAGCGATGAAATAAACACTAAGCTAGGATGAGACACCCTAAGGAGGTCAACAACAGAAACCCTGAGATGCCGCCAGAGTCCATGCCTAAATCCCCAACTTGCCTGAAAAAATGAGTTGGAATAAATCCGTCAGCTGACGAACTCAGTGAGTAGCAAAGCATGTATAGTAAAATAAAGTTGTAAACAGGGATCAAAATAATTTACCATGTCAACATAAATTTGGCATTCGGGTAAACAACAAAATAATCAATTAATCCAATCAGTGATTCATCCAATAAGTCTTATGGTGATCACAATCCAATCTCCAACAACAATGGGGAACCACAACCAAAATCAATAGTACCAAGTGCCAGTGAATAAATCTCTCAAAAATTGGATCCAATATCGAAACTTAGAGTCACCACGAGTAGGCAGCCCGTGGAACTTTTCCCTAAGAATGATCCGGTCAATAACAACCGTTGAGCATTAGGGTCACCGGCCTAATCCGGTTTCTTCCTTAATGGCCAGAGTCACCCGCACACAGAGGATTAATTTCCCTGGACTTCCAAAATATGTTCCCATCAATATCCACAAAGTTCTCACCAAAAGATTATTCGAACAACAAATGGTTTTACCGATACCGCATGCCAATTTAATATGATCAAATATAAACAATATGTGCTTCCAATTTCAATCATAAAATTTCCAAAACAAGAATTTAAGGAACACGGGGAAGTTCGAAAATACATAACATGCTTAACCACTCACCTGGGTCCAAAGTAGTGCGACTCGAACACACAAAAGATGCTAACCTGAACCAAAAACAATACGAAATGACCAGCTGTGCAAATATACACTACGTAAATACGGGATACTGCCTACGTACGAGTAAAATAATAAAATAAAATTAGCCTAATTCTAATTACTATCCTACAGTAAACACCAAGACTACCAACCCAAACTCATGCCTCCAATCCACGTGCACAAACCACACGACCGCCAATATTTCCCACGCCACACACCGCCATGCACCATTCTTGACATTTGGTTCCACACCCACATCACACACAGCATCTCCACTACTGATCCATATTTCCATATCCATATCCATAGTATTAAAAGACTCTAATAATGCCAAAAGAATGGAACCCAATTACGATCTTATTAACCCACCGAATTACGATCTTATTAACCCACCGAACCGTACATTCCAAAAGACAACTTCACCAAGTACAACAAAGAATGGGGAAAAAGAGAGAACAAAAATAAAGGTGTCAACAGTCGCTTACCCGATCCCAATCAGCCTATCACCAAAAGTCTGCGGCCTCCTCTCTCGAAAAATCAGAAGTTCTCGTTTCAATATTCTCTCAAAAGATAAAACCCTAGTCTGTTGTGGTATTCTACTTCAAGCGTAACTTTATAAAACTGCCCACCAACGTAATACCTCTAATTTGTAGCTGACTTGATAATTAACGTATCCAACTGATATAGACCAACTATTGTAATTAATAATTATACCTATACCCTCAAACTATAATAATAACAACTATGCCCATAATGCATGTAAAATAAATAATTAGGATCCGACCACAACACCCAATTAAGAAGTGACTCGTAAAATTAATTTAATAAATAAAAAAAAATGTTAGGCCGTAACATCCTTCCCCCCTTAAAATAAATTTCGTCCTCGAAATTGCTTACTAACCTCATGCATACAAATATGGTTACTTCTTGCGCATCACCTTATCACACTCCCATGTAGCTTCTTCAACAGTGTGATTGCACCACAATACCTTTACCAATAGAATCGTTTTATTGTGAAGCACCTTCTCCTTCATTTCCAGAATCTAAACGGGTTGCTTATCATAGGTTAAATCATTCCGAACATGAAGTGTTTTATAATCAATTACATGGGACAGACTATGCACATACCTCTACAACATCGACACATGAAAATATTATGTACTTTAGCCAAACTAGGTGACAACGCCCAACGATAAACCACCTTACCAATACTTTCCAAAACCTCAAACGGCCCAATATAGTGAGGACTCAACTTCTTTTTTTTTTTTTTTTGCAAATCGATTAACTCCTTTCCGTGGGCACACCTTAAGAAAACACCATATCTTTTATCGCAAACTCCAAATCACTCCTACAATTATCTGCATAACTTTTCTGTCTACTCTAAATAGTTGCAAACGTTTCCCGAATAGTTTTTTTTTTTTATTCGTATCCTCCACCAAGTCAAATCTCAGAGGTTGCCTTTCTCCAACATCATACCAACAAATAGAGAATCTACACCTCCGCTTATACAAAGTCTCATATGGAGCAACCCCCCAAACTCAAATGGTTACTGTCATTGTAAGCAATTTCCATCAACGACAATCGATCATCTTAATTTCTTTTCCTCTAAGGTACATGCACTCAATAAATTCTCCAAAGTCTATATAGCCCTCTCACTTTGATTATCATTTTACGAGTGGTAAGCAGTGCTAAAAAGTACGTGAGTACCCATCGCTGCCTATAAGGTACCCCAAAAAAAATTCAGATACAAAATGGGAATCACAATCTGACACAATTGATATAGGTGCACCATGGGATCTAACAATCTCCCTAACATACCACCGCGCCAAACGATCCAATGCATATATCATGTTAATATCAATAAAATGTACGGACTTAGTGAGCCAATCAACTACAAACTCCAAACTCGACTTTCATGTAAGAGTTATAATCTCTTAGCAACTCCATATCACTCACATCAAGATCAAAGAAATGTATGCAGTTATTTGAAACTCCGAAAAGAATCATGCCTCCATAAGATTGAACATCTCGAATATCCAAGATTTCCAAAAATTTGCCAACCATCAATAGTTACTATCTCATTATGTCTAATATTAGTCCATCCAAGTGAGATATCTTGTTCCAAGTGGACCACCCTTACGGAAAATCCGGCATCAATAGTGCAATTCAAACAAAAGGATTATTCTAACCAATGTCATCATGTCTTCTAAAACTCCAAAATCTCAATGGTTCATCTCATTAACCTCTTCATTACACACCAACATAGTTTTTAATAGGCAATCAAAGCATAGCACAAAATACTAATGAAATGTTCAAATAGGACCATCATAACCAATTCTACCATATTCTCCAAACTCCAAAATTAATATTTTAAACAATAGTGCATCCTCCTATCCTATTGAACACCTAATAAAGCACCAATCAGACTGTACCAAATCACATACGAAAATCCAATTCTTAGTTTTCCAAGACACTAACCACACTCAAGCTGAGCGTACTCATTAAACTCAAAATGACCAATGAGTGAATATCTGTTGCAACAAACTTTTATGGCTATCACAAAAACTACTAACCCAAACAGACTAAATCTATAAACTACCTACATCATCGATCCCCAAATCTTCTCTCTCTCTCTTTTTTTTTTAATTCAAGTGATACGTCAAGATTGAATATTCCATTTCTAGCTATCAAAATTTTCTTTCCCATCCAACTCATAACAGTCAAGTTTTCAAAATCCATATTAGTCTTCATGACGTCTTACTACCATCCATAGCTACAAACCAACAGGAATACTTCAACAAAAATCTCCCTGAATAATACTCTCACTTCACCTAAAAGGAACTAACTTAAAACTAACAAATAAGATATTCTACCAACTAATCAATCATGGTTAGAATTAGTAGCCGAGGGAAGAATCAAAATAATCACAGCTTAAACCAAGTAAGCCAAGCTCTAACGATTGATCCTCAACAATAAACCACTTCAATTCCATTACTCACAAAAACTCAAAGTCTACTAATGAACTCCTTAGACCTCAAAGCTTTTGATATTTACTACAGTATCACAAGTTCTATAGCCTAATAGATCACCTCTTGTTATCGATTGGTTTACCAATTAGCTACACATCTTACACCGATACCCTCCAAATCGTATTATTGAATCATGCTCAAATCAGTCTTCATTAGAGTCCAACAAATCATCAAATCCAAAACTAATCTTAGTTAACAACTCACCTCGCAAATATCATTGTCTATTCTACATATTCAAAAAGAGCTGTAAGACCATAATTGTTCATTAATTGCAATCTAATCTTGTCACCTCAACCAAAGGTCAAAACGAATACCTATAATATTGCTGAAGTATAACCAAGATTTTACTCCACTGAATCATCCAAAAATTTCAAGGGTCATTATACACATATCCATAGCCTTTATCAATTACCCAAACTCAATGGTGTCTTCAAAACTAATAATCGAACTAATTAGCCACTAGTCTCATTTCCCAAAATAACATATAATACACATCACCACCTAAAGATCCTATAATTCAACTTGCAACTTGAAGACCAATTCCATGTACTAACCCAAAATTTAATACCACTGAAATTTGCATTATAATTTCCTCTTGTCATCTCAAAACCACGTCAGTAAATTATCCCCAAAAGTAAGAGTTTAAACCCTTAGCATCAATAACTTAAGAACTTCAAAACTATCAACGATCAAGTCAATAATACTCCATATTTACACCAACGGCACAACAACAACCTCTAATCTCATAGGTTTACCCATTCAAATTTTCTCTTTCTAACCTTCCCTTAATTTCACTACAACAATAACGTAATGCATTAACTCTCAAATCATCACTGGTGCACTCCATAACTTTACTCTATAAAAATCAACCTTCCATATAATTTTACAAACCCAAGTACTCGAATCTTAATATAGCCATAGCCCATTGCATGATCACCACCAAATAGGCGGTAGTAACCTCACCAAAACCTTTCCATTGGCAAGCTCTCAAAACTGAACTACTACTACTACAATGAGACAAACCCACAACTTAGAGAATCAACTACTCCCACTTTATTTTATTCACCTGGATCGTCTAAGGGTTTTTTTTTTTTTTTTTTATAAACGGATTATAACAATGAAACATTGGAGTCCTCATCATTCTTATCACTATTGATCTCCTAATAAATGTCAATCGATTCATAGGGTATTTAACTTCTAATTAACATCAAGGAATCCATAGGGTATTTCCTCACACAAGCATAATTATTGACCTCTCCTAATAGAACATAACCAAATCTCTACTTGGATCTCAACCATAGGAATGAAGGACCAATCAAACAACAACAATTCAAGACTATCCGTGATGTACTGACTATTGAGTATTACAAGTAAGAAAAACTTAGAACACCTTCACACAATTCAACTAGCCCATCGTCAATACCAACTTGTAGTAGTCCTATAAGTTATACACTTAAGTCAACCTCCAATTATACTACCACCAATACTAGTACTTCATATTCAATAACACCATACTCCAACTACATTACACCACCAACGTACTTGTAAAACAAGCTTGACGATCCAAATGACGAATAAAATCATGTATGCCACATTCTCCTCCAATACCCTATCCAAAGTCTGCAGAGAAATAAAGTTCCCAGTGAATGACTACTATCTCCATAATATATGAGGGTACTGATACACATCAAATAACAAACACTCTCACAAATGGCAGTAGGACTCTGGGGACTCGGACCTCCACTAAATGAACACGATAAAAATGAATGCCAAAGTAGTTTTTTTTTTTTTTTTAACTTAGGCTCTGATACCACAATTGTCACACCCCAAAAATGAGAAGTGACCGGCCATGAATCACAAGACCAAAGCTTGTAGAACATGCAGCCTAAAAAGATATTTTATAAAAACTCCCAAGTAAAGATCCACCAAACAGTCAACCATTTATTTATTTATTTATTCAGAACATCCACAACCAATAAATTCCACAAAAAGAATGGGGCACAAACATCCCATGAACCAAATAATATCCAGTGATCCAACAGTAATAAAAGAATCCGGATGTCTGACAAAATGTTTCAATGCGGAAGCGATGAAATAAACACTAAGCTAGGATGAGACACCCTAAGGAGGTCAACAACAGAAACCCTGAGATGCCGCCAGAGTCCATGCCTAAATCCCCAACTTGCCTGAAAAAATGAGTTGGAATAAATCCGTCAGCTGACGAACTCAGTGAGTAGCAAAGCATGTATAGTAAAATAAAGTTGTAAACAGGGATCAAAATAATTTACCATGTCAACATAAATTTGGCATTCGGGTAAACAACAAAATAATCAATTAATCCAATCAGTGATTCATCCAATAAGTCTTATGGTGATCACAATCCAATCTCCAACAACAATGGGGAACCACAACCAAAATCAATAGTACCAAGTGCCAGTGAATAAATCTCTCAAAAATTGGATCCAATATCGAAACTTAGAGTCACCACGAGTAGGCAGCCCGTGGAACTTTTCCCTAAGAATGATCCGGTCAATAACAACCGTTGAGCATTAGGGTCACCGGCCTAATCCGGTTTCTTCCTTAATGGCCAGAGTCACCCGCACAGAGGATTAATTTTCCTGGACTTCCAAAATATGTTCCCATCAATATCCACAAAGTTCTCACCAAAAGATTATTCGAACAACAAATGGTTTTACCGATACCGCATGCCAATTTAATATGATCAAATATAAACAATATGTGCTTCCAATTTCAATCATAAAATTTCCAAAACAAGAATTTAAGGAACACGGGGAAGTTCGAAAATACATAACATGCTTAACCACTCACCTGGGTCCAAAGTAGTGCGACTCGAACACACAAAAGATGCTAACCTGAACCAAAAACAATACGAAATGACCAGCTGTGCAAATATACACTACGTAAATACGGGATACTGCCTACGTACGAGTAAAATAATAAAATAAAATTAGCCTAATTCTAATTACTATCCTACAGTAAACACCAAGACTACCAACCCAAACTCATGCCTCCAATCCACGTGCACAAACCACACGACCGCCAATATTTCCCACGCCACACACCGCCATGCACCATTCTTGACATTTGGTTCCACACCCACATCACACACAGCATCTCCACTACTGATCCATATTTCCATATCCATATCCATAGTATTAAAAGACTCTAATAATGCCAAAAGAATGGAACCCAATTACGATCTTATTAACCCACCGAATTACGATCTTATTAACCCACCGAACCGTACATTCCAAAAGACAACTTCACCAAGTACAACAAAGAATGGGGAAAAAGAGAGAACAAAAATAAAGGTGTCAACAGTCGCTTACCCGATCCCAATCAGCCTATCACCAAAAGTCTGCGGCCTCCTCTCTCGAAAAATCAGAAGTTCTCGTTTCAATATTCTCTCAAAAGATAAAACCCTAGTCTGTTGTGGTATTCTACTTCAAGCGTAACTTTATAAAACTGCCCACCAACGTAATACCTCTAATTTGTAGCTGACTTGATAATTAACGTATCCAACTGATATAGACCAACTATTGTAATTAATAATTATACCTATACCCTCAAACTATAATAATAACAACTATGCCCATAATGCATGTAAAATAAATAATTAGGATCCGACCACAACACCCAATTAAGAAGTGACTCGTAAAATTAATTTAATAAATAAAAAAAAATGTTAGGCCGTAACATCGCCTATCTTATAAACCACATCACAACCATTCCACAATCATCACTGGACACCCGCCAGTCTATCAATTCATCACTGGACACCCGCCAGTTTCAATCTCATCACAACTCAAAATCACGCCTGCAGGCAATCTAAAACAAAAACTTTTTCCAATTCATCCATTACTTATCATCGTCTAGGTGATTTCTATTTCGCATACCACCCCATGTCTCTAGGGTCCAATCTAACATATCATTCAGCAGTTGGAGATAATAATTAAGCGAACAGAATAATAATTGAAATAAACAATATGCATTGAATCACATAACCTTTTATGAATGGGCCGTTGCCCTTAGTTCTGTATGATCAACAAGTCATTAATAAGGTAAGGAACTTTTAATAAATAAAAGTTTTAATAAAAAGAATATAATCTAGGCTTGTATAAATTTTTATTTAGGAAAATAATTTGATTAATGATCATAATAAATACAATAAGTAATTAATAACACTAGAATAGGTAGCATGGCTCTAAAAGGAATCCTAGGGTCCTACGTAACATGTTCGAGTATCAAAAAGTGGGTCCGGAGGGTTACGGAATTATTTTTAAAATAAAAATGATTTTTAAGGTTGTCAAAGGTAAAATAAATGGATAATAAATTGTTTAATAAATAAAATATGTTGAGATTAGCAACATATCATCTTTGGGATGTAAAGAATCTAAAAAAAATATTTTGAGAATTAATTAAATGGTTTATAAGGTCGCAAGGATTTTTCGTTTGCAAAATTTTACATGAAATCAAATAAATAATTAATAAATAGATAAATAAATAAATAAAATATGACATTAACAAGTTATGATCTTTGAAGTGTTAGAAGTCTAGGAAAAATAGATCGGGAGTCGAAAATAGTGTTCGGGAGGTCGGAAAATCGTTTCGAACCAAAACAGTCAATACCGCAAGGTTTGACCGGTTGACCTTGCGGTGGAGCCTTCTACCGCGAACTCCAGCCTGGTTCTTGCGGTCCGAACATTGCGGCCGCAAGGTTGAATGCTGAATCCGATTTTTTTGTTGTTTCGCCACGGTTTCGATGCATGGGACCATTCGGGGCATAGGGTTATGCTTAAAAACATTATATATACTTAGAGGAGTATTCGGAATAGATTATAGTACCTTGGTTTGATCGAATTGATCAAAAATCGAATCTTTGATCGTTGGGGAAGATGACTTCGGTTTCGGCCGAGGGGGTACCTTGGGATTGAATTGAGGCTTGTTTGGTGATGCTAGGAGTTGTAGGAGATGATCGGATCTATCAATTCGGGTTTCGATTGGGTGGAACAAGGAAACCCACTTTTCTCTCTCTTTCTTTCTCTCTCTAAAATTCCATGGATTGGAGCTTCGTTTTCTTCGATCTTTCTCTCGGTTTTTACTCAGTGGAGGGTGGTGGGTATTGTGGTATGGCCGAGGTCAATGGGGTATGGTATTTATAGGAGAATTTTGATGAGGATGATAAGATTGAATTTTAGTGAAATCCTAACTCTTGGGTTTTTGATGGACGGGAATATGGACGAAATTAGGACCAAGGAGGAAGTAGAGATTGAATAGGAGTAGGAGAGGGAGAGATGGAAGGAGTCATAGTCATGCATGCAATTTAAAAAAAATAAAGAGAGGTAATTAAGATAATATACTTATTTTTTTTGTATTTATCTATTAGGGAAATATAATAATAATTAAGACCTAATAATATTAACGCTATTATTAAGAAAAAAAAATTGGGTTGAAAATCCGGATCGTTACAGGTGCGGTTTTGTTATTGGCAGAACGAAAACTACATCTGAAACATATACCTGGATGTTTTCATTTTCTGTAGACCATAACCACAACCACAATTACTAGTTCGGTTCGGTTCGGTTTGACCGAAACCGGTAGTCAACATTTTTAATAGAGTTTTCTTTTTTGATCAACCATAAAACTTCATTAATGAATATCCATTAGTACAAACTTAGCACCCTTGTTTGAGCATTGCTGTGGCCAAAGCATAAGGCTCTTTAACAACAATTCTATCCACCTTAGAAATAGACACTTAATAAACTAATACAAAACAACACAAATATCTTGAATCACAAGCTCCGTCCAATTCTTAGGCGAAGATTTTCCACACATCCGTTGAACAAAAGGTTAACAATACATCAAAATGGACACCACTATATGAGGGTATTTAGGTAATTATATTTTGGTTCGGTCACGGTTACAATTCGGTTGATTTTTCTAAATTAAAAACTAAAATCACGATTAAAGCACTATCAACAATAAAGGGGGGGGGGGGGGGGGGGAGGACAAGTTTGTGTGAAGACTTATGCACTGGAATATTCTGGAAGGTTCCACAACATTGGAGAACTTGTAGAGTTTCAGAAGAGTCTATAATGTTTTACTAAAAGATTATAGAAGACTCCACTGTGCACTAGACAACACATTAAGAAAGAAAAGATACTCTTATATTCTACGATGATTCTAGGGGGAGAAGAAAAAAAATAGAGCTCCTAGTCGGCCCTTGTGGAGGTGGATGACTATAAAAGGCAAAGAAGATCTCCTTTGTGAACATTTAGGTTTGTTCTCTTGGGTTCTCACTTCTCAGAGCCTTTTTCCTCTCTTTGTGCACGGTTTTCCACAAGTTTCTCCCTACTTAATTACTCTTGTTTTTCTATCTATCTATTTTCACTCATTACCTCAAAGCCTACTCATTACCACAGAGCCTCCCTCAAAAATCCAAGAGAACAACCCCCTAGAGTGCACATCGAAGCACATTTCTAAGAGCACATTTAGAGATGTGGTATAATGCCTAAAACAAGATTGTTTCGTGGAGCAGAACACATCCAAACCGCTCCACCGACTAGGATCACTGTCAGCTTGTTCTCTTCAATGTATCAGCCATCATCTTTAGCAAACTGCAGGACTCAAACATGAGAAATTAGTACCGTGAATCACAGGGGTTTGTTCGTTTGGGGGTCTCAAAAATTTTCTCTATCTATCTCTTTCCATTAATTACTTGATAGGCATAGGAGTTTAATTGCAATTGTAGTTTGTATTCAGGGTCTCTTGTGTAATTCGGTAGGGGTTTAATTGCCTTGGCATAATTCTGATGGTAGTATAGCGAGATACAAGACTAGATTGGTTGCTAATGGGAACCAACAAGCTGAAGGGATAGATTTTACAGAAACCTTTAGTCCAGTCATCAAACAACCCACAGTCAGAGTTGTTCTAAGTCTAGCAGTTCATTATGCATGGTCTATTAAACAATTAGATGTTACCAATGCTTTTCTGCATGGAGTG
This sequence comes from Rhododendron griersonianum, assembly GCA_018127125.1. Taxonomy (NCBI): domain Eukaryota; kingdom Viridiplantae; phylum Streptophyta; class Magnoliopsida; order Ericales; family Ericaceae; genus Rhododendron; species Rhododendron griersonianum. The sequence continues at coordinate 48,171,204 of CM030789.1, read as the reverse complement.
ATTGATGAAGAGGTCTAATATGAGGCAACCTCTGGGCTATAAGGATCCATCTCATCCTAACTTTGTATGCAAATTGAAGAAAGCTTTGTATGGACTAAGGCAAGCACCAAGAGCCTGGTTTTCTATGTTCTCTGGGTTTCTGATTCAGCAAGGGTTTCTCCATAGCAAAGCTGATGCTTCTTTGTTTACCAAGAACACAAATAAAGGTATTACACTGGTTTTGGTATATGTAGATGATATTTTGGTCACTGGAAGTGATACAGAGTATATCACTGAATTGATTCATTCTTTGAGTCAGAAGTTTGTTATGAAAGACCTTGGTTCTCTAAGCTACTTTCTTGGTATAGAAGTCCTTAATCATGGCTCTAGCATTATTTTGTCACAAACAAAATATGCTACAGATCTTCTGAATAAAGCTGGAATGCAAGACTGCAAATCCAGCCCATCTCCATCCTCTTCCAAACCTGCTGTATTTGATCCGGATCCTGAATTCCTTGATCCACATTGGTTTAGGACAGTTGTGGGATCCCTTCAATACTTGACTCTCACTAAACCAGAGATTTCATTTGCAGTTAATCTTGCATGTCAGCATATGCATCGGCCTCACTATAGTCATTTTGTGGCAGTCAAACGTATTCTACGTTATATTAAAGGCAGTCTTCATGAAGGACTTCATTTTGTTCCTAGTTCATTGAAATTAATAGCCTTTTCAGATGCTGATTGGGCAGGGGATCATCTAGATAGGAGATCTACCTCTGGTTATTGTTTGTATCTTGGTTCTAATCTTGTTTCATGGTGTGCTAAAAAGCAACATACAGTTGCTAGATCATCTACTGAAGCTGAGTACAGAGCACTTGCACAAGCAGCTACTGATATTTCTTGGGTTCAACAGCTTCTTGTTGAATTGTCTGTGATGTCTGGTGTGATAATATCTCTGCTATTGTCTTGGCTTCGAATCCAATTTTTCATGCTCGCACGAAGCATGTTGAAGTAGATTATCACTACATCAGGGAGAAGGTTCTTTCCAAACAAGTTCTGGTTCAACATGTTGGTACTCTTGAACAGGTTGCAGATATATTTACCAAATCCTTGTCTGTTGCTCGGTTTCTTTTTCTTAAAGTCAAACTCAGGGTGTTTCCCACACCCATGAGTTTGCAAGGGGCTGTTAAGCAAGGGCATTAAAGTCAGTAGTTAGTTAGTGAGGATAAAAGTGTAATTAGTTAAGGTTTGTTAATCTGTTACGAGGAGTTAGTGCGCTGAAAAACTCAGTTGAGTATGTTAGGGATATATACTGTGTAATGCTCTCAGAAGACAGATTGAGGAATGAAAAATAGAAATTGGGGATTCTCTCCCTCTTCTTGATGTGTCTGTTTTCGGTTGGGCAGTTATAAGGGAAATAACGTAGAGGAAATGGGTGTGGAGTTTGTTGCTTCTCTCTTTTCTCTCTCCTCTCTTCTTCTGTAATTCTTCTTCTCCATTCAGCTGTAACCATTCCGGTACAATAAATAAAGACCAATTCTTGACTGCATTTCGTAAGCAAGACTTATCATTACTCTTAAAATGTGACACCCCGTCTTTTCTTATTCCTAATACTAGTAATTATATTTCTGTAATAAAAAAAAAGATTTTATGGTTTGGATCCTAATTGATATTTTCTCTCTCTCCACATCGTATAACTGTTGTCGGTACTATTATAGTGCTGGGTATAAGTCTAAATAGTTTTAGTATTTAGTGTTGTACCGTATTAAATTCTTTTATTGAGTGGTTACCTATTATTTAAGGGAGAATGTGGGTCAGTAATTTGAGACTAGAGATCTCGAGAGAGAGAGAAAAGCCAAAGCAGTCAAGGGTTTTCCCTGGTTGGAGATTTGCCTAAGTAAGTGGTTTGTTGCTCTTCATTCTTGTTCTCTTTTCCTTTTCCCACGGTTTATGGGTTTAACAAGAAAACAAAACTTGGGTTTATTGGTGGTGTAGATCAATGGAGTTAACAATGGGATAAAATAAATGTGTTCTGTTTGAAGTTCTGCACAAGTTCTCTGGCTGAGAATTATTTTCTTTTCATTGTGTACGTGGGAGAATAATTACTTGGACTTGGGATAAACAAATTGGATTTTGTAAGTTTCTGGTAACTGAGATTGGGTCTAGTTATAGGTTTAGTTAATTGCAACTTTTATATTAAACCTAAGATGTTATGGTAATCGTCAGTTGATACAGTAATAATCATAAGTGAATTATCTTGTCGTTCAGGTTAACTTGATTTCGAGTTGTTTGATCACATTAGCTTTGGACCCAGGTGAGTAGTTAAGCATGTTACGTACTTTCAAACTTTCCTGTATCCCTTAAATAATTCTTTAGAAAATTTATAATTGTTGATTGAAAATACACAAATGTTTATATTTCATTTTTTTGAATTGGCATGCGATGACTTTTGGTGGAATCAATTGTCATTATTCTTTTTGGTGAGAACTTGGTGGATATTAATGAGAACACTTATTTTTGGAAGTCCAGGGAAATTATGCCTCTTCATGTTGGTGACCCAAGCCACTGGGGAAGAGTCTGGGTTAAGCCGGTAACCCTATAATGCTCAACAACTTTCTTACGCCGGATCGTCTTAGGGAAAAGTACCATGGGCTGCCAACCCTTGTGACCCTAAGTTCGATATTGGATCCAATCTTGAGACATTTATTTTGGTCATGGTATTGTTTGGCTGTGGTTCCCCATTGTTGATGATATTATGTTGTGATCGCCACCAAGAATGATTAATTATTGGTTAAATACCTCATTGGTTTAATTTGATATTCTATTGTACACCTCGTATGCCAAATTATGTTTATTGGTAAACTATTTTAATCCCCGCTTTCAACTTTATTTAATATACATGCTCCACCATTCACTAGAGCTTGTCAGCTGACGAATTTTTTATCCAACTTCTTCTTTAGGCAAGTTGAGGAGAGTTAGGTAAGAACTCTGGCAGTATCTCGGGGATTTCTTTTTATTGACCTCCATAGAATATTGCATTTAGTATAAAGATTTTAATCATCGCTTCCGCACTTCGCATAGCTTTTGAGTAAAATGGGATTACTATTATTGTTGGTGGTAAATTTTTATTGGTTGGTTCATAGGATGGTTGTGCCCCATGCTTATGATTGGAATTTATTTGGCTTTGGATTTATTTAATAACAAAAAAATCATTATTGTTCGATGACTTATTTTATTCTAGGCTGCGTGTTTCATGAGTTGGCCTTGTAATACACAGCCGGTCACTTCTCATTTGGGGTGTGACATAAAAACCTTCCTTAAAACCTAAATCGAACAGGGTACCATCCTAGCATTAATATACTCATCTGTTGTCCCTTCGGGAACAAATGTGCTCTCAACCAAAAACTTGTCTATACATACCATGTCAGGAGGAACTAACTTCTGTAACTACATTACAACAAATTTGCGACAGAAATAGATGAGACAACAAACTGAAACAGTCATAAACAATAGTCCACAAATCGATAAACATTTAAGGATGTTAATCAAAATCTGAATGCATCAAAATATATCTGGAATTTCCATTAACAAGTGCACACTGACAACAATGGGAAGAATACTAATGCACTCGTGTACATCTACAACTATTTACATATTCACCCACTTGAAGGAAACAATGCAAATACAGGGGTGTATGATCTCAATGAAACATTGAATGATTAGATCAAGTACTTCTAGCTTTCGGAATGAGCTGATTTAAGCAGAAGCCCCTCAGAAAAAATATTTCAAAAATAATGAACGGGTCGGATCCTTTGTGTGGAATCCGTAAATGGGCCCCACAACATGTCTGTGCACAATCTCTGTGTAGTACATCTATGTCGATAGACTTTTCGTAATTTCTCGATCTGGATTCTCATAGAGGCCACAGATACGTACGTATCTACGAAGACGGATGTAGGGGTGGGCTTCTGGGGGGGGGGCAAGGCCACCCCCTATTTGGAAAATTCCACAATTATCTAGTACACCTTTTTGGTTTGTTAAGAGCACCTGGATATTATGTTTTGTATTGGGTATTATTCGGATATTTAAATGTTTTGGACTCCTGAACCTTGAAATTTCAAAATCTACGTATATATGATGCTATTATGAGCTGGCATCCATAATGTAGGAGCTCTTCTCGTACTCTTACCCTGCCTGTGACTATTGTTCCTCTTCTTATCTCGTTTTGTCAGACATATACTCTAGAGCGTTAGGCATCTATCCTGGATATACCAATGCATCAGCATATCAGTCATTCTTTTCTTTTTTCTTTTTTTTTATAGACAACAAAGTTTTATTAAGAAGTCATTAATGTTTGTACCATTCACCAGCCAATATATATGGTTTTCATTGCAATGGTTTCTGTCGAACTAAGGGTCATCATCGGCTGGGTTGGCCCAACCCGCCAAGTCACTACCCAAGCCCGCCCGCAGGCTGGGTTGAGCGGACTTTTTTCTTTTTGCGGGCCGAGCTGTGTTTCTTAAGTTGAAGCCCAAGCCCGTCCACGGGCTAGCCCAATTGTCGGGCTGGCGGGCCAAAGTTCGGGCGGGCTCTCACAAAAAAATGTACATATATTAGTACGATAAAAAAATGTATATAATATTAGCACCCCACACTCAATACAGTCATACACATTATATATTGTATGTATATTTTATATATTATAGCATTGAGAGCATAAAAAGAACTCCTCCAGCCGACAAGGCTTCTACAGCCAACCACAAATGCATAGAGCACCTCACGCACCTCTCTAGTCTTTCAAGACCAGACTTTTGTTTCTCTTTCTCGGTAAGTGAACTTCTTCTTTTCTTTATTTGCTTAGTGGAGCATAATAAATTAGTATAGTTGGCGGTAGTGGACTAAAGTGGAGCATATATAGTAAATTAGTATAATGGGCGGGCTGTTGGGCGGGTCAAGAAAAAATACTTAGGCCCAAGCCCGCCCATTGAAAACTACGGGCTGGGCTAGCCCGCCCGTTGGACGGGCTCGGCCCGGGTAAAAGCCCGGCAGGTCGAGCGGGCCGCGGGCCTTCGGACTAAATGATGACCCTTATGTCCAACATAATACAAGGAGTTCAAATACAGTTTGTATCCATCTTACTACACATTGTTTACACTTCGCATAGTATCGATTAAGGAGTAGAAACTGCTCAAAAGCCTTGTATGCAACCCCGTGTTGAAAATTTGCCAGAAGATGTTAAAAAATTTCTCTCTCTTTTTTCATCACCATAGAGCCAACTTGCAGGTATATTCATGTTGTGGTATCTCATACAAAATATCCTTGTTGGTGTCCTCTGAAATCTAATGCGGTGAACGACAGTGTGGAGGTGAATTCAAGCATATGGTTGATATTGAGCACGCTTACATTCAAAGTGTGAGATGCAGTAGTTACGCTTACCACCCTTCCTTTTCGGGATTAGTTAGTAGCTGCGAAAAAGATACTAACGAACGTTCCTAAAAGACTTGAAGCGAAAATACAAAGAAACTAAAAAATATGACAAGTGCAATGATTACGTTTCCTTAATAAGTAGAAATTCCAAAAGGACCAACATATATGGACGGAGGGAGTTGTATCCAAACTCGGTGGCTATGTGGGGGGCAAAGTCACTTACTCCTCTGTATGCATGGCTAAGCAAGCTGCTAAAATTTTGCAATGACCAAAGTCGTATTTGGCGCTTGGTTTAACCATCTTCTAGATTTTGGCCATACCAACTCAGACACTTGCAAATGCATTTAAGATTCGTCGCAAATTTTTTTCACGAAATGCTAAACGTAGCAACCTCTTCTCCGCTGCCAGAAATGCTATTTCTTTTCATTATGAAATTTAACTTCAAATAGCATTAGTGAGAGAGAAAGAGAGAATAAAAATTGATATTGCCACCATGTACCAATCTTGGCACAATGCATTGCCAAAATTTGGCATGGGAATTAGAGCAACAAAAAGATAAGGAGGAATGATGGTTTTCTCTTGGGAAAATGACGGCCCATGACGTGTTTTGATAATTAATACCAGCCAAGGACATTTTCAGCATTAACAAATGTTCTCAGCATGTCCTTGGCGGATATTAATTATCAAAACACGTCATTGGCTGTCATTTTCTCTTCCAACTCTTGTTTGTTCCTGGAAGTGTGTATTGAGCCTTATCGCATAGAGTTTTAGTTGATATATTTCTTTAATCTTTACTAACTTAGTAAATTTTCCAGTTCATCTGTATTTTAGACAAAGTTTGCATCAGTCAATGCCAGAACAACAGAGGTTGGGGAAGTTCCAATAACTTCTTTTCTACTACGTAGTAATTTAGGATGTCCGGCCAACTTACGTGTACCTCCCGGGGGACCAAGCCAACATCTTTCACTAGCGAAGTTTCCAATTAAAGCTGGAGCAAAGCCTCACATGGTCAGGGTTGTTCCAATCACTTTCACCTGTCCTATTTTAAACATAGAGTCACTCTCGATTTTGGGTCCATCAACGCCGGCCATTTATCTTGGTTTTTCAGCTTACTTTAGCCGTTACTGCCTACAATTGCCACGCTAATGAATGTGTGCAGAACATTTGGAAATTGAATCCCATATCTTTTTCTGGCTTCCTGAGATTGTTTTATACTTTCCAAACAAACTGAATGTATTTTGCTTCATTTATCCATGGTAAACAAGTACAAACAAACAAGTACGTACAAATAAGACTCTAGCTCTCTCAATAGTCTGCTACAAGGCATAAGCATGCCCAGAAATCCGATTTTACAACAACCCAATAGAAAATCTAAATTTGAGATACAGGAAATGAACGGCTCTCGATCATATTCATTTGTTTATCAAATCACGAGGACTACGAAATGAATTCCATCAATTTACTGCTTCTGCGAAGCTAAGGAACGCATGTAGCTGACACTGGGAGTGAAGTAGTCAACCAACTCTTCTCTTGGGGGCAAGGCTTCTTTGATCAGTGGAATCTTGATGAAGTTTTGAGACCACTCATGGAGGGAAGGGAATTTCTCGGCATCGAGTAGTTTCATCTCTCCAATTTGTTCCATTATTCCAAGCCAAAGAGGGATCCAACCAACTGCTAAATCCAGAAAGCCTATCTTTTCGCCACCGAAAAACGTTTTCCCTTCTATTTGTTCCTCAAGAAATGATAGTGATTCTCTTGCAGACTCTATAGCCTTCTCCTTTTCTTCTCCTTCAGCTATGCAAGCATCAAGTGCACCGAAGATACACTGGACTCGAGAAAGTAGAAAAAATCACAATTAGTTTTGGTTGGCGTTGCCTTCTTGGCATGTTTGGTCTCGCGTGGCGTTTGCCATTGTGACATTGGCCTGTTTAATCTTTGTTTATGTTTTTCAAAGGTTAATAAATTCTTTTGGCCAAGAGATAAAAAACTTGCATAACCTATATGAGGACTGACTATCAGTCTAGATTTAATTTCACAGATGTCAGTGAACAGGTCCAGGCACATATGTGTCTGGAACGTCCAGTGTGTGTGGACTCCATGTCTACAGTGTGGGACCACGTGCATCATACGACTACGGACACATTTGTTTCCGCATCTGTGAAGAGACGTCTGTGTCCGTAGCATTGCTCTAATTTTCAAAGAAACTTTTTCGCAAACTACTTTTCAAGTAAAAGTACTTCGTTTTCTTTCATCACCATTAGGGAGAGGTAAAGGGAAGAAAAAAAATTGTGTACTTAAACAGAAGGACATCTTCTTCTTCTTCTTCTTTTTTATCATGAAGGACATTTTCTTAACTTACTCAAATCAAATAATGAGAAAAAAATAGTGGATTTGGAGAAAAGTGAATGATCCAAATTGTACTAGTAAGACGGTCGTGGAAGCGCAAGATAATTTAGGCCGATTGACGAATGCTTGGTGAATATCGATAGGCATTGCTGTTGTGCTTTATGGGAGTCACACACAATTTATGAGAGGAAAAAACTCCGACTTTGTATTAATTGACTCAAATACAAATCATGAAAACCCTCTCTCAGACAACTCGATCTAGTTCTCTCTGATCTCTCTCAGTTCCACACCTTTCTACTCCTACACATACATGTATATATACAAGAAAGGTGAAACAAAAGTCCAAAGCCATTTAAGGCTCAGTCACGCGAGAATCAAATCGCCGAGATCCGGCGCCTAAAATCTCAGCTGTTGGTGGCTAAGATCTTTGACTTTGGGGCGTGGGTCACTCTCAATTGGGACCCCGGCCTCTCAACAATGGGTAAAATCCAACAATTGCAAGTCCTAACAATAATCACAACCAATTTGAATTAACTGAGTCTATATACATGGCTTTATTACACCATGGTAGGGAATTCAAAACCGATATCCGTACCTTCTCATCGCCGAATTTAGCCCAGAAACGAGCCGTGCTTCTCTCATACGGATCTTCAGGCAACAGAGGATTCTGTTTCAAGGTATCATCAATGTACTCGAGGATAACGAGGGACTCGGCAACAGCCCTGTCGCGGTGGAGAATCACCGGGATCTTCTTGTGCACCGGGTTGTGCTTCAGAAGCAAGGGACTCTTGTTGCGTACGTCTTCGTGTATGTACTCGTATTCCACTCCTTTCAGCTTCAGAGCCCACTCCACTCTGGTGCAAAAGAGGCTCGAGGTTGAGCCAATCACCTTCACTTCTCCCATAATTGTTTTGCCAAGTTCCACTGCGGGGCTGGCTTGAGAGATAGCCTGTAGGCTGTAGATCTCCTTCTTGTGTTGCGCTATTTAATAGAGAGATAGATGTCTTGCGCGGCAGGCTTCGAAGGATCCAACCGCAACCCAATAATCGTTGATGGATGAATATGTTGGAAATTTACGGAATTTCGGATGAATGAAATCGGGGCTACCGGAGGGTCTCCCGAGGCAACCGTGCATGTCCCGGGTTCGTTGTATCTGGACGCACCACAATCAATAGACGTATTGATGTGTGGATTTCGTAACTCCTGTAACCCCTCACCATGATGGACATTCATTCTTGTAACCTCCCTCATTCAAATGGCTGAATTCATGGCAGCATTCACCTCTCATAGGCCACCCTCACTCTATAAAAGGGGGCTCATGTTCTTGGAGAAATCACCAGAAAACTCACAACATTCCAGACATACTCTGAAATTCGTTCTTGAGAGAGAGGCAGACGGTAGTCAGTTCGCCAAGGCGGTCGACGGTGGTGTTCCGACGGCTTGCGGTTTAGCCGAGCCAACCCTGGGAGGAAGTCGCTGACACAACCTACAACACCCATGGTAGGAGGCGAATCTTTCTTAAGGTGACTGTGGTATTACACAGGCCTCGGTTTTCGATTCAGAAAATTCAGTTTGTATCTCAATTGCTTCAATCTGTTTTGTTCTTGTATTTCGATTATGTAATTGTTCATTATCAATGGAAATTGTTCTCTGGATTTCGTGTATATGCCGAGATTTTCCCAACAAGCTTAAGAAAGATTCTTTGATCACTGATCGGCAACAGATTCCAGAAAACAATTTCTGTTTTGGACTAACGTTTGAGTTGCAAGAACATATTCATGACAGATTAGTTTCCATGGTGGAGTGCCACTGGTGTATGGCGATTAATCAATCTACTCGGCAGATTGGTTGTTGATTGATACGAGATAACATAATAGTCCTCTTTGGAAACGCTCAAGTGGAGTTTATTCACATTAGAAAGGTTACTGACGAAGAGCATTTGGTTGGTAAAGGGACAATCAGTAGCGTGAGTGGTTATTTTCTAAATTCTTTTCCACTCTTGATTTTCGGACTAACATTTCACTCTGGATACAGTGTGGGATCTATATTCGAGTTTTGAGACCAAGTCTCATACATGACTACAAGATTATTTCCCCATAGTATCTAATTGTGTTCTGATTAATGAGAATGTTGGCTAATAGTTCTTTGGATTTTATATTAAGCCAGGTTCCGGCCACTAGTCTTCAACCGGAGGGGTTTATTGCACAGAAACGCCGGGCACTAATTGCACTAATAGATCTCTTATTCCAGGGGTTCAGATTGGACCGACCTACTTTGAGTGTATAAAACGGTGTTTTCTTTATGGGTTGATATTTGTTCAGGAGAAATCAGATCTGACCTTTGGTTGGTGGAAGCTTTGGATGTTTGTTTTCCACAGGTGATATGGTGGACTTATGGAATGAATCCAGAATTCACGATGCTTAGCGTCAGCTTTACAATAAATGTTTGGCTTCGGCCATGGTCAGTCGTGCGCGACTCGACCTCGAATCGGTTTGTGGTGAAACTGTATTGCTTCGGCTTAGATCAGTCGTGCGCGACTCGATCACGGATGTTGGTGATTGATAGGCTACGGCCTCAGTCAGTCGTGCGCGACTTGGCCTCGGATCAATAATTTATTTGGCTTTTGGGGTGGTCTACTCCGCTTGGACCATGCGTGGTCATTCCGGATTTGTTTCGGAAAATAAGTTCTTGTTTTCAGACAAAAACAGATTGATTAATCAACCATTAACAATACTATTAATACCCCACGTTTGTGTATTGGTGGTGCATTGTATATTCTTAAAATTGGAGTTTTTAAGAATTGGGTTTATGGCTCTTAATGATGGCTGGAGTTACAAGTCAGAAATGGATTTTGATAGTGTAACCTATGCACGTGGTTTTTTAGCTTTCTATTTCAACTGGTTTTGTCCTTTTCTTGTCAGATAGTAAGGTTTATTTTTCCATTGGGAAAAGGAAAAAAACCAGAAAAACATAGTACTCCGTATATGTTATTTATTGATGCAAAGCTGAAAACTTTTTGGAGTTCACACTGTTTGTTTAGCATGAATATCAGTCAGTTATGCTATGTTGAGAATAAAAGATCCTATGATTTTATGTTAATATGTGAATTTTGTAAGGTTTTCCACGTGTAAATGGGAAATATGGGGATCTCAAATGGTTCTAACAATGGGAATACTTGTGATAGTATTGTCCCAAGTGGTTTGACCACAACTGTCTGGTGCGCCAGCAGTGGTTCCTACGGAACATATTCCTCTCGTTTGGAAAAATGAGCAGGATGGGCAAGTGGGTGCCGTTTTAAAGGTTCAAGTGACAAGGACTTCTTTTCAATAAGTTGAAAAGAGAAATGGACCATTGAACTTAATCCACACTGAGGTGTGCGATTTGGAATTCATCCAAGCACAAGATGAAAAAAAAAAGTATTTTGTTACTTTTGTCAATATTAGCATGAAATATTGCTACGTGTACTTGCTCGAGAGCAAGAACACAATATTGGATAAATCTCGTTCTTGCTAAAGAATGAAGTTGAAAATCAACTTAGCAAAAGAATAAGGTGGTGGATAGAACTGACGTGGTAAATTCAAATTACCGTTGGTGGAATTTGTGCCTAGCATGAAGTAGTTCACCAAACCGCTACACCTTATTTGCTTCAACAACACGGTGTTGTTAAAGGCTATGTCATGCCTATGAGGCTATGATTGATGTTATGTTGATGGAGTGAAGCATTTCTCTCCACGTATGATGGCCTTAACGAGGTACCATGCAAGAAAGTTGATAAAACCCTAAAGCTGGGGGGGCCAATGCCTCATATAAATCTCACGATTGTGAGGGTGTCTTGCAAAAGTGGTTGTATCTACACCTAAGAAGGTGAGAATAGGCCTCACGATTGTTGATTGTGTGCGCACAATAGCAACTTGTGTTATGTCTTGTGCATGGATATGAGATATCAGATATTCACAAGAATAAGAACATGGAATCTAGGAATGTGTTGTTCCTTGAACACATATTTTCACATAGATCCATAGAGGAGTCGAGTTCGGTTAAGCGAACTTTGAAGACTGCAGGTGAAAGCAGTCAAGACCAAGAGGAAGAAGTTGATGTTGAGCCTAGGCATAACAAACTGGCTAGAACATAACATCCTTTGGTCCAGACTTCCTAACATTTATGTTAGAAAATGAGCCTCAGACATACCAGGAAGAGCTGTAAGCTGCCCTGAGGGTCCTTTGTGGAAAGAGGCCATTAAGAGTGAGATTGACTCCATATTTGCAAAACCATACGTGGGAACTGGTGGATTTGCCACCAGGCTACTCGGCTACAAATGGATCTTCAAAAGGAAGATGAAAGCAGATGGGTCAATTGATAAGTACAAAGCTAGGCTTGTTATCAAAGGATACAGACAAAAAGAAGGCCTAGATTACTTTGATACTTACTCACCAGTTTCAAGGATTACTTCCATTCGGATGATCATCGCGATCGCAACTTTGCGTAACCTTGAGATACATCAAATGGATGTCAAAACAGCTTTCCTGAACGGCGATTTAGATGAAGAGATCTACATGGAACAACCCGAGGGTTTTTCCGCACCGGGCCAAGAAAGGAAAGTATGTAGGCTTGTTAGGTCTTTGTATGGGCTCAAACAAGCACCAAAACAATGGCATGAGAAATTTGACAATGCTGTATTGTCAAGTGGTTTCAAGATCAACGAATGTGACAAGTGTGTTTATGTCAAAGACACAGACGAAGGGTATGTCATTTTGTGTCTTTACGTTGATGACATGCTCATTGTTGGTAGCAATGAAAGGGTCATTCAGTCTACCAAGAATATGTTAAACTCGAAGTTTGACATGAAGGATATGGGCCTTGCAGATGTCATTCTGGGTGTCAAGATCACCAGAACTTCTGTTGGTTTTGCGTTGTCTCAGACACACTATGTTGACAAGATTCTTGAGAAGTTCAACTCGTCTGATTCAAGTATCGCAAGAACCCCCGTGGATTTAAGCCTGCATTTATCCAAGAATGGGGGGGAAGGCATATCTCAATTAGAGTATTCTCAGATAATTGGGAGCCTGATGTACTTAATGAGTTGTACAAGGCCCGATATAGCTTACTCAGTCAGCAGACTAAGCAGATACACGAGTAATCCAGGTCGTGATCACTGGAAAGCAATAGTCAGGGTTCTGCACTATTTAAGGTATACTCGTGATTTGGGATTGCACTACACCAGATATCCAGCAGTACTAGAAGGGTATTGTGATGCGAACTGGACATCAGATATGAAGGACTCTAAATCCACAAGTGGATATGTCTTTATACTTGGTGGTGCAGCTATTTCTTGGAAATCCTCCAAACAGACGTGTATAGCACGATGGAATCAAAGTTTATCGCTCTAGATAAAGCGTCTGAAGAGGCCGAGTGGCTCCGTCAGTTTTTGGAGGATATTCCAAGATGGCCGAAACCTGTGCCACCGATTAGTATCCATTGCGATAGTCAATCTGCAATTGGTAGGGCACGGAGTAATATGTATAATGGTAAATCTAGACATATTCGACGTAGACATAATACCATTAGGCAACTACTCTCTAGTGGGGTTGTCGCTATTGACTATGTGAGGTCAAAGGACAATATTGCGGATCCGCTAACCAAAGGGTTAAACCGAGAGTTAGTTGAGCAAGCATCGAAAGGAATGGGGCTAAACCCACTACGCTCATAGTTACCGTGGAGGTAGCCAACCTAGTTGATTGGAGATCCCAAGATCTAGGTTCAATGAGACTATCTTTCGCGAGTAGCCGAGAACGATCACTGAGGAGATTCGGTCTCCTGCTCATTCCTATGGTGTAAAACAGTGATACCTGTAGATGGAAAGAGGTTAAGCATTGCTTTTAATGACTCCTATGCGCTGGGTTGCCAGGTAGGGTTAGCAGGATACCCTTACAGGAAGGTCACCTATGTTAGTATGAAGTGGGGCCGCTTCTATGAGAATTGTGGCGAAATTCTCGAGAAAATACTCGCAGAACCAGGAAAGGGGTGTCATGGCCAAAATGAACCCAACAGTGAGAACTGAACTACGTCAGGAGAAGTCCTGTGTGACGTCTGTTGTCTCGGTTTACATCGACGGCGGAATAGTTCAAAGCGGGACCGCACACTAGTCTGCCAGTAAACCCGATAGGCTATCACAAGGGAAGGTTCCAGGCCAAAAGCCACCTATCCTATGCAGGAATTATCCGTTGCCGCTCTCTCGGATCAGCTTTGTACTCTGCATCAGTTTGCCTGCCAATTCCATTCATGGGGGGGATTGTTGGAAATTTACGGAATTTCGGATGAATGAAATCGGGGCTACCGGAGGGTCTCCCGAGGCAACCGTGCATGTCCCGGGTTCGTTGTATCTGGACGCACCACAATCAATAGACGTATTGATGTGTGGATTTCGTAACTCCTGTAACCCCTCACCATGATGGACATTCATTCTTGTAACCTCCCTCATTCAAATGGCTGAATTCATGGCAGCATTCACCTCTCATAGGCCACCCTCACTCTATAAAAGGGGGCTCATGTTCTTGGAGAAATCACCAGAAAACTCACAACATTCCAGACATACTCTGAAATTCGTTCTTGAGAGAGAGGCAGACGGTAGTCAGTTCGCCAAGGCGGTCGACGGTGGTGTTCCGACGGCTTGCGGTTTAGCCGAGCCAACCCTGGGAGGAAGTCGCTGACACAACCTACAACACCCATGGTAGGAGGCGAATCTTTCTTAAGGTGACTGTGGTATTACACAGGCCTCGGTTTTCGATTCAGAAAATTCAGTTTGTATCTCAATTGCTTCAATCTGTTTTGTTCTTGTATTTCGATTATGTAATTGTTCATTATCAATGGAAATTGTTCTCTGGATTTCGTGTATATGCCGAGATTTTCCCAACAGAATATGATGAGCTTCAAGGACGCTGAATATTTAATCTAGTAGTATTAATCTAGGCGCTTTCTTGGAAAGCACTTTTTTTTTTTTTTTTGACTTTCTTGGAAAGCAGATCTAGGCACTCTCTTGGAAAGCATGTATTTAATAGGAGCTGGGAATAAAACATTTACGGAGGCGCGCGATTTGGACCGTCCGTTTCGGCTTTAGACGGTCCAGATTTAAATAAAAAATTTCCGGAAAAGAGTCTAACCTCTTCTCTGGAAAAATTTGATGCTTGCGAACCATACGTCCAAAGCCGAAACGAACGCACGCGATTCACCTCCCTGTTCACGGAAGCTCCATTAAAAAGATTTTTCCTTAAATATGATGCTTGCTTGTTGATGGATAAAATATAGTTACATAAATCGAAGAATACAAAGTAGTACTAAAGACCACTGAAGGGGGCATTCCCTCTTCACCACTTGGAAGAATAAGAACCGGCTAAAAAAGCTTACAGAAACCCTATGTAGCACGGAAAACGGATTCAAACACGGATACGGGGACACGAAAACGGACAAGGAGACACGAAAATTCTGAAAAAATGGAAATATGGACTCGGCGGGGGACACGTTACTTTCTTGGAAAGCACATTTTTTTGACTTAATGTACCTCAAGAATGCTGGTGGAGCTAGAGGTTGAGAATGTTGAAAAGTTGGACATTAGAACAGTCAAAGGATTGGATCAAACTCAATGAATGAGCCGCCACCACTTGGAGATAATTGTTACATGAATTGCTTGGAGATTGAGACCAATCTCAAGCTGACTTCTTCCCCTCACAACTCTTGTTCCACTAAGAATTTTTAGGACTTTTTGGATTTTTTTTTTAGTTTTGTCCTTATTCAAATTTTTTCCACGTTCGTTAATTTTGCGTCTTACTTTTTTGGTTTTCCAATTCGTCTCGTCCAGACGAATCAGAAAAGTAAAAAATTTATGATTTTTACCAAAATATTTTGGGAAATACCCACTTTTCAGAAAAAATAAAAACAAAAAAATTGGTTTTCCAATTAGTCTCGTCCAGACGAATCAGAAAAGTAAAAAATTTATGATTTTTACCAAAATATTTTGGGAAATACCCGGCCACTTTTCAGAAAAAATAAAAACAAAAAAATTTGGCTTTTTTTGGTTTAAAATTGGATATTTCCAAAAATATTTGGGTAAAAGTAAAAAACTTTTACTTTCCCGATTCCGATTCCTCTCGTCAAGACGAATTAATATTTCACAAAAGCTTGGCGCCAACTAACGAACGCGATTTTTTTTAATTATGGACAAAATCTCCAAAAAGTGCTAAAAGTCAAGCTGGACAGGGTCTAAATATATGTAATCCATCGATGAAATGACACAATTGCAGCAAAAAGACGTAGATACATCTCTGTGTCGTGCTTTGTTTGTGTTTTTGTTGGATATTCTGTAACGCCCCGAATTTTGGAAATAAAATTGGAGGCATTAAATATTAATTTCTGAAAAATTTAGTAAATTAAAGTTCCAAATCCAAAACAGATAATTCAACTTAAAGATTCATTTATTACAAACCACTGTGGAAATACTAAAAATAGTCTTTGTGATAATGAAATAGACAAAGTACAGAGCCAACTCTTAGGCTTGATACGGGTCCCAAGCATACACTAGCTCAGTTTCCATCTCTGGGTTCATCTCTGGATAGTACTGCCTTCCTTTAGGATCCTGCGTCTCTTCTTGGTCTTTCTGATATTAATTATCAAAACACGTCATTGGCCGTCATTTTCCCTTTTCTCTTCCAACTCTTGTTTGTTCCTGGAAGTATGTATTGAGCCTTATCGCATACAGTTTTCGTTGATATATTTCTTTAATCTTTACTAACTTAGTAAATTTTCCAGTTCATCTGTATTTTAGACAAAGTTTGCATCAGTCAATGCCAGAACAACAGAGGTTGGGGAAGTTCCAATAACTTCTTTTCTAGTAATTTAGGATGTCAAGCCAACTTACGTGTACCTCTACTGATATCCGAGGGACCAAGCCATCATCTTTCACTAGCGAAGTTTCCAATTAAAGTTGGAGCAAAGCCTCACAAGGTCAGGGATGTTCCAATCACTTTCAACTCTCCTATTTTAAACATAGTCACTCTCGATTTTGGGTCCATCGACGCCGGCCATTTATCTTGGTTTTTCAGCTTACTTTAGCCGTTACCGCCTACAATTACCTCTACTGATATCCGGGGGGCCAAGCCAACATCTTTCACTAGCGAAGTTTCCGATTAAAGCTGGAGTAAAGCCTCACAAGGTCAGGGATGTTCCAATCACTTTCACCTCTCCTATTTTAAACATAGAGTCACTCTCGATTTTGGGTCCATCGACGCCGGCCATTTATCTTGGTTTTTCAGCTTACTTTAGCCGTTACCGCCTACAATTGCCATGCTAATATAATGAATGTGTGCAGAACATATAGAAATTGAATCCCATCTGTTTCTGGCTTCCTGAGATTGTTTTATACTTTCCAAACAAACTGAATGTATTTTGCTTCAAATATTACAAGTACAAACAAACAGGTACAAATAAGACTCTAGCTCTCTCAATAGTCTGCTACAAGGCATAAGCATGCCCGGAAATCCGATTTTACCACAACCCAAGAGAAAATCTAAATTTGAGATACAGGAAATGAACGACTCTCGATCTTATTCGTTTGTTTATCAAATCACGAGGACTACGAAATGAATTCCATCAATTTACTGCTTCTGCGAAGCTAAGGAACGCATGTAGCTGACACTGGCAGTGAAGTTGTCAACCAACTTTTCTCTTGGGGGCAAGGCTTCTTTGATCAGTGGAATCTTGATGAAGTTTTGAGACCACTCATGGAGGGAAGGGAATTTCTCGGCGTCGAGTAGTTTCATCTCTCCAACTTGTTCCATTACTCCAAGCCCAAGAGGGATCCAACCAACTGCTAAATCCAGAAAGCCTATCTTTTCGCCACCGAAAAACGTTTTCCCTTCTATTTGTTCCTCAAGAAATGATAGTGATTCTCTTGCAGACTCTATAGCCTTCTCCTTTTCTTCTCCTTCAGCTTTGCAAGCATCAAATGCACTGAAGGCACACTGGACTCGAGAAAGTAGAAAAAATCACAATTAGTTTTGGTTGGTGTTGCCTTCTTGGCATGTTTGGTCTCGCGTGGCGTTTGTCATTGTGACATTGGCCTGTTTAATCTTTGTTTACGTTTTTTAAAGGTTAATAAATTCTTTTCGCCAAGAGATAAAAAACTTGCATAACCTATGTTAGATTGTATTAGCATCTTGTAATGAGACATGTCTCATGTGGTTAGAATGTAGTAGCTAGGGTGCTATTTGTTAAATTCTTTGTACATAAGGGCTCTTTAGTCATTTGTATTGTAGGGCAGTATATATTCCCTTTTCTCTGTTAATGGAAGTAAGGAGAAAGATTCTAACGCTCAATTCATTCTCTCTCTAAATTTGTACATGGTATCAGAGCGTCACGATCTAGGGCACCAGATCTTTTTCCACCTGGACTCTCGCCGACTACCGGCGACCTCCGGCGAACTTCGGCGAACCCAGGTTGTTCTCGTTTGAGGTCTTTCTACCTCCGGTTGAACTCGTTTTGAGTGTTTTCTGGTGCCGATTGGGTATTTTTTTCTGCTGCCCATTGCTTCCAAGATCTGGTATGTGCTCGTTTTTTATGTTTGTTGCTGTTGATCATCTCTGTAAGCTTCTGCTATTGCCTCTTTGCTTTTGCTGAGCTGTTTGAGTAGTAGTTCGCTGGGTTCTTTTGATTGCCCGTGAGTCGATTTTTTTGAACGTGCAAGAGGATTTTTGGACTCATCTATAACTTGCAATATAGTCTGAAGGGTTTGTGCCTCTATGTATTCGGGGTTTGCAGTTTATTGTTAGAACAATTTCGTAGTCCCTGTTTGGGAGCTGTTTGGATTGTATTTGCCTTCCTCTACCGCCGTTGGGTTCCGTTCTGCACTATGTACGGGATTGTTTCGAGCTATTTGGCATTTGACTGTATGTCGGAGGATCACAAGAATATTCCTGTTGGTACTCTTTCTCAGGGGGAGTTACAAACTCTCAGGCGCCTACTGGCTAAGCTTGATACTCTGTCTTCCATAGCTTCTATTTCCACTACCTCCTTTGCTCACACAAGTATCCAACCTAGTGCATCTACCGCCACTTCTTCTCTTCCTTGGATAATAGATTCTGGTGCCACGGACCATATGACAGGTTGCTCATCCTTTTTTGATTCCTACTCTACTTGCTCTGGTAAGGACAAAGTACGAGTAGCTGATGGATCCCTATCTGCTATTTCAGGGAAAGGTTCCATTCGCTGCTCACCTACCTTACCTCTTTCTTCCGTCCTCCATGTTTCAAATTTTACTACTAATCTTATATCTGTTAGTAGTCTCACACAATCTTTGAATTGTTCAGTGACATTTTTTTCCACTCATTGTGTCTTTCAGGAACTGGGAACAGGAAAGACGATTGGTACTGGTAGAGCTCAGGATGGCCTGTATTTTTTGGAGTCTGTGCCTTGTTCTTCTTTTACACCCTTATCATTGGGTCATGCCCTTGAGGCGGACACGGGTTCGGCTCTTCCTCTATTGCATCAGTGGCACCGTAGATTTGGCCACCCTTCTTTTGGTATTTTAGAGAAACTTTTCCCTACTTTAACTAAACGGTGTTCTAGAAGTAGGTTCTTTTGTGAAGCTTGTGAACTTGCAAAACATAGACGTTCCTGTTATGCTCCTGTTCATCAGAGAAGTGCTTCTCCTTTTATGGTTGTCCACACTGATGTCTGGGGTCCTTCCCCCATTACCTCTATTTCTGGTTATCGCTATTTTGTTACCTTTATTGATTGTCATTCTCGTATAACTTGGGTGTATCTACTCCGAGCAAAAAACGAAGTTTTCTCATGCTTTCAGTCTTTTCATAAGATGGTGCACACACAATTTGATACCAACATCAAGATACTTCGTTGTGACAATGGGACTGAATATATGAACGGTCCCTTCAAGTCATATCTTGATGGCAATGGCATTCTTTTCCAAACTACTTGTGTGGGTACACCGCAGCAAAATGGAGTTGCGGAAAGGAAGAACCGGCATCTTGCTGAGGTGGCTCGTTCTCTTATGTTTACTATGAATGTTCCTAAACATTTTTGGGGCGAGACCATCCTTACAGCTTCTTATCTTATTAATCGAATGCCCTCCAGTGTTCTTCAATTTCGGACTCCCTTGGATTTCCTTCCTGGTAACTTTCGGGTCTCTACTCTTCCTCCTAAGGTTTTTGGTTGTGTTTGTTATGTGCATGCTCCTCACCACCCCGGTGGAAAGTTAGATCCTAAAGCTTGTAAATGCATTTTCCTTGGCTACTCCCCCACTCAAAAAGGGTATCATTGCTATGACCCTCTTTCTCGAAAGAAATTTGTTTCAATGGATGTCACCTTTTGGGAACACCAACCCTTCTACCCTCTCTAGTCCCCATCTCTTCAGGGGGAGAGTTCTAGTTCTAGAGGGGAAGAGATGTTGACTAGGGGGGAAGAGATGTTGACACCTTGTGATTTTGATTTGTGGTACTCTCCCCCAACTGTTGGTGAGGGGGAGAATATTGTTACAGGGGAGAACATTGGTGAGGGGGAAGAGGCATCTCCCAGCCTTAGTAATCCTGAAGGGGAGAGAGAGGAACCTGAATCTGGAGAAAGAGTAATTCCGGATGCAAGAGAAAGATTGGACAGACCTGAGTTAAAAACTTTCACTCGCAAGAAAAAGGGCCAACCTGGTGCATTGCCACAGTACCAATCATCATCACCAGTTCTAGTTCCTGACGCTTCAGCTGAGTCTTCTGGTAAATCTCCTTCCTCTATATCCCTTCCTTTTGATGATCTTGATGTGCCTATTGCTCATAGAAAGCCAATTCGTACACATAAAGTGCCGGCTCGATTATGTACCCAACATTCCATTTCGCAATTTGTTTCATATTCTCGTCTGTCTCCTTCGTACTCTACCTTTCTTTCTTCCCTTTCTTCTCTACCTATTCCACAGGGTTGGAAGGAAGCTTTTGCAACTCCTAAGTGGAATGAAGCTATGGTAGAGGAGATGAAGGCCTTGAAGAAAAATGGCACCTGGGAGTTAGTGCCTCTTCCTCGGGGAATGAATGCAATGGGATGTAAATGGGTGTTCACGGTTAAGCATAAAGCTAATGGCACTGTGGAGAGGTACAAGGCAAGATTGGTTGCCAAAGGCTATACTCAGACATATGGCATTGACTATGAAGAAACCTTTGCTCCAGTGGCCAAGATGAACTCTATTCGCACCTTGTTGTCCTGTGCTGCTACTCTAAACTGGCCACTTCAACAGTTTGATGTGAAGAATGCTTTTCTTCATGGTGATTTGGAAGAAGAGGTGTATATGGATATACCACCTGGTTTTCTTCCCCTACCACTGAGGGCAAGGTGTATAGGTTGAAGAAGGCTCTCTATGGCTTGAAACAATCACCAAGAGCGTGGTTTGACAGATTTCTCAAGGCCATGTTGAAACTTGGATACACGCAGAGTCATGCTGATCATACTATGTTCACCAAGAGGAGTGATGGTAAGATTGCCATCCTTATAGTTTATGTGGATGACATAATTATGACAGGTGATGATGTGAATGAGCTTTAGATGCTTAAAGTTCTTCTTGCCAAGGAATTTGAAATTAAGGAGCTGGGGGCGATGCAATACTTTCTTGGCATGGAGGTGGCTAGATCTGAGAAAGGGATCTTCATTTCCCAAAGGAAATATATTCTTGACCTTTTGGAGGAGACAGGGATGCTGGGGTGCAAGCCCGCTGACACTCCTATTGAGGTTAATCATCATCTTGGCAGCGTGGGAGAGCATGCGGATAAGGAAAGATATCAAAGACTTGTAGGTCGTCTGATATACTTATCTCACACACGTCCAGATATTTCTTATGCGGTGGGAGTTGTCAGTCAATTTATGCATGACCCTCGTTCTTCTCACCTTGATGCTGTTTATCGTATCTTGAGGTACCTAAAATCCTCTCCAGGCAAAGGTATTTTGTTTTCAAACCATGGTCATTTGAGGTTGGAATCCTTCACTGATGCAGACTGGGCAGGATCAATTGATGATAGACATTCTACCTCTGGCTACTGCACTTTCCTTGGTGGGAATTTAGTTACGTGGAGAAGCAAAAAGCAATCTGTGGTAGCGAGGTCAAGTGCAGAAGCTGAGTATAGAGCCATGGCACATGGTGTTTGTGAGCTTTTATGGCTTCAAACCTTTTTGCATGATTTGGGAATTGTTGATCACAGTTCTATGAAGCTGTACTGTGATAACAAGGCTGCTATCAATATCGATCATAATCCTGTTCAACATGATCGGACAAAGCATATAGAGATTGATAGACACTTTATCAAAGAGAAGCTGAACAGTGGTGTAATATGCATGCCTTATGTGAAATCCGAGGACCAATTGGCTGATGTGTTTACTAAAGGTCTTAGTAGTAAGGTGTTTCATCGTATCCTCTCCAAGTTGGGCATGATTAATATCTATGCACCAACTTGAGGGGGAGTGTTAGATTGTATTAGCATCTTGTAATGAGACATGTCTCATGTGGTTAGAATGTAGTAGCTAGGGTGCTATTTGTTAAATTCTTTGTACATAAGGGCTCTTTAGTCATTTGTATTGTAGGGCAGTATATATTCCCTTTTCTCTGTTAATGGAAGTAAGGAGAAAGATTCTAACGCTCAATTCTTTCTCTCTCTAAATTTGTACAACCTATATGAGGACTGACTATCAGTCACATGTGTCTAGAACCGTTCAGTGTGTGTGGACTCCATGTCTACTGTGTGGGACCACGTGCATCAGACGACTACGGACACATTTGTTTCCGCATCTGTGAAGAGACGTCTGTGTCCGTAGCATTGCTCTAATTTTCAAAGAAACTTTTTCACAAATTACTTTTCAAGTAAAAGTACTTCGTTTTCTTTCATCGCCATTAGGGAGAGGTAAAGGGAAAAAAAATTGTGCACTTAAACAGAAGGACATCTTCTTAACTTACTCAAATAATGAGAAAAAAGAGTGGATTTGGAGAAAAAGTGAATGATCCAAATTGTACTAATAAGACGGTCGTGGAAGCCTAGCTAAGTTAATTTAGGCCGATTAACGAATACTTGGCGAATATTGATAGGCATTGCAAGTCCTAACAATAATCACAACCAATTTGAATTAACTGAGTCTATATACATGGCTTTATTACACCATGGTAGGGAATTTGAAACCGATATTCGTACCTTCTCATCGCTGAATTTAGCCCAGAAACGAGCCATGCTTCTCTCATACGGATCTTCAGGCAACAGAGGATTCTGTTTCCAGGTATCATCAATGTACTCGAGGATAACGAGGGACTCGGCAACAGCCCGGTCGCCGTGGAGAATCACCGGGACCTTCTTGTGCACCGGGTTGTGTTTCAGAAGCAAGGGACTCTTGTTGCGCAGGTCTTCGTGCATGTACTCGTATTCCACTCCTTTCAGCTTCAGAGCCCACTCCACTCTGGTGCAAAAGAGGCTCGAGGTTGAGCCAATCACCTTCACTTCTCCCATAATTGTTTTGCCAAGTTCCACTGCGGTGCTGGCTTGAGAGATAGCCTGTAGGCTGCAGCTCTCCTTCTCGGCTTCGAAGGATCCAACCGCAACCCAATAATCGTTGATGGATGAATATGATGAGCTTCAAGGACGCTGAATATTTAATCTAGTTTTACGATCTAGGCGCTTTCTTGGAAAGCACTTTTTTTTTTGACTTTCTTGGAAAGCCGATCTAGGCATTCTCTTGGAAAGCATATACGCCTATACGGAGTATTTAATATGGAGATTGTCTTATTCACGGACTGGCTGTGAAAAAGACATTTACGGAGGCACGCGATTTGGGCCGTCCGTTTCGGCTTTAGACGGTCCAGATTTAAATAAAAAATTTCCGGAAAAGAATTTAACTCTTCTCGGAAAAATTTAATGCTTGCGAACCGTCCAAAGCCGGAACGGACACACACGATTTACCACTGAAAGGGGCATTCCCCCTTCACCACTTGGAAGAATAAAGAACCGGCTAAAAAAGCTTACAGAAACCCTATGTAGCACGGAAAACGGATTCAAACACGAACACGGGGACACGAAAACGGACACGGAGACACGAAAATTCTGAAAAAATGGAGATATGGACTCGGCAGGGACACGTTACTTTCTTGGAAAGCACATTTTTTTGACTTGGACATTAGAACAGTCAAAGGATTGGATCAAACTCAATGAATGAGCCGCCACCACTTGGAGATAATTGTTGCTTGGAGATTGAGACCAATCTCAAGTTGACTTCTTCCCCTCACAACTCTAGTTCCACTAAAAGAATTTTTAGGACTTTTTTTAAGTTTTGTCCTTATTCAAATTTTTTCCGCGTTCGTTAATTTTGCGTCTTACTTTTTTGGTTTTCCAATTCGTCTCGTCCAGACGAATCAGAAAAGTAAAAAAATTATGATTTTTACCCAAATATTTTGGGAAATACCCACTTTTCATAAGAAAAAAAATAAAAAAAGTTGGCTTTTTTTTGGTTTAAAATTGGATATTTCCAAAAATATTTGGGTAAAAGTAAAAAACTTTTACTTTTCCAATTCCGATTCCGATCGTCAAGACGAATTAATATTTCACAAAAGCTTGGCGCCAACTAACGAACGCGAATTTTTTTAATTATGGACAAAATCTCCAAAAAGTGCTAAAAGTCAAGCTGAACGGGGTCTAAATATATGTAATCCATCGATGAAATGACACAAGTGTAGCAAAAAGATGTAGATACATCTCTGTGTCGCGCTTTGTTTGTGTTTTTTGTTGGATATTCTTTGCGTGGTTGTGTTCGGGGTGATATTTTGGGTCAAATCCATAGCAGTTTTTAGAAATTTATCCCAAATATCAGTTAAGGAAAAGTTCATTTTCTTCTTCCTTGGGCAATAACATAGGCAATAACACTCCTAACCAGACACCAAACAAACAAGCTCATAAGACTACCCTGATCAGCCTTGTCAACTTCAGTAGAAAACCACAGCATTATCACCTCTGCAGTATCTTCATTCTGTTCCTTTCTCCGATAATTACAAAAGAATCGTAGAATCGCCATCTGAGTTGATTACAGTCCAGTTAGTTTTCAGTTCTTCAGAGCATCGTCAAGTTCGGACTTCAACTAGAGCAAACCAGAGTTTTGATCGCACTCGGAACGACCACAGCTGCACCTTCTTGTCACTCCGCAGCTTATTCCTCTTGGCGAAACGATTCCACCCTTTCACTAGATTGTAGACTTGAGTCTTCCACTTTGTTACGTATATCCTTCGCTTCTTTCCTTTCGCTCCTATTATCCGTGCTTCTATCCCCTTTCCAGTACGCGCACTAAGCATCGCCTTCTCTTCTGGCCTCAGAAATTCATTCATTACTTGATTCATCGGAATAGAGAGGCGGCTGTGCCTTTTGCTAAGGTCTGTTTTACTGAGCGGCTTTTCAATCACCAAAACCGCGGTGGAACCATTTAGGATCGCGATACGCTCCTTGAGCTCTGTCGGCAAATCTAGGTTTCCATCATCAAAATAAATGCCATCGCTACTTGGCCTTTTCGAACCCACCTTTACGGATTTTCGCAACTTCTTGTTTTCAACTGCGATGGGCTTATTGGGCAGCCTGAATCGGCATATGATAGGCTCCCCAAACTTTGTTTCCACAGCCTCAAATGTACGATCGCACGATGCAATATTAATAGAACTCTTGTCGAGCGATCTCTCTCTCGATAACATGTGATCACGACATGGAGTCGTAACGCTACTCTCATCGGAAGGCTGCTTGTCGAGCAATCTCTCTCTCGATAACATCTTCCCACCATCATTAGCAGCCAAGATAAACACAGAGGTTTCAACTCTTGCGTGTTCCTTTTCGGGCAGATTTTGTAACTCAAGCATACAGAGGTTGATTACATCATTTCCATCAAGACTAGGGTTCTTGAGGAGAAGCCGTAATACCTTCATCTTTGAGTCCTCGTCGAGTTTGAGAAGAAACGGTTTCGACAACTCCAACGTCCGATCGAACTTATCGTACCCCTCGTACTCGGCCTCGGTAGCACTCTCACAATCAACAATACTGCACGCATCCGCCATTCTTCACTTCTTCTTCAACACCACCACCACCAAACAAGAACGAAATTCGAAGCTTTGCGAAAGAGAACTCTTTGTTGTGACTAAAAAGTACGTGGGATGCCTAAACTTCCACAAAACCCTAGTTCTATAGACGAGATTGAAGGCTAAAATCAAATGGGGTTTTCTAGAATTTAAGCAATTACTTGGGAGTGAAGTTTCTCAAGTAGTAGTAATTATAGTTGTACCCTAGCTGTTAGGAAACAGAATCATCAAATCTGAACCATTTGATTCTTCAAAGAGGCGAATCGAACGGTGAGTAGGAAGTTAAATATTTACTACCTAGTTAGATCAGTCTTTCAATTGAACTCGAATTTTAGCCATTTATGCGTCGGAGGATTTGAACCGATGCCTTACGCCTTACCATGGCGTTACTCTGCCTCGGAGTTAAAAAAAAAAATCCGATATCTCTTATGGAATTTTCTCTCTTTTGTCGCTCTCGTATAGGTATAACGAGAATGATTTTGTTCACCGTCCCTAAAAGAGGGTGAACCAGATTCTATGGTTCCTACATCATTTCGACCAATGAGAGGAAGGGTGAACAAAATTCATCTTCTGATCGAACCTGGGGGGCGTGTTGTGCAGTGTGTGTTATGCACCATTTGGACCGTCCGTCTCGATAATCAATGGTCCAGATTTAAAAAATAAATAAATAATCTTAACTCTTCCCTAAAAGAGTTTTTTAAAACCTGAACCATCTAAAACACTTTTGGACGGTTGAGATCACACAACACGCCCCTGGTTCCCTCTGATCAATGGGTAAACCCCCTCTCGTGTCGAACAAAAAGAAAGAATACACTATATATATGGAAGCAGGTTTGTAGGGCCACGTGGCACATTGTGATTGGCATGTGAATATCCCTGGTTTATGAAATCCTAACTAACTTCCAAATTTTCCCGCGCAAAATATGCCCTGAACTTGGTGATTGGAGTACTTGGGCTTGCTTAAGTAGAGATGGTAACGGGTAGGGTTCTGCCCGGGTTTTGGTAAAACAAAACCCGAACCAGCAATGTCTTACTGACACCGAACCTGGACCCGACGGGTTTCTTTGCATCTATTCCGTCACCGGACCCGATAAGGATTGGTTCGGTTTGGTTCCTTGACCTCGGTGGTTAACCGGTTTAAATCACCGAACTTAATCCGTAACCGACTCCAACCTGAACTAACATTAAAACCAATCACGGTATGTATGGGTGTGTATTTTGCAAATATTTAGTGGTTCGGGCCGGGTCGGTTTCCGGTGAGATTATTATAGTATAAAACCGGACCTGAACGGTAGTGTGAAAAATCGTTGATTGTTATGGATTTGAAAAATCCTCTGATTTTTCTAATGCACAGGACCACGGGAAAAAGGTTCTCACTGATGTTTTTTTTTTCCTCGTCCCCGTTCATCGAACAAGCAAGATTCCTAGCCGAAGCCTGGAGTTGAACAAACAACCTCTATGTTTATGGACCTATGGTTCGTTTGAGTGACAAGTGACCACCTTAAACAAGATGCTACCTCATGGACATGGGTACATCCCATATGCTTCATCCCAAGCCAGTTTGAGTTTTGGCTCTTACTTTTTGTACCTGCTTTGGTTCAATGCTACGGCATTGAAATTCCAAGTCATTTGCTCTTCACTGGATTACTCTAGCAGCTGCTGCACGGAATATAACTCTGGTGATGCTACGTTCTCCCATCGTGACGACATGAAAATTTTGTTACTGATTGAGGCTATTGTATTTTTAGTGCGTTCTAAATTTTAGAGGGATTAGGGATATGCCAGTTTGGGTTTCTAGCAGATTTTTAGCCGTCTCTTAGTTCGCAAGAAGGCAAGCCCTCCATCAGTTATCTACAATTACTGCATATGCTTAAGGAAACATTAGTCATGTCAACGATAAATGAAGAACACTCATAAGAAGAATATCACTGTTTATATTCATTCCATCAGCAATAGCTGTGAAAGAAGTGCCCCACAGATTGTAAACGAGCAATTGATTCGGAGGTTCAGATTATTTATTTCCTCCATGATTGTTTATTACAGTGGTTGGTGATAAGTTGCATTTCAAGCAAAAGCGACGTACCTTGAGCATTTGCCAATATTCTTCTGAATGCAAAACCGAGTAATGCCTGCTGTTTTTTTGTTTAGCTCCGGGTTTGGTACCAAGGAACTCACAAGCGTAAGAGGATTGCAGCCAAGGCATTATCAGCAGAGGTTGAACACAAGACTGCCAAATCTGAAGTTGGTCGGATGATTTTTCTCCAACAGCTGCTGTCATGTTTTTCAACTGTAATTGACATTGAACAATATTATGAGCTCACAAAGAGTTTAGGACCATAGTGGCAAGGAAACTACATTGGAATAAATTTCAACTGCAGGGAGTAATTCAATACAATTTTGGGTACCTCATCATCAAGTAGCAACCAAAATTTCTACCAAAGTCATATAATGCCACACTTCCGGTAGCGTTTTTTTATCTGCAACTGTTATATAAGGCAGAAGCTGCAGTTGTGACTAGACTAGGTTCGCATGATTGTAGTTCGAAAATTGACCCAGGAAAGATTTGTGTAAAATACTATGCCGGTATTTAAGTGGGGTAAATGGTGTAAGGTGATTTGAGTTTCGGCACTTAGATCATAAATACCTGCAAAATTTCTTCTAAGTGAGATTCGTATAGTTTTTCTATTGGCTGCAAGCTAGGCGAGATCTTAAAATGGTATTACACTATGGTTTCTACATTCCAATTATGTCAAAAGTGAATAGTAGTGAGTTGATCTTGAACTTAAAGTGAGTGTGTAATTGAGTTTTTTAGTTCAAATAAGATCAATATGAGCAGAAAAAAGAAAATAGCACAGATTTGAGCAGGAAAAGCACAAACGTCAAACAAGTGGGACATCGGTGGGTAATCTGATCTTCTATAGTTATTGTACAAAGGTAAAAGAAGTCATTTTGCTCTGCCATATGCTTGTTCTGCAATTGATCAGGCTAATGAGAGCTAGTCTTACGGGACTATTGTTTCACGAGGTTGGCTGCTAAATTAGGCATGTTAGAGAGAACTTGCGGAGTCAAAAAGAAACAAGGAAATGTGATACTGAGATTATTGGGAGATGATTCATGACAAAGAATGCAGAAAGTTGAGTAATCACACAAAGATTGACGGGCAAAGATCAGCATAGTAATCTCACCGTGAAAAAAGGAGAATACAACGAGCTGGCTATTTCAACCAAAAGCCTTGATTTGAGGATTTGCAAACTCGTCTACTGTAAAACTGAGTAATGCCTGCCGTTTTTTTTTTTGTTTAAGTTCTTAATGGTGTAAAGAAGAACACACAAGCGTCATAGAATCGTGGAAAAAGTGAATTTAGCGACAGTTGAACACAAGACTGCCGAACTTACATTTTGTCTATGTGACAAGTGACAACCTTAACCCGTGAGCCACCTTAGTGGGTTCATCCCACATGCTCCATCCCAAGCCCATGTAACTTTCAGCTTCTAGTTACTTCTGACTGCTTTGTTTTCAACTACATTATCATTTCAAGAATATATTCAAAAAAAAGTTACAGGACCATATTTACAAAGAAGCTCAATAATTAGCGAAAATTCCTACTGCAGATAGTCATTCAACTCATCTGTTACCTAAGCATCAAGCGGAGTCCAAACTCTCCACCCAAGTCCTATGAAGCCACAAAGCTTCTGTTCTTCCAAGGCTGATAGGAATTCAATAAGTTTGTTATCTAAAACTGCTATACAAGGCAGAAGTAGTTGTTAAAGCATCCCCAAGGGAAGTAGCAAAAACAGTTATCAGAATGCAGTAAATATCCCATAAACACTTCAAAACTAAAGCAAAACATGTTTTGTTCATCTTGATACCTCTATCCAATTACTGTGATCATTACAAACTTTACGGAACAAGAATGAACCATTTGAATCACTTATATGAGCCCGGAAAAGCACAGCAAGCCTTCTGAGCCCAATGTCCCCAATCTCGTGGTTATTTTTTAAGCCAACGTATCTACGCAATGAACAGAAATTTGAATCACTCGGTGCTTGCCCTCACACTCAAATTAGTCTACAAAGCTAGTTCACCAAGGAAATAGGAAATTGTTGCCCTTATCTTCTTGAGCCGCTAATTGTTGCCTGTATCTCTTCCGACCAGACAGAAAAGCAAGGTTCAACATACGCTAAAGAATCATTTTCCAGGCAGTAATTTGCTACTATACTCCAAATGAAAAAGAAAAAGGCAAAAGCATGGCAGAGAGCTACAACTTCCTTTAGGAACAAAAGAGCATAACTTCTGGAGTACGATTCCAAAACTGGTATGTCTAAACTAACAAAAACCAGCCAAGAACTATGAGACAGTAGTGTACACAAGGCAGATATCCCATAAACACTTCAAAACTGAAGCAACACTAGGTCCTTACCAATACAAATGTGTACAGGTCAAGGTTTTGACAAACTTCCATACTAGCAGTACTCACCGTAGGTTGACCAGTCCGCTTGTTTCTCAACTTCGTCAAAACCCTGAAAACCATGAAAAGAATAAGTGCTAATTAAGAGAAGTGGGAATTCAAGAGAAACATTTTTAAACCAGTACATAGTTGATTACATCCAATGAACCATGTGCGTGGTTACAAATATGGTATTGGAATGTTGATAAGGAAAACCTAAAAATATAGTGCACGTATCCATAATAACATCTTTTAGTTCTGATAAACAAAACATCTTCTCATTTGAATGGATGCTTATATGTACTAAACAACAAATCAAATGAAGAAAACCAATGACTTAACCTACAACGGACAAGACCAAAAGTAAGGTATAAACCATAGCTTCACGTCAATGACCTACAGTACAACCTTGATTTTAAAAGCATTCCAAGCATAGAAATAAGTGTCATCAAGTTGCCTTCTTCTTTCTATCTAAGAAAAGAGTCTTGCTATGGGTACATATCATATGTACATATCTTGCACATATGAGATTTGTGGGGGCCATCTCGGGTCCCACAGAGATGATTTAAACTGAATTTTTACGGAGTTTCATAAAAAAATATTTTAAAAATAATGGACGGTTCGAATCATCTTTGTGGGACCCGTGAGCAGTTAAGTAGTTTCGCCCCTACAAATTCCAAAAAAATCCTTACTGATATCGGGTTGAGCTGGATTTTTACGGGGTTCCATAAAAAAATATTTTAAAAATAATGGGTGGTTCGAATCATCTTTGTGGGACCCGAGATGGGCCCCACAAAATCCATATGTGCACGATATGTACATGTTTATGTTTATATGTACCCATAGTTTTTTTGCTAAGAAAATACTAATCCTGGCTTTGTTATATACCAGGATACGACATAATTTACGAAAAAAAAGTTGCAAAAATGCTACAGGTACAGATTTTCGGGTACAGCAGCCCCAATTTTGAAGCAAAATTGGATGATTCGTAAACACCTTTCCCGATATCGGATTGAGGTGATTTTTTACAGGGACCCTAAACGACGTATTTTGAACAAAATGAGCGGCTCCGATCATCTTTGCGGGACCCGAGACGGGAGCAAAACGCTGCTGTACCCGGCTGCTGTACCCGAAAATCTGTAACTGTAGTCGGACCAAAAAGTTGGGCCAATCACGTACGCAAAGTATTAGCAGGGTGTCCAAAGTAAATCAACCATATAACGGGTAGCACAGAATAGGAAATACTCTTTCTTCTACAGTTCTCACTCTACGAACGTAATACTACGGTTTTGATGACTAGGTGGGTGTTTGGAAAGATTGTGTATCTTTCACTTGAGGACTGGATTCACCAAGGAAATAGGAAATAGAGATAAAAACATGAGAACCAATCAAATGAAAGGAGCTCCTGAATCAAAAGACTTCACAAAAACCATAGGCTGAAAAACGACTTCCTTGAGAAGCCAATTGTCAAACATGTGGGAGGCATAATGCCTTGCATCGATTTCAAAACCCGCAAAGCTATTAGAATGTGCAACAACCACCCATTGTACCTGAGATTGTTCCTCGCATTCCGATGTGGTTCTATCGGCTGACTCAGTGATCGGAACTCATCGGCGCGATGAAGGTTGATTTGGATTTGCAACGGTTATAAACTTATGACCGACTACGACCAAAAGCCTTAGAGGGAAAAAGTGTGCCAAACTTTCTTTTTTTTCATTCTTTCCTGAGATATATCTTCTCTGATTAAATACCTGTAGATTTTCGATCCACTTGATATTTAACACAATTACTCTAATTAACAAGCTCTACAATTTGGACGAATCGGATCAGAAAATTGATTCCAAAGTAAGGTCGAAAATTGGCAAAAACTGCGGAGAAGCCTCTTACTCGATTTTGTAATCTGAACTCACGTTCTATAAGGGTGTAATCAAGTGTGCACAGCTCAATTTTTTTCATTGTTTTTCGAATTATGTCCTCTCCGATGAAGTATCATTAGGTATCCGATCGACTTTATATTTCATCTAATTAATCAAATTAACAAGGTCTACAACGTCGACAAATCGGATCATCAATCTAATTCCAAAATAAGTTTGAAAATTGCAAAGAATGGGGGGAAGCCTTCTTCTAGGTACTTCGCAGGTTGAAGATGCGAAGTATGTTCGATGCTAAACTCACGTTTTGTATACACGCTTCACTTATTTTTAATTTCCGGACAACGATTTTCTTAGAACGCACATAAAAATACTCGATAGCTTTCATACTAGTCCTCAGTTTATTTTCACAGTAATCAAGGCATGCACTGCTCTATCCAACGTCAAAGCTGGACGACGGGTTGATGGCATTGTCGGTAGTCGGGTTCGATTCAGACCCATTTGCTCAGTCGTCCTTGGTTCTTATGTATGTCAAATGCAGTCAATAAAGGATGCCCATAAACTGCTCGATGCCCATAAACTGCTCGATGCACCTGAACCAGACGTGATTCCTTGAAGTGCTTTGTTTTCGGGGTATGCTCGACTAGGACATAGAAGTGAGGCATGAGAGGTCTTTGAACACATGGAGAATAAAGGGATCGAACCGAATGCGGTATCTTGTAATGGGATGATCTCGGGGGGTCAATGAGAAGTGGATGTTATTCCGAAAGACGCATTCGCAAGGTTTAAAGCCTAATTATGTCAAGTGTTCTTCCAGCAGTGGGGGATTTGGAGGATTTGATTTTGGATAGTCAAATTCAAGGCCAAAAACCACCGATAGGTATAAAGGGTGAGAACGAGAGGAGAAGAAAGAAGGCAATTGATGATGTTAAGTATGATGAAACGGCAGCCAACAACACCAAAATTGTTGAAGTCTTGACGAGCATGTCATCTCGTAGTATTGAACGAGATCAAGAAAAGGCTCTCGACCGTCAAAAGAAGGCTGAGGCTAGGGAGATGCAACTACACTACTTGGCAATGATGAGTACTGAAAGGGAACAAAGGAAAGAGGATCATGCAATTCTGTCAATGAATATGTCTACCTTCAATCCTACACAGAAAGCATACTACGAGGGACTTCAACGCGAAATCATTGCTCGAAGAGGATTTTAGTATTTGTCAATTGACATGTCTATGTTTGATCCTACTGTCTTTTAAGCTTGAGAGTGTTTGGTTAGAAATTGGAATAGCTTGACATGTCAATGTTTAAGCAAAACTTAGTATCTCATGTTTAATCCAATTGTCTAGTTTAAGCAAAACTAAGTTATCTACTTAATCTCTTTTGTTATGTTCAGGTAGTCCATTTTCTAGGCTCAAGGTTTTTAGTTTCTGTTATTATCATCATATTGGTAAGCGAATGTGGGTGTTCTTTACTCATAAGAGGTGATTGTGGTTTCCCCTTCTGATATTGGCATGCAATGTTAAATGGTGAATGTCATTGACGGTTGGTGTTAACAGCTTTGAAAATTCTTCAAATGAACCTTTCTAAAGGTCTGAAATTTGAGCTAACGAAGAGGCCAAGTGGCTTAGATTGCTATGGCCAAAAATCTGCATATCAGCATAAAAGTTGGTATGAAACTATTTGATGCAATGTTAAATAGTTAGTTTAAGTTAAGTGGGATGTTGGGGGAGTAAAATGGTTGAGTGGGAGCAGGGGAGACTATAATATAGGGGGGTGAATGTCATGGTGGATGAGGGTACTTCAACAGAAGGATTGGGGAAGATTATGGGAGTGTCTATAGAATTTGGAGGAGGTGGATGTATTGTACAAAGAGAGGTGAAGAGGAGACTTGTCGCTATGGCTGCATTCAATTTGCAGCAACTGTTTTGGTGCGATGTTGCAACTTACTCTTTAATCTGCTACTGCTATAATGACTTTACTAATGTGAGATGTTCTTTTGGTTATGACCTAAAATGATCTGCTACTGCCATTCAAAAAAAAATTACAGTGAAGATCCTTTCTGTCACAGCTTCTAATCTTTGGCTCTACTACCATAGCTTCCTTTCTGTCACAGCGAGAATCTTTTACACTAATTTCAAAACACAACTAAAACTTTTATAATTTTCAACTTTCTCACAAAATTTCTTGTTATCAACTGAGCGCACAGAAGAGCATATTTCGTTTTCCTTTAATTTCACTCACCAAAATTTTCAAGAGAATAATATTAGCCAAAGATTAAACTCTTCCTGAAAGCCACATCTACGTGATATTACAAAACATGTTACATGCCTTATTTTCTTTGCAAGGGAAAATCTTAGTACAAAATTGTGCATCTATTTGAGCTTTAAAGGAATAACAAGTAAGTAAACAGGAAACAGAAAAAGCCAATTCACCTACAACACAAATCAGTTTTGTGCTAATCCTGGGAGTTCTTGAACTTGCATTGGACATATGGAACTTAGTGATTCCATCGATTATGTGAAGCAGGAGCGCAACTCAAGCTATGCTTTGTAGATATCTTCTCTTTATCAGTTGTTTGCACCATGAAGGACAAACTCTCCGGTTTCGGCCCGATTGCTTCCAACCACACATCTCTTTGTGCACAAGGGACCGGGTTGGAGAATCTTGTGCAGGAACTTCTTCACTTTGTAAAAGAAAGCTCTTTGCTCCATGAAGGACAATCTCTCCTGTTTTAGCCCGATTGCTTCCAACCACACATCTGTTTGTACACAAGGGACCAAGTTGGAGAATCTTGTGCAGGGACTTCTTCAATCTGTGAAAACAAGAAGTGAAGATATGTCCCTCTGTCTCGTATTTTTAGAAACTTCCTTCCCTTGGAGACTTGAAGAGCCACTTCTTCAGAAAAGCCAGTAATAGAACAAGGAGAAAGAGGTTTTCCCATAAGACATGCTTTGCGGAGGGCTAGAGCTTCACAAGACAAAGCCGAGGGTCCTGAGATACTGACTCTTCTGCCATCAAGAAGCATGCCAGTATGATTGCGAACTACTATTCCTGCAAAGCCCGTGTTAGAATATAGCAATCATATAATATCGTAATCATATCAGCACATGATTATGATATTATATGATTTCTATATTCCAACAGCCCGAATGTGAACCAGCCTTCCACGACGCATCGCAGTTGATCTTTATAGAGCCAGAAGGAGGAGGACTCCAAGCAGAAATGGGATTAGAGGCCCTGGAGTGAGGCTTCACTAAGGACTTATCAGGATTAAGTGCTTTAGACATCTCCTTCCAATGCCCATCAGCTAGGATAGCTACCGAGGAATCTATGGGGCTGCAGTTTTGGAAAACTATATCATTCCTAGCTCTCCATATACAGCAGCAGATAACAGGCTCTCGCTAGAAAACTTTGGGTTGCTAGTGCCCAAGCTTTGAGCTGAAGGCCAATGTAAAACAGAGGACAAAATACCATAATGGCTAAGGATGTTAGGGGCGCACTTCTGTTAAACCAACTTGATCCAATTCAATGAAAAAGCATATGCTCAACCGATTCGACCTCCTTACAGCATTTTGGACACAAAGGGGGATACAGAGCATTTCCTCTTGGAAAAGATTTTCCTTAACTGCCAACAGCTTTCTGTAAACCTTACACCAGAAATGGTCCACTTTATGGGTGACTTTGAGATTCCGAATAAGTTTCCATAGGCTCGCATACTTGATCTATTCTTTATCTTATCAAGACGAAGCTTGAAATATTCTCAATAATGTGGTTTGACTTAAAACTTTGATTGTAGTATTCACTAAAATTTCAGTGCCTTAAAGGATCCATTAAACCACATTTCAATCTCAGAAGAAGTTTAAAGTATTTCCGTATTGTCTGTTTTTCACTCTCTTTGTGTTTTGTCATGCCAAAATTTTATCACTTGGGCTTAGGATAAGCATGGTTGGATCAACCAAAACTTTCTCATTCATACGTGAAGTTCCAAGGCATATGAACCTCAATTGCCCTGAAAACATCACATGAAAGAACCGAATGTCAAACACTTGGGAGGCATATACCTTGCATCAATTTCCAATACCGTAAGCCATATAAAATCGAAACCCGCAAAGCTATTAGAAATTGAATTAGATGCAACAACCGACAACCTCTATCGGCTGACACAGTGATCGGAACTCGGATCGGCGGTGGTGAAGGTCGGCTGGGATTTGCAATGGTTATATAATAACAGAAGACTACGACCAAAAAAGCCGTTGAGGACAAAAAGTCTTGCAGGTTGTAATCAAGTGTGCCCAACTTTCTTTTTCTCATTTTTTTCCAAGATATATCTTCTCGGATTAAATATCAGTAGGTACTCGATCGTCTTGATATTCAACAAGATTATTCTAATTAACAAGCTCTACAATTTGGACGAATCCGATCATCAAATTGATTCCAAAGTAAGGTCGAAAATTGACAAAAACGGCGGAGAAGCCTCCGATCAACTATACGGTTGTAATCAAGTGTGTACAGCTCAATTTTTTTCACTGTTTTTCGAATTATATTTGTTCTGATGAAATATCGTTAGGTATCCTATGGACTTTATATTTCACAAAATTAATCAAATGAACAAGGTCTACAATGTGAACAAATCGGATCATCAATGTAATTCCAAAATAAGTTTGAAAATTGCGAAGGAAGGGGGAGATGCCTTCTTCTTGGTACTTCGCAGGTTGAAGCTACGAAGTGTGTTCAATACTGAACTCGCGTTTTGCATACCCGCGTTACTTATTTCCCATTTTTCGGACGTTTTCTTGTTCTTACTAAAGGCGCTTTTCAGGACCACGATTTCCTTAAAATTTACATCGCACGTACGAGATGCGAGGTTACTCGATTAGTTTTTATTTTTGGGAATTTCAAGATTTTCTTCTCTGTTTCACCGATGCAAACCACCTCCTCATCCTCGATTCACTCCCTGATCTATGCTTGTTCAGAACTCAATAATTTCATACAAGTCAGTGCTCTATGGTATCCGGACTCGATAAAGATACCTTTGTTCAAATTAAAGGATTCTCGGAAACTGCTCGATGCAATGTCTGAACCAGAAGTGGTTTCTTGGAGTGCTCTAGTTTCGGGGTATGCTCGACTAGGACATGTAAGCGAGCCAGCGAGGCATGAGAGGTCTTTGAGGACATGGAAAAATAAAGGGATTGAACCGAATGTGGTATCTTGTAATGGGTGATCGCGGGAGTCAATGAGAGTGGATGTTATTCGGAATCAGTGTTGATGTCTCAAAAGATGCATTCGTGAGGTTTAAAGCCTAATTGGACTGGTATATCAAGTGTTCTTCCAGCAGTGAGGGATTTGTAGGATTTGATTTTGGGTAGTCAAATTGAATGGTATGTGATCAAGCTGGGAATGGAATCGGCCAATTGCATTGTTGCTTAGCCCCTTTACCAATATGTATGGGACGTGCGGTTGTAGTTCACACAGTTTTTCGATGAAACGGACACATTAGATAGAGGCGGTGCACTGGTTAGTGGGCTTTCGAGAAATGGTTTTGTGGATGAGGCACTGATGGTATTCAGGCAATTCAAGGACAAAGGGATATACTTGGAGGTCGTGTGTTGGATGTCAGTGATCATCGATGCTTGTTCTCAAAATGGCAAAGACATGGAGGCTTTGGACCTATTCAAAGAGATGCAGACTTTTGGGGTGAAGCAAAATTCAACAACAATCCCAACTAGCCTGTGGATCACTGCAGAATTAGCCAATTCCCTGCCTAATGCAATAGTGAGCAAATGGCTGCATGCGGACTCGCACATAAGCTACATGTATTGGATAACTCATTGCATTCCTAGCCAAAGCTTGGAGTTGAACACACAACCTCTATATATGTTTATGGTTCGTTCGAGTGACAAGTGACCACCTTAAACGATGTGCTACCTCATGGACATGGGCACATCCCATATGCTTCATCCCAAGCCAGTTTGAGTTACGAATCTTACTTTTTGTACCCACTTTGGTTCAATGCTACAGCACTGAAATTCCAAGTCATTCGCTCTTCACTTGATTACTCTAGCAGCTGCTGCACGGAATATAACTCTGGTGATGCTACGTTTTCCCATCGTGAATGATATGAAAATTTTGTTACTGATTGAGGCTATTGTATTTTTAGAGCGTTCTAGATTTTAGAGGGATTAGGGATATGCCGTTTGGGTTTCTAGCAGATTTTTAGCCGGCTCTTAGTTCGCAAGAAGGTAAGCCCGCCTTCAGTTATCTACAATATCACTGTTTATATTCATTCCATCAGCAATAGCTGTGAAAGAAGTGTCCCACAGAATGTAAAAGAGCAAATTGATTCGGAGGTGCAGATTCTTTATTTCCTCCGTGATTGTTCATTACAGTGGTTGGTGATAAGTTGCAGTTCAAGCAAAAGCGCCTTACCTTGAGCATTTGCCAATACTCTTCCGAATGCAAAACCGACTAATGCCTGCTGTTTTTTTTTGTTTAGTTCCGGTTTTGGTACCAAGAAACTCACAAGCGTAAGAGGATTGCAGCCAAGGCGTTACCAGCATAGGTTGAACACAAGACTGCCATATCTGAAGTTGGTCGATCGGATGATTTTTCTCCGACAGCTGCTGTCATGTTTTTCAACTGTAATTGATATCGAAACAATATTCTAACCGATTGAGTGAGGTCTTTTCTATGTTTAGCATTTTAAGAATGAGCTCACACAAAGTTTAGGACCATAGTGGCAAGGAAGCATTGGCATAAATTTCAACTGCAGGGAGTGATTCAATACAATTTTAGGTACCTCATCATCCAGTAGCAACCGAAATTTCCGCCAAAGTCATATAATGCCACACTTCTTCTATTCTTCCGGTAGCGTTTTTTATTTGCAACTGTTATGTAAGGCAGAAGGTGCAGTAGTGACGAGACTGGGTTCGCATGATTGTAGTTCGAAAATTGATCCAGGAAAGATTTATCTGCAACTGAGGAACGCTCTATTTTCGGTCTGTATCATGTCAACAAAATTGCCAGAAACCTAGCCATATTCCACACCAATGTTCTCCCTTTTCCAAGCCGACGAATCAGCCATGGCCTCATGTGACTAAAACCAGCGTCGGCCCTAACTTTTCGAGGGCCAAAACCAGAGATTAAGATAGAAAGTACTATCTGCTACAGGAATAAATTTCAAAATGTTAACGATAGTGCTAATTAATAGTTAATACCCTAACTAAGGCCCTTGACTCAGCAATCATTCAAATTAGATGCAGTGAGGTTGTAGGTCAACTTGTATGAAGAGAAAATTGACACCCTTATTGATGTTTGGGTAGGTATTGGCGTAGTATACGTTCTTCTGATAATAAGTGACGAAAAAAATATTCATACTTGCTTTTTTCTTATTGACCAATACAGATAATCGTGTCATTTTTAAATTAAAAATATGTACATAACTTTTTCAGTTTCTCAATTTTAAAAATAGTACTACCCATGTCCCATTTTTTTTCTAAGGATTTGTGCTGTGTTCTGAATTTTTTTTTTAAAAAATAGTAGGGATAATAAGTGGAGAGAGATAGAGAGAGAAATGTTAGCGATAGGAATTTTTTTTTGAAAAATGCTTTTTGAAAAGCAAAGAGAACAAAGCATTGGTTTCCAAAAATAAGCTACTTCCCGAAATGATTTTTTTGTACCAAAGATCTTAATGAGTACTTTAGAACGATACAAAAAAAATAAAAAATTATTCTAGAAAGAACTTTTTTGTTCGAGGCCAAATTGACACGACTTTTCGCATGAAACAAACAAAATGGAATGGACGGAGTACAATTGAGAACGGTGGCTTACTTTGATAACAACCTAACTATGAGTAAACCCTAGACACATACCAGATGGTGTGGACCCATCTCCTCTCAATGCAAACTGATTGATTTGTTTAAAATATTTCAAGGTAACCGGATAGTATTTTCAAGGTCTTGATCATTCATTCTATTTTTGGTCTCTGCTTTTACAGTAAGATTATTTTTCAATTACTTATTTCTCGTTTTACGAGACAGATCATTCTCTCCTAATATGTTACTTTTAATTCAAAATACGTACTCATTTGAAATTTTAGTTGGGGGAACCCACCCTAAAAATCCTTAAAAATCATGTGTGCAATTTTGTTCGCCCTCTCTCTTATTAGTTGAAATGGTATAGGTCCCACCCATGTAATACACTTTTGATAACTATGATATCATTTTGTGGTGGGATCCACGTCATTTCAATCAATAGGCTGAAAGCAAACACTTCCATGTGGGTACGTTGATAAACAGCAATCTTGGCCGTCCGTTTTTGTTCGTGACCCACCTACGAAGAAAGCCCATCCAGCTAGGTCTCGTCGGCTGCTCCGCCGTATAACGTCACGCCATTGCCTAGATATAACGGCTGAGAGAGAGAGAGAGAGTCGAACAGAGGATTGGAGAGAGAGAGCATCGATGGCCGAACACTCCGACGATTTAGACCAACTCCTTGACAGTAAGAAATTCTGTTTGTCTCTCTCTATACATGTATACATGTCTATATGTTGGTGTCTTTGTGTGACTGCTCTCTGTGGATTGAATTTCCGTAAACATTCAAAGCCTTTTCGTTTTTCCTGTTTAATAATACTCAGGGCACCAACGAAATGAATAAATTTGATGTTGTGCTGTCAGTTTAACTGTAGTCCTGAACGCAGAGTACTATTTCTCCTTTGAAGTTAGGTTACGCAAATTATATGTCTGTATTCTTTGGTATTGAGTGCCAACCTGTGCGGGAGCGCAAGTACGAGTGTCAAAGCGTCTATGAAGCACTTCCCGACCTACTAAAATCCGCGAGAGCAAGGATTGAGAGCGTGGGTGCGGTGCGATGATTGAGAGCGGGAGCGCAGGACATTTTGAAGGATTGTGTGACTAAGGCGCCAACATAAATCTTGATTATTGATGTTGAAAGCCTTTTTTTGTTATGGGTATATAAAGTGGCGGACGCATGATTTGTGCCTAGCAGTGGACCAAACCACATGTATTTTTATATTGATTACAAAAAATCTTTTTCAAATGTATATATTGCTACTTGTGAGGTTTGA
The DNA here is from genome assembly GCA_018127125.1 of Rhododendron griersonianum. NCBI lineage: Eukaryota > Viridiplantae > Streptophyta > Magnoliopsida > Ericales > Ericaceae > Rhododendron > Rhododendron griersonianum. The sequence goes on along the minus strand of CM030789.1, from coordinate 48,129,927 downwards.
GAAAAGAGATGAGATTGTGTATATGTGCGTAGCCGCCGTTTAATGTTATACGAGAGGACTTATGAATTGATTGATAAGTTGAAATTTTAGGAATTTTTGCACCCATATATATATGAATTTTTTAAGAATTTTTTTCACTCCAAGAACTTGTAGGGGCCAATCCCATAGAATTTTTCTAAATCAACATGAAAAACTAGTATAGTAAGTGAGAATATTTGGAGTTGCACAGGGGCCCGGGCACTCCCCGGCACACCTTGTGTCCACCACTGGGTATTTATCCCTTGATTTGATTTTTTTTTTTTTTGCAATGTTGCCGCCATGGAGTTTTTTGATCATGCAATCTGATAATCTTTTGTGTTTGTTTTCTCTGTGTGATTTGGGCAAGTTCAATAGTAGTTCGTGTTGTCCATTTATTTCAGTTGGATGCACATTCTTAATAACACTGGATGATAGTAAGACGACACTAATAGCTGATTAGATTGGAAGAGGAATGAATTTTTTGTATGATACATTAATTTAGTTATATCATGTAACTAACTTGAGGCATCCCATTGGCATTGGTCTAGCCATAGCCACGTAAAAGATGGATGTTTGTGCAGCTGAGCTTATGGTGAAAGGTGATTAGTAAAATTACTAGCTGAAAAGCTTCAAACTGAAGCTGCTTGAAAATTAGTTTTTTAGCTTTTTAAGAAATTGTTTTTTACCCAAAAGCAACTTTCGTGACAATGAAATCCATAAGCTGCGGCATTTAGGCCGCAACAAGCCAAATGAGTATATGAGTATGGAACATTCTTTTGGCCCTTTGCAAACAAACTTTCCGGTGCTATGTCAGACGGTTGACTTTACCCACTTGGTTAAGATGTTCTTTGAAGTTTGAAGCAATACTTATCTGATTAATCTCTCTGGTTGTCCTCTTTTGCACAAGCACGGGCGTCTGTGTTATGCCTTTTTTTTTTTCCGTGAGGCAACAGTATATCGTTAACAACATATCAAAAGTGCTAAAGAGGTGAACCTTTGCCCTCAAAAGTCCCAGGGTCCAAAACTATACATCCACATAGATGTGTGTGGTTTTTACGTGCTCACGCAAAAATGGATTCTTCAACTCATCTTGCTAAGACCTACTAAGTTGACATTGAAACGATTACTGGGCTATCTTGGTGTAGGAAACTGCTGACATGTAGTACATATACTAGCACCTGGGGCACACGATGAGGGCAGTGCAATCCTCCTGTTATAGTTAGAGTGTCATGTGGGTTGAACCCTCATCTAGAGTAATTGGATATTACATGTTGATTATGGAGTGTATCATTCCATTATGGTATGCCTTAATATTCAAGATTCCTTAGAAGAGCCTTAATGCCACTGCCCTATCTCTCACTAGAACAACCTGAATAAGCTGTGCCAACGGGCCACAGGACCCGGCTTCACCTTCTTCTTTAGTCCCCCCAAGCCACAACCTCAAAATCCCACGGTATAGGTTTTTCGTGTCTAAGCCCTGCCTCTGAGCTTGGGCTCTTCGCCACCTTGTGGTATGCACTGCTGTGTTTGCTTGCCTCCCCAGATTGCTTCCCACGTTATGTGTGGTAATTCCCATGGTGGATCTGGTGAAAGTTGTTTGTCATTTTAGAGACGCTCAGTACACACACGTTCCATGTGGGGCCCCTATCTTAAGTGTGGACCATTCGTGAGGCCTGATGTGTTGAGAACACTTGGTGATACTTATCAGGCACTTACAGTTTGTTTTTGAATGGCTTGCTAAAGCAGCCTTGGTAGTTCTGTTACAAATTCTGCTTTGTCCTCTCCAATATATGATTTGGGTTTTGTTCTAGCGGTAATTGTTGGGGGGTTGCATTTGTTTTGCATGTGCATTGAGCATACATGGTTTTCCTTTTCTTTTGGCAGGCATATGGTTTGTTGCTTTCCAAACGATAATTGCATACACAATGGCAAAAGAACAAAAAGAACCTCAAGAAACCATTGATGAAAAGGGGTTTCAAGAAATTAGGGAACAAAGCTCTTGAGACTTGAGACCTAATGACTATACGGTGAAATTTTTTGACTGTAAATTTGTCGGGAATCTTCAATGAGTAGATTACTTATTTCTTCATAAACCCTCTACTAGGTGTTGTTAAGTAGTTAGTATATAACCTGCAAGTTTAGTTAGTACATGTATGCATGTATTTATCAACTTGAGCTTTAGTACCATTGAATCATTTCAGGTGCTCTGGACGATTTCCAAAACCTCAATCTTAGTTCTTCGGCTCAGAGGTCTCTCTCTCTCTCTCTCTCTCTCTCTCTCTCTCTCTCTCTCTCTCTCTCTCTCTCGTGTGTGTTTGAGCACTTGTGTTGATAGTTATAAATCTTTATATGCTTGTGCATAGGTATAAATCTTTATATGCTTGTGCATGCAACTAGAATTATTCAAATTTCAAAGTTTTGGGATTTGGTTACTGGCTGTGAAGAAAATACATAAACTTGGTGACAGGAGTGGAGACGATGGTGCGAAGAACCCAGAGAGTTCTAGTATGGCTGGTGACGTCCAAGGATTGGGGATGGGTTTGCCCGACTTGAGAAGTAAGAAAAAGGGCAAGCAAAAGGTTTCAAAGGACTCGCATGTATCTGAGGCACTTGATAAGCTGACAGAACAGACTAGGGAGGCTGTCAAGGGTTTGGAGTCAATAGGTACCAGACCTGGTGCAGGGGATATCGAGAATGATGCAATGATGGAGGATTGGGCAAAGCAGTTTGAGGAGCTTGCTGGGACTCAGGTATGTTGCTTAATTTCTGAATCAGGGTTAGAGTTTTGCTTGCCTTAGTTATTGGATTTCAAGATTATCTCTGGTGACTGTGTGCTTAGTAACTGTAGTGTAGTATTGTGAACTCACTTAGAAACGTAATTTCACCTTGTGTTTCTCAATGTGAATCTGGAATCGTCATGGTGTTTATGATTAAGCGTTTGCAAATTAATGGTTCATTTCCTGGGGCTTGTGCAACCGTCCATGATAAGTTTAGTGCATCAGCATAAGGAAACATATTTTGGTTATTTACTTGAAGAAAACCCTTGGAAAATATATCATCAGACCCGTCTTGAAAGCCTTGTGGAAGAGCATTTGAATTACATAATCCACTTCTGATGGTGATCTTCTCTTCTTTTGGCCAAGGTAGGCATGTCAATGGACCGGATTTAATCCAAATCCGAAAAGATCCGTATCGGATCTGGTTATAAAAAAATCTGAACCCAGTCCCAATCAGATTTTTGCAAATCCTTTAACGTCAATCCAAAAAATTGGATATCCAGTACGACAATGTTATCCCATTCGTTTATCCTATTCAATAATTAAGCATACAAGCCTAAAAATCCATCACTTGAAATCTTGGATTCACATCTAAATACACAACACTTCAAAAAACCAAAATTAAAATTATCGGATTGGACTTGTAAACAGATCGCATATATTCGAATCCGATCTGTTGGTTTTCGGATTGGCATTGTACCGTATCAGATCCGGTCTGTTGGCAGGCTTAAGCTGAGGTGCTTGGGAGCTTCTAGATTGTAGCGATTTTAGCAAGCAGGTGAAACTTGGGCATCTGGGTGAAAGGACACTTTCCGGTTAACCCCCCAACACATCACAGAGAGAGAAGAATAAGAAAAAAAAGGGAAAACCTAGAACTGTGCAGACTTGCAGTATCCTCTGATTTGGAATGGAAGCATCCACAAAGAGGCGTGATCCATTCCACTTGAAAAGTACAGGCTGGGCTCCAAATTGTGGAATGTGTATAGAATAGTAATAAGGCATGGACCTTTTAGCTTCTAAATCAGAAAATCTAATAGCTTCATTATTAGCAGTAGAAGGGATCAACCTTTTGATGGCACAGCTTCTTCCATGTTGCAGTGCCTGTTCTATGAATATTATTGTCTTCCCTTATGCAACCAAATAAATATGCAGAAAACCATTTAGGTGATAAATTTGTGTGGCAGCTACTTGTGACAGTTTGCATACTCTGCGACAGAGGTTAAGTTTACTTATTGCAAAGATTCCTTAAGTTGGGATAAAGTCTGGTTTGAACTTTGAAGAAAAGTAATTACTTTCTCAACCTCAAAATCCGTTCCAGTGTAGCTCATCATCGTGCGGGATATAGACGAGGTAATAAAAAAAATGTTTTAAACTGTAAGTTGGATAGTTTGAAATCAGCAGTTACTCTAGGATTTTTTTCCTCCCTGACAGAGTTACTATGTGCTGTTTTAGAGCTTCTAAAACACACTACATAAATTTCAAGGCCTTCAAGCATCTAAGTAGGATTCACTAATTTTTTTTCTTCGGACCAGGTGAGGGCCTTGTCTTAATCCGTGGAATTTGAGCTATCTATCATCATAATTGTTTCAGTAGAGTGAGCACTATCAAGAATTTGTAGAGGATGAAATTTAGCTGAAGGGACCATTTCTTTTGCCACACGACAGAAGCATACTTAGACACAGGGTCATTGAGATTTGTCATGGAAATTCCAAGTAATAGACCCACCAGTTACAATTGGTAAATATTGAAATGATATGAAATTCTCTTCGAAAAATCAGTTTTCCAATAGAATTTTCCCCAAATCTTTTTGTAGATCTGTTTTCAGTGTAAAATTCACCATTATGTGGAAAAGGTTCTTACTCAGTGCCAAAGGTTAACTACATCATAGGAAATGCCCAACATGTGTTTACAACTACTTTTCCTGATGGCCACAGTACGTGGACAGTTGGAACACAACTACTGGTAGATCTGCTTAGATTCTCAAATATCCTGATTCACCAAACAATTTCTGTTAGAAAACCTAACCACAGAGCAGCGAATTCCATTAATGGTGTTGTCTGCTATTGCAAGCATTTGGCATGGTTCACGGTTCAATTTGCAATTTTATTGACAGTTCATAATTTGAGGAGATCTATTTTGGAGAGCATTTGTAGTGAACCATTTCCTGCAAATCAGCTAAATTGTGTGGAGTCTGTATGTTAAGGACTGGCAGCCAGCTGTAAAAGGAGCCGTCATTATTACTTCACCACTAGACTCCAAACCCAACCGAGCCTTAAGTCCCAATCAGTTGGGAACTTCACCACCAGCCTCAGATCCCGAAAATGCAAATCAAAACCCACAGTCAAAATGAATTTTTTCTATAGTCATGATCAAACTTTTTTGAATTATAATTGCATAACATATTAGATTGGTTTTTCTCGTTACTGTGCCATTTAAAGTTCAAACCACGTATCTATATCTTTTTTGAGAGCATTTGTTTTTATTAGAGGTTGACCATATGCTGCACAATTAGATCTGCATCCACGTTGCAACCTTATTGTGATATGTCCTTCTTGAAGGGTAACTCTTCTAGAAAAACTGACACCTTGCATGGTGTCTCCTAGATCTAGTTTAGCTTGCTTGGGCTTTCCTTGGATGAAGGTTTTCCTCTTACACCTTGTAGAAGTTCTTTTGCCTGTTAGTAGCGCTAACTCAGAATGGCAAGTTGAAGGTGGATCACTGTGCTGTGTATGTGAGTGTGTGTGTAATCCAGAAGCTCCTTATACGAAGCCAGTACCCCTTACCCCAGAAGAATATTTTAAAGTAAAATGTGTGTTTTGGAACTTTCACTCGCATTTTTCCTTTAATAAGGGGAAGAAGTATTCTTATAATATCAAAGGTCCGGGGGTGATGGAATTTTTAAGTAGTGTAGAGCTCATATAGTCGCGCATTTCACTGATCCAACTGATACAAAACCCTAGGTATAAACATTGTACTGTAGGACAACTCTGTAAGCTGGGTGTTCAGCGGCTCCACCTCTGAGGCATTGTTTACGAAGGGTAATTAGGGTATTTTCACTGGTTAGTAACCCTGGTTATGTTATGTACAAGGTAGTATTGGGGAACAACGTTGTTTGATGTAAACAGCCATTGCAATCGGGGATGTAGCACACATTGGATGAACCACGTAAATCTTAAGTTCTTGTGTGTTTGTGTTGTTGGTATGTTTTCACTTATAAAAAAAAAGTGTTGTTGGTACGTTTTCTTTTCTACATTCATATTCTTTAGATGTTGTTATGTGATTCCGCATATTCCTAACGGGAATAACATTTGCAGGGTTTGTGTTTTTCTTATTTGTATTTTTAGATTAGTGTCCAAGAAATATGTTGTGGGCTAAAGTTTCATTGGGGTTTTCAAAACAAGGTAAAGGGTGGAAGGGTCTAATTCATTTATTGGCTACCATCACTAAACAAGTCGCTAGTAGTGATCCATAGTTGCACATGTCATCACACCAAATTTTCCATACTTGGGATTTATACCCAAAACCAACAGGCTTGCTCACTGCTCGAATGATCCATCTGTGATGTGTAGCTCATGTCGTGTTATATAGCTTGATATACACTGTTGGGCCCATTTCCTAACAGCGTAAACTTTTGGGACAATTGACAACTTAACATGGTATCAGTTGTGAGAGGTCTTGGGTTCAAGTCTTGCTATCTGCTTTTGTTTCCCGTTTGCATTGTGCTTCTCCCCTTTACATTCTTTCGGAATATGTATGAATATTTGTATCTCCACGTGCACGACGGGTTGTATGTGAGGGAGGGTGTTAGATAGCTAGAGATATATTGTTGGGGCATTTTCTAGCAACTGAAGTTTTTGGAACAATTGGTAAATTACTAGTATGTGCCATGTGGCCAAATAGCCCATGACGATGGGGTTGTTTACGTGCTTGTAAAATTACAAGGAAAAAGATGTAGTCGTAAAGACGTCTTTGACCATAAAAGTTGGTGGTAATCTTAACTCTGCCTACAATTCCAAGATGCATATACACAGAGCACTTGTCATACAGCGTGATCTCAACAGGTTTTAACTATAGTTTTTGTTTGCTGCTGTGTGCTTCCTTGTTTCTGTACCCTTCTGTGGTTTGAACCAAACATTTACAATCTATGGGTGTTCGTTATCTTTTCTACTTGCATAGGACATGGAGTCTATTGTGGAGACCATGATGCAACAACTTCTGTCAAAAGAAATTCTTCACGAGCCGATGAAAGAAATTGGAGAAAGATATCCAAAATGGTTGGAAGAGCATCAATCGAAATTAAGCAAAGAAGAATACGAGCGTTATTCCCACCAAAATGGGTTTATAAAGGATCTGATTCAAGTTTATGAAACTGAGCCAGGCAACTTCAACAAGATTGTTGAACTCATGCAGAAAATGCAAGAATGTGGCCAACCGCCTAATGATATTGTGCAAGAACTTGCTCCTGACTTTGATTTGTCAAGTCTTGGCCAATTGTGAGTATTCCGATTCCATTACGCTATGCAATCTAAAATGTCCGTGCATATTCAAAATAAATCAATGGCATGTGTCTATTGATTCTAAACTTACCTTGTGATTTTCCTATTTAGGCAATGTTTCTTGTGATTTTCCTAATTGCATAGGAAGTTAAATTTTTGGTGTCCATGGGATACTACGTAGCATTGCCATGTGGTAAAGAACACCATTTACAAATTGTGCCCTTCGGCTTGTTCGGTAGAACACTATAATGAACCTGAAGGTGCCACTCTCTAATCTATCTCACTTGAGTCGGGTACCACCTGACATGGTAGTTGCTCTATGTCAGATACGTTATCAGTCTAAGAGAGAACTCATGCGTCATACTACCTCCGTCCCAAAAAGATTGTCCATTCCGGTCAATAAAACACTATAATGAACCTGAAGGTGGATCTCTCTTATCTCTCTCATTTAAGTTGGGAACCACATGACATGGTAGATACCTTATAAGCATCCATGTCATGGTAGATACCTTATAAGCATCCAATAGTCGCTCTATGTCAAATACATTACCTGTCTAAGAGTGAACTCGTGCGTCATACTATTCTTGTTGGTAAGCTACAATTTTATCGTAAACAAACCCGAAAACAAGGAATAACAAGGGTATTCCCGTGCAACAGAGTTACAGAAAGCTGATAGAAGGAAACCAGCTAGCAAAACAGAGAAAACAACAGCAAAAACTAGCTCTAACACTACATTTCTAAGCATATTAAGTTCTTTCGACCCTTGGTACATTTCAAAATCCTGTTGGAGATGCTCCAAGCTTGTCACATAGACACATAGTCCAATTGATCCGAATTTTTTTCACTGCGTGCCATGAGCTAATCCCGTCTATCGTGTGTCATAATTGGTCCTAGAAGATTAATGTGTTTGACTTTGCATTATTTTAGAAATGTTGGGAGTACCAATTCAAGGATGAATTTTACTGTTGCGTATCTGAACTACATGATGTTCTTCTGCAGATCCCCAGAGATGCTGGAATCTCAACAGAACTGTTGTATAATGTGAGGCAATGACTTTGCTATCATCGCTTGACCACTTGCCTTCTCATGTTCTTTCATAACAAATTTTGTGCAATATTTTGTACAAAATAAATCTCTTCACATGGAATTAAATTGGCAAATTTATGGACCTTGTTCTGCAACCTATTCGGATGCCCAGTTGATGCTTTTCATGGTCTCGTCTATATGGCGAATTTGGTCAAATACCTCCGGAGCTCTCTAACAACACACATTTTCATAGGACCCACAATTACATGTGTATGGGTCCCATGTTTATGTGTGGTGTTAAAGGGCTCTAGGGCACCACGTGATGGTACTCAAGGGCACTGAATAATTACTCCTATTAGTGGAGGTTTGCGGGACTCATTTAGCCCTTCATGACACGGATTTTTGAAGGGATTTAAGGTGCAAACGTATAAGTGAAGCAGCTAAATATATATTCTTTTGATTTTTTATTTGTTTTTCCAATTAATAAATGTTCGACTTCCCTGCCCGTTGTAGTTTTGTGGCACTGATGCCCAAAATAATGATACATTGGATATTAAAATTATGAAGGCTATGGTTTTCGGACATGGGATCATCGGTTAGGAGGTCAATATAGACAGGTAGCAAATTTTGTAATCTTAAATGCGTTAATGTTGCTGAACAGGGTCGAGAGCTTCTCTCTCTAGAAATCTCCTAGAAAGAAAAGCAGCCCTAAGCCGCTCCTTCTCCTTCTCCCCCAAACCCCTTCTCCTCATCCAACTCCTCCTCCTGTCCTTCCTCTGTGTCGTGAGATAGTTGAGACTCTCTCCTGTTCTTGAACTGTAGTGCCTGAGATCCGACTCTGCCACTTCTGTCCTCGGGGACACTAGTGTTTTCGTACTTCCCAGATGTAGTTGAGTTTTGAGCTCTTGGAGGAGCAGAGGCGGCTCCAGAAAAATAAATCCGAGGGTTCTAAAATCGTATCGAAGTGGTTCGTATTTTCTAAGGAAAAAATTTCACCCTATATCAATCGAGAAATTTTTGAGTGCCGGGTGGGTTCTAACTTCTACGTCACCTAGCTAACGTGGTGCCGAGTACCCACATCCGAGCCATTCAAAAGTGTGTTGGACGGCCAAAATTAAAACACTCTCTCTTCTCTCACCCCACCATTCTCTCTCCTCTTTTTCTCTCTTTTTTCTCTTTCCAAATCCGAGCTGTCCAAAACCGAAATGAACGGCCTGGATGCACCGAGCGGGCACCGCGTGGTATCCGCTTGGCACTGGAAAATTTCTCATATCAATCATTCTACAATCACAAATTTTACACAAATATTTACACAAACTCACTCACAAAAACTACACATTCACGTGTGTGGGCTGCATAAAAAAATGTGAGTGTGTAAAGTGTTTCTGGTTCTTGTCAAAAAGAAAAAAATGTTTATATTCCATAAACTCTCTAGTCCAATAGTGCAAGTACAATAGGAAGGTGTAAGCTAGTAGTGGCAGTACCAGTGATAGTGTCGAGAGTCTATACGTAGTCTCCATCCTACAATTCGGTGAAGGAAATTGATTTTGGTACTCCAGTTTTTACCACTGGCACTCCACTTTGTGTGTTAATTATGTGAAAAAATAAAACTAAAAGTAGAGTGTCATTGGCTAAATTTGGAGTGCCAAAATCACCTCCCTTCGGTGAAATTGTACCAAGTCTTTTTAGTGGAGAGAAAGTGAAATAGGGAGGGTGGGGTTCAGTACTTTTGGTACTTTGTTGCAATTAGAGAGGCCCAAAAGGGCAAAAATTCTCTCTCGAGGGTTTCAAAAATAAATGCAGAGGGTTCAATGAAGCCATACAATAACACCTGTACCTAATAACTTGCGAAAAACCACTGAGGGGTGGCCCAGTTGGCAGGATTCACTATCCTCCTCGATAGAGACGTGGATTAGAGTCTCGGCTAGTGGCTTGGCCTCACGTCTGCGGATGGATGAGTCTTTGGACCATTGAGGGGGGAAGCTTATGAAAATTGTGCACTGGTTGCCCCCTCCCACCCTTTTTTGTTAATCAAAAAAAAATTAACTTACGAAAATATGAACAATTTTTTGAACCTCGGATGGTTTAGGCTGTTCAGTTAAACCCCCTAAGTCCCTGACTATATGGTAGCGTCCCCCGTCTCTTCTTTTTTTTGTCAATATTGTATACATTAGCGGAGTTAGTGGGGGATGTTAGAGTTAGCACATGAGGGTTCAGAGACTATCCATAGCCGTGGCCCTCAAAACCCGCCCCTCGTGGGGCTCGAACCGAGGCCTCCACGGATGAGGGAAATGAGACAACCAACTGCACTAGCAATGGTTTCTAGCGCCGTCCTTGTCTAGGAGCTAGGATATGGTGTATAAAGTTGTCAGGCTTGTTCGTTTTGAATTTTGAAGAAGGTTTGAATGGAGATAGATAGATAGATAAAATATAGTAGGGACCGTGCGCAGGGACTTTAAAGCTCCCAAACGAACAACCCTGTCGAGATGGAGCAACACAATCTTGGAGAAAGAGTTCCGAGTATGACGATAGTTCGCCGGTGTAGGCCTCGTTAAGATCTTGTCTTGTTAACAAGGTCTCTGCAAGCTTGTATTGCTTGAATCCTTTGAACTTGTCGAGTTGGACACTGTGGGGGGCTGAAAAATCCTTGAACCTCTTCCTCCTTGCTGTTGTACGGTGAAAGGGTTGAACGGTGAACTGGATACCTGAAAACCGAAGGGGGTGTACCTCCGGAAAGACGCTCCAACGAGCAAGTTAGTAAGAGCCCGAGAGGTAGAGGGAAGTATGCTTTTAGTGAAGTTTTTAAGAATGAGAGAGATTAGATCTTTACTTTGTGGTATCACCTCTTATTTATAAGCAAGCTTTGAGTATTGGACAAGTAGATGATGTCACTTTCGGCTATAAGTAGAAAGCTTCTAGATCATGTCACTTTCGGCCATAAGTAGAAAGCTTCTAGATTCGGCCGTAAGTAAAAAGCTTCTAGATGTCCCTTTGATTCCCATTTGCAAGCACTATTCCTGAGATCTTTTCCCGAATGATAACGTTCCTTCCGAACGAAAGCTTTACACTGCCGAACGAGCTAAGATTTTACCAAGCGACCACAAATCCCCGAACGTCAACTCACCCCACCGAGCGCAACCATATGCCACCGAGTGAAAGAATGACACAATGAACGTTAACCTGATGAAGACACTAGAAGATTGCTGACGCTCGGTGACGATGCTGGGAGACCTCTGACGTTTAGCGGATCAACGCATGCAGTATCTTCCCATGACTTGTAATGACATTACAGATGAACTGTGACAACTGAACAGTGAGATTACTTGATGAACCCTTTGACTCTTCCAAACCATTGATATTTCGGCCCACTACAGACACAATGTTAGCCTGAAGGTTGCTGCGAAGTTCCATTTCTGGAGAAATTTTTTAATGCAACGGTTATTTGTATTGTCTCTCTCGCATGGGGTGGAACCATGTACATGGGACCCTTACGAATAAAACGTTTTTCGCATTCCTGAGACTGCGACTCTTCCACTCATCCTTCCATGTGCCAGCAAAATTAACTAGTACTGTAATTGGCCCCCAAAGACTTTCTAAACCTCATTTCTCTTGCACTCATCCACCTGCCAGGCTGCCACCGCCATTATCCTCTGCCCTTCTACCACCATGCCCGATTGCCACCCGTGGGTTGCCAGCTATTGCGCCGGGTCAGTCATACAGTGGGTTTTCTAGACTTTAATTGGGTACGTGCTACTGAACGGCTGATACTAAGGGATTGTTCGGTTAAAAAAGTATAGTGACTTATTTTTTTGTCCTTATTTAACTTTTTTTTTACATTTGTTAGTTTTTAGTCATTTTTTTTTTGGGATTATTGCTTTGTCATGACAAGAGAAATTTTAAAAATACAAAATTACGATCGAAATCCAATTTTTTAAATAAAGACGAAAAAATTGGCTTATTGTCTTATTTTAGTCTTTATTCAAAAAAATTAGGTTTCAATCGTAATTTTTTACTTTTTAGATTCTTCTCGTCACGACGAAGCAATAATTCCCAAAAAATTGACGAAAAACTAACAAATGCGAAAAAAATTTGAATTAAAAAAAAAAAAAAACCACTTAGCTTATTTAGCCGAACAACCCTTGAATAATTGGGAAAAAAATATTGGGAATTCTCTTTCTTCTTCTTTTTTGGCACAATAAGAACATCATTTATATCTATAGAAGCAGGGAAAAAATATTGGGAATTCTTAACAGTTATAAATAGCAAATATAAATAGCAAATTTTAGCACTAATTGACGATTCTTCAATCCACGTCTTGTTTCGGTTGTATCCTACGCCACCTGCTAGTTTTTATGGCTCAATATATAATTTTTAATCAAAAATATTTCGTAGTCCAACTTAAATTTTTTTTCGTTCAATACTCATGTTCGTGGCTCGTGTTATGAGATTTTGTAGTCAAAATATGGATTGGGACCTTTTGTAGATGGACGCATGAATTTTTGTGATCCAAGATACACGTTATGAAATTTTTCGATACAAGATACAAATTTTGTTATTTAATTATTTACTATTCCCTCCGTCCGGATTTAATAGTCATTTTCTTGAGTTGGTGCCATTTTTTCAATCGATTATATCTTATAATTGATAATATTTTATGTAATTTTGAAAGCACTGTCTTATAAAATTAATTGAGATCTATCAAACAAGATCCATATTGAATATAAAATTCGTTACCAATTTAAAGATACAACTCGTTTTTTATCCGGTTAAAATTGAACGAGAGACTGTTAAATCCGGACGGGAAAGCATAAGATTTTGTATTGATATGCAAATATTGGTGGCCCGAGATACAAAAGTGCACATGGATGCTAGGGTTGCTTACCGTTCAGTCCCATAAGAATTTCCCCTCCGTACGAGTCATACCAAATTATAAATTCAGTCAAAATGCCCATAATCAAAACATAAATTTACAATCCTAGATTCAGTCAATTATATTTAGAGTACAAGAAAGTCAAAATGTGATGATTAATTATAATCCATACACATGTAGGAGGAGAGATTTTTCGGTGCGGAGCAGGTATATCCTACGTGGTACCAGCTCGGCGCATCCGAGCCATCCGATACACTTTTGGACGGCTCGGATTGAAACCCTCTCTCTCCTCTCACCCCAACACTTTCTCTCTCCTTTTTCTCTCTCCAAATTTGAGCCGTTCAAACACCCGCTCGGCACTGAAATTTTTTTTACATGTAGGAGTAATATAATAATTAACATTTCCCTAATTAAAATCTCCTCCCAGTCAATATTCGCATATATTCTACACAGTTGTCTCTAATGATTTCACACAATCACTACGTCACACTCCAGATGGACAAAGGCGAGAGAGAATCTCTCCAGATTTTCCCGCATGAGCTGTTTCACATTTGAATTTTTATTAAATTTTTAAAAAAATTTGTCCATTTTTTAGGACTCGATCTTCGTAGTTATTTTTCTGAAAAGAAATTACCACTCCATTGAATATTGGAAGATATCAACGGATTATGGATACTCAAACTAATCCGTGGCTTGAAGAAGGCAGGTCTTCGGTCGCCGTGGTCCGGTGGTGTTCGTTTCTCTTCCTGATCAGGCCGGTGGCCCTTATGGTTTTTTGCCCAGGATCTGTTCGTTTTCAGTTGATTTGTTGTTGTTTTCCCCTTTAGATTTCAGTGATGCTTTATTGTTTACGGATTTGAGCTATGGATCTTTTTTGATCATCTGTTATCTAGACCGAGATTGGTTCTTATGTACCGGCGTTATCGCGGGGCCTGCTTTGGCAGTAGGTACCTGAGATCGACGTTTAAGTTGCTTTGGTTCTCTCCTGTATTTGTTCTGAAATCTTTTGCCCGATGGGCTTGAATGAATGACTCTTTCAACAAAAAAAAAAAAAAACTAATCCGTGGGGGACGCATTGGACATCAGAGATCATCTATGCCTGAAAAACGGTGTGCTTCTGTGCCAAGTATATTTGGGCCATTAGATTGTGTGCTCAAAGACACCGTTTTTCCGGCACTGAGGATCTCGGGTGAGCATTGAAAGGGGTCCTCTCTGGTCTTTGTGGGTAGGCCTGCCCATGGAGCCGACCCACCCAACAACTCGGTCCGACCCCGAAAAAAGACGCAGCGGCAGATCTGTCCAAGGATCCAACCCGTCCCAAAAAGACGCAACGGACAGTTGTGGGGCTGGACGATATTGTTGAAGGTCTTTGTGAGATTTTCTGGTCCCATTAAATACAACAGAATTCTTATTTATGGAATATCCATTAAAATACTTTCAAATAGTACATTTATACTGAAAATAAAAAAAAAATTGAATACAGTATTTATTTCGACCCATAAATACTATGCATCGGAAACATAGGAGCGTCGAAATTTTTCTAAAAAATTGGACGGTTTCGATTATTGATGGATTCGGAAAGGGAAACTGATTTTCGCGCTCTACTTTTTTACTGATAGCGCTCCAATTTTAACGTAAAGTTTCTAATAACTTTTTCATGAATCGCAATCAGTAAAAATTAGAGCGCGAATATTAATTTCCTTCGGAAAATAATTTTATTTCATCATCGGATTCGGAAAGAAACACACACGAAAAAGGTATCGTACCGGAGCCCAGGGTTCGGTCCCCTCTCTCTCTCTCTCTCTCTCTCTCTCTCTTTCTCTCTCTCTTTCCCAACCAAAAAATTTTGCCGCACTTCCCGATGCAGACAACAGCTAGCCTCGTGATAGCGCTTCCTCCACAAGCCTCTCTCTCTCTCTCTCCTTTTTCTCTCTCTAGGCGTACATGTGCTTGTCTCCCCCCTTTTCTCTCCTTTTTTGTTTTTGGCAAATGCTAACCGGTGCTATAGTGCCCTGGTTATGTGGGTCCCAAAACACTGACTATAAGAGCATCTCCAATCCATACTTCATTTCTTCATTTTGGAAGAAAAATATTCTCCAATCCATCCTCTAAAACTCTCCTCCATTTGGGAGGATGAACTTTGATCCTCTAAATATAGAGGATGAAGGAAAAAATAGAGGATCTCTTCCAAATATGTGTTGGAATTGAGAAATAGAGTGTTGGGTTGGAGTTGAAATAAATAGTACAATCCTCTAAATTTACTTTTCAAATAAAATAGATTAATTTGATCCTCTCAAATAGAGATTTGGAGGGTGTTGGATTGGAGATGCTCTAATGAGCAGTAGTACCGGTGACAAGTATGGCAAAACACTGACTTTTCGTTCTGTGGTCTAAGTACCAACTTTTGGTTTTACTTTACACTTTTAACCTTAGTTTTCTAAAGTAATAACAAATACATGCCATTCTCTTAACTTTCCGTATCTTTTTCTTTTCCTGTCTGTGTACCTCCTTACTTTTTCTAGAACAGAAAATTCCGTTAAAATTTTTGAGCTTTTTATTATTTTATTTTTATTTAAATTTTTTTCGCATTTATTAATTTTACGTCTCAATTTTTTGGATTTTTGATTCGTTTTTTCAATACAAATCAAAAAAGTAAAAAGTTGTGACTTTTACCTAAATATTTTTTGAAATATCCAAAATAAGTTTCAAAAAACCGGTTTTTTGATTTTTTTGGTTTTTATCTTGGATATTTATCTTGGCTCCAATCATTTTTGGTTTTTATTTACTAATTTTAAAATAATTTTTAAGTGGTCTCACAAAAAAATCTGTTCAATCGGATAAAATTTAGTTTACTAATTTTAAAATAATTTTTGAATGGTCTCGCAAAAAATCAGTTCAATCGGATAAATATAAACTTTTTATCCAATATTTCGATTTTCCATTCATAATTTAGGTTGGCCAGATTGAGCAGAACAGATCCAATGTACAAGTATTACTCCCTCCTTCCCTAAATAACTGTTCGACGCGTAAACTTATGCCTTTAAAAAAAATATTTATTTCGTTTAAAAAAATCATTTCTTTTCTCTTAAATGAATAGATAGTAACGAGTTCTATTAGATTGTGGAAAAAATTAAGTTTTTTAACGAAAAACATGCATCTTTTGTAAGGTCTAGGTTTAAGCGTCAGGTATTTATTTAGAGACGGAGAAAGTATATTTAAGGTGGCTGTAAAAGATTAGTTCAACCTGATATCGGTAAGGGTCTTCACGAATAATTCAATTTTGGCAAAAATTTTGAGAAAAAATTGGATCTTTCATAAAAGCCCTTACTAATATCGAACTAAGTTAATTTTTCATAGAGACCTTACACATAATATTTTGAACAAAATAACCGGCTCCAGTTACGTTTGTTTGTAGAACCCAACGTCTCCCAAAATCATCTGAACATTAATGCCTTGTTCTCTTCCCTTTTCAAAAAGAATTTTTCAAAAAATTCCCCCTAGATTCTCCCTACTTCCAACATTTCTCTCTCTATCTCTCTCCACTTATTACCCCTAAGGCCCTACTATTTTTCAAAAAACTTTTCAAAACACAAACCAAACAAAGCAAATTTGCCAAAAATGCTAGGGGTACATTAAATTTGCTCTGCTGCCTCTGCTCAGTCTGTACTAATAGCCAAGAACCGTAGCACTGCTATTTGGCAGAGGGTGGGGCTGCATTTGCTGGATACGAGAGAGAGAGAGAGAGAGAGAGAGAGAGAGAGAGGAAAAGCAAAAGAAAGAAGGCTAAAATTGTATTTTGACCTTCCCCACTCATTACGGCTCTGTCAAAGACAAGATTCTGGAAACATATCTTGTCATCCATAAAGTAAGAAGGTAAGACTAGGAACACGTGGCTTCCAATTAAGCAACATTGGAATTGCTTAAGGGTCGCTATGTGGCGCCGGTTAGCCGGACCGTTTATTTTTTAGTGTCAAGATGGCGGACACAAAATTTGTACAAAATGAGAGCCATTACAGCTCCGTTTGTTTGGGCGTAAAACGTTTTTCGGTAAAATATTTTACCTATTTTTCGGTGTTTGATTGTGTAAAAAATAAGGAAAACATTTTACATGTAAAACATTTTTCATTAATGAGATGAAAATGACTTACTCTTAAATCTTCCGTAAGTTATTTTTCGAAATGAACCGACTGTCTTCTATTGCAATTCTCACTACTCAATTTCATCGATTATCAGTCCTGACTCACGTTCAATTCCAATATTCTCAAAGATCTCTCAACCATTTAAGCCCCTCCTCCCTCTCTACACTTTTTTATCGATTTCTGAAAATATTTTCTAAGTGCCAACCAAATATCGGAAAATAAAAGTTTGAAGTTTGTTTTCTGAAAAAACATTTTATATGGAAAACATTTTACATCGAAACAAACGGAGCCTACATGTATTTTTACATTGAGAACAAAAATTATACTAGTAGTAAATATTACTACTACTTACGAGTTCTCAGTCACAACCTAAAAATTGTGGATAACTTAAAATTTTAGTGATTTTTTTTTCAGATATATATAAAAAATTTATCAATTTTTTTCCACTCAAAAAAACTTGCAGGGGCAATTCTATAGAACTTTTTCAAATAAACCTGAATATATAGTATAGTTTTAGTGAGATAATTGGAGGGTGTGCAGGGGCTCGAGCCTCGCTTGCACCCCTTTGTCTGCCCTGCTTACGTGTATTTTAATTTATTTATTTTTCATTCTGGTCGAAGGTCAATCACGCTAAAATTAAAGAATTCGCAAAAACTACTTCCTCCGTCCCGATTTACTTGTCCACTTTTTGACTTTTAAGTGTTCCAAAATGTTTGTCCATTTGACTTCTAATAGAATCAATTTTTCCTTTTTGCCCTTTCTTTGGTGGACTAAAGTAACTTTTGTAAAAGAAAAGTTGAAAATTGATATTTGCGCTCCTTTTTTTGATGCAGCGTTCCACTTTGTTCACGAAGTTACTAATAACTTCACGTTGAAAATGAGAGCGCCTGCATCAAAAAAGAAAAGAAAAGAGGTGCGAATATCAACTCCCAAAAAGTTGAGGGTAAATGTGAAAAGTTGTATCTTTTTAGATGTAATCATTGTGTTCTCTTTTTTGATTCAGGTGCTCTACTTTATTCTTGAAGTTATTAGTAACTTCACGTTGAAAGTGAAGCGCCTACATCAAAAAAGAGGGGCGCGAATATTAATTCCCAAAAAATTGAGGGTAAATATGAAAAGTTGTATCTTTTTAAATGTAATCATTGTGTTCCCTAAAAAAGTTAAATTTTCGAGGTTGGACAAACAAATTGGGACGGAGGGAGTATTATATTTTGACTTAATCCCAAAAACAGAGTCTGATAAACTATGTAAAAAGCAAACTCACCAACCGATCAACTGGGCTAACCTTTCGCCTATCTCTCTCCAATTATTTCCATGCACACGGGGCACCGCCAATGCCCGAAACTCTTTTCCATTACACATTCACACTTTCCATTGGGATCATTCACGTTGCGGTACCTGTAGAACATTGAATAATTTTTTGGGAAATGATATTTCCACACCCTTTTTTGTTACTGTCACACCCTGCAAGTGTATTTTTGCACCAAAAAATACACTTGCAGGGTGTGGCAATAGAGATGCATGTAAATTGCTAATTCCCCCCCCCCCCCCCGTTTTCCCACATTACCCCCGGCTCCCACTCCCCTCTCTCTCTCATTTTATTTTTTTGTTATAAAATTTTAAATGGTAATAACTTTTTCTTGACGTATTGTTTTAAAATAAATTTATATTTTTGAAATCTACTCAACGAAACCTATCAAACGAGCCTAATATTGATGGTGAAATAACGAAACCTCTCGTTGATTAACCCTAAGAGATATTTGATTCTACGACTTTCTTAGGATTAATCAACGAGAGCCCTACAATCAAAATTTAATTATGACAATTTAGAATAAAATGATCAGAAAACTAAAATCTTTTCACCCGTTCAAACGGATTGAATTTTGGAACACTTAATTTTTCAACTTCTTTATGCAGTTTAAACTACCACAAAAATATATAGTTTTTTCAATTTTCCAACCTCTTTAGTTTTGAGAAAAAAGAAAGTCTTTTCCAATTTGCCTTTTTTTTTCTCCCCTTTTCTTTATTTCTTTCCCGTTTGCCTTTTTTTTTGGCAGCTTTATTTCCTTTTATTTCTATTCAGTTTGATTTTTTTTTCTTTTTTTTTTCTCTTTATTTCTTTTTCTTTCTTTTCAATTTGAAATTTCTTTTCTTTTTTTTATTTTCAATTATTTTCTTTATTTGTTTCTCATTTACCTCCCTTCTGTTTTTTTTGAGTTAACTCAATCCGGTTATTAAAAAGAAAAAAAAAGTGGTCAGTGGTCTAGGCAACCGAGCAACCGAATTATTTTTCCTACTACTAGAGTGTATTTTTCTGTAGAACTTCAAATTTCTCTTTCTGATTTTTCCAAGTCCATATCAAATAAGACTTCAACGTTTGAAAGAACGACCAACTCAAATCACCATCTTCTTTGATCAAAAAAAATATCACCATTTTCTTTGCAAATTATTAATATCGTTTGTTTGTATTCGGACAAATGTCTTTATCAGAGTAAAGTTTCACTTCATTTGCTGCGCAACCAAAACCTCAGGGAGCTAGCGTAAAATTTGTATGAGTGAAATACAGATAAACAAGAGGACAAATATGAATCGTTGTAATCTGGGTTTCGAATGAGTTTTGTTTTTCTCTTGGGTTCACGCGTCTTCTCCGTTCAAGACTGATCAAAGAGGAAAAAATTTCAAACTGAAAAGAAAAAAAAAGAAATAAAGAGAAAAAAAAAGAAAAAAAGATTTCAAACTGCGTGATTCCCTGTAACCATTCCCTGCGAATAGCAGGGCTCTATTTTTAATATAGAAAGGGTGTATTTATAGAAATTAAATAAATAAGATAAAAGTAATTAAATAAATAAATAAATTTAAAAATGGGAGTAATTTAAGGGGACCCGGTTTCTAACAGTTTTTCAACAAAAAAAACTGTTTTCTTTATGAAAAAAACCATTTTCAAATTTTTTTTCACTAAACTATTTTCCTAAAAAAAAAAAATCTTTGCACTGATTTAAACGGACGGAGTGAAAAATTTGAGCACTAATTTTTTGAGACCCTTTTTTATTGATAAAAAATTAAGTGGTCCAATTTTTAATCCGTTTGAACGGGGGTGTGAAGATCTTACTATTCTGATCATATTATTCTAAAGAGACATAATCAAATTTTGTCTCTAAAGCTCTCCGTTGTGTTTGGTTGAGAGTTTAGTTTAGTTTTGGTAGTGGGTGGAGAGAGAAATAGAGTAATGATTGAAGATAGGGGTAATGATTGGAGAGAGATAGAGAGAGATGAGAAAGTAATAATTGAAAAAATAGGGTAATGATTGAAAAAAAAAATAGAGTAATAATTGAAAACAAAACTAAAACTAAACGGGTAACCAAACAAAACCGAGCATAATCACGTTTCTGCTCCATAGGATTGCAAATGGATGGTTAGGAATTTTTATTTAACCAAAACGGTGCCGTTTAGGGTGAGTAGGGCGGGTCCAATTTAAGGGGGGAGAGAGAGAGAGAGGGGGCGGCCGGGGGTAGTTTGGGAAAGGAGGGGGGGGGGGGGGGGGGTTGTGTCGGGGGGAAAAGCAATTTCCTTTTTGAGCCCTGCTATTCGCAGGGAATGGTTACAGGGAATCACGCAAGGAAAAGTATGTTTGGGCGCATTCCGTGTCTTAAAAAAATCTAGAAAAATATCCATAAATTTTTGAATATTATTTTATGGGACCTTGTAAAAAATCAACTGCAGTGGATATCGGTAAGTATTACTTTTGGATTTATAGGGGCAACTTGAGCAGTTCTCCCCTACGACTTCAAAAGTAATACTAATCGCAAGGACGGATTTGCAGGGAATCACGCAAGGAAAGCTGCGTTTGGGAGCATTCTGGGTCCCGAAAAAATCTAGAAAAATATCCATAAATTTTTGAATATTATTTTATGGGGCCCTGTAAAAAATCAGCTCCAGCGGATATTGGCAAGTATTACTTTTGAATTCGTATGGGAGAACTGCTCAAGTTGCCCCTATAAATCCAAAAGTAATACTTACCGATATCCACTGCAGTTGATTTTTTACAAGGTCCCATAAAATAATATTCAAAAATTTATAGATATTTTTCTAGATTTTTTTAAAACACGAAATGCGCCCAAACATACTTTTCTTTGCGTGATTCCCTGTAACCATTCCCTGCGAATAGCAGGGCTCTTCCTTTTTTTCTCTCCTTGAACTATATCATGTACCAACACATCACTGGGAACATTTTTCTGTTCTCTCTCACTAACCGATGCATTGTTTCTCTCTTCCCTAGTAAGCTCTCTCTCTCTCTCTCTCTCTCTCTCTCTATCCATAAAAAAGCACAAGATACCCGCCATTTCCGATTCCTCCCTTCCTCATCACTCTCCCCTAGTCCCTTCCTTTTCTTCTCCCCTTCACACACCAGATTTTCGCCAAGACTCTTTCGATTTTCTTCCTGTAGAAAGATTGTACTACGAGTCTTTCGGACCCACAATGTAGGAGGTGAAACAGCGATCTCGTTGGACCAGACGTCGGGAAATGGCCACGTGTCACCGGAATAACGTCGGATCGGTAGTGCTATCCCGCGCAAGGAGCGGGAACTCGCGGCTATGGACGGCGATTTCCGGCGCATCGCTCCGCCGGATCATCATCGGCTCATTGATTTGCGGGGGGTCGTGCCACGGTGTCGAAGGCGGATTTGCGGCCGAACCGTCGCCGGAAACTCCAAAGCAGGTAGAACTCCTTCCCCCCCCCCCCCCCCACACACACACACACACACTTTCTTATACTACGGAGTATAAGTTTTGTCCGCCGAACACTCGCATTTTGCCAGATTTTGTGAAAGATAAGTTTGTTTCAACAAGACTTTATTTATCTTGAATCGGTTATGCTATTTTGAAAAGTTTTAAATTTTTTGTGGGGGAAATCTAAAAAAAAAAGGCTGTGAACAAAATCAAATTCGTTCGTACTGCAGGAAGCCGTATCTGTATCCGAAATGAAGAAAGAGAATAACGGGGGATTGGAGAAGAAGTTGTCGGATTTCCTGAGGCTGTCGGTGTCGTCGGAGGCGGAGGCGGGAATGGACGGCGAGGTGGCGGAGGAGGAGGTAAGAATGAAGGTGGAGGCGTTGGAGGAGTTGAAGGGGGTGGTGAAGAGGTTGCAATGCGACGTCCACGTTTCGGGAGGCGCGGCCATCGAGGTTAGGAGATTGGCGAAGGAGAATAAGGAGGCGAGAACAAATCTCGGGTTGCTCGGTGCGATTCCTCCGCTTGTTGCATTGATCGATTCGGAAGATTTGGATGCGAAGATCGCCTCTCTATACGCTCTCCTCAACCTTGGAATCGGCAACAACGCGTGAGTTTTCCCCTTTTTCCTAAGAAAGTAAGCCAACAAGAAAAATCGAGCGAGGTCCATATTTGGGGGGACTGTGGGAGCAATGCTACAGTGACCATATCTAGTGATCATCGGATGTGGCCACTAAAGTATTGGCTCGTAAATAGGGAATTTGATCCCTAATGTTCATGTAGATCAATTTTCAAAAGCAGGACATTAAAATATCTCTCTTGGTGAGATACACATATATATACATTTCCTTTCCCATACTAGTGTGTCAAGCTTAATAAGTTTTTCTTTTTACAATTTGCATCTATATTGTTCTATTGTTGTTGAAAATATTGATAGATCCTCAAATACTATTTAGATCTTTAATTACATTATCCATCCTCCAAATATTTGTGAAGCATTTGTTAGACCAAATGACATTACAAGTCATTCATAGTTTCCTTGTCAAACACCAATGGCTGTTAGCTGTATACTATGGAAACTGTTTTCTAATCTGTTTTCTTGGTGTTTCCTCTGAAAACTTCAACTTTGTTGGTTGGTTGTCTTTTTCATCATTAATTAATGGCCAATAATCACTTCGATTGTCAACCCTTTTGCAGAAATAAAGAAGCCATTGTTAAAGCAGGAGCTGTTCACAAGATGCTAACCCTGCTTGAATCTCCAAATGGGTCTCAGAACCCGGCTATTGCAGAGGCAATCATTGCAAATTTTCTTGGCTTAAGCGCACTAGACTCCAATAAACCAATCATCGGTTCTTCCGGTGCGATCCCATTCTTGGTGAAAACCTTGAAAGACTTGGATAAATCAAGTAGTGCCCAATCAAAGCAAGACTCTCTCCGAGCGCTTTACAATCTTTCCATTTCACCTGCGAACATACCAACGATTTTAGAAACCGACTTGGTGCCATTTCTCTTTAGTACGTTGGGCGACATGGAGTTTAGTGAAAGAATCCTCTCGATTCTAAGCAATGTTGTATCGGTCCCTGAAGGTCGGAAACCCGTCAGCATTATTCCAGATGCATTGCCAATTCTAATTGATGTGCTGAATTGGACTGATTCATCCGGGTGTCAAGAGAAAGCATCGTATATTTTGATGGTTATGGCTCACAAATCCTATGGAGATCGACAAGCCATGATTGAGGGTGGGATTGTTTCATCGCTGCTTGAGTTAACTCTTTTAGGTAGCACCTTATCGCAGAAAAGGGCTTCGAGGATTTTGGAGTGTTTGAGAGTAGATAAAGGGAAACGAGTTTCCGGAAGCTTCGGAGGTGTTTCCGGCATTAGTGGTGTTAGTGCTGCTGTGTCCGCTCCTATATGCGCATCTTCGACGTCATGTGGTGACCCGAATCTTCAATTGGAGTGTTTGGAGGAGGAAGAAGAGATGATGAGCGAAGAGAGGAAAGCAGTGAAGCAATTAGTCCAACAGAGCTTGCAAAACAACATGAGGAGGATAGTGAAGAGGGCGAATTTGCCGCAGGAATTTGCTCCATCGGATCATTTGAAGTCCCGCACGACTCTTGCAACTTCGAAGAGCTTGCCGTTTTGAGAAGGTTGGAGTAATTCAGAAGGTAGTCTCTCACTTCATGACTTCATAATTTCTATTTGTAGAACCATGGTAGCTATAGTTTGTTTGTGGAAAAATAATCATCCAGTTGGATGTCTTGGAAAAATTACTATATTTTGTATCATCTTCATTTCTTTATTGTTGTGTTTTCAGAGAACACAAAATATGGAGAAGTTCACAGATACCCAATTAGATGATCCATACAATTTTCATTTCTGAGGGAAAACAGTTTCCGAAATTTTGGGAAATTCTGAAGTAGTTATCGGAAATAGTTTTTCAAATAGTTTTTCAAATAACGTTGATGTTTTAGTTTCATTTTTCCACCCTGCGGACATTAAACATATTTACTAAAATGATTTGAAATGCTAATCATTTTAATTAGATTCATTTTTTTCTTTTCGTTTCTTTTTTTACTGAATGTTTCCTGTAAAATATGCGCAACATCTAAATTGAAAGAACGCTCTATGGAGGACAGGAGGAAGTGGGTGTGTCATGTCAGACATTGACACTCCTAATACAGTCTTTTTCATCGTCTCTTGATTAAAGACTTGCATTCCTGAAATAGATAATTGAATCCTCTGAACACGTCCTATATGGTTGGTTTCATTGTACCCATGTTCCACTGTCGGCGTGTGCAGCCTACTCCGGGTTTGACACAAACGATATGAGTCGTTCATTTTTTAAGATAATTCTTCCTATGACCTTGCAAAAAAGAAAGCTCAATTGGAAAAATGTAGGTGTTCTGATCCAATTTTTAATTTTTCTTCCAGAATATGAATGAAAAATTGGAAGAATAGATCAAGCACCAACATTTTTTCGTTTAAGCTGAAATTAATGAACAGCTAAAATAATTTGTGTGGGACTCCGGAGTGAGCCCCCACACACCGACCTGTACTGATATGTACCCAATAGTGTTATTGCATGTTTTGTATTCTTATTGACACAATTTATGCTCCCTACATGATGAGTTTCAGAATTTGTGAACACATGATGAGTTTCATCATGCAATTGCTCGTACAATTTTGTCTCCACCTGGGTCCCTGCCATTAAATTCAATGCCCTTGATATAGATACTATATACTAGTAATGCTGCAAAACAACTCAAGGACAAAGATGGGGACTCGACTTTTCAATGCAATTTCCCATACGGGCGGGCATCTTTTCTTCTGTTCTTTTAATTTCTCAGTCTGATAATCTCTGGGCTCCATGAGAATCTTTGTAGTACTATTTACTAAGCTTTTTGTTTTTTTCCATCATCCATTTACTAAGCTGTAAATAAGTGTAAACTTCTGCTGGCAGAGAAAATGGCCTGTTGGAAGTGTAAACTTCTGCAATTGTGGATTAGTTTAGCAAACAATGTTGACTGTTCATCTTGTATTTTTAGCCTCTGACCTGGTTTACTGAACAGTTACTAAATGCCTAATTTCAGATGAGGGGAGATCCAGAGAAGGATTCGCAACAAGATTTGGATTGATGGAGAATCTCTAAGCCACCAATAGTCCAGTGTGATGGGGGTTTGGGGTTCATCTTGTTTAGAAAACGACGTTGTTTTGATGCACAAAACGTGTGTTCGGCCTGGTTTGGCTAAAAAACTAATCCAGATTATTGGCTTATTTGCTTATTCAGCCAATAACAAGTCAAATTAAATAAGTAAAGGCATTCTTCCTATGTACACCCAATAAGCCAAATTGACAGGATCTTTTTAGCCAAACCAGACCTTAGTGCATCAAAACTGCTCCAAAATGAAGTTGTTTTTATTTTTCTTTGTGAGGAAGATTTGTTTTGGCCTAATGAATATTATGTGGCCCCTGTTTTGAACTGTTGTGTGGCTGTTTCTCTTCAGTTGTAAATATGTTTGTTGTGAATATTAATCTATCCCTTAGAGGTTTGGGGTTAAAATTTTTTCTACAAATATGCAAGCTATAACGTTTAAGTAGAATTGATGAATAGAATCTGGGAGGGATATTGTAGAATCAGCACTGTTGACCCTGTTACCATATTTATCTACTAGCGATTTGCCCGTGCCTACGGGTAGGCACTACCCACCTCGATTTACCTTTTAAATCTTGCTAGTGGCTCAAATACTAAATCGATTCTTTTCTCTCTTTTTTTGATGAAAGTAAATCGATTCATTAGTGTGCAACATATGTTCCACTTTTTGGTGAGTATAACTTGACATATCGTAGCTACAACTACTAAGTTAACTCCTCTACCAATTTATAGACACTGACAAATACAATTCAACTACCTAGGGATAAATGGGATGTGTACTTTATTGTCTTACATAATGATGTGTCTATCCAATATGGGATTGTAATTTCTTCATAAAAACCAAATCGAGATCCATATCAGGTTAGTTTTGCTAATCAGAGTACTTCTAATAAGTAATTTCTTCGTAAAAATTTTCTTTTTTGTTGCCCCATGGTAGGAGGCTGCCCAAGTCCGGGGGCTTGTAGGATTTACCCCGGGGTTGGCTCTTACGAGATGAATGCTGATGAAAAATAAAATAAAATAAACCTTCATGGTTCTATTAGTGCCCATAAAAACTAGTATATGAAGTCGACTGAACAAATAACAAAAAAGGAAATTGATGTTCTCTATAGCATCTCTGGACTTGATTCATTTTTTAACTCAAATTTAGTGAAAACTATTTTTTCTTTTCTTTTTATAACTCAAATTTGATTGAAAATTTGGATAAAAACTCTATTTGGGTATGTCTTCTCCAATGTACACTCATTTGTTGACCCAAATCTATTTTTATTTTTTTAGTGAAAAGAGGTATTGAGAAAAAAAAAAGGGAAATGATTTTGCCAACCATTTTTTGATAATGCCACACCCTGCAAGTGTAGGGTGTGGCATTATCAAAAAAGGGTGTGGCAAAATCACTACCCAAAAAAAATGGTATGCATCTGGGTCTCCCCAATTAGGAAAAAGGTTTTCTTAGTATTTTTAATCAACTCGTTAGTTTAGGTAGAAAAAATGGTAAGAGTTTTTGCTTTATTTTAATTATTAAGGGAGAGATTTGAGGTGAAGGGAGGGGGAGTGCATGTAACAAAAGACTGGCTAGGGAGTTCGAGTTTTAGAGAGGTGATTTGAAGGGGAGAGGGGGAGAGAGAGGGAGAGAAATTGGCGAGGGGATCTCAGCCTTAGAAAAAGGGTGGCAATTGTGTAATATAATTGAAAAGGTGTGGGTACACTTTTAAGAGTAGAAGAACACACATTAATCATTAAATCAATAAAAAAATGCTAAGGGTACATATGAATTGTACATATCATGTACAAATGAGTTTTGTGGGGCCCAGCACAACCCGATATCGGTAAGGATTTTTTTTGAATTTGTGGGGGCGAAACTACTTAACTGCTTAATTTCACCCCTACAAATTTAGAAAAAATCCTTACCGATCCAGACACAAAATCTCCTTACAGAGCTCCATAAAAATATGTTTTAAAAATAATGGGCGGTTCGGATCATCTTTGTGGGACCCGATTTGAGCCCCACAAAATCTATATGTACATTTTAAATCAATTAAATCTCAACCATTGCAACAACTTATCTTTTTAGGGGCCCACACCATTGTGTTTTTTTTATTGTAGATGTTGTCATTGCTAATTGGTTTGTTCCATGCAAAATTCGAATACTGATCCAGACACAAGACGTGTTATGAACTGCTCGATGTTTTTTGGTCTCATGTGCATTGTAAAAGATATACAAGTATCCAACGGTTCGGGACATATGTCTGGTTTTGTGTTTGGGTATTTGTTTATGCAGCAATGCTCTTGTTTTTTTTTTTTTTGGGCATTTAATCTGGTCAAACGAACTGTACTTCTGTGAAGGAAAATATTCAAAATAAAATAAAATTCACCAATTAAATGATAGAGTATCCATTAATTACTTCTAACATTCAAACTCATTTAGTACAAATTAAATATGAAGATTTTATTTGAATCGCAATAAAAGATAACTGGGTGAACGTGTAGATGTCGAAAGTAGTGAAGATGAACATCAAGGGTTGGGTTTCAAATTTCACTAACACAAACAGTACTCTTTCTTTGAGTCAACAAAAAAAAAAGGTTGGGGTTAAATTGCGCTTCAGCTTTAAATTTAACTAGATTCCACAAAGAATTCTTAAAAAATAAGTAGTACTTATTTGTAATTTTCGAACTTAAAACTAATGTATTTATGAAAATTTTCCAATTTTTATTGCACCATTCAAAAAAGATTCTATCGAGATCTATCAAACAAGATCCATATTGCACAAAAAAAATTGATTCATTAAGTTCATTATTTTTAAACTTAAATATTACAAATAAGTACTTATTTTTTAAGAAACCTTAGCGGAACACGTACGGTACTTCAACAAATACTTTTAGCTATTCCAACGCCTTGGCTCTTAAAGGTGTCAATTAGGTTTATGCCAAGAGCTGAGCCTCTAGTCTCCTGAAAAACGTAGTTTTTTTTTTTTGGGGGGGGGGAACACGATAAAAATACATTGATGAATAATAAAAGTATAGTGTGCTGTCAACATTACAATAGTTAGACACTTCAGCGACGAGCGAAGGCCCCAAAGTGCCTAAGGAACAGAATACAAAGTACTGCCCCGCAAACACAAAAATACACCAAAGGCTATGCCATCGCCAGAAGACAAAAACTAACAAAAAACCTAAGGACGCCGACGACGAGCGAAAGTCAACAAAAGGCCTAAGGAAAACATAAACAATTCCACAACAACGGTTATTGAATGATGAACTACGGTAAACTACAAAGGCCAAAAAACCACCACTCTAAACACTGGCCTACTCACCCCATCACATTGAAAATTACAGAAAAAAACTTAAAGCAAAATCTAAACTAATGTACCACAAGAGAACCACAACCGAGGTAGTTTGAGCCACCAATCACCAAGCAAATCAACCAGAAGAACCCACCAGAACCCACTCTAACTGAAGGGACCATGCCGCTGGCTGGATCGCGCTCATATTGAAACGACGAGCGACGCAGATCAAGTAGCCCAAAACCAGCAACCACCGTGAAACAATGAAACTCCCAACAACCTACCATTAAAACCACAGCATGTACTTCATAGTCACAATATGAATACACATTCATGTACTTTATGGGACATGGCTTTCTTAACTCTCATTGCTCTTTATTACTACTACTACTACTACCACCACCTTTTCAACTGCTGCCAACCACCGGGTTTATGTAGATAGAACCCTCTAGTAGTGATAATTAGGATTCCAATGGATTTGGCCTTGTTTGTATGAAAAAGCTAATAAGCGCTTTTTATGGGGTTATATGTTCGAATTTTATAAAGACTGGACTTTCTAAAACTTATGGCCACTAGAGAGTTCGCCCGGTCGTTAACGTTATGAACCTATAATTAATTGGGATGCGCACAAGCTGACTCAGACATTCCTTTATACTGTATAAAAAATAAAAATGTACTAGTGATGTAACTGTATAAAAAGGCTATAGGCAGAGAAGTTGGGAAAGGGCCTGTCATGGACGTCATTTAAACTCATTCCTAAAGTTTCAATTACTTTTGTTTTTGTGATATTACTGGCGTTCCGCTAATTTTTTTTTTTATGTTTTTATTACTTGGTCCTTATTTAAAATTTTTTTAGCGTTTGTTGATTTTGCGCCTCATTTTTTTGGTTTTTCAATTTGTCTATCGGTAAAGTAAAAAATTATGAGACGCAAAACTAACAAATGTGAAAAAAAAATGAACTAGGACAAAACAAGAAATAACCCCCAAAAATAACTTAGCGGAACGCCATAAATACAATTTTTCATTCATCTTTTAATAAAATTTGTTCATTTTATTTATTTATTTATTTATGGTTTAAACCTCTTACGTTGGAATATCAGAACTCCACCTCAAAGGTGGGTCCCCCGGCCCGCAAATTCTGGCTTGAACCTCTTGAGCAAAATGTCCATTATCCAGGAGTTTCTCCTTGTTCGTTTGGGCGACTCAAAAACATCTTAACAGTTAACACAGTCTTTGATAGGAGGAACATTTTCTCTATCTATTTCTCCTCACTTCTAAAAAATCTGAAGTGCTACGTGCCTGTAGCATTTTTGTTTTTAAAATCCAAAACGAATAGGGTCTAGGTGATTTTAGTGACTATTATAGGGACATGATTTTGATTCTCACGGGCAAGGTACGGAGAGATTCACGTGTGCCTAATCTTAACTCACGGACTTTTTGTCATTCTGCCTAAGTGGAATTAAGGTAAGCTAAAATAATGGCTCGTGCTATGGACTAGAAAAAAGTATGAAAATGCAAATTAAAATTAAAAAAATTAATATAGAACGACATTATAAACAAAAATATCAGCTGTTAGTTTTTTTTTCCCCCTCACTTTAGTGCACTATTTTTTTTTTTTTGATTTCGGTCATAAATTTTTATTCCTATTTTATATACTCCTCGTTTCAAAACTAAGGCTATGTTTGAAACTTATAAAAAAAAAAGGAAACGAAAATAAAAAAGAAGGAAAATGGGAGGAAAAATTTACTATTCACTAAATTTGAAATCTTTTTTTTTTTCTAGGAAATTTTTTTTAATTTTCCTTTCTTTTCCCTAATTTCCACACAGAGCCTAAGACAAATAGTTAATTAAAAAAACATAATGTGAATCAAGTAAAAAAAAAAACACCTAAACAAAAAATTTGAAAGATTTTTGATTTTCCATCTACAACCACATGCAACCCCAAATCCCATCACGCAAGA
Organism: Rhododendron griersonianum; assembly: GCA_018127125.1. Classification (NCBI taxonomy): domain Eukaryota; kingdom Viridiplantae; phylum Streptophyta; class Magnoliopsida; order Ericales; family Ericaceae; genus Rhododendron; species Rhododendron griersonianum. The sequence continues at coordinate 48,098,980 of CM030789.1, read as the reverse complement.
TTTGATTTTCTCCGTTTTGGGAAAATCCGTAGGCTTCTCTTCATCGGGTAGTAGCCAATTGTTTGTTTTAGGTTTTCTTTTTGTGTGTGTGTGTGTGTGTGTGTTTTTAGATTTTCCATGGTGTGAGAATTCAAGGGTTGATATCGTGTTTGTTTTTTTAGAGAGAGAATGTCGTTTATGGACACTAGAGAGCTGGAGAGGCAGCTGGAGGAAGCTGGGAACAAGCTGCTTCAACTCCCGCCTACGGTTGATGAAATCCTTTCGCTTCTTGATGTAAGCCCTGATTTTCCAGGTTTTTTTTTTTTTTTCCTGACTAGTCCCCTTGCGTTGAATTCTTGGGGTATTTTTTTTTTGTTGATTTTTTCCTCTTTCTGACAACCGAGTGTTCGGGCCAGCTCGCGTGGACCTCTACTTATCTCGGGACCTTCGTGAGGTTTGACCTTGTGAACCCTTGGGGCAAGCCCTTTAGTGTAATTCATTATTATTTTTTTCTTTTTCTAGGGTTTTGTTTTTTTCTGAGTAATTCATGTGCTTTGAATTCTGGGGTTTTGTTGTTTACTTTTTTGGTTTTCCTCATAACTGTGTGTCGTGGCCAGCATGCGCGAACATCGACCAATCTCAGGACATTGGTGAGGTTCGACTTTGTGATCTCTTGGTGGGCAATCCCTTGGCTAGTTTGGTTTGATTTGGCAGGGTGCTTGTGTTGGATTATAGGTTGTGTTTGTTTGTCCTCTTGAAGTCCCTATGATACTCATTACCACTTGAGGGAGCATGTTAATGGATAAAACAGACGAAGATAAAATAGACGAGAAGTGATAACTATATGTTGCTTTGTTGATCAGAATGACTCTTATTTGTTAAAACAATCACAAATAGCTCACAAGAATATAGACTTTGCAGCCTCCTTTTTCGTAGACATGCAAAGTTATAGGTTTATATGCATTTGTGTATGCTTTTTTGGTTGGTCGGAAAGACTCTTATTTGTAAAAACGCTGGTGTATAACTCATGGGAAATGTAGACTTTGCTGCTCCCTTTCCCCTATTGATGGAAAGTTTTAGATTACGCAAATTTTATCTTGAATGGACAATCATGGTATGTGCCTTTATGGAGAGAGTGATTAACTAGAACTTAAATCAACTACAAGGTTAGGGATTTGACCATTCCTCTCAGTCTGTAGCTGTACGAAAAAATAAAAAAGAAGAAACCTTAAGTTACAGCAAAAGAGAAATGGAAATGGAACACTAATTTTATTTCTGCACAAAATACTTGAATAAAAAGGATCTGAAATCCAACCCCGTGTGATGCTTTGATTTTCCGTACAAGGCTTCCATCATCTTTACCAAACTCCTCTTTCCTCCAGTTTACAAATATGCGAGGCCTGTTATGGTACATGAAAATGTTCCATGAAAGTGTCCATGAAATGGAAATGAATGGTTCAGATTCACACAGTTGTGAATCTGAATAATTCATTTATAAAACCCCCTGACTTCGTAAAGCAAAGTAGTTAACACAAGAAGAATCAGAAACCAGGGCAAGTAGGACTGGACTAGTATAGTATGTAGAAGTCTGCCTGATTTACCCTGATGTAATTAGTGGAAAATTCTACGATTGGGATAATTCCACTTTAAAAAACTCAGCATAATTTGTTAAATTACCCTGAGACTGTTCGTGTTGAGCTCTGGGACTGTAAGATCCCAGTTTTTGTTCTATTATCATTTTTAGTGGATTTTGTTTTTTTTGTTTTTTTTTTTTTCTTGACTTACAAAATTGCATAATGATTTGTTTGCTTCTTTTCTTAATTTGCTTGTTCATGCTTTTGAACCACCTTCTTTTGTTATGCTAATAAGGAAGTTGAGAACTACCTCTCGAGGGTGGAGCAGTCGCCTTCCAAATCAATGCAAACTGCGCTTTCTCCATCTAGGAAGGCATTGGTTGCAGATGAACTTCTGAGGCATCAAGATGCAGATGTGAAAGTTGCAGTTGCTTCCTGCATCAGTGAGATAACAAGAATTACTGCACCAGATGCGCCATATGATGATGATCAGATGAAGGTTCTGGATTTAGTTATTTGTGTTATTGTATGATAATTTTTTCTTTTAGTTGTCCTTATAAATTTTCATTTTATGGATTCACAGGAAATCTTCCAGTTGATTGTGTCGTCCTTTGAAAATTTATCTGACAAGTCCAGTAAATCATATGACAAGAGGACCTTGATACTTGAAACTGTTGCCAAGGTTAGATCATATGTGGTCATGTTGGATCTAGAATGTGATGGTCTTATTGTTGAGATGTTCCAGCACTTTCTGAAAGCTATAAGGTAGGATGTAATATTATGCTGTTCCACCAGTTCTTTGCTTATACTTTGTTAGAAAAACCAAGCTTTGGTGACATTACTTTCGGACTGTAATATTGATTCTATGTTAAATGAATGTGGTAGTAAAGTGGAACATGGAATTTTTGTTCTGGCACAATATTCTCATGAAAAACAATGCTGGAATCGGGTACTAGAGGATTAACGTAGTGTCTAATTTGATTGATCTGTTTCTTTTGTATCTTGTACTTCATGGCTCGTGTAGGATACGTTGCAATTGATTGTTTTTTTTTATTTTATCTCTTTGGGTTATGCTTTATCATTTGCAAGCTCTGTGATGGGCTGCATACTTGCGTGCTTTAACAGAGGATGGTGTTATCCCTAGCCAGTGTAACTTTTGTTTGGATCTTGTCACAATATCACAATATGTCTAGAAACAAGAAGCAATATTTTTCTATGAAACTGACATTTTGTTGCATCAATAGTATAGGAGGTGGTGAATATTTTTTTTTTCTTTTTTTGAGTATTAGTTGACTAGAATGACGTGAAACATTAACGCATATTTTCAAGGTTTCGGTTTGTCAATAAAGCTTGTATCTGAAACTCCGATAAGTGAATGCATGCATCCACAAGTACAAGATTTAAGTTGTCTCAAAATTTCCCGTTTTGAGGTATGTATATCTACTGTTATATTCGTGGGGGAGCCATGTTATATGGACTCGTGTGTAGGTATTGGGTGCGGGTGTATATCTAGGGATCCAATTGGTCAAATGTAGAAACAAAATATACAGCCATGGGGATTCAAATTTGGATGTAGGCATGGGGATATGCTCAATTTAGAAATAATTATATAATCCATACAGAGATATTGAAAGTTCGCCGAGAAATTTTTTTGGTATGAATTTTGTTGGACCAAAACCATGATTAAGACAATTAAGGCTCCAAAGTCCCAAGTTTAAACTCTTTAACAATTTGTCACCCCATGAGCCTTGTTCAGCTTCCCTTACTTGACTCGAGTCCAAAAACTCGTTAATTGCGATACTTGATGCCTGCCAGAAATGTCCAAGCCGCGAAAACAAACAATAAATATGTGCTATAAGTGTAACAGCCCATAATAGCCCTCAGGTGACAAATGCATAGAAACAGGATGTCCAGCATTGAAATGCCTTGTCTGGAACATATTTCCCACCCTCATCCATGTTGCATCGGGAATGGGCGATATTTTTTTTGTGGGTCTCTCTACCATATAATTAACATAGAAGGAAAACAAAGGGTGTAAACGTATAATTCTATGAAGTTGGATGCTGTATTTTCTGAAAAGGGATAAGGTATGGTGTTCAATGAATAATGCAGCTAACCTTGGGTCCAAAATATACTCTTTTATGAATTAGTTGTTGAATTGATTGTTTAGAAATATTGATTTTTTTCGGGATGTGCCACCTAATTTGAATCACGTAATCTTTCTCAATTCACAACCGAATCCTCGTGTGCGTTATCGGGTGTATATCAGGCTGTAGCGTTTGGTAATCAAAATTTTTGAAGAATTTGATTTTTCCATGGTTGAAGATGCACCTTTATAGGTTGTGTAATATGTGGTAGTCTTTTTTCAATTTTTTGTAGTATTATTTTGCATTCATGTACTTCTCTTTGGGTAAAAAAATTTCCATAAGCAGATAAAACTTTACGAGTAATGTCAGCATATAAACTTTTACTAATAAGACCACTTTGCCAAGGTACTGCAATTTGAAAGTACAAGTGCTATGAAATTGTACATGTTTCTGTTTTCAGCAGCTTATATTTCCTTTGTTGAACATCCAGGGATGATCATCCTGACAATATCTTTTCCTCCATGGAGACAATTATGACTCTTGTATTGGAGGAGACTCTTGTATTGGAGGAAAGCGGAGAGAGTTTTTTGGAGCTAATCTCTCCCATCCTAGCTAGCTTGAAAAGCGAAAATCAGGTCAAATGTTATTTGATGGATTCTTCTATCTCTGTTGTTTGTTTTTGAATGTTTCTTAGAAGGGATTTATTATCTCAGGGGGTTCCTGCAATTGCTCGGAAACTGGCGGAGAGAGTAGTTGAAAACTCCGCAATAAAGCTCCAACCATGCCTTATACAAGCTATGAAGTCCTTCCACCTTTCATTAGATGATTACAACAAAGTAACTACTTCGATATGCAATGGAACAACTGATGCTGATGGACATAATGATTGTAATACTTGTGGAGAACAGTTGGTATGCTATCTTACATCTCGACATAACATTCTTTTGTACATGGTTGACTCTAAGTTCTAAGAAGTGGAAGAGTGCGCTGTTGTTTGAATAACCTGCCTAGGTAAGAGTAATTAACTTTAGATGGGTTCATGGTAATGTCTAAATTGGACATTCTTTCGAATGTCATTATGATAATCTCTATCGTTAGTGTTTCTACAAATTTCTGCTATTTATTAACCAATTACAGCCTTGTTCAATTACATGTAAATAACACCCATAAATAAATGACAATTGACATAAAGGGTTACCCAAATGAATCCAATGATGAGGTAGTGAGTGGTGTCATTCCTGTTCTGTAGCTGCAATCACTGCTGGCTTTTTATGCACAAGCAATCCCACCTAACCACCATCTCGTTGGAACTGTTGTGCAAGTACATCATCTGCACCCAATCCCCCAACCGTATTGCCACCGTTTATCTTGCATGGTAGAAAATTTCCCCAGCCATTGTTGGTTTGCATCTATGTCTTGTTAGCTTGCTTTGAAGTGAGGAGAATCCACTTGCTCGAATAACATGTAGCTCTATGATCAATCATAGGGAAACTACGTTGCAGGGACTCATGCAGCGGCGGAACCAATATTTGGATTTTGAGAAGGGCCAAATTAGGAAAGAAATTTGTCTTATAATTACGAAATTAAGTTGTAATAATACAGAATTCTTTTCATATAATGTAAGTACCTAACTATGATATATATTCAAGCTTGTTGTATTTATCTAAGAAGCACGGATACGGATACGATACGATATGGATACGCGGATACGTGATTTTTTCAAAAAGTAGGATACGATATGTTGAATATAAAATTAATTTTTCCAAAAATTACTTGTATCCCCTTCATTAGGTTGTGAGGATGAGGAAACATAACTACCAGTAACAGCAGAATCCAATCATACTGTTACAGAAAAAAATCCCCAAAAATCATATTATACTGTAAAAAAAACCCCCCCTAAATCAGACAAGAGAGAGAGACGAGAGAGATATACATTTCCATATAGGTATATATATGCCTATATATATGTATATATAGAGAGAGATATATATAGATATAGATATATACACTGTTACACAATGAGAGAGAGACGAGAGAGAAACACTTACAGTCGTCATCGTTGTCGAGAGACGAGTGAGAGATATCGTTGTCTTTTTTCTACCTTTCGTTCTTCTCTGTTTTCGACTTGTCCAGGTAGGGGAAATAAATATAAAGAGTCCTAATTGCAGTTTTGACCCATATATTTTAAGCAATAACATTTTTACCCCCGCGCGTATCCAAAACGTATCCGAGCGTATCCAAAACGTATCCGAGCGTATCCGAAACGTATCGGGGTACCAAAAATTAAATCTAAAAACAGGATACTCTAAAAAAACGTATCCGAGTGTATCCGTATCCGATACGCGTACGGTATGAGATACGGAGGCTAAAAAAGAGTATCCGTGCTTCATAGGTATTTATGATAAATATGGCACATTCGTTGCAATTATATGAAGTTAGATAGCTCGATGGATACATATAGTAACCAATCTAGATGCTACTTCTGCCCTTTTCCTTTTTTTTTTTTATACTGAAAATCAGCATTTTTGTTTCTGTTGATAATGTCCTTTGTGCATGTTTTGTGGTGATTCTGCTAATGTGTTACTGCACATCTTTTATATAGCCCTGGACTTCTCTGGCTTGTGTGTGCTTCTTTCCTGCCACTAAGCAGAAAAAGAAGAGAGCAAAAACGAGCTCCGAACCATGTCATTTCTTTTTGTATTGTTTGTGTTGATTCCTGAGATATAATCATGATTCGAACTGAATTTAAAAATTGTTTCCAGAGGCGGAGGTGCTTCCTCTAGCAAATCAGAAGGAGCAGATGCAAAATCTGATTGTAAATCCAGAGTTGATGCCAAATTTTCAGATAACATGTCTGGTGATAAAACTGAGGATGCTAGGGATGGTAAATTTGAGGATCTTTCTAAAAAAGCTCATCTTAAATCTAATGCTGATGGCTCCACAGGAGATGGGAAATCAAAAGACAATGGTGGCACACCAAAGACCGGCTTGAAGCCAAAGTTGGGAAATCCGGTGGAGAATGGCCGCGATAATAAGCAAGGGGATGAAGAGGAGAATGAGGAGGGTGGGGAAGAGGCTGGTTTAGTGGAGGGCCAAGAGGGATTCGGCAATGTGAATGTAGGGCCGACTGTCGAGCCTCTTGTTCCAAATTTGGCGTCTTATAGCTTGCGGGAGGAGACGAATGAGCGTGATTCGGCTCCTTGGACATCTGAGAGAGAGACACTTTGTGGTCCTCGTAGGTGGAGAGAGGGCGACTATGTGGTGTCGTGCGTTCCTGATGGGAGCGTCATCGTGACATTGGAAATGAAGGAGGAAATAAAGTTGTCTCCTGGTGCTTTGTTTGCCGAGGTTCGGGAGGAGCATCAACCTTTATTGTCCGACATCTTTTTTCAGTGGCCCAGTACCTTTGTTCGGCTTGGCAATGTGAGTGCAATTCGTAGAAAGTTTGCTCTAGATTCCTTGGTATCTTTTGTGGAGGTGTTGGAGAATGTGAGTTTGCCCAAGGCTACACCCGAAGATTTTGAATCTGTGTACGATGGTCTGGAGACATTGGTACGTTATCGACTGGAGGTTGATTGGCTCCGTAAGAGGATAGATCAAATGGCTTCACTTCTTGAGCTTTCGGTTGTGCGGCACCAGTTGGAGAAGGTAAGCAAGGAGTTGGAGGAGATTGAAGTGGTGGCGATGCGGTTGAAAGACAAGAAGAAAGGGCTTGAAGGACAGGTAGCCGAACTTGAGAGTGTCGGCTTGGGAAGGTTTGACATGTCTAGTCACGCGGGTCAAGGTTTGAGGCGGTGAAGGAGTATTTTGCGCTTAGGCGGTTCACTTTTTATTTTTATTTTTTATGCTCATCTCTTTTGTACTGTATTATTTTGAATGGTCATATGAGCACTAGTAGGGGTAGTATTGGGCTTTATATGTAATGAACTAGATAAAGATTTGGAGGAAGAGCGTTTTTGGGTAGTTTGCCTTCTTTTCGTACTTCCATCCTTTTTTGTAAATAGACTTTTGGTAATGAATGCACGGAGTTTTCTTGTATTGCAACCTCTTGTTTGTGTTTGCCGTTTTGCCCTTGTTGATCTCTTTTGCAAATTGCGTGAGAAAATCCTCTCCGTTCCTTTTGGCGGAATCGCGTGAATTTTGGAGCATGAAAGAGAGCACGGCTCTAGAAGGGGAGGAGTATTTTCCAGATTTCTCCACCTTGTTTTTTGTTTGGAGGTATAATAACATTGAGGCTTGAAGGAGGAAGAGTACTGTATGGCAGTGGGGGAGGCGAAAGTATTGGTAGACAATCACTCCACTTGGATCAACTTTTTACTCTCGGCACAATTTTCAATAAATCCCTCTCTCTATCTCTCTCCACTCATTATCTCTCGTTACTCTCAAAATAACTTTCTAAAATCTAAAACCAAACAAAGTGAATATCTCTATAGGCGATCAAAAGTGAGGAGACGCTTGGTTTTATTACAATTTCAACAAATGGAGACGATCTTGTGGTGCTTTGGCTGTCAACCAATGCTAAGCATATTGGTTGCCCAAGCCCAGGATGGGTTGGTCGACAAGCCCCCGATTAGGTTAGGCTTGCAATTCCCATGTTGCAGTGGCTGAGAATATTGGTAGACAATATCTCTATGAGCGATCAAGAGCAAGGCAAAGCTTGTTAGGAAAAAAATATAAAATTATTACGGTGATCAAGCATAGAATGAACTTGTGCCTGGCGGCGATTATGGTGTAAAAAATTTGTGCTGAGAGGCTAAGTCTTTTTGCACCGTAAAAAGCTTGTGCCTAGCAGCGATTACGTTGATAGACGCACGTCTATCAACGTGTTAATTTCGTGTTGGTAAGTGCCTAATTTAGTACACTGAAGTTCACGGTTCTATAATATCCATATCCCACCCAATGAGTTGCAAACTTTTGCACTTTTGAGCTGCAAAACTACTTGTAAGAGCAAAAGTGAAAGACTACCTGTTAGAGCAGTCCAATAAACTTTGGGCCCTTGTACAGGCTTTGCAAACTTATTTTTGCACTTTTGAGATGCAAAACTACTTATCTGAGCAGAAGTGAAAGCTTGTCCAAAATAGCAGTGGAAGGGCTCTGATTTACGGTGCAATTACGCAACCTAAGATTGCAATTGGTCGAATTAATTTTAGATTACCAAAAAATGACTACTTAAATAGTTTAAGACTTTTAGTAGTTGAGCTGTTTTTCTGATACTAGTTCTAGCCCGTGCTTACGGCACTACGCATCCCGGTTGGAAGGAGATGGCAGTTGTGTGATTTAGATGAAAACTATGGGCACTTAACTGGAAAGTGGGAGGATGCACTACAGCCTTTGGATCAAATTAATCTAAGCCGTTCCAATAACTTGTCCCCACACCCTTCTGTTTTATAATAGAGATGTCTTGTTCAGTTGATAATATTACTGAAATAATTCACGTAATCTTTCTTGTGATATAGGCGATCTTCGGTTGGATTTTATTGATTTTGAGTTTAAAGCTTTTCTTATTTAGCTGAAAATATTGTATCATTTAGTTAATCTTTGGTGTATTCATCCCCATCTATAAAAAAAAGGTAAGACTTTTAAAGTAGGAGAGAGATTTTCCTACCTACCTAAATTATTAATTGCACCCTCCAAAAGTTAATAATCTATATTGATTTTCGCACACTTATTGAGAGTGTGGTTAACAATTTGGGAAGTGCAAAAATCATTTCAATTATAGTAAGGGCACATGGATAATTCAGACACTACAAATTTGGATTGTCGTTGAAGTAAACATATAGTTTTTGTAATACATTTAAAAACATAAGTCCCGGCCCGTATCGTATGATATACATTTCAAAACTAACATTTAAAACAAATACGGGGTGTTGACGGAGGGGCTAGCCGATGTGGAGGCCCAGGATGGGAAGACCATGTTTGTTTTGGATTTTGGATTCTCTATCTGCGCACGGTTTCAATAAATTTTCTCTCAATTATTACTCTCATTTCTCTATCTATCTCTTTCCACTCATTACCCAAAATCCCAAAACGAACATGATCGACTCGGGAAAAAAGTATGAAAATGTAGATCAAACTAATTAATGGAGTAATATAAAAACGACATTATAGACAAAAATATCAGCTGTTAGTATTTTTTTCCCCGACTTTAGTATACTATTTTTGCTTTCGTTCATAATTTTTACTACTTTTTAAACTCCTCTTCTCAAGATAAATGATTAATTCAAAAAATATAATGTGAATCAATTAAAAATAAAATAAAAAAACACAAACAAAAACACCAAAACAAAAATTTTGAAAAGTACGAATACCAATAATTTAAACATATGGGGCTAATCAAATTCAAAAGAAAAAACATCAGGGGTAAACATGTAATTGTCCCCACAGAATCCAACTGGCATCCACACCACTTTTACTATTCCCAGCTCCGAATCCATCCACGTGGACACCCCACGACCCAACACCTCGGAATCCAATTGGCGGACTCCAAATCCCAAATTTAATTCCAATCCAACAACTCGGTTGATTCCGGCCCGAAACACTCCAATATAAATAGAAAAATAAAATCGCCCATAAATACCTCCCCCTCTCTCTCTCTCCTCTCTCTCTCTCTCTTAAAAAAGAAAAGAAAAACATATACCCTAGATATCTACCTCTACATACGCATCTATATCCTGTATCTATCTCTCTCTCTCTTGCCATCTACGCCCGCATGCAACCCAGAATCCCATCGCACAAGATTTGATTTCCCCCGTTTTCCTATCTGGAAAAATCCGTGAGTTTCTCTTCATCAGTCAGTAGCCAATTGTTTGTTTTAGGTTTTTTTTTTGGTGTGTAGATTTTCCGTGGTGTGGATTCAAGGGTTGAGAAATCGTGTTTTTTTTAAGAGAGAGAATGGCGTGTACGGACACTGGAGAGCTGGAGAAGCAACTGGAGGAAGCTGGGAACAAGCTGCTTCAACTTCCGCCTTCGGTCGATGAAATCCTGTCGCTTCTTGATGTAAGCCCTAATTTTCTAGGGTTTTGTTTTGTTTTGTTTCGGTTTTTTTTTTTTCTGACTAGTCCCCGTGCGTTGGAATTCTTGGGTTTTGTTTTTGTTGTTTTTCTCTTTCCGATAACCGAGTGTCCTGGCCAGCTTTCACAAACCTCAACTAATCTCGGGACCTTCGTGAGGTTGGGGCAAGCCCTTTAGTGTAATTCAGTTTTTTTTTTTTCCTAGGGTTCTGTTTTTTTCTGAGTAATTCATGTGCGTTGAATTCTGGGGTTTTTGTTGTTTATAATATTTTTTCGTTCTCCTCATAACTGAGTGTCGTGGCCAGCTTGCGCGAACCTCGACTAATCTCGGGACCTTGGTGAGGTTCGACCTTGCGATCTCTTGGGGGCAAGCCCTTGGGGTTGCGTCTCATGTACCCGTAATCTTGTGCCACTCCATGCTTGAATTCTTGGTCTTGAATGTGTTGGTTTTTTTTTGTTTTGCATTAGATTTGCTATGCTGTATGTGATTTATGAAATTTGGAGCTAGTGTGGAAATTTTCTACCAATTAATGTAGCTCTTTATTTTCTGGGCCTGCTTGCAACCCTTGCTTACTTTGTTCATTTAATATAGATACCGTGACTACCATCGGTAACAATTAGATGTTTGGAGAGCTGCCTGAACCTTCAGTCGGTTCTTCCGCAGCCACTAGGCATTGACTCCCAAAAGACGGATTCGTGGTAGGCTGGATGCGTACTTTACCCAGATGGGACTCTTAAGAATGGCCTCACCATTTCAAAGGAAAGATGTTTCTCTGTATAGGCGGCGGAGGGTTTCACTTTGTTTTTTTTACTTGCTATGTGTCGCCGGATTGACCTAATCATCTTTTGTCACCGCCTAGTATAGTTACATTAGATGTTATGTGTTCCGGAAACATTATGTGGGTAAATAATCAAGGTGAATCATATGCTGCCATGAATGCGGTGGGAAAAATGTATACTACTACTTCTGGGCGGTGGACACTTTTTTGTAGAAACGTAGAGTTTTTCGTTTTGTCCATGTTGGGCCTGCAATTGATGTTTGGATATTTAGACTGGCATTTTGGAAATTGGGAATTGTTCCTGTTCGTGGCTAGAATCTCTTAGGATCTACGTATTGCAACAAATGCATTGGCTGTTTATTTCAGCATGTCATATTGTCGAAATTGAGTGGACAGTGATTAAAACTACCTCCTGCAGTCATAAAGCAAATCAAATTCATCTGGAATATGCTGTGTAGTAATTGGTTGCTGTCTGGCATGTGGTTTCTTAGGTGATCAAAGGCATAGAATACCTAGGGTGATCCTGACTGACACATTGTCAATGTGTGCTTTTGGTGCATGCTCAGCTGGGGGGTGTATTTGATGCGTGGGTGCTTACTGGGCCATTTTCCCTGTCAACTATGTGAATCTCAAGTTAGGTTGCTGTCTTTTTAGTCCAACGCTCTACCTTAGGGAACTATATTCAGAGCATACAGTAGTCGTTCTCATTGACTGTCTTTCTGTTATAGGACTTATATTTGATGAAGGCATGCCAGACTTAACCTTGACTCTTTGGAGGCACACACAAAGATGAGACTGCAGGGTTATGATATTTATCATTTGCTATGCAGATGAAAAAAATACACCACCCACTGAATTTTATTAAAAAGATTCGCAGTTCATCGTGGAAAAAGCTTTTGATCAATAACAGTATCATTCAATACACACTGAAGCAATTAGAAATCATAGTAATGGAACTGTGAAGAAAAACTCACAAATTTTCTAACTGTACTGAACTATTGGAATACGTTCTAGAATTCATTAAGAAGATGCAACTATGAAACTAGGATTATCCCGAAGATGCAACTCACAAAATTTCTTTTGTATTCTAGAGATAGACAAATGACGTGTGTATGAGCTGTATATCTGGGGTATCCAACACTTGTGAAAACGAAGAAAGTGTCCCTGATGTGTCCGACCCTTGAGGAAGAATATAGTGTCCCTGGGGCTAACGGAGATATTGGTGGTAAGGGCCAAAAGGACAAAGTAAGAAGAATGAAAGAAATTGAAGGTGGCGAGAGAGTTTAACTTGTGGAGGATGGTAAAAAATTCAAAGTGTGAAATTTGCACCAAACAAAACAGCACCTTGTAGCATTATCACCACCCTAAAAAACGTAGCATAATTTGTTAAATTACCCTTGGACTGTTTGTGTTGAGCTCTGGGACTGTAAGATCCCAGTTTTTGTTTTATTATCATTTTTAGAGGATATTTTTTCTTGACTTACAAAATTGCATAATGATTTGTTTGCTTCTTTTCTTAATTTGCTTGTTCATGCTTTTGAACCTTCTTCTTTTGTTATGCCAATAAGCAAGTTGAGAACTATCTCTCGAGGGTGGAGCAGTCGCCTTCCAAATCAATGCAAACTGCGCTTTCTCCATCTAGGAAGGCATTGGTTGCAGATGAACTTCTGAGGCATCAAGATGCAGATGTGAAAGTTGCAGTTGCTTCCTGCATCAGTGAGATAACCAGAATTACTGCCCCAGATGCGCCATATGATGATGATCAGATGAAGGTTCTGGATTTAGTTATTTGTGTTATTGTATGATAATTTTTTCTTTTAATTGTCCTTATCAATTTTCATATTATGGATTCGCAGGATATCTTCCAGTTGATTGTGTCGTCCTTTGAAAATTTATCTGACAAGTCCAGTAGATCATATGACAGGAGGACCTTGATACTTGAAACTGTTGCCAAAGTCAGATCATGTGTGGTCATGTTGGATCTAGAATGTGATGGTCTTATTGTTGAGATGTTCCAGCACTTTCTGAAAGCTATAAGGTAGGATGTAATATTATGCTGTTCCACAAGTTCTTTGCTTATACTTTGTTAGAAAAACCAAGCTTTGGTGACATTACTTTCGGACTGTAATATTGATTCTATGTTAAATGAATTTGGTAGTAAAGTGGAACACGAAATTTTTGTTCTGGCACAATATTCTCATGAAAAACAATGCTGGAATTGGGTACTAGAGGATTAACGTAGTGTCTAATTTGATTGATCTGTTTCTTTTGTATCTTGTACTTCATGGCTTGTGTAGGATAAGTTGCAATTGATTGTTTTTTATCTCTTCGGGTTATGCCTTATCATTTGCAAGCTCTGTGATGGGCATACTTGTGTGCATTAACAGAGGATGGTGTTGTCCCTAGCCAGTGGAACTTTTGTTTGGATCTTATCACAAAATCACAATATGTCTAGAGTCAAGAAGCAGTATTTTTCTTTGACACTGACATTTTGTTGTTGCAATAGTATAGGAGGTGGTGAATCTATTTGTTTTAGTATTAGATGACTAGAATGACTTAAAATATTAACGAAAATTTTCAAGGTTTCAGTTTGTCAATAAGCTTGCATCTGAGACTCCGATAAGTGAATGTTTGCATCCACAAGTACAAGATTTTAGTTGTCTCTAAAATTTCCCGTTTTGAGGTATATATCTACTGTTATATTGGGGGAGCCATGTTACATGGACTCGTGTGTGGGTATTGGTTGCGGGTGCAGGTGTATATCTAGGGATCCAATTGGTCAAATGTAGAAACAAAATATACGGCGGTGGGGATACGAATTTGAATGTAGGTATGGGGATATGCTCAATAAGTTTTTAGAAATATTATTCTATCTATACACAGATATTGAAAGTTAGCGGAGAATTTTTTTTTGGTATGAATTTTGTTGGTCCAAAAACATGAATAAGACAGCTAAGGCTCCAAAGTCCAAAGTTTAAACTCTTTAACAATTTGTCACCCTATGAGCCTTGTTCGGCTTCCCTTATTTGATTCGAGCCAAAAAACTCATAAATTGCGATACTTAATGCATGCCATAAATGTCCAAGCTGCGAAAACAAACAATAAATATGTGCTATAAGTATAACAGCCCATAATAGCCCTCAGGTGACAAATGCATAGAAACTGGGTGTCCGGCGTTGAAATGCCTTGTCTGGAACATATTTCCCACCCTCATCCATGTTGACACGGTGCTTCGCCCAACATGTACCACGTGAGTTGTAACATAGTTGGGGAGCTAACCTTTTACTCACCCCTTTCGTTCCCCATATTTGCTAATGTTTAATATTTGGGTTCTTAAGAAAAGGCATTCTATGTGTGGTAATTTGATTAATTGTTAAGCTTAGAGACCATAGTTGGTTTTTTATTTTTGTTGAAATATCTTTAGATAGCTAGTCAATTTCCACTAAACGATCACCTTCTTCACTATGGTGTCATTCATTGGCTTTTTGTCATTGACCTTTTGGCTTTTGTGACGCCTATGATTTCCTTCGTGATGTAATTTGTGGATGATGTATTTTTTGCATTGGGAATGGGCGATATTTTTTTTGTGGGTCTCTCTACCATATAATTAGCATAGAAGGAAACCAAAGGGTGTAAAGGTATAATTATATGAATTTTTATGCTGTATTTTCTGAAATCAATGAATAATGCAGATAACCTTGGGTCCAAAATATACTCTTTTATGCATTAGTTCTTGAATTTTTTTTGGGATGCGCCACCTAATTTGAATCATGTTCACCTTGTTTGGATGAGCATTTTGAGAGTAACTTTTACTCTCGGCACAGTTTTCAATAAATTTCTCTCTCTATCTCTCTCCACTCATTACCACTTAACTCTCAAAAATAACTTTCTAAAAGTTCATCCAAACAAGGTGGTTATCTTTCTCAATTCACAACTGAATCCTCGTGTGTGTTACGGGTGTACATTAGGCTGTAGCGTTTGGTAATTAAAATTTGTGAAGAATTTGATTTTTCCATGGTTGACGATGCACCTTTATAGGTTGTGTAATATGTGGTAGTCTGTTTCCAATTTTTTTGTAAAATTATTTTGCATTCATGTACGTCTCTTCCGGTAAAAAAACTTTCCGTAAGCAGATAAAACTTTACTCGTAATGTCCGCAGATAAACATTTACTAATAAGACCACTTTGCAAAGGTACGACAATTTGAAAGTGCAAGTGCTATGAAATTGTACATGTTTCTGTTTTCAGCAGCTTATATTTCTTTTGTTGAACATCCAGGGATGATCACCCTGATAATGTCTTTTCCTCCATGGAGACAATTATGACTCTTGTATTGGAGGAAAGTGAAGATATTTCTTTGGAGCTAATCTCTCCCATCCTAGCTAGCTTGAAAAGCGAAAATCAGGTCAAATGTTATTTGATGGATTCTTCTATCTCTGTTGTTTGTTTTTGAATGTTTCTTAGAAGGGATTTATTATCTCAGGGGGTTCCTGCAATTGCTCGGAAACTGGCGGAGAGAGTAGTTGAAAACTCCGCAATAAAGCTCAAACCATGCCTTATACAAGCTATGAAGTCCCTGCGCCTATCATTAGACGATTATAACAAAGTAATTACTTCTATATGCAATGGAACAACTGATGCTGATGGACGTAATGAACGTAATGATCGTGGAGAACAGTCGGTATGCTATCTTACATCTCGACATGACATTCTTTTGTACATGGTTGACTCTAAGTTCTAAGAAGTGGAAGAGTGGGTGTAGTGAGAGTGCGCTGTTGTTTGAATAACCTGCCTAGGTAAGAGTAATAAACTATAGATTTGTTTCATGGTAATTCTAAATTGGACATTCTTTGGAATGTCATAATGATAATCTTTACTGCTAGTGTTTCTACAAATTTCTGCTATTTATGTACCCAATTATACCCATAAATAAATGACAATTGACATAAAGGGTTACCCAAGTGAATCCAATGATGACGTAGTAAGTGGTGCCATTCCTGATCTGCAGCTGCAGTCACTGCTGGCTTTGTATGCACAAGCAATCCCACTTAACCATCATCTCATTGCAACTGCTGTGCAAGTACATCATCTGCGCCCAATCCCCCAATCATATTGCTACCGTTCATCTTGCATGGTAGAAAATTTCCCGTGCCATAGTTGGTTTGCATCTATATGTCTTGATAGCTTCGTTAGAAGGGAGGAGAACTTTCCACTGGCTCGAATAACGTGTATCTGTATGATCAATCATAGGGAAACTACGTTGCAGGGACTCATGCAGCGTCCACCAATATTTGGATTTCGAGAAGGGCCAAATTAGGAAAGAAATAAGTCTTATAATTACGAAATTAAGTTGTAATAATGCAGAATTCTTTTCATATAATGCAAGTACGTAACTCATATATATTCAAGCTTACATTTATTGCAATTATGAGTAAGATGCTTTTATGTATTTTGTAGTATGTAAGGAGTTATAACAGTATAACTATATTTTCATATAAGGTTGTTAAATGGTTAATCGAAATGGCCTTTTTTTGAATCTTGTATCGACTTGAATTGTGAATCGGAAAAGATTCAGTCACAATAGGAAAATGAATATATAGATATTAAAGATTCATTTAAAATGAATACTTAGCCTTAAAACTTTGCGAAGTATGTTTCTAATACTTATTATGTAGCCTAGTACGTAAGAAACTTTCTCATATGGCAACATAAGTGGGTTGCTTCAAGTCTCTAAGCCCTGCAACAATTTATGATTTATAGTATACAAGAATTAAAGAGATGTATTTGTCGATATTCGTGTTCTTGTAAGAAATCACACTCAATAAAATTTTCCACTTGTATAGTTAAAGTCTAGCAAATTAAAATAGTAACATTTTGATGACTTTTTCCCCATCTGTTGACTGAAATGATAATAAGCTATGGAAATTTCACCAAACTACTAATAGTTCACTCATGAGAATGAGGTATCTTAGCCTTAAACATATATTAAATGATTATTTTAATGTTTGAGAAAAACTAGAGAGAACAAGTTTACGACATTCTCTGAATATGAATAAATATTCTAATCAATAAGTGATTAACAAAAAAGTGGTTTCATGAACTTAATGCATGGGAATATAGTTTCACGAACTTAATGCTCTATGAAGTTATATTCGTGTCTTTTCCCAAAATCATAATGGTACAAGTGGTTTCATATTTGTCAATATTTATCGAACGCAACAATTGATTGGATCGTGAAACTTATGGTTCATCACCCAATCTCCCTAAACTTTGTTTCACCGGCAGGTTCGGATTGCTTTTTCATGAATCGTGAATTGAATAAGGAATCAAATTGTGGATCATGCTATTTGTCAACTTATTATATATGTATGTTACATATATGTATTTTATGTACCTAATTTGGGGGCAGTTCATGGTCCCCGGCCGGCTCAAGCCTAGGTCTACCCCTAGATTCGGGGTTGGGAATTGGGTGCTAGTGTATTTCTTAGGATTGGACATGTGAAATCTACAACTTGAAGATAGACAAATATTAGTCCCAGTTTGGGTACGTGTTTGGGGATATGTTAAATAAATATTTGGTGATATATTCTTTCCCATACAAGTTGGCCAAGAATCTTTTTTCGTTTGAAATTTGATTGACCAGAACATGGACAAGCCAATTAAGGCTCCGAAGTTCGAACTCTTTAATATATGCCGTGAGCCTTATTGGACTTTTTGTTATTGACTCAAGTCCAAAAAGTAGTTAATCACAACACTTAATGCATGCCATAACTGCCCAAGCCAGGAAAAGAAATAACCTATGGAACGCTGAAAAGCACGGACATCAACACAGCAGGGATATGATAGAAATTGAACGGGTTCATCTTTTTATATAGTTTTTCAATTGTTGAATACGAATATTGTATTTGCAAAGTCCCAAAATTGATTGAAACCAATACTAAAACTTTGCACGAAAATTAAAATTAATACTACAATATTCAGAGGTGAGCTATCAAAAAGGCAAATTACGAGGCACAAATGACAAGTTTGTTACTCCCTCCGTCCCTAAATGTTTGGCACTTTTGGGAGTTCTAACTTTTAAGGAAGAAATATTATTGTATTGTGCAAAAACCAAGTGTCCAATCTTACCCTTCTAGTGTACTTTGAATAGTAATTGAAAATTTGAATTTGTAATTTTGAGCCCAAAAGAAGAGGGTAACATGGGAAGTTTACCATATTTTGCTTTTGACTTTTCAAAAGGGACAAATTATATGGGACAACAAAAAGCATGAAAGTGCCAAACATTTAGGGACGGAGGGAGTATAATTTTTGACAGTTTATATTAATTTTTGCATTACGAATTGACACTACGACGTGTTCCCGCATGTCTCGCTTGAGATATTTTTCCTCGACATATCACGCTGTTCCCTTTTAAATGTTGTTATAAATAGTTGGATACAGCGCACATCACACGTGTCCTCATCGTGTTGGTACCCAGTGTGTCCAACACGGATACACCAACCATTAGGTGTACCAGTACTTCATAGGAAACTATAAATGTGTGCTATAACAGCCCATTTTGCCCGCAAGTGATATTGAATAGGAACGCTCTGTCCGGTTTTGAAATGTTGTGTCGTGTATATATCCCATATCCGCACCCGTTCTGTACAGACGACACAGCATGGGTGCTTCGCCAAAATGGATCTAAGTAACATAGTGGGGAATTAGTTTTGTCCTGGGATAGCCATGATTGATTGACTGTCCAGCGATAAATCCACTTGGATTTTTATGTTGATATCTGACATTTGTCTTTTTTTTGAAGTAGAGGAACTCTTTTCTTCATTGTTACCCTATGAAAGTAATGTTTTGCGAGTGGATACCATTTTGCTGCTGATATTGGTTGCTTAAATTGTCATTACCGCGGCAAAGGAAAAAAATGAATTTGAAAGAAAGTGTATGGCGTAGAGCCTTAGCTTCAATTGGAGTGTTTGGTTTTGAGTTTTTTTCCCCTTGGTACTTGACATTTCTGAAGGATGATTTGGTATTGACGTTGTACTGTGCTGATTTTTTAGACTGAGGATAGCAATTTGGCTAGGACATCTTCAGATTTTGCAGTTCAGGTGTGATCAAGTTCACCATTTTTTTTTTTTGCTGGAATTTGTAGCATTGGCTTCATGGATATAAACTACTACTAGTCATTTGTTCTGATTTTACTTAGTCTTATGTTACTTCTTGGATGGATTGTGTCAGGATGAGAACAAGTTGGCCATGGCATCTCCTGAGGAGTCAGCCCAGGCATGTGGTCATCAGTTATTCTGTTTCCTTTTGTATCTAGTCTGTGGTCATCAGTTGATTCACTATATTTTATGTGGGGAAACCTTTTCCTGCAACTAATTTTGTCAAGGTTGTTATTCTAGGATCAGCTGACTAAAGAAAGCGTTCCAGAGACTCAGCCTGAAGGAGATCATCCTGTTGAGGACAGATCTCCTAAGTCAGTTATGAGTAATGGTGTTGCAGAGGCTGGGTGTGTAGACAGAATGGAAGATCATGAGTCATCAAAGGAGCGGGAGCAGGAGCAGGAGCAAGCTCACCAAACTGATCAGTCAGTTGATACTACTGTAACAAGCAATGGCGAACCTGATGAGTCTAATAGTGGGAAGATAACAAAATCAGATACTAAGGCTGAAGAAACATCCAAGAAGAGAGCAAGGAAACCCAAGTCTGTAATTAATTCAACTGACCCCCACGACTCCTCGCGAGTTGATGGTGATAAAGAAGCTGAATCAACTGCACATCATGAAAGTAGTCTTAGCAAGGAAGTCCGTACTTCACCTTCTGGGGAGCCGTCTGTTGAGGTCCCGGTGCCTCCGGCGGATGAGAAAGAAAACATTCAGATGTCCTCTTCTAAAGAAACAGGTAGTGAGGCAATGGATGTTGCTTCTCCATCTTCCAGTGGGAATGTTCCTGTTGAGGGCCGTTCGGAAAAGGTTGGGCGAGCAAAGAAGAATGACAAATTGATTCGGGAAGTTGCTCCATCTGCTGATGTTTCTAAGGACGCATCTGATGGTACCTTTGTTTCGGAAGGAAAGCCACAAAGACGCTCTGGGAAAAAGGCTACTGCTGGGCGTACTTCTGAGGAGAGGACTCCTGATTTGGCAGATAAATTGAAGAGTGAAGGTGGGACTACAAGTGATTCGGAGGATAAACCATTGAAACTGTGTGTTAGGATGGATCGGTCCTCATTGAAAAATAAGAAAGATGGGAAAAAGCAAGGACGTGGAAAAGCTATTTCGAAGAAGTCTTCCGCCCAAGATGATGACAAAGTATGGTGTGGTTACCTTGGGAATTACTCTGTTTTATTTTTTCAGATCACTATCGTAATGTTGTTCTTATGAACGTTGTAGGAAATGATCCCTTCACCAAAGCCTGTCTTGAACTTAGATAAGAAGGTTGAAGAGGACACCCCCAAGACAAGTTCCAAGAAAAAGCGCACACCGGCGAAAGACAAAGTTGAAGAGGACGCCCCCAAGACAAGTTCCAAGAGAAAGCGCACCCCAGTGGAAGAGAAAGTTGAAGAGGAAACCCCCAATACAAGTTCCAAGAAAAAGCGCACACCAGCGAAAGAGAAAGTAAGTATTATTAGCCCCTTGAAGTTTCCACATGGATTTTTCGGTTTCCAGCTCTTCATTGCTGGAAAAGTACCCGTGTATGCTATAAAAAAAGTGACTGTCGTAATGTAGTTCAACCACCAATTATGATTTATGACCACCGGTGTATATATATGCCAATGTTTGTATAGCCTACATGGGTATATATATTCCAATGTTTTCGTGGGTGCTGATTGTTGCCCCTGGGGGAGGGTGATATTGTGAATATTCAAATCTCATCTTTAAATCAGATGGCCTCAATGGTTGCTGCTTTCTGAGTTGAAAATGTGAGTCCAGTTGTTATGCAGCAGGGTTCGAAGTGCTTGCTGTTTGTTTCTTAGTAGCAGGACCCTTCTAAAATGGGTGCGCTCCCAAGACGGGAGCTCGAATCGGCGCTCCCAAGATGGGAGCTTGACGGGAGCTCGCTCCCCTTGAGATGGCAGCTTATTGGGCGGTTAAGGCAACTATTTTCGTACTCTTGAGGGAGTTATGCCATTGTGAAAATAAAAATATGAAAATCTTATCACTAAAGAAGTTTTGCAAATTGAAAATATCTAACTTCCTTTAAGTACCCTTTAAGATCGTGAAAATTCTCATAAGTAGTCACTTTTCCTTCAATGGTTAAGTATTTAAAGATACTTTATATACGTATTTATATGAAATCTATATACGCTCCTTAGGCGCTCCCAACCTTAGGAGCTTCTAGGTGCCTCCGCTCCCCCGCCCCCGCTCCCGCTTCGTGCTACTAAGGTTTACACCAAGCTACATGCGCCCGCTTTAGTTGCGGTAAGGTACCATATGGGATTTGACAACTATGGTTTGAACAGCTAAAGCTGTGGATTGGTTTGGGTGAGAAGTGAGAACCTAGCAAGAATTACATTCCTCTGTTTATATCCATGGCTTTGAACTCCTTTTTTGCAGTTTTTTCTGTCCAATGTACTTTTTGAAATTTGAACCAATTCTAACCAGGTTACTCCGTTATCATTTCAGGCATCTGATACTGTAGTGTATGGGCGTAACCTGGTTGATTCAAAGGTTAAGGTTTGGTGGCCAGATGATGAGAAGTAAGTACTCCCAATATCTAAGAGTGCCTGTGGTGTATGGGCATAACACTCAGCTGTTCTGCGGAGTTTTCTGCATCATAACCTACATCTTAGAGTGCCTGTGGTTGTCTCTCTTTCTAGAAAAATATCTACACCGGAGAGCATTGTTGCTTACGAAAACTGTTGCTGTTTTACATTTGCATTTCTACGAACATCTAGAGCATTGTTGCATTCGAAAACTGTTGTTGCTGTTTTACATTTGCATTTCTATTCACATCTTAATCCCTTGTAGTTCCAGGCATTTGTCTGGACTTCTTGGAGATGGAATGCTTTCCTACTTCATTATTGCATATCTTTGTGACACAATGACAGTAATTATTACTCTCGCTTTGGCTATAAAAACGGAAAGAATTTGTTCTGACCATGGTTCAAAGTGTTATCACTTACATGCTATATAAACCATAGATAGGGATATTAATCATGATTGCTGAAATGTACTTTCGTTACTTGCAGGTTCTATGGAGGTGTTATTGTTTCATATGATCCTATTAAAAAGAAGCATAAGGTTAGCATGCTCGTCCTTGCTAGGTTCTCATTAGGCGTGTGATAGCTATTTAGGTTTTGCTTGCATGTTATTTGCTTTGTAGCCGGTGTTAAGCTGATTCCGTGATCCGTTATTTTTTGCATTCTTGAACAGGTTTCGTACACGGATGGTGATGAAGAAGTACTAAATCTTAGACAGGAAAAATGGGAGTTTGTTGGAGATGACACTATGTCAGATGCGGTGGGTTATTGGAAGAGTCACATTTTAGTTCTCGATACTTTTATGTTTTGTGCTAATGGCGGTAAATATATTTTTGGCAGGAACAAGCAGCTGAATGCCGAAGTCCTGATCCTTCCCATGAAATGTACATGTTTCCGTTAATTTGTGCACTAACTAGTTGCAAAATTCCAGAACAGAGGATATATGAAGTTAAATATTATACGTATAGACTGTATAGTAACAAATCTAGATGCAACTTCTGCCTTCTTTTTTTTTAATACTGAAAATCAGCATTTTTGTTTTTGTTGATAATATCCTTTGTGCATGTTTTGTAGTGTTTCTGCTAATGTGTTACTGCACATGTTTATATAGCCCTGAACTTCTCTGACTTGTGTGTGCTTCTTTGCTGCCACCAGGCAGAAAAAGAAGAGAGCAAAAACGAAGTCCGAACCATCAACAAAGCAAGTAAAGACGGAGGGTTCACGGTTGGGCAATTTCATTGTCATTTCTTGGTGTATTATTTGTGTTGATTCCTGAAATTTAATCATAATTCAAACTGAATTTAAAAATTGTTTCCAGAGGCGGAGGTGCTTCCTCTAGCAAATCAAAAGGAGCAGATGCAAAATCTGATAGTAAATCCAGAGTTGATGCCAAAGTTTCGGATAACAAGTCTCGTGATAAAACTGAGGATGCTAGGGATGGGAAATATGAGGATCTTTCTAAAAAAGCTCGTCGTAAATCTAATGCTGATGGCTCCACAGCAGATGGGAAATCCAAAGACGATGGTGGCACACCAAAGACCAGCTTGAAGCCGAAGTCGGGTACCCGAAAAACTGATGCTGAAGACACCCGGAAAACTACCGCTCCGAAAACAGCCAGCAAGTCGAAGGGTAAAGAAACCGTAAGTGGTAAGAAGTTTAAAGATGGCTCCAGTAAGGTGGAAGAAACTGAGGGAAAGGAAGAGGAGACACCTGAAAAGGCCAGCAAGTCCAAGGGTAATGCAAGCAAGAGTGGTAACAAGTCTAAAGCTAATGGTTCTGGTAAGGTGAAGGAAACTGAGAGAAAGGAAGACAAGTCACCCGAGACAATCGCCGAGGGGATGTCATCAAAGGTGAAAAATACTGGCGCAAAGAGTGGAAAGAAGCGGAGAAGAGGGGCTAAACGCTAATGATTTGCACCTTATCTGCTTGCTTACCTGATTTTCACAATATCGTGTGTTTGGTCTTCTCTGCTGCATGCCTCGGCTGCAGTTTGCAGTAAAGTCATGCTTTTGGTACAATCCTAAAACCATGGTTAGGGTTTGAATTCTGTTAGCATGTTTAGTCTATGGTAGTGTTAGAATTAGTTATTGCGTATAAGATAGAAACCGTGATATTTTTCATGAATTGGGAAACTGTGAGCTTAGCTTCTGTTTTTTGCCTAATATGTAGATTGACAGACTTCTGTCTTAAAATGGCTCCTATTCTCTGTGTAGCCTTTGAACTGCGAACTTTAGTTCTGCTCTGTGGATTTTTGCATGTTTCAGTTGTTGTGAGCCATGGTTGCCTTTAATCAAGTTCTATGGCCGGACATACCAGCAGAGTTTCCAGTCTGGACTTTAATTGCTTCTGGCTCTGGACTATGGTGTGAGCTTGCTCTGTCAACCCCGGCCGAAAAGTCTCGGTTTGGGATAATCTGGAAAATAGATTCAGGTATTATCTGTGTGTTCTTGTTTTCTGTCTGTATTTATAGTGTCGTTAACCTATTCAGTAGTATGAATTTAGCTAGGTATTGGTACTTACCCTCGAGAAATGGGGCCCTTGTTGGTTTCAAAATGAAATTGCTTTTAGAAAGTCTAATGGTATTGGACTGGAGGGTGATGATGGGACTCGAGAACTTCTTTGGGGCCAATTCATGCAAAAGCTTTGCTCTAGCTTCAAATGATGTTCCTGCTAGTGGACGGTGGGATTAGCCTCTTAAGATTAGTCGAGCTGTGTGTGTGAGCTGCTCTAGACACCTGATTATTTAAGAAAATCTACATTGTGTTAATTTATTACTGCGGTCTTAAAAAAATTGAGCCACAGGCTCTGAGATTATGTTGTTCTTCTGAGACATACTTGACTTCGTGTCCAATGCTGATTAGTGAGTTTGGGGGTCTTTCTTAGTCACATAATTTTTCAAAATGGCTTTTACTTTCGTTTTCAATTTTCGGCCTGTGCTTGTGCTTTCAAACTTTGCACTTAACGGTTGCGTTTCTGGTCTGCTTGCGCTTTCAAACTTTGCATTTGTGGTCTGTGCTTGCGCTTTCAAACGTTTGCGTTTCTGGTCTGCTTGCGCTTTCAAACTTTGCATTTGTGGTCTGTGCTTGCGCTTTCAAACTTTGCACTTATGTTCGCGTTTCTGCATCTGCACTCGTGTAGCATTACCAATTACCATAAAAAATTGTGGCTCACATTTTGATGAACAAGATAATCTCATTTATATGGAATAAAACGAAGTACAAAGAACTGGAACTCCATCGGTTCGAAAATTCAAGGAAAACAATACAACAAATAATCAAAAAATACAAAAATAAAACGGCGGTCTCACATTTAAGTGCACAAAATTTTGTTTTTGTTTCCGTCCTATAATTTGAGTTCGTGGCAAGTTCTTATTTTTTCATAAATGATGAGTATTTTCGTGCATATATATATATATTTGAATTTTCAGACTCAACATGGTAATGCGTAAAGCCCATTATCCAATAAGCCCACCTGAGTGGAGGTAACCTCCTGGGCTGGGCTTAGTCCTTAAAATTGGACTTTCTTTTCCCATGAAGCCCTAGAAATGGACAATGATTGTTTTTAAAATTCGGTCTTCAAAAAAAAAAGGACCTTACAAGTCACTCATTTAGAACTTTTATTTTCCCTAGTAACCATTTTTCTTGTAAGGTCCATGAGAAGATTTTCAGTGCCGAGCGAGCACCACGTCGGCGCATCCGAGCCGTCCATTTCGATTTTGGACGGCTCAGATTTGGAGAGAGAAAGAGGAGAGAGAGAGTGTTGGGATGAGAGGAGAGAGTGTTTTAATCTGGACCGTCCAATACACTTTTGGACGGCCTGGATGTGTTGCTTGGACACCACGTCGGCTGGGTGACGTGGTACCACCCGGCACCCAAAAATTTCTCCTCTCTATATGGACAAGGAGAGACAGCCTGGTCCGGACACCAATTCTTAAAAAAAAAAAAACTATGGAGACATCTTTGAACTCATTCAAAAATAAACAATCACCCAAATTTTTTTGCTGAAACAAGAAAAGATCATCGCGGTCTATTGATATATATATATATATATATATATATATACATACATATAGTCATCGTATTTTCAATTTAACACTACATTATTACGAAATGCATTTTAACGAAGTTTTATTTAATAACATCCCCATTAAAGAATAAGTCTTCGGATTCCGTGCAACAACGACAAACACCACACAGATATCAATTATTCACAGCAATAAAACCATATACTGTATATGCTTCCACACAGAGAATCACATGCATGCTGGTTGTCATCTTCTATTTGCACGCTTTACATTAATTGTTAGGCTGTCCTTAGATTCCTAAACAACCGACATGTTCCCTAATGGGAATAAAATTTATATTGTTCAGAAAAAAAAAAAAATAAAAAATCATGATTTTTATACATGTATAATGTATGCATTTGCATTAAGTCATTAAGGTCAAGATCGTTATCGCCGGCAGAACGGTTGAGACGATAGCTAGGTACGCACCAAAGGAGGGCTGATTTGACCTAACTCTAAATTCAACTACGCGCTTTCTAATAGCGAATGACTCATGAAATTAGTTGTAGTTTGTTTGATGTGGTATCTGTTGCTCAGATAAACGTACGTAGTAGTTCCAAAGTCAATACCAGCAATAAACACCGACTTCTTGAAGAGATGCATTAATTAGATAAAAAAAATTGACTCTTAACACATGCTATTGGAGCTGGAATTACCGTGACTGCTGACAAATATCAGATTTGCACTCCAATGGATCCTTGTTAAGGACTTAAAAATTTTAGGGGAAATTGCATTTCAGTGGGAGTTGGGGCTAATAATGCCCAACTCATGGAGAGGTTTTTTCGAAATTACATAAATATGAAACGGAGGAAAAACAATTTCTCATACATGAAACGGAGGAAAAATTATTCCCCATACATGGAGTTGGTTGTAATCGAATCTGGGTTTCCTAAGTTGCCCCTTCTATGAATTTAAGTTGCTCCTTCTATGAATTTAAGTTGCCCCTTATATGGACCTAAGTTGCCCCTTTTATGAACTTGTTGAGTATTCAATTTCTTGAGCATTTCTTCAATCTTCTTACCATTTCTATTATTTTCTGAAAAAATTGGGTTTTGGGTTACTTGCAAATTTAAGTTTTTAAAATACTTTGAGATTAATGTATTTTGGGTAATTTTTTAGAAAGAGAAAATAAGATGTATGTTTTCTAACATCCACTTTATACTTTGGTTTTAGATTCTAGGAATTGCCACTTGAAATTTCTTGTTTGGTTCTACTTGAAAATGTGAAGAAATTATACTACTAGATACAAATTTATTTCACTGGCTGCTTTTCTTAGAAAAAATAAGGTGCGACTTAAGTCCATAGAAGGGACAACTTAAATCTATAGAACTTCCAAAATATGAAGTCGATTTGTAGTCAAATCTGAATTTGAACCTAAGTTGCCCCTTTTATGGACCTAAGTTGCCCCTTCTATAGATTTAAGTTGTCCCTTCTATGGACTTAAGTCGCACCTTATTTTTTCTAAGAAAAGCAGCCAGTGAAACAAATTGATAGCTAGTAGCATAACTTCTTCACATTTTCAAGTAAAACCAAATAAGAAATTTCAAGTGGCAATTCCTAGAATCTAAAACCAAAGTATAAAGTAGATGTTAGAAAATGTACATCTTATTTTCTCTATCATTTCTATTTCTAAAAAATTACCCAAAATACACTAATCTCAAAGTATTTTAAAAACTTAAATTTGCAAGTAACCCAAATCCCAATTTTTTCAGAAAATAATAGAAATGGTAAGAAGATTGAAGAAATGCTTAAGAAATTGAATACTCAATAAGTTCATAGAAGGGGCAACTTAGGTTCATATAAGGGGCAATTTAAATTCATAGAAGGAGCAACTTAAATTCATAGAAGGGGCAACTTAGGAAACCCAGATTCGATTACAACCAACTCCATGTATGGGGAATAATTTTTCCTCCGTTTCATGTATGAGAAATTGTTTTTCCTCCGTTTCATATATGAGAAATTGTTTTTCCTCCGTTTCATATTTATGTAATTTCGAAAAAACCTCTCCATTAGTTGGGCATTATTTGCCCCAACTCCCACTGAAATGCAATTTCCCCAAAATTTTACTCATTGCAATTATAAAAGTAATTTAGTGGTCATAGAACAATGGCATGTGTGTGTTTTGCTTCCAGACTTATGTGGGCGCACAAAATGGGATTGATGTTGATTCTGCCCATGTGGAGTGGAGAAAGGTTTTTTGTTTTTTGATGCATGTCATTCATGGAGGAAATCTATGCTAAGTTTTTTTGTATTTTTTTTTTACCAATATTGTATATATCAGTGGGGTTAGCGGGGTGTTAGTAGGTTAGTCAACCGAGGGTTTCAGATGCTATCCGTAAAACTGAATCCCAAACGCCCAAGACGGGACTTGAACCCTGGCCTCCCACATGGGAAGGACAGTACGTACCAACTAGGACAGAGCCCATTGATAACTCTATGCAAGTTGGCATGCCAGAAGGATTGGAATTCAAACGTGGGGTTGGAGTATGAAAGGCTATTTTTAATAAGGGAAAATGACGGCCAAAAGGCTATTTTCAATAAGTGTGGATAAACATAAATGGATTTGAGTTTATCATTTTTGGATTTAGGCCATTCAAGCAAGACGTGGAAGAATAAGAACCAGAAAGGGAATTATACGTAGCCACTGGTTTTGACTTATCTTCATGCACCCTACGTTAATGCTTTAATATATAGGGTTGAGCATGAACCAGATTGGTTCGGTTTATAGTAAATCAAGAACCAAACCACTATTTACGGATTATAATTTTGGGAAACCAAATCAACCCACAAAAAGTATAGGACCAAACCATTAGACTACGGTTCGATTTTGGTTTCGAACCACAGTTTACTTGAAACTGAGATATTATCTTCGTAAACTATTTAAAGTATTCAAAATTGTGAAGATAACTAAGAATTGGTTTTCATTTATAAAAATATAGGAAAATTTAGGAATTAATTGAACCGTGGAACCATTATTTACTCAAAACAAGCACTTTCCGGTCATATTTTTTGTTAATTTCTTGCGGACACCCTTAAAATTACATTCTGCACACATTGAACGGTTCGGATCATAAAAATTTGATTGGGAACTATGAGATTGAGATTTGGAGTGTTTTTTTAGATATTTTTATAGGTGTCTCTGGAACCGCACCGTATAAACTATTTATTGTCAAAATTATATATATATATATATATATATATATTTATATACCATGTGCTTATGTTACCATGATTGCCTAATTAGGATGGTAGATTAAATAGATTATTAATTTAGGAAATTAGTTGACTATATATAATTCTCATGTATACTTGGTGTATCTAAATAAAATGAATTGTATAAATACATGGTTCGGATTGGTTTGGAACCGAAACCATCAATATAAATCCATAGACCAAATCATTTAACATGATTTTTAATTTTTTTAAACCGGAACCAAACCACACTACTAAAAAACGAAACCAAATCATTCAGTTTAGATTGGACTTGCGGTTTGACGGATTTTTTGCTCACCCCTAGTCAAAAGTACAAAACCTCCATCGGATGTGTATGGTATGCACCCACCCTTTAATTCATAATATTATCGATGGAAATTCCAGTTCGTCCCTGCCCTTAAGCTATTCGCCTCCCATAAGTCTGGTTCTTATGTTTTTGGGAAAATGACGGCCTATTACGTGTTTTGATAATTAATACCTGTCAAGGACAAACTAAGAACATTTGTTAATGCTGAAAATGTTCTTGACGGGTATTAATTATCAAAACACATCATTAACCGTCATTTTCCCTATGTTTTTCGCCCTTCTGCGAGTTGGGCTCAGCTTGTCCCGTGCAGTCTAAACCATGTCCGGTTCGGCTCACTACAATATATAGCCAGACCCAAAAATAAAAAAGTGATGAGTTGAGGGGCTATAAAATACAAAAAGATAATGCATAAAAAATGCTACTCCAGTATAAAATTTTCATTTTAGCAAATTACTACAACTTTTGTTTTGTTTTGTAAATCGATCCTTCCATAAAGCCACAACCCAAAATTGTGGCTGCAGAGTACTACCCCTGCATTAGGGTTACAACAATTATCTTTACTTTTAATCATTACTCTCTCCACTCATAATCATGAAAAAATTTTCAGTGCCGAGCGGGTACCACGCGGTGCCCGCTTGTGCATCCGAGCCATCCATTTCGTGTTTGAACGGCTCAAATTTAGAGAGAGAAAAATGAGAGAGAAAGTGTTGGGATGAGAGGAGAGAGAGGGTTTCAATCCGAGTCGTCCAAAAGTGAATCGGTCGGCTCAGATGCGCCGAGCGGGTGCCACGTCGGCGATACCCGCTCGGCACTGAAAAACTCCTCCATTATCATACAAAATTTCTCAAAAACTTATTCAAACACAACATTAGTTTCTTCTGCTTTTTGGAAACTTCAAATCCAAATGGGCTTTAGATTATCAAAATACGTCTACCCACCGTTAAGTATCACCGCTCCCCCCTCCTACGGGCCACCGCTCGCCTGCATGACGGTGGGTCCCTCCTTTAAAAAAAAGAGGCTGAAAAGCCTGCAAACTCTCTCTCTCTCTCTCTGAGTTTCTACCCCTCTCCACCAGAACCAGAAGAACTTAAGACCAGGATTTTGAAATCGAAAGCAACCCTTGTCCAAATCACAGCGCTTCACATTCCGTCTACTCGTCCCCCCTCTCTCTCTCTAGATCTCTCACTCTCTCTCTCTCAACTATGAGTCCATCGGCCTTGACACACCCCCGGCCCAAAAACGCCACCCTTTCGCAAATCATTCTGCCGCTCAAATCGAAATCAAGGTGGGACCCACCGTCTCGTAGACGAGCGGTGGATTAAGCGGTGAAACTTAGCGGTGGGGATAGATTTATTGTTTAGATTATTGCTTTGTGCGTATGAATGGGCCATTTTAAAAAGTTACAGAACAAAAGTGCGATGCTTTACTTTGTTCTTAATTTAATCAAAGCAACCCCCGGCTTAAAAAAAAAAAAGAATCATCATATAACCACTTTGTTCTTTTAATTTCTGAAGTCTTGATTTGACAAAGGAAATGACAATGAAGTGAAAGAAGCCACACTGAAGTGAAAGTAGCCATTTTTAAGTTTCCTAATTAAATAAATAATATGCTTTTTAATTACCTGTCAATGATGAAAGTAAAAGGTGATATACACCCCCGTTGTTATGATTCTCAATAAAAATGTTAGTATGAATTATAAAAACTATGAGGCACACCAAAATGTTACATGATGAAATTGTCTATGGATATATCGGTAATCCGATGAGTAAAAATTTATACACTCCTCTAATTTTGTCGTCGGTCACTTTTTTTCAGATGAAAGAAACTATTGTATATGTAAGTGAGTTAAAATATTCTTTTGCCGAGAAAAAAAATGTAAGTGTATTGAAAAAGATTGCAAATGATAAAATAGGGAGAGTGAAAATAATTTATTGATTTAATTTGTGTTTATATATTTTGTTCTCCAAACCATGCAAATATAGTCTTTTGGTACAATTTTGTATGTCGAAAATTGTCGAAGTTGGATGATTTTGGATAACGTAATCTATCAACTCTGTAAGGTTGTTTCACCAATTCTACCCATTAATCTTTCATAATATATATATATATATATATATATATATATATTTATTTTGATCTTGAATAGACGAATGGACCATTGTAAGCTTCAAAAAACTGAGCTCATTTATGTTAATAATTTCATTGACAAAACTGGCAAATTTTTATATACCCAGGCAAACTATGGTTTTTCAGACATGAATCGTCCAATTAAAATATCATCACATGATGTATACATCTACCAAATTTTTTATTTTTTGCAAAAACACATGATGGTTGTAAAGAAAATGCTACTCCTACATAGCGGTTTGGTTTGCACGCCTTTTAGCTTATTGGCTTATTATGGGTCTGAATCTAGACATAATTATGTGATGTCCATTGTGAGACCCTAAGTCTGGGCATGTGTCCCACATCGGTAGTGTACGGAAAGTTGATTCTGTATATTATGAAACGCGACGAGCTACTGTATAACTTGAGGTTAATTAACTTTTTGAGTCACGTGTTTAGGCGAATGGTTAGCTGGGGCGGGTCGTTGATATCAGAGCTTGCACCAACCGGAAGGGTAAGGCGGGTCCCGCGAGGAGACATGCTTGGGTGGGCCCGAAAAGTGAGGAGCATGAGATGCTTGTTGTGCTTGGGCGGGTCCCACAAGAGACAAGCTTGAGGTGCTTGTCGTGCTTAAGCGAGGACTTGTCCTACATCGCTTGGTGGATGGAAGTGATGGACTTTGAAGCGCAACGGGGACGTTGCGGTCCAAGTGGGGGAGATTGTGAGACCCCAAGTCTAGGCATGAGTCCCACATCGATAGTGTACGGAAAGTTTTTTTTTTTTTGCTCAGCAAACAAAACATTTTATATTGCTCGAAAGGGTACATCGAGAAGGGGCATCCTAGCATAAAGAGCTTGGATACTCCGGAAAAGAAGATCATCCAATAGATTGTTGGATAAACACCTTAGACTACATTACAATTTTAATTTCCGGATTCCATCTAGAAAAACCTTAAAATCCTCCACAGAATAGACTTTGATGTTGAATTTCGCCTTCATCCACATAGCTATCCTAGTTTTGACCAAATCCCGCACCTCCCATGGTTGTTTAGAAGAGTTGTTGAAGACGAAGTCGTTTCGAACCAGCCAGATGGACCATAATGTGGCATAGAATCAAGACTCCCAAATGTGCTTCTCTAGGTTGCAGAACCCATTATCAAACCACCAACTGGCCAAAATCAGAACAGAGGGTGGGCATACCCACTTGACCTTCCACCAATCCAAAATCAGAGACCACACAGTCCAAGAAAAATGGCAATGGATGAACATATGATGATGGGTTTCCAAATGCAGCAGACAGAGAGGACATAAAGCTGATTGGATCTCACCGAATGTAGTGTATGGAAAGTTGATTACGTATATTATGAAACGCGACGAGCAACTGTATAACTTGAGATTAACCTTTTGAGCCACGTGTTTAGACGAATGATTAGCTGGTTAGCACGTTACATCCATATTCAAAATAAGACAATCGGGCAAAAAAAAACAGTAACATAGGATAACCAAACAGATTTATAGAAAATAAAACAAGAAGGAAAAAAGAAAGAAAGATACGTATGAATAGGCAAATATGGAATAATTCTAGGAGCATTGTTTTTTTGTCTTAAATAGTTGAAGTTTTCGGGGCAGCTTACACACACTTGATTAATTAGTTCCGGGGACATTATAAAGAGCTTTGTTGCTAAGCATGCTTTAGCCTCAAGTCAAAAAGTTTAGAATTTTGTTGGTAGGTAATCTACTAGTGATTAATTATACCAAGGTCAAAAAGATTTTGAACTAAAATAATTTTTTTTGGGGGCGTGGGGTGGGGCGGGCGGTTGTTTGCCGTTTGGAAAAAGCAAATCACAAAACAAATTAATTAGTGTGGTGCTCATGACAAAAATGATAAAGGCTTTCTGTTGGCGTGCTGGTAAAGGTCATAGTAGGGCGGCCCATATAGCATCACGAGGTACCTAAATGCAATTGTGTTTTTTTCTTTTTCTTTAATGAGATCATATAAAAACCAAATAATTTAGGAACTTCCCAACAGCGGGGATGACGACGTCTGCAGCGGATCCAGCGATGGTTTTTCAGCAGGCGACTAGAACGAGGTTTAGTTAGTTGCAGATTTTGGTCACTCATCCCACCTTCCTAATTAAGGTGGGTCTCATGCATCCGACACAACATTGATTTCATACATTGTTTTTTGTTGTGTTGTGTTGTGTTTTTTTTTTTTGCTCGACAAACGAAACATTTTATAAAACTCGAATGGGATACATCGAGGAAAAGGCAAAAATTACAATCGCATCCAACCGACAATTGGATGCCCACCTAAAAACTATGTTACAATTTCAATTTTCGAATACCATCTAAGAATAACTTGAAGTCCTCAACAGTTTTTTTGTTTGTTTTTAGTTGTATTTTGTTTTGTTGTTTTAGTAGCAATCTTTTTTCGTGTTAATATAAGCCTATAACGTAGGATGATTTTTCGCTAAAAAAATATTGTAATAGTTTTGGAACGTAATTTGCGATGCATGTGGGGTGTACATATGTGGCTTTGGACACAGTTGGTTTCGCAGTTGTGTTTATGTTCCTTGCATTGCTCTTAAATTAATATATCGTTCACAAGTTTTAACTACATTTGACCAACCTAAATTATTCACAATGTTTAATTTTTTAGTTCTAAACTCTAACTCAAAATTTTCCGTTTCTTAAAATAAAATAAAATAATCCTACATTAATTCTAACGTAGTAATAAACAGAAAGACTAGATGGTTACA
The DNA here is from genome assembly GCA_018127125.1 of Rhododendron griersonianum. Lineage (NCBI taxonomy): Eukaryota > Viridiplantae > Streptophyta > Magnoliopsida > Ericales > Ericaceae > Rhododendron > Rhododendron griersonianum. Next base: position 48,064,411 of record CM030789.1, on the reverse strand, counting down.
TAAGATGTATAGGACTAGATTAATGATACTAATATTTCTCTAATGTCTCATGGATGAATTCTTTTAGAAAATGTTTAATTTCAATTCAATGTACTTAATCCAATCGTGTTGTCATATCATGTTCAGCGCTCCCACTCTCATCTAGCGTAATCTACGTGCGCAACACTTCCAAGGGTGATGTTATTATGTAAGAGAAAGAATTATGAGGGGAAAAACATTTATTCCTGAAAAACATAATATTGGGAAATATTATGTTGCCATATTTTTTTTTTGCTCGGCAAAACGAAAATTTTATTGGCTCGAAAAGGTTACATCGAGAGAGCACTCAATAAGCAACAAACGCTTAAAGAGCAGCAAATACAAAACATAACAGAAAGAAGATGGGAATGACCATCCAACAGAAAATTGGATCGCATCCATCCTCATGAAAAAATAACTTACACTTTGACCTTCCTCATTCCATCAAGATAACCCTTAAAATCCTCCACCGAATACACCTTAATATCGAACTTCACTTTAATCCACATAGCAACTCTGGTTTTAATTAGCTCCCCAAGGTCCTCCACTCGCCAAGAAGCATTGTTGAAGACAATATCATTTCTTACCAGCCATATGGACCAAATTGTAGCATGGAAGGTTGTTTCCCACAAGAACTTCTCCAGATTTTTGAAACCAAAATCTAACCACCATGTAAAGAGGTCTAACAAGGAGGCCAGACAAACCCAACTGATATGCCACCAGTCTAAAATCAATGACCAAACATCCCATGCAAATTGACAATGGAGAAAGAGGTGCTCCGGCGTTTCTACAATCAAAGAGCAGAAAGGGCACATCACCGATTGGCCCTCAGGTAACATATTGCGGTAGAGTAGAGCTGACTTTGTAGCCACTTTGTCCTGGAGTGCCATCCAGGAAAAAATTTCCACTTTAGGTGGAGAAATGCTCTTCCAAATCGAACCCAACACTCGATTCGTTGAGAATCACACTTGCCATATTTTCTAAGCTTTATTATTATATTTCCAGTTTAGGCAGATTATTATTTATGTTTCCTAGTTAGTCTAGGTTTATTTATTATGCGTATTTCCTTTATATGCGTCTTGTAGCCTATATAAAGGCGTGATAGGTTATGGTTTGAATACAATCAATAATACATCATTTCTCTTTTCTTAACACAATTGTGTTGTCATATCATGTTCAGCGCTCCCACTCTCATCTAGCATAATCTACGTGCGCAACACTTCCAAGGGAGATGTTTTTTTTTGCTCGGCAAACGAAACATTTTATAAAACTCGAATAGGGTACAACAAGGGGGAGAAAATTAGATGAAAAGTACAACATACTATTCAACCAAGGTTGGATAGGCACTATGCCTAAGGATTACGCTACACCTTCCTTCCAAGGGAGATGTTATTATGTAAGAGAAAGAATTATGAGGGAAAGAACATTTATTCCTGGAAAACATAATGATTTTTCTTGCCAAGATGAGATCACTCAGTCTAAAGGACACATGGGATGTAGAACTAGTTAGTAAAATGATAGACATACTTTAGGTAAATTTAACCATATGTATAACTCTTAAATAGAGCAAAATAACAATAACGATTACATTGAAAACTGCAGCAAAATAAAATTCATCACATGATCAGGATGCAAAACCCCCCCCCCCCCGTGCTGTCAAATCATATACTGCCTCTCTGTCTATAAATAATTGTTTGGCGCGCAAACTTAGACCTTTAAAAAGATGTATTTTTTCGTAAAAAGAATTAAATTTTTTTCACAAATTAATAGATATCAATGAATTTTTTTTTAAGTTGTGAAAAAATTTGAATCTTTTAACGAAAAACATACATATTTTTGAAGGTAAAGGTTTGTGTGCCGAACATTTATTTAGGGATGGAAAAAGTACTGTACTGAACTACCGATAGTAAAAAGGAACACGTAGCTTAGTAATTCGGACCGACCAAAATACCAATATGTATCGTCTCGGTAAAGAAAATGGTAGGCTAGCCCACATGAGATTTGGCAACTTTGCCTCCACAAAGTGTCTGCAGGATTCCAAGACAAATTAAAGGTTCCCATTGTCGAGGAGTGTTTTATTATGACGAAGAGGCATAGAGCAGCCTTGTGGAAAACTGGAAGACAACATAAAAAATAAAAAAAAATCCTAGGATTGTCGTCGTGGTTAATCGACTTGTCTCGACAAGGCTTATCACCCAAGGTCTAGATAAAAATCAAAATAATATACTACAAGCTATCAGGGCCAGCTCCAGAATTGTGGTTCAGTGGTGACAAAACTGTACTACATAAGATTTTTGTAATGCATGACTCTATTTAAACTAAAGAGTTTGATTTGGTTAAATAAGAGTTGCAATTGTGGATGAAGGCGAAGTTCGACATCAGGGTCTACACCGTTGAGGAGTTCAAGTTCTTTTTAGATGGTATCCGAAAACTGAAATTGTAACCTAGTTTTCCGGTGGGCATCCAATTGTCGGTTGGATGTGATTGTAACTTTGGGCTCAACCAAGCTCTTGTCTTTCGGTGTTCTTTCCTTGATGTACCCCTTTCGAGTTTTATAAAATGTTTCGTTTTCCGAGAAAAAAGAGAGAGTTTGATTTGGTTAAAAATTTATAGAGCTTGATTTATTTTGTTTTGTTAACTGATACTACCTATTTATGAACAAATTTAAGTAGATTTTCATTTACAATGGCTACACACGAATGACCTAGTGCAAACAATAGCATATAAGAATCAAATAATATTTGAAAAATTACAAAATTTTAGTGCATAAATATTTAAACCCATGGGTTTACTTGAACCACCTCAATAACTAGTATAGCCACCCATGCAAAGTGCAATAAACGAATTTATCATATGCACGTATCACAACCCATGGACGTCATTTGACACACAGCTTTCCTTTCTGCGGTTTGCTGTTGCTAGTATAAACAGAATTTGCATTAAAGGACAAAGTTTGGAGTTTTTTTTTTAAAAAAAATAAAAAATTAAACTTCATGCTTCGTAATAGGTCATTTGGCCCATGAAATTCGGCTTTGCACTTTTTTTTGCCTTCTTTACTAAAGCAAAAATTAAAGGACTAAAGACTTTATAAATAACAAAAAAAAATTATGAAAAAAATATTTTAGTGGTGGCGGGCCTACATAATCTAGGGATAATCTTTTTGTTTCACTTAAATAACATCATTTTTTTTTAAAAATTGTTGTGGTGGCAACCGCTGCCACTTGTTCCCCTCTAGCTCCATCCTTAAAGATGAGATAGATATCTGATACTCATGTGTTGAAAGCCATTCGGTGTGTGAGTTTGCGTGCATCATGTGGAACTTATGTGCATCGGATGAGTTTCACCTTGCTTCTTCCTTCTCTGACGAAATGCAAGCTAGCTTTAGGTGAGGTTGGAAGGAGGCACTTCGCTAAAGATGGTATGTCTGTGAGTCCTTGTTTAGTGCACTAAGCCCGGCCAGTTGGTTCCCCGAATGAGATTCTTCATAGTTTCCTCAAGATCTAAGAAACGACTCCGTCACACCCAAACGCATATACACAATTGATTCCAAAGGTACTAAGGGGCTGTTTGATAAAACTGAAAACTGAAACTGAAAGCTAAATGGTGAATTTTTTAAGCTGAAGAGCTGTTTGATAAACATATTAAGCTCTAAATTAAAATTAATGAATTAATTTTAGTTCTAATTCTCTTTAATTTTGGTGATTGTGGTGGTGGTGGTGGTGATGGAATGGTAGTGGTGAGGGTGGTGGTGGGATGGTGGCGGTGGAGAGATGGTGTGATAGTGACGGTGGAACGATGGTGGTGCAATGGTGGCGTTGTGGTAGTGGTCGTGGCGACGGCGTGGTAGTAGTGGTAGGGGTGGTGTGGTAGTGGTGGCGGAGTGATGGTGGTGGCGTGGTGGTGGTGGGTGGTAATGGTTGTGGTGGTGGTAGCGTGGTGGTGGTGGTGAAGTGATGGTGGTGGGGGTGGGGGTGGGGTGGAGTGGAGTAGTGGTGGTGGTAATGGTTGTGGTAGTGGTAGCGTCATGGTGGTGGTAGTGGAGTAGTGGTGGTGGTGGAGTGATGGTGGTGGAGTAGTGGTGGTGGTGTTGGTGGTGGTAGCATGGTAGTGGTGGTAGTGGAATGGTGATGGTTGTGGTGGTGGTTGCGTGGTAGTGGAGTAGTGATGGTGGTGGTGGTGGGAGTGGTGGCGGTTGTGGTGGTGGTGGGCGTGGCGGCGGTTGTGGTGGTGGGAGTGGTGGCGGTTGTGTAGTGGTGGTTGTGGCGGTTGAGTGACGACGGTGGTGGTGGATTGGTGGTGGTGGTGGTTGAATGCAAACATATAAGAATTCAGCCAAAATTAAGTAACTCAAAGCTACTTAATTTTTATCAACTTTTTACACTATATTTTAAGTGGCACTTAATCTGTTAAGTAATGTAAAATGTAGTTATCAAACCTAATTAATCACTTATTACTTAATTGTTTCAGTTTTAAGTGCTGAATATGGGATATCAAACAACCCATAAGTTTGTTTATCTGAATTTGTGTTTGAAATCTATGTCTGTAGCACTGCTCCGCAAGAAATTTTTTCTAATTAAATATGAATGGTCCAAGAATGTTGGCAATAAATATTGAATCGTCCAAGAGCACCTACAAGGCTGCAAGAAATTATTGGCAACACTAAGTTGCAAAAATTAGAAGTATTTTAATCCTAGTGATCAATAAAACGAATGAAAGTTGTGTGAGACTTTAAGGAACTTTATGGGCGTGGTCTCTGGTTCCCATGGAATACAATCTTTCCACTCTTTCGTAGTATCTTTTTTTTTCTAGATTTTGTTATGGGTGTAGGGTTCTGGAGAAGCACCTTTTGCTTATTGGTTTTGCATTTTTTAAAATGAAAGGAGAGTCTTTTTGAAAAAAATAAAATAAAAACAGAAGCATTGAGGTCCGTTTGATTAGTGAAATAATGGTAGAAAATGCAAGAAAGAGAAAAAAATAATTTTTTTTTGTGTTCACGTAGTAAGAATGTCCTAGAAAGTGGTAAAAAGTTAACTTTCCTGTACAACCCTCTAAAGTTTGGGAGCTTCCCTCACTTTTTCTCACAATATGTGCAGGAAAATTTTATTTTCTCGAGAAAATAAAAAATAATTACTCTAACTTATCTGTTTACCCTCTTCTCTCCACCTTTTCTTTTCTAATTTGGGCAACTTTCCTCTTTTCCCAACAATGATACTCCCTCCGTCCCATAATATTTGTCCGGTCTGCAAAACGAGGACATAAAAATAATACAATTTTTTGCAAGAAAAACTCCAATTTTTTTTCAACAATTTACTAGATATCGATGAGATCTTTAAATTTATGAAAAAAATTTGAATTTTTTCTTGAAAGAAATGCATTATTTTTTAGTCCTTGTTTTGCGGACCAGACAAACATTTTGAGACAGAGGGAGTATTTTATTTTCTCTATTATTTTCTCGCAAAACTTTCATCCTAATCAAACGGATGTGAGAAAAAAATTACATTTTCTTTTTCTTTTCTTTCACTTCACTTTCTATCTTTGTCACTTTCCATTATATTTTCCTCACTGATCAAACAGACCCTAAGGCCCCGTTCAGTTGCCAGGAAAGTACAGAAAATGATGGGAAAATCAACTTTTCCATAACTTTTGTAGTGTTTAGTTGGCAGGAAAGTAGTGGGAATCTCTGTTCCGAATACATTGAAACTCACCAACATTTGTTTCTCCATTGCAAATTCTCTTGGGCTGTATGGTCAGTAATTATGGAATGGTGGGATGTCAAATGGGTGTGCCCTTATACGGTTCTAGACTTGGCTAATTGGTGGTTCTTTCATGGGTTCCACAATCTGGAAAGACACATATGGGAAGCATGTTTCTATGCTACTCTGTGGTCTTTATGGCTGGTTCGGAATGATTACGTCTTCAATAATGCATCAACTCAGGCTGGGGAGGTGGGGGACCTAATCAAAACAAGGGTCGCGATGTGGATGAAGGCAAAATTCGATATCAAAGTGTACTCTGTGGAGGATTTTAAGGTGTTTTTAGATGGTATTCGGAAAGTAAAATTGTAACTTAATTTGCAGAGGCGTCATTCAACCTTTTGTTGGATGATTTGTTTGTTTTCTTAAGATGTATCGTCCTCGATGTACCCCTTCGAGATCTATAAAATCGTTCGTTTGCCGAGCAAAAAAAAAAAAAACATTATTTTTAAGTTTTCCTGCAAGATTTACTTTCTTGCAAAAGTGATCCGGCCAAAAGCATAGGATTTTGCGTCACGGGAAAAGTTTTATCCATTGTGGGGCCAAAATAATTGATGGGTAAGAAAAAAAGTGAATGACGCTAATAACAAAAAAATACAAATTAGGTTCTTAGAAAGACACTTCGAGATTTATGTGAGCAACAGCAATTTCGACTACTATGGTGCTTTCTGAGATAATTGTTGTGGAAAAAGATTGGTAGTTTATTTTTTTTGGAAGTATTTATTTATCTTGTCATTAGTCTTCAATTTTGTTTTGTACTAACTAATTTTCAGTGAGTTTTTGCATCGGTAACTAATCAAGCACGGTTGTTTAATATTTATTTATTTAGTTATCATCTACTTATTTTTTAAACTTTATTTGTACGGTTGATTATCAGATAATGTCAATTTAAATGGGAGATTTGCATGACCATTCAGAATATAGCAAATTGAATAGGGAATTGCAAGTCGATTTTTTCATTTCATGTTAAGGCTTTGCATTAGATAAAATACATTTTTCGTATGTGTTAATTTTTGAAATATGATAGCCTATTATTTAGCTCTCAAAGTTACTTTTATTTAAAATTAGCCATGGGAATAAAAATAAAGAAGTTTCTCATAAGTGTCTTTTCCCGGCAAATGAACCACTAAACTATAGTTTTCCTACCAAAAAAAACTGTCAAATGAACACTCACAAGAAAATAGATTTCTTTTTCCTTTACTTCACTTGACTTAACTTTTTCTGAGAATAACTTTCCGGTACAACATTCCTGGCAACTGAACGGAGCCTAAGTAAATCATACTCCTAAATGATTTGGATTGTTAAATATGGTTCTACGAGTTTGACGGAGTGATTTGATTCTTGATTTAGGACAAAATTGAACTAATTCGATCCATGTTCACTCCTAATTTTGAAGATCGCGCATACATCTGGTTTGATGGCCATAATGTTGTAAGATTAATTACCAGGTCGCAATAGTACGTCTAACGTGCTTATAGATTTTAGATCTTTGTTTTATTTGCACACGCTCGACACGTGTAGAACCGTGCACGACACGAGTAATTCAGTCGTCTTGTGTTACTGTCACGTAGTGCCTCAACATTATTTTCTACCGTATATTTTGGTGAGTAGTGGCTTCACAAGAATGCGTGGTGGAAAAGGGTGGTAGAGCACCACGTGACGGTGTCCCAAGATCACTCAATAATTTAAATAAAAAGTGACGTGGCTTGTTAGATGATTCTCCAATTTTGTTATTAATTATGTACTTACTACAAAAAAATGAACTACAATGACAATACAGTTGTCACTTAAAGTGTGTAGCTAAAGAGTATTTAGTGACATCATGTATGAATTACAACGTATGAACTTGCGACACTACATCAATTGTGAGAGTTTGCGAAATAACAAAGCGCAACAACTCAACCATGGCAAGAAATAAGACCTCAAAGGGAATAAACAAAGAAATGAAAGAAAAGTCCCTCAAAGGGAAGAACACCAACAAGCAGGTGGGGAGATTCGAACTCCTAACCTCTAGGGGTGGCTGCAGGATTTTAATTCAGCGGTGACAAAAATATGTTCAAAAAAATTTGCATACAAAACTCTGTATTAAACAACGATATTGTACGTCTTGCTTGAACACTTATCGGGCTTAATTTGTTTTATTTTGTTGAGCTATATCATCTACTTACTCACAAATTTGAGAAAATTTTCATTCACTCTGGCTTCGTAGGATTGATTAATTTAGTGCAGAGAATGTGCAAAAATATCAAATTACACGCAAAAATATATAAAAACTTTAGTGCATTTTTTGAACCCATAGGGTTCTCTTGAACCCCTTTACATCTTAGTGGAGTTGCCTCTGCTGACCTCCTAGCAAGATGCAAGAACTAGCTCAGTTTCTTTCTTTTTTTTTTTGGGGGGGGGGGGGGGGGACCACATTAAAAATGCATTGATGAAGATAAGAAAAGAAGATAACTGTACAGTTACTGTTACAATAATTAAAGCACGCCAGCAACCGAGGGAAGGCCATACTAGCCCAGTTGATTTAGCCCAGTTGGTTGGTTTATGAATGTGTCAGTTGGTCAACTGAAATCTCATACTATCGGGAAATGTGAAAATAGTCAAATATGAGAGCAGGAAAGATATTGAAGAAGACTCATACTTATCTTGGATTGTATCAATGACTCAGTATTTAGATGATTTGTGATAGTATATCATTTCAAAATTTGGAAAGTCTCTGTGATCAAACTTTTGTTTGAAAATTTAAGAGTAAAAAGTGGTATTGGAATATGACTGGCTCATCATTAATTTAGTCCAATCTCATAGAATAGTTTAACAAATAATGAATACTCGTCCAAAGGCTTAAATCTGATCTGATGTTGTTTTTGGATAAAGGACTAGGATCCTCTCCGGTCTTAAGACAACCCTGTTCAGAGCATTTTTTAAGTGTAGAATTATTGTAATCGTTTGCATTTTAGATTTTGTTGAGAACATTAATCTTGTAAAAAAATCGTATGGATCAGATGTCAGTGTGCATAAATATAATCGAGTATTGATTGATATACTCATGTACAAAATTAAAACATGAATGATCTCGATTACTAAAGTGGATATCCGTATGACCAAAATATGCTCTCAACAAGACAGTGCAGTTTAAAAAGGGACAGAGCTCATGTCCAGTTTTTCTTTGGTCCAGTCCGTTTCAGTTATGGGCTTTTGAGGGCCCCTCCTAGACCCACAACAATGATAAAAAAAAAGCTCATCGAGTATGTCATCCATGTGGAAATTTTGCATTATTGAACATAGATATATACAGAATCAAAAAAACATATTTTAACAAGGATAAAATGGGTAATTTATTTGTACAAGGAAAATGGGATGACAAAAAATAATTTGAAACTTAGATTGCCGGTTTTTTTCATTGTACGATTGCGTTTCTTTCATACAGTATCTATCGTTGTTTGATCAAGCTAATTTTTAAAGAAAATGAAATATTCGACGAGCTCTACAAAATGAATCATGCTTTATTATTGTTGTGAGTCTCTTCTAGGCCTACAAAGACCCAAAATCAGACCGGACTGGAAAAAAAAAAAAAAAACTGGATGAGGCCGGTGGCCGGTGTTCTGTCCCTAAAAAAAACCCAGAGATGATTCTCATCTCCTTGGGTAAAATACCAAATGCAACATAAATGTGCCCTGTATAAACCAATCATTTTGGTAGGGTACAGGCACAAAAATTACTGCAATTAGTGGAGCATTGGGGGGAGTTCTAGAGGGAGCTAGGCTAGTGGGCATCGAGCGTCAGCTTCTCTTTAATTCCGCCGACATGCAATCAGAGTCGTCCATTATCGAGAATGGATGGCCCGGATCGGTTCAACACGCAGGCTGTCCATGCACCTCGGGTTGGTAGGGGAATTGGGCTCTTTCGAATCTCTCCCAGATGATCCGGGTTGGTTGGGGATGGGATTGAAGACGCTTTGACGCCCCACTCGCGTTATCTGACTTAGTGCACCTCTAGAAATTTGAGTACCACTAAAAGATCCGGTTTTGCAGAGAGGCCTCTGTCGTTTTATCATAGTCATTTATTTTTGTATTTAATGGTCCAGATTTTTTTAAGAAAAATCTCTTCCAAGACAGAGTTTTTTAAATCTGAACCATTAAAAACATTTTTGGACGGATCATACGGATGATGCTCTGCAGTCCAACGACAGAGAAACCGTATTTCCACCAAAAACCTATTATTGGGTACCACGTAGGACACTCACTAGGAATATGAGGACATTATCTAAAACAAGGACCAAAACAATTGAGAGACAGGATTTTCTGTGCCGGAAATCTCCGCACTTCTATGTCAATGGATTTTAGGGCCGTTTGATTTAAAACATAAAAAACACACGCACACAATCCAACGATCGAAAAATCCTTCGGCACAGACGCACGGAAATTTTCGGGAACAGAAGAGACTGGATCCCAGCGATGGATTCAGGTTTTATTCGTACTCTGCCCCTTTTAAGGGGACGGTGTCCCATAATCAGGTAGTGCCCTTAACTGTACCATCACCACTCACGTTCTAAAGGCAGAGGGGAATGGGCAATAGTCACAATTATTATAAGTAGTTATAAGTACTACTACCCAAAAAAAGAAAAACAATCAATTGAATTTAGGAAAGAGAAAAAAAAGAAAGAAAGAGAAACAGCAGGGTGTCAGTTGGTCCCCGCCACTACGCCGTAGTACTTGTTTAAATGCGTGCACCTAAGTAAAGAGGTCTGACTTTTTTGGGTTCTTTTCCACTGCACTTGATGCATTATTGCAATCCTCTAGCTTTTTAAAAAAAAATCTTTTTTCATTTTTAGTAAATTTCACTGACCTCTCCTGAGGTTTCTAACAAATGTAGGAGCCTCCCTTGAGGTTTTTTAAATTATGCTTTCCAAACTTTCTTCTTCTTCTTTCATTTTGAGTAAATTTCACTGACCTCTCCTGAGGTTTCTGACAAGCGTTGGGCATCCCTTGAGTTTTTTTACATTATACATTCCTTCCTAACTTCAGAAACTCCTGAGATTTCTAACAAGCGTAGGGGCCTCCCTTGAGTTTTTTTAAATTATACATTCCTTCCTAGCTTAAAAAATTGTTATACAGATTCCCGCTTCTGTTAACTAATTCACAATGGGTTCGATATCTAGTGTTTTAATTATGTGTATTAAGAATTAGTAAACAAAAATGTGTTTTTTGTGCCACAATACTTGTACCATTAGATTGTGTGCTAGAGTGTGGTAAATCTTGAAGTGTGCTAAGGAAAAACGGTAGCCCCTTTTCTCTCTCTAAACTTTTCTCTCTGCTAGGTTATCCCAAAAGCCACAGCAGCCCCCTCCTTCCCCTCCTCCCCAATGGGTTTTACACTCATTTTTTTGCGGCAGGAGGGGAGGGATTTCTCCTCCCGTGGGACTTTTCTCTCCCAATCTTTTGATTTGGAGCTTTTTCTTGGGTGTTTTTGTGCACAGATTCTTCCTACCTCTTTTGTTCTGGTTATTCAAAGCTCGTTCTTTTCACTTTTTTCCCAGATCTGAAGTTCCTACTACGTGTGTGGTGGTGGATGGGTTCGGTGGTGGCTATGGTGGTGAGGCTGTGGCGGTCTTTGGTAGGGGCAGAGGCATACGTTTTTGGGATCTTTGGTTCCGTTTGGAGCTCGATCTGGCCTTAACAGGGTGCAAGACATGTTGATCCAGAGTCGTTTCGGTTCCTCTAGCGTTTCTCATATTTCGGCGCTGGGGGCAGGGCGTCTGTAGACAACGCCGATGTTGCTCGGCGTTTCTGTGGAGTGGTGTCTTATTTTCTGTTAGGGTTAGGTTTGAGTTGATTTTTCTTTTTGGTCTTTTGGTTCTTTTCTTTAGTGTCTACAGATTTCTCCCCCCGTTTGTGGGGCTTCTCTCATCCCTGTGTGGGTGGTTCTGTTATTTTCTGCTGTGCTCCGCCTGTTTAGAGTTGAGGGTTTAGTTGGAGTTGGGTGTAGTTTTTGGACGGAGTCCTCTCCTTTTGATTTCTTGATCCTTATTTAGGGATTGAGTTTTCTCCTGATGTTCTGTTCTCTTGATCAATAATATTACTTGTTATTGTTGTGGCAAAATTTTTTTTTTTTTTTTTGCAGATGGAGTTACTAACAGAAACAGAATAATTCTGGACGAAGTACAAGCAATTTGGACATGCAACAAGATCATGGGATTGGGGTATGATGGTGAGGAGGATGAAGTCATAAGCAAATTTGCAGATATGGTAGCTGAAGACTTGGATAGAGCTGACAAAGTGGCAGGGCAAGCCTAGCTTTCTATTTCATTGCAGGTCGCTTTCTTAGTCTTGAATGCTAAAATTTGGGTAGCAAAGTGTCTTGGTTTTTGGCTAGGTGGGGTGTCTTGTTATGTGTGGGAGGTGGGGGTGTCTTTGTTTGTGGGTGTGTGGGGGTGTCTTCTTGTGATTTTGGTTTCGTTGGGTCCTTTTGAAGGTGGTCTTGTTGGGCGTTGTTCGGATTGATTTCTTGTCAATTCTTGAAACTTGATTTCTTTTTTAATATAATATCCTTTTTCGCCGTTCAAAAAAAAAAAAAAATTGTGCTAAGATTGGCAGTGGAGCTAGCAAACAATAAGTTGGTTCCATCTCTATTAATTCAAACTTCAATCATATATGTCAATGTCCTACCACACACTTGCGGGACCAACTGTTTATAATAAATACACACTTTAACAAATATTTTAACACACAAATTGTGAGACCCCACCAAGCAAATCCCACATTGGGAAAAAATAGAAAGGTGATATGATATATAAGTGAATCCGACCAGTTACTGTATAACTTTAGGTTAACTTTTTGAGCCACGTGATTAGGCGAATGGTTAACAGGTCAGCTAAGTCGTTACACAAATATACTAAACTCATTGCGGAACTCATATATATACTAAGTTAGCGGTGTCTTAGCACACACTTGTGGATCTCACTTTTTATCTTAATACACACTTTAACAAACATTATAACATACGAATACATCAAACCCATTGTGGATGCTCTAACTCTCTAACAATGCTCAATTTAGCTCTTAAATAACACAAATGCCCTTAAAGTATAAGTTCATATATTTCTGCATTATTTTTGTCATTATTTAAATTTTAATTGGATCTGTTAACTAATATTAACTAATATTTTATTAATTGAATTATTGGGCAAATCTCGTTCTTTTTCATTTCCTAATATATATATATAATATGCTCGAACTTGTATAATTACTTATGTATTTTATATGTTGATAATTGTGGTCTATTGTTATTCTTAATTTATTACGTGTATTTGGAAAATAAAGAGCACTCGTAAATGCATAATCCACCATATTAAATATTATTGTGACTTGTTTACTATATATTTTGACAAAATAAAGTTGTTATTACACATTCTTTAATCGCACAAAGAAATTTGAAAAATATTTTTTTTACCAAAATATCAATTCCATTTTCTCTTTTTTTCAAAATCACTTAAAAAAAACTATCTATTAATCAACTAGCAAAATATATAGTCTTACCCCGCTCTAGAAATATAGCTCGCCTTCCCTACGCGAAAACCTGGCTCCATATAATGCAAAAATATATGAACTTATATTTTAAGGGAATTTATGGCATTTAAGAGGTAAATTTAACATCGCTAGGGAGTTAGTTAATGAAAGGGGGAATCTGTATAGTAGTTTCTAATGCAAGGGAGGACAATGTAATTTCAAAAAGCTCAAGGGAGAATCTGTATAATGGTTTCTACGAGTAATTTCTAAAGCAAGAGAGGGCAATGTTATTTCAGAAATCTTAAGGGATATCTTTGCATTTGTCAGAAACCTTGTGGGAGGTTAGTGAAATTTACCTTTTCATTTTTTAGTAGTATAATATAATATATAAAAAATTGGTCTTAGGTCAATTATATAGATTTCATAAGCCCACAAGTCCATCTATTAGTTTTGAAATGTGTCAAGTCCATTTTAAAAAGTTTATAGTAGGCCCAGTCCATTCCCTGGGGTAGAGTACCCTAGAGTTTTAGACACTTTCATTGAGTTTTTTAGCTAGGGTGCAAAAAGCTAAACCAAAAACTTGTCTAGACACCTTGAACCCCAGTCATCCTGAGATCACATTCAAAATGTTTTCCCTGCCAATGTACTATATATTAGAACTATGTTGTAATAAATTTGTCCGAAATATTACTACTCCATTAACTTTTATTTTTTCGTTGTAGCAAAACCTTAGATTTTTTGTTTCTTATTATCAATCTCATGGACTTCATGGCCAAGTGATTCGTTTTGTGATAATTTAATAATTTACCATGTGTAAGATGTTTTATGTTCTTATTTGCAAGTGATTTTCCTACTATTTCATCAAAAGGCGTTATACATCATCTCTTTTTATTTTATTTTATTTTACTGCACACGTGAAAATAGTTTGCTTTGTTGCGCTTGATGAATTTTTTTTTTCAAATATCGAACCAATTACATTAACCCAAGTAAGTGATGATAGGATACCGATAATAAAAAACTCTTGAAAAAAAAATCTCTTCTTTCAAGCACAAAGAAGATATGGGAGTATTCGCTTGAAATATTAGATATTCGGTGTATACTGGTAGCTATTCATATCAGGAAATTGGGGGAGTTATTTTTAGTAGTTTGGTGCCTTGCAAACTACAGCTGTATTTGGTTGTTTTTTTCTTCCTTTTCTCTATTTCTTTCCTCTTGTAATATTTTGTTATTAATAATAAAATACTATTTTTCTGTTCAAATAATATTAATCTCTTGACAAAACGTTACCGTAGCTAGTCTATAATTGCTAGTTAAAACCATATAAAGATACTTTTCCATTTTTTAAAAGAAAAAGGAAAAGTAGCACTTCGTGACAAAAAGATGGGTGTAGAGGAGGATAACCCGACATGAAACCTGTCTCCCCCCCTGACGAATGCCCAAACACTCGCTGGGCTCCACGGACACAACCACCCTTTTTTTTTTTTATCCGACACGGACGCAACCACTTGAACGGCTGTTTGATAAAACTGAAAACTGAAATTGAAAGCTGAAAAGTTAAGTATTGAAAGCTGAATGCTAAATTTTTTAAGCTGAAAAGTTGTTTGATAAATATATTAAGCACTGAATTAAGAAAATTATGAATTAATTTTGTTCCAATTCTCTCTTAATTTACTAATAGTCACAATACATTTATGGTAATGGTGGAGTGGTGGTGGTGGTTATGTAGTGATGGTAGTGGTGGTGGGTGGAGTGGTGGAGGTGGAGGGTGGTGGTGGTAGAGTAGTGGTGGTGGAGCTGGTAGTGGTGATGTGATGGTGGTGGAGTGGTAGTAGTGGAGTGGTGGTGGTGGAGGTGGTAGTGGTGGTGGAGGTGGTGGTGGTGATGTGGTGGTGGAGGAGTGGTGGTGGTGATGGTGGTGGAGGTGGTGGAGGTGGTAGTGGAGTGGTGGAGTTGGTGGTGGTGATGTGGTGGTGGTAGAGTGGCGTAGATGGTGGTGGCGGTAGTGGTGGCAGTGTAGTAATGGTAGTGGTGGTGGTAGTGGAGTGGTGAAGGTGAAGGTGAAGGTGGTGGTGGAGTGGTGGAAGTGTTGGTGGGAGTAGTTGTGGTGGGGGTGGTGGAGGTGTTGGTAGGAGTGGTTGTGGTGGTGGTATAGTGGTTGAATGCAAGTACACAAAATTCAGCCAGAATTAAGTAGCTCAAAGCTACTTAATTTTTTTCAACTTTTTAGCTTACATTTTAAGTGACACTTAATTTGTTAAGCAATGTCAAATGTGGTTATCAAATCTACTGAATCACTTATTACTTAATTGATTCAGTTTTAAGTGCTGAATTTAGGTTATCAAACAACCCCTAGAGACCAATTGATTGTGTGACGTCAACATGGGAAATAGACTTTCTCATATGACGATTTATTCATACAACACAACATATTCACAAAACAAAATATAGGATCTACCATATTTTCTCTTGAAAGAACTAAATAAGAGAGTACAGTATCTTACGAGGAATACTTATCCCTGATCAGTAGCTTAGCCAGGAATATGAATCAGTGGGGGCACAATGAAACATAAACACAACGAAAAGATTTCCTAGGTAACGATATTATGGCAGTAAGAAATAGTTTCTTGTGAATGCTTTCAAAATTAAGTATCTACTTTCAAGTATGCAATCATGTTATTGCTCACCAATTATTCACCAATTTGATTGCGTTACGCATTTTCAACTGGATTCGTGTTTGAAAATGCCCTCTCAATAATCAATAGTGGTAGATTCAAGTGGTAAGGTTATTGTCAAATAAACTCATGGATAAATCTAATCGATCACTTTCAATTTCTATTTTGGCTAAGTCTTTAGTAAAAATTACGTGTCATTTTAAAAACTCAAAACTAAAAAAAAAAACGGTCAAAGAATGCAGTGGGGCCGTGCCCCCACTGGACCTATGCTAGCTCCGCCATTGTAATTTGATCGACTTCATTTTTTCACAGATAATTTACATATCTAGACTTATAAAATAAACATCTCCAATAGCCAAATTAGACTGTGGATGCTTTTGTACCATCTCATTTTCTATATAGATTTTTATCGCAAATTAGTATTTTCTCTCATTCGGAATCTTATATAATTATAATTACTCTAAGCCCTTTTCATAATTATAATCGTTTCTACCACACTTCTCTAAGGCTCTAAAGGTCGAAGGGACACAGATCCATATACAAATGTGTTAGTAGTAGATTGACGCAAGTGAGTTTCACACAATACACGCAGCATACGAAGCTCGGAGGGACACAGATTCATATACAGATATTTTAGTAGTAGACTGACGCAAGTGAGTTTCACACAATACACGCATAAAGTCAAACCCCACCGCTCTGTTTCACAATTCCCTCCACCGCTCTCAATCCTTTTTTTTGCTCGGCTCCATCGCTCTCAAACTTACAGTCCAAAAGTATTTTGGACGGTCTGGATTTTAAAATCCTCTTTCCTCCGTGGAAGGGTTTTTTTAAAATCCGAACCATTGATTACTAAGACGAACGATGTAATTGAATGCTGCGGTGAAACAGAACGGTGGGCGTAGGGCCGATGCAATACACGTAGAATCCACACGCATCTAGCGATTTGGAACTCATCAAATTCTGGATGTGTGCTGCTTTATCTTCGGGTCTTCCTCCCTAATCCCTATCCCTTACTCCGCCGCCGAACAGGACCTTGGTTTTAAACACTTTCCCGTCATGCTAGCAAGTTGGCCACTTGAAAAAACAATTCTGGACTCTTGTGCTTACCACCAAATCATCACAAAGTTTACGCCATCGTTCAGAAGTGTTTTGAATTGTTCGAATTTTAAAAAACTTTTCCATGTAAGATTTTTTAAAAAAAATCTAAAACATTAATT
Source organism: Rhododendron griersonianum (assembly GCA_018127125.1). NCBI lineage: Eukaryota > Viridiplantae > Streptophyta > Magnoliopsida > Ericales > Ericaceae > Rhododendron > Rhododendron griersonianum. Next base: position 48,047,246 of record CM030789.1, on the reverse strand, counting down.
GCCGAGACTGACGGTGAGATGCTGAGCGGTGGGCGTAGCACCGCTGCCCAATCATATGTTGCCACGTCCACTCGTCCCTCCGAAAGCTCGGTGCACTCATTTATATTTTTTTGCCTTCCTACGGGAAAATTTTTCAGTGCCGAGTGGGTATCACGTGGTGTCCGTTCGGAGCATCCGAGCCTTCCATTGCATTTTAGACGGCTCGGATCTAGAGAGAGAAAAAAGAGAGTGAAAGTGTTAGGGTGAGAGAAGAGAGAGGGTTTCAATCCGACTCATCCAAAAGTGTATTGGACGGTTCGGATATACTCACCAGCACCGAAAAATTTCTCCTTCCTACGAAAATAAAAACCACCCACCCACCCGCATCTCTACCCCAATAAGAACCCCAAAAAGGCCATCGAAACGACTCGTCTCATCACTCAACCTCTCTCTCTCTCCAACCAGTCTTCTCTCTCTCTCTCTAACTTATCGATTCGGTCCGTCGGTTACTGTTCGATTTGGTCAGAGAAATTCAGGATAACGTTCGGCCGACACCTGTTGCGCCTGCATGGAAGGGAGAGATGATCGCTTCTCCTCCTCCACAAGCTGATATGCACTTCTTAAACCGACACGGATTACGCATCGACAGATTCTCCTTTTTTTTTTTTTTTTTTCTTCTTCTTCTTCCCCTTTTTTTTCCCGAGTTTTTTCAATTACTGACGAGTAAACCCTAGATTCAATTACTGAGAGTTTTCGTTTCCGGCCTCCAGTTTCTTTAAATGGGCGGTACCATAACCAGATCTGACTGTTTGTTGCCATTTTTAGAGGAAACGAAAACGAAATCTCACCTACTTTTTTACCTGGTAATAATTTCTCTATTTTTTCTTTTCGGTTTTTTTTTTTTTTTCCTGTTTCCCATTTTCTGGGGAAAAAACTGACAGAAGAGAGTGAGCACACAGTGGCAAATTGGCTATAAATCTGTATACCCTTGTTCTTGTGTGCTCACTTCTCTTCTGTCATTTTCCAGAATTTGATCTCCATCTCTCTCTCTCTCTCTCTCTCGAATTGCCATTTCTGTTTGTTCTTGTTACATCAAAATTGCACTCGGTAGAATATTTTACTATATTTTGTGGGATTTAATGGCATGGAAGCGTGGCTTTTGATGGGTTTTTTTTTTTTTAAAGTTCTTTGAGAAGGTAACCCTAATTACTGTTGCTTAATTAACGGAAAATTAAACTGTATGATTATGGGACCATTAGTCTGTAGTACACTTGTACTAGCACGTTAAACGTCTCCATCATTCTAGGCTGGTCCTCCACACAAATCCCTCACCCCCTCTCTCTCTAAATCTCTCTCTCTCTCATCAGCGACTTGCAGTTATCTTGTTATGATGTTTCCTTTTTTAAATCACGCGCATGCAATGTTTACTTGAGAATTGGTTCCAATTTGGAGTTTGTTTTTCCACCTGAATCTGGCCATGCTCAGATGGTTTGTGCGCTCAATGCACAGATGGGGACCATTTCTTGTTCAATTCAATCTCAAGTGCAAATGGGTTTTTACCAATTTCGTGAGTTCCAATTTTTGTTTTCTCTGTTGAGAGTTGTTAATTGGTTATTCCTAACTTTTCATTTTTCTTTTTCTCAGTCTACTCGATTTCCTTCCATGTTTTCGCCCTCTTTTGTTTGCCTCTTGTTCCTTTCAGTTTTGTTTTCCAGTTATGGATCGTGATGGAAGCTTGTGAGATTCTGCTATGGACGAAAATGTCACAGGAGAAGATGAAGACCAGATCATTTGGAAATAAAGTGTAATTTATCTGATTGTCTATGTGAGCCCTCACTATTTTTGGTCACTAGATTTGTGGGGTTTTTTTTTTTTTAATTTTCTGGGATCTCATGAGTTTTGATTTTTTATTAGAAGTCAGTTGGAAATTTCAACAGGTATCTGTGATCTTATCTGTGGAACGAGTGCAGCATTTCATTTTGTGGGGTCATTTTATGTTGAGGCCTCTAGTTTTTTTTCTGATGGTATTCCGATTTTCCGTGACTCTTTCCTCCCTTTTTGAAGGTTGACTTCGTGAATTCTCCTGCTTCTTGACCGGAACAGTGATACTGGGGCGCGACGCAGTCGATTCTTGGCCATTACTTGCTCTAGATGCTGCGCTCATTGCACACCAAGGTGCGATGGTTTTTAATAGCGCTAACACAGCGGTTTTTCTGCAGTCTTAACACCCTTACACGCCAATATACCGGCAAGATAGACTGAAAATCACCGGCGTATAAGCTGGTGCCCGCTAAGTATTGATATTGGGAAGATCAAGGTCGTTGTTATCTTTGAGGTTATATTGAAATCGAAAGGCAAACCACTCAATAATATTGGGAGTGAAAGTCAAATAGTACTTGATTTCTTTTTGATCCGAAGGTTTCTTTTTTTTCCATTTGTCGCCAATGCAATTAGTTATTGGGGTGAGGTCATCAGGATATACTTGATGTGATACCATTTCATTCTGCTGGCTCATTTTTGTGATGTGGGCTCTAATTTTCCTGCAGGTGTTCATGCATCTTTTTGCCCTTTTTGAAGTTTGAGTCTTGTCTCGACGCGCTATAGGTGCACAAGTGGAATGACCAAATGGGATTACATCATGGAACATAGAGGTATTGCTCTTATCTTGTCCTTACCAGTTTTCTCTGTAGCTTTTTTCAGGTTGTTATATTCTCATGAAGTGTTTAAATTTCAGCATTGATCGGTATGTCCAAAACATATTACTTCGACATAACACCTAGTATACATAAAAAAGCTAAAGTCGTTGCCCTTTAGATTGACAAGAAACTGTTTCACATTTCGGAAATTGGAAAAAATTCGATGTTATCCAGCCGTGAAATTCAATTATTTCCACAGGCAATAGTATATGGTGTGTGATTTATGAATAATCTAAGCGTGAACATTGTTTTCCCCAGCTATGTATCTTTCTCATATCAACTATGTAAGGTGTTATTGGGTATTTCTACATGAAGATGGTAGATAACAACTATCAATGGGGCTGACATATGTTTAGAGGGCTATTGGAGTGGAGTTTATTGCGAGCTCCTTGGTCTTCTTAATGTTTCTTTTAGACTATGTGTAATGGAATTTCCGAAGCATATAAATTACCTTAGACACACGACAATTGACTGAGGGTGTGAGATATGTGTGCCCTAATTTTTATTCGACATTCACCTAGGAAGCATTTTAACTACTCAACTTTACTATTCAACTATACGTGAAACTATGATATATGACAAGAAAATCTATGATATATTGTAAACATATTTTATGTTGGAAACTAGGCAAAGTATATTGGAAGCAATATTCATGATGCAATGTCCCGATGTTTTTGACATGATAATTAGATAGGTTTAGTGCTTAGAGTACATTTACCCGACACCACACCCAAATCCATGCAAGATATGTTTTTGGAAACTAAAATGATATATAATACAGCTTCAAGGGATAGAAGGAATACTTTACACGCCAAAGAAGGGTCATAGCACATGTTCTTCATAACAAAGAGACCACAAACCCTCATCACTTAGCATCTAATGTCACAATTAAGAAACAACCAATGTGTTCATTTGGTAACCACTTATCCTCATAACCAAGGTTTATAGATTGTACAAGCTTATGAAACTAAGACACAATGGTTAGGCAACCTTTGGGATAACTTTTTGCCAAACTTTAGGTGCATTCTTTTTGGTTGTTTTCTTTTGATTCTTACTTTTTTTTTATTACTTTTTCTTCTATACTTTTTGGTTGTTTTCTTTTGATTCTTACTTTTGATTCTTACTTTGATTTGGATCAAATTTTTAAATCACGTCATTTGTCTCGATGAGAGTGATCAGAAAAGTATAGAAACATAAACCAAAGGTTAAAAAAGTTCATGTAAGATAAAGAAAAAGACCCACGAAAAGTAACTTTTTCATCGTCTTATATGAACTTTCTTATAACTTCGGTCTATGTTTTTGCACTTTTTCGATTCCTTCCATCGAGACGAACGACGTGATATAAAAATTTGAACCAAATCTATTAAGAAAGAGAAAATAACTAAAAGTACTGCTCAAAAAATGTTGATAAAAAGTTAGGCCAAAGGGGACCTTAGTAGTTACAAAAAAAATCTGGAAACCTCTTTTTTAAAAAAAATTAAAAAATTAATTTATACCAAAGACTTGGCCTTTTGATATAGTAATAGGTGATTATTTTCTTTTGTTAAACGTTCTACTTGAATCAAAAGCAATTTATGATGCAAGGCAGTTGTCATGTATGTCATTGAATGACAGTGTCATGGGCCTACTTTGAGTTGTCTTTAGGCATATATAGCTTGTCATGGTTTACAAAATTTTGTTTGGCTCCTTGAGCACTTGGTTGGTAACTTGGTAGAGATATTTATTCGCCTCGCAAGAACGACGTATCTCTTCAATTTGATAGCAGGAAGTCGATCGAGGAATTAGGAAAAGAACCGAGATATTTTTTTAAACGTGTCAAACTTTCTATGTTATGCATTTGAGTCAACGAATCAAGTTTAAGTGCTATCGTTTCTGGCCCAATAGCCTGCCCTGGGCTAAGGCGAAAGAGGTGGCAGCCTTAGGCCCCCCGAAAAAGTGTTGGAAGATAGGGCCCCAACTCTTTTATTTAGTACCTGATGTATGAGGTCAATTATTTTTCAAATACCTAAACAAATAATCCCAATGGGAAAAAATTATCAAAATCCGCCTTAGGCCCCCAAAATATTAGGGCTGGCTCGTGTGGCGCATGGCTTATGTCTCTTAGATTGATAGAGCTATGTGTTGAAAATGTTTTCTATCCATTCATCAATATGCCTTCCCATATCATTCTGAGATTCAAATAGGAACCAATTAAAAGTCTAAAACTCTTATGAACAATGGTAATATATAACTCTATTGATATTAAACAATTTTTAGCAAAAATACTGTGCATTTGTTGCGAGATAGTGGATTAGAAAAAGAATACTAAACAATAGTGTGTGGGGCTGAATGATTTTAGAAATGGGTAGTGCTTTACTTTCTTCCTCTATTTTCTCTGCTCTACAATCATTTGCAACATAACAAAATATGTTGGTATCAAAAGTTAGGGCTTTTAGTTCACTTTGTTATGATTGATGATGATGATGGCAAAATCTTATTTCAATTCTCTCTCTATGAATCCTTCACTCTATATATGGTTGAAATGCCCAGCTCAAGTATGTGTACCTATGTTTAGTTAAATAAAATGTATTTTGTGAGTATTCCTTAAACAAATACGCTTCTAGCTTTCTGTTCAATAATTGAGTATTTAACTATGTTTCATGATTCTAAAATAAGTGGTGCATTATTTATTCATTTTTTGTTTGATATGAAGGAATTCACATAAAACTTTCTATGGGGTGTAATACATATGAAAGTTATATGGTTGAGTCCAGGCCCAGGAGATGCTATTAAGTAAATAGCATCAAGTTGAGTTCCTTGTGTAAAAAAAGGATAGAAGATTAAAGTTTATCTCCATTTGATACGATAAGAGTTTGTCCAATAAACCTGAGAACTATGGTTGTATTGAATCCGATTGTCCCCTCTTGGAAAGTTTCAAGTATGTTTGAGAAGTTTCAACATTAAGTACATACTTAATGTAATCTGTTTTATAACACTCGATCGTTAAAATTGTAATCTGTTTTGGCGTGAATCATTCAACCTCCTGCTGGATGATTTGCGTCTCCCCCTCCCCTGGTTGAGTCTGAGCATGTGTGCTCCTCAACCTTCCCTCCCTCTCGATGTATCCTTTCGAGTGTTATAAAATTTCGCTTTTGCCGAGCAAAAAAAAAAAAAAAAACATTAAGTTCATACACAGTGGTGTTAACTTTTTTTTGCTTGGCAAAACGAACGATTTTATAAATCTCGAAAGGGTACATTGAGGAGGAAACATCTTAGCTCAAAGAGCCAAGGAAACAGCATCACAAACAAAACAAACAAAACATAGCATCCAACCACAGTGGTTTTAACTTTCGGTTGGATGTTTCCTTTTTTGTTTTCTCTTTTTCACTCTTCCTATAGATGAACTTTTTATGTTCATCTGCTTTCATGTACCCTTTCCGAGTTCTATAAAATGTTTTGATTTGCCGAGCAAAAAAAAAAAAAAAAGTACATACACAGTGGTTAAAAGTCTTTATCTTTATCTTGGATTCCATGACGATTGGTATTTTAAGTTTGTTTTTTTTTTTTGATCCGGTATTTTAACTTTTGTTTCATTGGTTTTTGGTGGTTTCGGGATTCACTATTTGACTTCTAAGCTTATTATTGTCCCTTTGCTGGTTTCTTCTTCTTCTTATTTGCTGTTTAGTTCCCTTGACTTGCTACTCCCTAGTGTATGGTTCTATTGAATCTTAAACTATATACACATGCTTCATTTGATTGGAGAGGGAAAAAGTGCTATAGACTAAGGCCTCCTTTAATAACTTCGTCAACTGAAAATTTGGTAAACAATTTAGCTTATGTTCTTGTCAAATGGACTTGTCAATTGGATGCTTGTTATGCTTAATGGAAGGTGTTTTTAATTTTGATTTCAGTAATTTAAGTTGTCTTAAATCTTGGTTTTTTAGTTTCGTACTCAAATTAGGGTACAATAATATAGTAAGTTTCTGAGGCTTTCCTTGTTTTGTATAGTAAGTTTCTTTTCGATTGACACATACAGATTAAAATGGGAAAATAATGTGCATTATGACTTGTTTTGGAAGTAAGTTTTAATGCCTCCAGCCCGCCTCCAACAATATTACTCTACTGATGTTTCTGCATACATATACACTATACATATGCGTATGTTTAAGGAATAATATGATTTCTTCACACATGTTTTCTAATTTTTTTTTTTTTGCTCGGCAAAGGAAACATTTTATTAATCTCGAAAGGGGTACATCGAGAAGAAAAGGAAAAGAAAGAGCTAGACAAAGCCCGAATTTACATACACCTCCAACCGATAGTTGGATGAACACCTGAAAACTAGGTTACAATCTCAGTTTTCGGACACCATCTAAGAAAATTTTGAACTCCTCAACAGTGTAGACCTTGATGTCGAACTTCGCCTTCATCCACATCGCAACTCTAGTTTTGACTAACTCCCCCACCTCCCAAACTAGTTTTCGGACACCATGTTTTCTAATTTTGAAAGAAAGTAATAGGAACCTGCAACGTGAAGTACATGCTACTAAAGGGACAGAAGATTAAAGTTTACCTCCATTTTATGCGATAAGAGTTTGTCCAATGAACCTGAAGTCAATGGTTGTATTGAACCGATTGTCCCCTCTTGGGAAGTTTCAACACTAAGTACATACACAGTGGTTAATTTAATATGTCTCTACGGTAATCTTGGATTCATTGAGAATTTGTCTTTTAAGTTTTGTTTGCATTGTTTTCTCGTGGTTTCGGGATTCGCTGTTTGACTTCTCAGCTAATTATTGTCACCTTGCCCACACCTACAGTCAAGCTAATCAATCTGTGGACTGCCTGGCAGGGCTGGGATCACAAGAAGAGGAGGAACTGATCGTAACAACAAATGTCCCGTTAGCTGCGAGGGAATTTGGGGCATATTCGTACTTAGTTTATCGTTTTGGCATCTATTTGGCTTGTATCCCTATCTGGTACGATGATTATCTCGGCTGTAGCTTTTTTGTTTAATCTATGACATTTCCGTTTGACCAAAAAAAAAAATATTATCGTCATCTTGCTGGTTCCTTCTTATTTTCCGTTTAGTTCCCTTGACTCGCTACTCCCTAGTGTATAGTTCTGTTGCGTTTGAATTATATATACATTGACCAGTTGAATTTCTAGGCAACTTAAAATTTGGTAAACAATTTAGCTTAATTTCTTGTCAAAAGACTTGTCAATTGGATGCTTATTATGCTGAATGAAGATGATTTTAAATTTTGATTTCAGTAATTTTAGTTGTCTTAAATCTTGGTTTTTTAGTTCCGTACTCAAATTAGGGTACATGAATATAGTAAGTTTCTGAGGTTTTCCTTGTTTTATATAGTCTTTCTTTTCTATTTTTTATTAGAATTTAAGTACATTTCTGCTTCAAAAATAGCAACAGCCATTGAAACATACTGATTTCAACAGGGAAAAAAATCTGCATTTTCGCTTGTGATGTGTCCGCATACATATACACTATCCATATGTTATATGTTTCAGGAATAATCATGTTTTCTAATTTCGAAAGATAAAGAAAACTCTCTTATTCTTCTCGCATATTTAGGGAAATAGGAACCTGCACGTGAAGTAGATGCTACTAAAAAGTAAAGAGAGTAATTGAAGAACCGAAGTGAGAAATGCTGAATCATATTCCCGTTGTAATACTTTTTTTTTTTTGCTCGGCAAACAAAACAATTTTATAAATCTCGAAAGGGGTATATCGAGGGGAAAAGAAGGAAGAGTGAACTTGCTCAACCACGAAATAACAAGCACAAAGAATAAAAACACACCATCCAGCCGGGGGTTGGATGTGTTACACCTCAAACCCATAATTAGAACTTCAGCTTACGAATACCATGAAGAAAACATTTAAAATCCTCCACTGAGTACACCTTGATATCGAACTTTGCTTTCATCCACATTGCCACCCTAGTCTTTATCTGGTCCCCTACCTCGCTAGCTGAACTTGAGGTATTGTTGAAAATGAGGTCGTTTCTTGCAAGCCACAATGACCATAAGGTAGCAAAGAAAGTCATCTCCCAAATGTGCCTGAGCCAAACCACCAATTTGCTAAGTCCGCCAAAGAGGGTGGACAAACCCAAAACATCTGCCACCACACCATTATAAACGACCAAGTATTCCAAGAAAACTGACAGTGCAAAAATAGGTGTTCAGGGGTTTCCTCGAAGGAAGCACAGAATGGGCACTTCGACAATGGACCCACCTGAATCATATTCTTGCTCACGAGCACAGATCTGGATGCCACCCTTCCTTGTAAAGCTAGCCACGAGAAAATTTCTACCTTAGGCGGACTAAGGTTCTTCCATACGAACCCCAATACCTCATCTCGGGCCTGCACCTGCTGCTCCCATTGGCCATAAACTGACTTCACCGAGAAATTCTTGTCTGTAGACCAATTCCATTGCAATACATCCTTTTTGGAAGAGTCCAAAGCTACACTATGTAATCTTTGTTAGTAACTCCACCTTCTGGAGCATTTCCCATTCATACAAACGTCTACCAAAAAGTAGGTTCCAACTATCTTCACCAGCCCCTTCTTGCTTTTGTTTTTCCTTTGTTATAATGATTGCATTGCTAATATTGGATCCGTCTTCATTATCAATCTTAAAGTTACTAATCATCTGGACCCTTTACATTGTAGCATATTCTTTTAATGTACCTAGGCATTGGGTTCAACTTCCATTTCTTCTGGATATATTCGAATTATGGTTTCATCTATTATACCCGACTATTAGTTACATTCATCCTCATTATGGCCATTTTTATTTGTCTATATGATTGTATCATATATTTCCTCTCTTTCAGGGATGCTAGGTATCATTATTGGGTTGTAGGCCTGAGGTTATTAACAAGCAACAAGGGTATTATACTTCTACATCATTGATTTGGATTTAGGTAAGTGCTTGAAACAACTAATCGCCCATGTCTGTTTGTGCATGATGTCTCACAAGGTTTAGTATTTTCAGTTGTTTTCAGATTCGTAATCACGTTTATATTTTGGAGGTTTAATTTATCATAAGGAAAGGCAATCATGATTTGGTTTTTGTTTGCTAACTATGACTATGCTTAGGCCATCTACACACACAAAGAGATCTTGAAATTTAGGAGAAAAATGTACTTCCCATAGACTCGTAGGGGTTGTGAGAGTATTTTTTCCCGATGATTGTGCATTCTCTACAATGTTCTGGCTGTAATGGCAAACTCTCCTATTTTCATGAGTTGTATAAAATTTCATTACTTGAAAAGCCTTTGTTGTAAGTTTTCCTGTTGACTATAGTTAGCAATGTTTTAAAAGGCCCAAGGCGCATCAAAGAGCCAAGGGCACTTGGAGCCTAAGCGACGAAGTGCGTCTCAGTGAATTGAAGCTGCACATTTGAAAAGTTGAGTAGAATATACCTTACCAAGTGACAAAATGACCAAATATCATCAAATATGACATCTATTATTGAAAGCAACATACTACTCCATAATAAGCCAAGTATCATACTTTGAAGTCCAAAAGGTAGAACGTCAAGAATCAAGTTGACATTCAAATGACCATACATGAAACGTAACAAAAGAACATACTACGCATCCATCAAAAACTAATCTTTCGGTGTTAAACCTCTAGAAATTAGAAACGTGATGAAATAATAGTATGCTAATAGCGGCCTAATATGGAAAGTCGCAGTCTTGTAGAAGAAGTGCTAGTGGAAAACATATTAGGATTTGAGGCATTTTATAAGAGCTGTGATCTGGTGCTTTGATCACATTAAAAGCTAAAATCGGGTGCGTTGTGTCTTACTCAGCGTTATATTCAGAAAATGTAGGGCTTTGATTTAAGGCAAAGGTTTCTTAGAGTTAATGGTTTAGCGCGCGCTTTATGTGCCTTGGGATAATCCCGAGGCACGCGCATTGCCTCACCCCTGCTTTGCCTTCTGTGCTTCGCTTCAAAGAGCACACTTTTTGAAATCACTGATAGTTAGGATGCTTATATATGATATTTGGTTCATAAATGAGCCTATCTATTCAATGAGCTCCTTCACTTGTTTTGATATTTAGTTGGTGAATAGTGAATTTCTCACATATAATTTTCTCTATTTTTTTTTTCTCGGCAAAGGAAAATTTTTATTAGACTCGAAGATGGTACATCGAGTAAAAGGGAAGGGAGAATCAGAAAGTTCACCACAACCCAATGTTACACCCAAAAGTACACCTAAATCATAAGCCTTCTAATACCATCAAGGTTCCTTTTGAAATCTTCCACCGTATACACCTTTGCATCAAATCTGACTTTAACCCATAGAGCTGCCCTTGTTTTGATTAATTCTACCACTTGGTTGAGATCAACAACTTTTCAACATCATCATTCCTTGTAATCCAAATATACCACAACGTTGAAAAAAACAGCATTCCCAAAAGTATTTTTTCAGATTTCTGAACCGAAAAGAAAACCACCAAGAAGATAACCCCAACAGATTCGAAGGAAGCACCCAATCTATATTCCACTACTCTGTTATTTCCGACCAAATTTTCCTAGAAAACGGGCACGTTAGCAGGACATGTTCTGGTGTTTCCACTTCCACTAGACAAAATGTACATGCCAAAGCTTGCTCATCCATTCCCAACAAAATGTTTCTGCTATTCAAAAAAGATCTAGTTGTAATCCTGTTTTGACACGCCAACCAAACAAAAATCTCTTCCTTTGGTGGACTAAGATTTCTCCACAAAGATCCAAGCCAAGTATTGGGGTAAAAGCATAAGCTTCCCATAGACCATACACTGACTTCATAGAAAACATATTATTAGAATTACCAATCCAAAGCATTGCATCCATTCTTGTCGACTCCAGAACTACATTCTGTAATCTTATTACTAACTCATCGTACTGTGCTCTTTCCCTTTGAAATATTCTCCTGCGAAATAACAAAGTCCTATCCCCACTGCCCTCTGTATTGATAATTTTCTCTATTAAGAGTAATTTCAGAGTGTGAATGTCACCATATCTCTTTGTGAAACTCATCGTACTGTGCTCTTTCCCTCTGAAATATTCTCCTCCGAAATAACAAAGTCCTATCCCCATTGCCCTCTGTATTGATAATTTTCTCTATTAAGAGTAATTTCAGAGTGTGAATGTCACCATATCTCTTTGTGAAGTTAAGAGAAGCAATGTATTGGGCATCATAGTTTTATCGTACTCGCTATGGTTAAAGGAATGCTTGCTTTTCAACCCCCAAGTTTCCTATATCGTAAGTACGAGTATCTATTAAAAGCTCCGTTTTCTCTACCTCTGAAATAAAGAACTATATGGAATCCTTAGTTTTTAAGGGATTTGTTTAGTGAAGAAAAGGAATTCATAATTGAAGTACTTGTATACTTTAGTCACTTGCATCATTCATGAAAAATTTGGTGTACTGGTGGTTAGTTTGGGAAGTTAGCAAGTTGTGTTGCGTAGTTTCCTCATATTAAGTTGTAATTAAGGGGAGCTTGCTATAGGTTTTTTTTTTAGGTTCTAAGGTGTCCAACACCCATGGCGTCGGCAAGAACAAACTCCCTAGCCGCAAAAGGAATATTTTTGGTAACCACCAGCTCCTCCTCTTGTTGGGAACCCAGACGGGCCAAACAATCCGTAGCTTGGTTAGCCTGAGGGAAGGTGTGGGTAATGGTAGAATTGGTCCTAGCAGCAATACGCCTCACCTCTTCGGCTATGTAATGATGAGCATGATCCATAGAGGCACCTTCAACTAGAGTCGAACCCGATTATGAATTATGACATTGGTCATCCCTTTCTCAAGAATGATCGTACGCCCTCTATGAAGTGCCCAGATCTCCACTTCAAGGCTTTTTTTTTTTTTTTTCTCAGCAAACGAAACTTTTATAACACTCGAAAGGATACATCGAGCAGGCTCGAACACAGTAAGATTACACACTAACTAGTTCAAGCAAGAAAAAAGAAACAACTACAACAATACCCTCCAACAGAAAGTTTGATAGCACACATCTCACAACTCAAACAAATTACAGTTTTAGCAACCTGACTCCATCCAGAAAAATCCTAAAGTCCTCAACTGAATACACCTTTATGTTGAATTTTGCCTTTACCCACATTGCGACTCTAATTTTAATTAAATCACCTACTTCCCCAGCACTTGTAGTTGCATTGTTGAACACAAGCATTTCTTACCAGCCACAAAGACCACAAGGTTGCAAAGAACGTAGCTTCCCACAAATGTTTCTCCCACTTCTTGAATCTGTTGTCAGTCAGCTTGCCATGATGCTTGTTAAAAGTTTCTATAGTATGGTGCAATTAAGCTACCCTCTAAACTTTATCATAAGTAACTCATAAAAACAAAGTGGACAAAAGCAAATATAAACTTTTATCTTCCCTAGAATCAATTTTGAGATAATCTAATCCCGCAATGAGACACGAATTATGAGACCCAGTTTTTGTTTTTCAGCAATTTTCACGTGTGCCGATTATGTATTTATTGAAATCTGATGAACACAATTATTGATTTGATTAATGTTCTCGCCGAGATCTAAAAGTGAATGGAGCTGATCATCAAATTGTGCTCAAAAAATGACCAAAAAATAAAAAATAGACCAAAGGGGGACACCACCACCCCCCTATCCCCGTTATGATATATTCATGTTTCTCTTAATAGGGTTATCAATTATTAGGACCTCGAAAAATGACCAAAAAATAAAAAATAGACCGATGGGGGACACCACCACCCCTCCTATCCCCGTTATGATATATTCATGTTTCTCTTAATAGGGTTATCAATTATTAGGACCTTTCCATGGCAGCCCCATGCATCCAATTTAGTAAGGAAGAGCTGTATATCCATCCATCCATCTTTATAAATGGTCTGCGGTAGCAAGTGTCAGACTTGGAGATCTGTCTGTTACATCCCACATAGATTATTCACCTCGCTTATAGTTTATGCATTGACCACAACCTCAACCTAGCTCTCGATTAGGTTCCTCGATCACTGCCTCAACCTAGCTCTTGATTATGCATTGGCCTCCGATGAACATCATCTCAAAAGCAATGTATCCAACTCAACTCTCTGGCAATGTTTTGGTACAATTGTCCGTGTAGGAGAGCTATAGCAATTTTCATCCCTTGTTTAAAAGATTGAAGATACTCTGAGTTGTGTTGCAAACTTAGGAGATAACTCCTGAAGGCCTCCAGAATTTCTACAGCTTGCATTTTCAGGATGGTAACTCATATTATGTTGTTATCCTTTCTTTGGGATACCTTCCAATGACATGTTTTTAGTAAAATCAACCATTTTGATTTGCTTTACGAAGTAGCTATGGCTGGTGGAAGATTCTTATGGTGGTCTTTTTGCTAGGGTAAAATGAGATGTTCTTGATTTTCCTAGCAATAAGTTGCACCTTCCAAATTGCTTACTTTCACCTTTGAAGCTTTTGCGACAATGTATTTAATTATCTCGATCTATTAGTGAAGCTAAGTTTTGCCCTCTTCTTGAGACTCCATGGCTCTCTCTCTCTCTCTCTCTTGGAGATCATGAAATTATTATTGTTTTTTTTGATAACTCATATTTGTTTTAGATAACTCAGGTTGTCTGAGCCACTTTTTGCACACCCTAACTAATTCTACTCTTCACTAGCAGGGAGCCTAATTCAAGCCGGATCGAAGCCTCGTAACGACTGGCCCCTCCACCCTTCCCCACCTGGAGTTGATAGCATGCAGAAAGTTTTGAACCCGAGACTTAGGCGGAGCAGCTTTGAACCCAAGACTCATGTGGAGCAGCTTTGCTATTGCTACTGGTTTGACATTAGTGCCAACTTGTTTCTAATTCTTCAGGAATCATTTTGGCTCAGTTTAGAACTTAGGGAAAGAAAGGGGAAATAAGGGAAAATAATTAAGAAGGAAATAAAAGGAAAAATTGGGAGACAAGTTGAATTTTTTTTTTTTTTTTTGAACCGCAGACAAGTTGAATTGGAATTCGAAATTTTCTCTTATCTTCTTTTTCCGCTTCTTTACACAAGTTCCAAACATACCGTTAATGCCGCTTTCATATATAGTGACGATCGTTAACCATTGGAATGGCGGTTTGTGGTTCTTTTCCTTTCTTTCTTCAACCTAGATTTGAACACATTTAAACGCTAATCGTTAAGTTTTTTTTGTTTTTGCTTGCACTAATATTGAAGTATTAAAATTAACACAAGTTTGTTAATTATTTGAACACTTCTTGATTTTGGATATTCGAATCTTCTATAGATTTCCTATTCAGATATGATAGATATTACTGTATCACCATTTTTTTTTTTTTTTTGCTCGGCAAAAGGAAGTTGTATTAATCTCGAAAGGATACATCGAGAGGGAAGGTTGAGGAGCATAAGTGCTCAAACTCAACCGGGGGAGGGGGAAACGTAAATCATCCAGCACGAAGTTGAATGATAAACGCCAAAACAGATTACAGCTTTAGCAACCGAATACCATCTAGAAACAATTTGAAATCCTTGAGGTTCATTTATTACTGTATCACCATTACACATGACTGACATGAGGTTCATTTATTACAGAATTTTTCGTACTTAATTCTTTTCTTATTTTCCTTGAGCCTTCAATAGATAGAATGATAATTTATCTTGTCCTGTTTGCTTGGGTAATTAGACATACGATGAGCCGTATCTGGTGTGTGGTTTGTAAAATCGGCCCGCATTTGGAGGCTCTTCTTTTTTTCTTTTTTTTCCCAATTTGTGAATTACAGTAGTTATTTAGCAAACTGAATATCGTGTGATGCATACTCGTACGTAGACCTATAAATACTTACGGTTTTATCAATAAGTGTTTGTTCATCTTGAAAAACTGGTAGGAAAAGGGAAGGCTACATATGTTATTTGTTCATCTGAAGCAGTGTGGTGCTTGCTTGGTTTTTGGTAACTACTGAAGATAATAGGTTCATGGATACAGATCATGTTATATATTTTCCATGAGTTCTGTTTTCGGTGGTTTTCATATATATGTGGATATATTTATAACTGTTTGTTTCATGGTGTTGGAGATTAAGTATTACCATTGAATTTTCGGGATTCGTTTCCGATTGGTGGGTTTGATTTGGGGGAAAAATAATGGGTTTGGTTTTGATTTGCGAGGGGAGGAGTTCCCCGTCGGAGACTCTCATCGGTTCAAAACGACTCATGTTCGAGACTCTCGTGAATTATCGAGAAATTGAAGTCGATGCCCGTGGAGTTCAATCGGGAGTCGTGGGGTTCGACTGGGGCGGCGAGACTGGGTGTTTCTGCCATATTTTCTTGGAAGATTACTGTGTTGCTAGATGTAGCGTAGTAGGTAGGAAACTTAGTTATATGGGTACAAATTAATGTTCTGCAGGGGATTACTGTTGAGGTGCACGCAACATACGTAGCCTAGCAGTTAAGAAACCTTCTTATATGGGTCCAAATTTGGAATCTGGACATGTGCGGACAAATCGCCTTTGAGGCCCGTCTCGGTCTCGTAAAGATGATCGGAGTTTACTGATCATTTTGTTCAAGATATGTTGTTTAGGGTCCTTGTATAAAAGTAGCTCAATCGAATATCGTTAAGGGCGTTTATGAAACATCCAAATCCAAGCCTAAATTCTAAAGTAAAGTTGGATGTTTCATAAATGTCCTAACCGATATCCGATTGAGTTGCTTTTTTCACATGGATTCTAAATAATACATTTTGAACAAAATTAGCGGCACTGATCATCTTTGCGTGACCAAGACAGGCCTCAAGGTAATGTGTACACTTGACCCCATATTCTTTCTGTGTTTATAAAGAATTTTCTTTCAGGTTGGATTTCTGGGTTTGTTTGGCCGTGGTCTGAGCAAACCCTAGATGTGTAATTATTGACAAGTTTTCGTCTATTTCCATAGCAACAATGGTACAATCACATACAAACACTTAAACACACACTTACAAAAGGGGTGGGGCCCCCCACACTGCACATGCACACACTCACAAAGTGGGAAGGAGGTGGGCCCAACACACACCACGGACTTCGGGTTGGTGTTGTGCAGTGAGGTGCACAGCACCATGTTGCGTACTTCCAAGTTGTCGGATCTCATCTCGGCAACTAACGATTGAGAGTCGTTCATTGCTGAGATGAGATCTGAGCCGTCGGATGAGTCGTTCATTGCTGAGATGAGATTTGAGCCGTCAGATGCACGATCCGACGGCTCGGAGGTGCGCAGCACGGTGTTGCGCACATCACTGCACAACACCATCCCCAATTCGGGGCCCACCCCCTTTGTGGAGTGCAGTGTGTGTAAGTGTTTACGTGTGTGTAACGTTGGTGTGTGGGGGGTTGTAAAATGGCCTTATTCGTTTGGTAACTTTGGGTATTTTAGTTTTGGTAGTGGGTGGAGAGAGAAATAAGATAATAATTGGGGGGAGAGGTAATGAGTGAAGAGAGATAAAAAGAGAAATGAAATTAATAATTGAAAAAATAAGGTAATGATTGGAGAAAGATATATGATAATAATTGAAAAACAAAGTTAAAACAAAATAAAACATCAAAACAAACAAGGCCAATTGTTTCCATAAATGGGTGTGCCAAGCTCAGATCTGACTCTCATTGCCGGACCGAGGGACTGTGCTGTGCAGCTTCATGCTGCACATCGTGCTGCGTAGCCTCTGGCGAGGCCTTTCCGGCATCGTTCCGACGATCGGAGACGTTCACCACGTAGAGCTCGTTGAGTTTTACATGTGCACTAAAAATCAGCTCGATCAAATATCGTTAAATGCCTCATCGGAACACATATAACTTGAAAAAAATGGATTCAGTGGTTTTGATCCAGTGTTTCGTATCCATTAGGATTCATTTTTTTTTATCAATTTATATGTGTTCCGATGAGGCATTTAACGATATTTGATTGAGTTGATTTTTGGTGCACATGTAAAACTCGACGAGCTCTACGCGGTGAACGTCTCCGATCTTTGGACCGATGCCGGCAAGGCCTCGCCGGAGATTGCACAGCACGAAGCTGCACAAAACAATCCCCCAGTTCCTCATTGCCATTTCTTGTTGGTGTGTGTAGGGTTGTAAAATTAATGTTTCCATAAATGGGTGTGCCATGCCCAGATCTGACTCTCATTGCCATTTCCTGCTGTTTCTTACTGCCATTTCTGGGGAAAAACGAAATCTTACGGAGTATCTACTTCTTCCCCCTTCATAATTATCCTCTCTTTTTCTGCTGTACTCTTTTGTTTTCCTTGCTTCAATTTTTCGGAAAACAAAAAAACTGACAGAAGAGAGTGAGCACACAGTGGCAAATTGGCTATGAATCTGTATACCCTTGCTCTTGTGTGCTCACTTCTTTTCTGTCAATTTCCAGAATTTGATCTCTCTCTCTCTCTCATACACATTACCAATTACCATTTCTGTTGCAGTTAAGAAGAAGAATCCGGCGGTTTTATTACATCAATTTGTAATCGTTTTGGTTACCCAGAAATATTTTATTATATTTTGAAGGATTTAGTGGGTTGGAAGCGTGACTTTTGATGGGTTCTTTTGGTTTCATTGAGAACCTAACCCTAATTACTGTTGCTTAATTAATGGAGAAAATGTATGATTACGGGACCCCTCTCTCTCATTATAGACTGGTCCTCCACACAACCTCTCTCTCTCTCTCATCATCTTCTTTTCAGCTTCTTGCACTCATCATGTTATTGTTTTTGTTCCCATTTTTAATCATGCGCATGCAGTGTTTACTCGAGAATTGGGGAGTTTTTGAGTGTTTTTTTCCCCATCTGAATCTGGCCAAAATCAGGTGGTTTGTTCGCTCAATGAAAATGGGGACCATTTCCTGACTTGTTTCTCCTCTCTCGTCAACTGAATCTGAAAATCTTGTTGAGTTCAATCTCACTGGGCAAATGGGTCTCAACCAATTTTGTGAGTTTCTTTTCTTTTCATCTTCCTTTTATCTCTCTAGAGTGTGCATCTGTTAGATTTTGTTTTTCTAATGGTTTTTGTTTTTTTTTTTTTTCCTTTTTGTGTGGATCTATAAACTTCAATCTTGTTTCTTGCTATTTGTTTGGATCCTTTGAATCTTTCCCCCTCTTCAGGTTTGTCTCCTTTGTTTTCTTTCTTTTCCCCCCCCCCAGATATCCATTGTGATGGAAGCTTGCGAGATTCTGCGATGGATGAAAATGTCACAGTAGAAGATGAAGACCAGGTTTCTGAACATATACCTGAGTAAGTTTCATGTAATATCACTGATTTTACTGCTTAGAAACTTAATTTAGAAACTAATAATATGTGGAAAATTAAAGCCTATTCCCTTTGAGATTATGTGGAAATTTAAAGAGCAATTTTTTTTTTTGCGTTTTGTTTTCATTCAAAGTCGGCTGCAGTTTTAATCTGCAGTGTGGGATCTTCGATAACGTGCAGCATTTCGTTTTGTGGGGTCATTTTATTTTGTAGCCTCCAGTTTTTTCTGCTGGTATTCCATGACTCTTTTCTCCCTTTTTTGAGGTTTTTTTTTTTTGCTCGGCAAGCAAAGTTTTTATAAAACTCGAAAGGGGTACATCGAGGGGAAGAGCTGAGGAGTTGAAAGACTTCTCAACTCGACAATAGGAAAACAAGCAAAATAAATCACATACTTTCTAGAAGTCCTCCACAGTGTATATCTTGATATCAAACTTGACCTTTGTCCACATAGCACACTGGTTTTGATTAGATCCTCCACCTCCCCAACCCGAGAAGAAGCATTCTGGAAGATGTAGTCATTCCGCACAAGCCAAATGGACCATAGAGTTACTTGACCGGAACAGCCGGTACTGGACCAATGCAGCCAATTCGTGGCCATTAGTTGATCCAGAAACTGTGCTTAAAGACCATGGCCAGAGGTTTTAAATAGCAGCTGCTACGTAGCGTATCGGATGCTACCTAGCGGTCTTTGACCATCAAACATCATTGCATGCCAAACATATCGCTGAGATTAAAAATCACAATCGTATCGGTTGGTTCCCACTACGTATAAAATTGTTAGTGTGTGAGAAGATGGGAAGATTAAGGTTTGTTATCTTTTAGATATTGAAATTGAAAGGCGTATCATTCAATAAAATGAGGAGTTGAAGCCAAACAGTACTTGACTTCTATCTCATCCAAAACTGAAAGTTTGTTTTCCATATTTTTCATGTGGCATTAGTTTTTGGTGTAAGGTCATCGGGATATATTTGATGTGATACCATTTCATCCTGTAGGTGTTTCATGCTTCGTTTTGCCCTTTTAAAGGTTGAGTTTTGTCTTGACATGCTATAGGTGCAAGTGGAACAAGGAATGGGATTACATTCTGGAGCATACCGGTAGTCATTCTCTACTTGGTATTATCTTGTCATTCCCATTTTCTGTGATTTTTGTGAGGTTGTTAACTCATCAAGTGTTCAAATTTCAACATTGGTATGTCCAAACCATATTACTTAGACATAGCACGTAGTACTAGTAAGTATGAAACCTAAAGGCGCTGCCTATTGGATTGACCAAAAAGCTTTTCACATTTCAGAAATTGGAATCCAGCCATGAAAATCAATTAGTTCCGCAACCAATAGTATTTGTGTGATTTATGCATGGACAATGCGTGAACATTGTTTTCCCGAGCTATTAATCTTTCTTGCATAGGGTGGGCCTGGTGCAACGATAAAATTGCTCCATTGTGACCTGGAGGTTGCAGTCCCAGTCGCAAAAAAGCCTCTTTGCTTGCAAGGTGAGTACATCAACCCTTCCTTAGACCCCGCAATGGTGGGAGCCTCGTGCACTGGGTTTGCCCATTTATTTATCTTTCTTTCATCAATTGTGTAATGTGGGATTGGGTAATTCTCGATGAAGATTGTATATAGATGACAACCACCAATGGGAGGGACAAGTTCAGAGGCCTATTTGAGTGTAGATTTTTGTGAGCTCCTTGGTCTTCTAAGCGTTTCTTTTAGACTAATGTGACATGAACTTCCCAAGTATATAAAGGACTTGAGACACACGACAATTGACCAACAGTATGAGATATGTGTGCCCATAATTTAGGTAACCATTCACCTATGTGACATTTTTACTACTCAACTTTACTATTGAACACTATGGTGGTTTGATAGCAGGTTTAGGAATTTGGAGAAACATTTGTGAGAAGCTACCTTATATGCAACTCTCTGGTCATTGTGGTTAGCAAGAAATGACTATGTTTTTAACAACGCTACAACAAATATTGGGGAGGTGGGTGAGCTGGTGAAGACTAGAGTGGCTTTGTGGATGAAGTCCAAGTTTGAGATTAAACTATATACGGTGGAGGAGTTTAAGGGTTATTTGGATGGAATTCGAAAGCTAAGGATTTAATTGTGACTCTGGTGGTGTAATGTCCAACTTTCTATTGGACGGTTTTCTCTTTCTTTTTTCGTGTTCTTGTTTTCTCGATGTACCCTCTTCGAGTTAATAAAAAGTTTCGTTTGCCGAGAAAAAAAAACTACTTTACTATTGAACAGTTTGAACTCTACGTATAGAACTAGGATATATGACATGAAAATCTATGACATCTTGTAAAAATAATTTATCTTTGAAAATTGGACAAGTATATTGAAGCCAATGGAGTTATGCAACCCCCAGCTGGATGTTGTATTTTTGTGTATGTTTTCTTGTTTTGTGGTTGAGCTAGTTTGGCTCTTCTTCCTTTTCCCCTCGATGTATCCCTTTCGAGATTTATCAAAATGTTTCGTTTGCCGAGCAAAAAAATGGAGTTATGCAATGTCACGCGCAATGCTCTTGACATGATAATTTGATAGGTCTTATACTAGAGTACATTTAGCCGACACCGTACCCGAGTCCATGCAAGATATCTTTTGAGAAACTAAAAATATTGTACACTTTTAAGGGATAGAATGAATACTTGATGTGCCTATAAAGGGTCATAACATAGGGCCTTCATAACAAAGACACTACAAAGCCTCGTAACTTTGTATCTATTTGCCGATCAAAAAAAACTTATGCATCAATTGCAATAATTAACAAGCAACCACAGTGTTCCTTTGGTGAACACTTATCCTCATATAAAGGTTTCATTGATTGTATATGGCTATACATTACGGAACTAAGACACAAAGGTTAGTAACTTACCACAAAATCTTAAAACCTCAATTATGTTATTACATACCAAAGACTTGGCCTTATGTTCTACTTGAATTAGAAGCAGTCTATGATGTAAGACAATTTTCATATTTGTCATTGAATGCTGGTATTATGGGCCTACATTGAGTTGTCTTTAGGCATAGCTTGTCCTGGTTTAAAATTTTGGTTTGGCTCCTTGAGCACTTGTTGGTAACTTGGTAGATGTTTATTCGCCTTGAAAGAGAGACGTGTCCCTTCACTCTTTTTTTTTTTGATCGGCAACGTGTCCCTTCACTTTGATATCGGGTGGTTGAGGAAATAGAAAAAGAACTCATCTCCAAGACATCTTTTATGCTTGTCAAACTTTCTATCTTATGAAATTGAGGCAACAAATCAACTTTAAGTGCTATGTTTCTCCTTCCATTGATAACTGAATGTGTTTAAGCCTTGACTTGCACATGGCCCATGTCTCTAATATTGATAGAGCTATGTGTTGAAAATGCCTTCCTTCCATTAATCAATATGCCTTCCATATCATTTTGCGAATTGAACACAAGTCAGTTACAACTTCATGGAAAACGATGATCTAAAACTTTCTTGATCTCGAAGAATGTTTCACAAAAATGTTTTCCTTTTGTGGTGAGATAGTGGATTAGGAAAGGAGTATTGACAACAATTGTTTCTACGGTTCAATGATTCTAGAAATGGGTAATTATTTCCCCTCTTCCTCGATCTTCTCTCCTCTACAACAGTATGATCATTTGCAGCATAATTAAATAAGCTGGTACCAAAATTAAGTTGGGGCTTTAGTTGTTCACTACTTAGCTTTCTTATGCTTGATGATGATGGGAAACCTTTTCAGTTCTTTATGGATCCTTCATTGTGTGGTTGATATTCCCGGCGAAAGTATGTGTATCAATTACTTGAGCAAAATGTATTTTGTGAGTATTCTTTAAACGAATACATTTCTAGCTTTCTGTTCAAATTTTTTTTTTTATTGGCAAAAGGATTTATATAGTTTTCTGTTCAATAATCAAGTATTTAACTATGTTTTGTGATTCTTAGACAAGTCATGCAGTACTTTATTCCTTTTATGTTTGATACGAAAGAATTCACGTAAAATTTTCTGTGGGTGAAATGCATATTATAATTTTAGTGTTGGGTCCACAGGCCAACAAATGCTCTTAAAGAAATTTCAACATTTAGAAAGTTAGTAAGTATGTATCATAGTCTTTGGTCACATGGTCATCCTTAGAAGGTGTCATATGTTATTTGATGGGATGGTTTAGGCATTTAAAAATGTCGAGTCCTTCTAAATGGTTATTTGTTGGGAAGCAGGAACATGTTCAATTTTCCTGTATTATACATAGGGATTTTCCAAAAAGAACAACCAATTTAAACAAGGAATTCATCTTGTAGAAAGGACAGAAGATAAGAGTTTATCTCTATTTGACGGGATAAGAGTTTGTCCACTGAACTCGAGAACTAAGGTTTTATTGAACCGATTATCCCCTCTTGGGAACCTTATGTATATTTGAGAAGTTTCAATACAAAGTACATCCACAATGGTTAATTTACTATGTTTCTGTCTTGATCTTGGATTCAATGAAATTTTTCCTTTCAATTTTTTTTGGCATTGGTTGGTTTCTGGTGGTTCCAGGATTCGCAATTTGACTTCCGAGCTAATTTTTTTTTTTATAGGCAAATTTTTTTTTATTAGAAACTCGATAATGGGTACATCGAGAGGAAATGGCAAGCATCATTGAGAGGGAAAACCCAATCCAATCATATGCAAGCCACCAATCCAAAAAGGAGAAAAAACCAACAAATAGTTGGAAAAGATTACAGAAAGAGATATGACATATCAAATTTTATGCTTTCTAATGCCATCCAGATGGCTCCTGAAATCTTCAACGGAATAGGCTGCTCCTGAAATTTTATGCTCTCTAATGCCATCCGAGCTAATTATTGTCATGTTGCTGGTTTCTTCTTCTTCTTATTCGCCTTTTAGTTCCCTTGGCTCCCTACTCCCAAGTGTACGGTCCTGATAAGTTTAAATTATGTATGCATGGACCAGTCGAACTTCTAGGGGATTACATACTACTTTAATGTAACTTGCCTCATTTGATTGGAGAAGAGAGGAAAAAGCTAGAGAATATAACTGAAAATTTGGTAAACCATTTAGCTTAATTTTAGTAAAATAGACTGTTCAATTGGATGCTGCTGAATGGAAGATGGTTTTAAATTTTGATTTCAGTTATTGCCCTTGTCTTAAATCTTGATTCCTTATTTTCATACTTGAAATTGTGGTGTATAATAATAAGTAGAGTAAGTTTATGAGGCTTTCATTGGTTGGTAAAGTTTTTCTTTTCTATTTTTTTTTTTCAAAAGAACTTAAATACACAAGTTTTTTGCTTCAAAAAATAGTAACAGCCATTGAAACATACAGATTTTGACGGGAAAGAAATGTGCATTATCGCTTGTTTTGGAAATTAGTTTTAATGCCCTCCGGCCACTCCCTCCCCTTTCTCCAGCAATACACTACTAATGGTTATATAACAGTATGTGTGTGTGTGTGTTTCAGGTATACGATTGCTTCACACATGTTCTCTGATTTTGAAAGAAAACGAAAAACCTCTCTTACAGTGTTGCTCTCCTCACATATTTAGGGAAATAGGAAACCTTCAACGTCAAGTAGCTGCTACTAAAAACGTAAAGAAAAGTAATGGAAGAATCGAAGTGAGAAATGCTAAAATCCTTTTCCCATTGTAGTACGTACTTGCTTTAGTTTGTCTTTCGGTGCTGATATGGATCTCGCACTTTGCCTCATATTCATGAGTTTTATTCTCCCTCTATGAAATGGAATTCTCCTTCATTATCAATCGCATCTACTCTATTTATAAGGTCAAAGCTGTGCAGCCATTGGTAAAGAAATTTTATGTCATTCCCATCCAAACTCTTTACATTGGACCGTAAATTCAATAATAGACCTAGGCATTAGGTTCTGTTAGAATACTAGTATATTAGTATACTAGTATTATGTGTTTAGTCCCACATTGCTTGATTACATTATGTAACGAACTATCTCTTTATATAAATAAATGATTATGTGTGAGGGTTAATTCAACACCCTACACACCTTTCTCTGTCCAAACAACATGGTATCAGAGCGGGTTTTAAACCCCAATCATAAATCACCCTTGAAACCCTAAACCCATTATAGCCGGCTGCCACCCACCACCGCCGGCAGCCACCACCCACCACCTTCGGCCATCATCGCCAGCCACCTTCGGTCTTTGACAGCCCTAAATCTAGCCCCTCCACCCTTGAAACCCTAACCCCCACCCTCGTCGCCCACTCTCTCACAGCCGTCAACCCTTGAAACCCTAACCCCACCCTCGCCGCCCACCATCCTCCGTCGCCCTGTCTCCGGCGACCTCGTCGTCCGTCACCCAGCCCCAGTCGGCCCTCCTTCATCACCCCCGACGCCTCCAACCCTGCGAATCCCTACCACCCAGACAGCGCCCAGTGCTCGGCGACCCCTGCCGCCCGTTGCCCACCCTCCGGCGACCCTCGCCGTCCGTCGTCTGCCCTCCGGCGACCCTCGCCGGCCGTCGCCAACCTCCGGCGCCCTCTCTGGTACTTACCTGGCTGCTGTTTCTGCGATCTGCTGTTGCTGTTATGGTCTGATCTGTTTTTTGTGCTCTCATACGTGATCTGCTCTGCTCTCCCCGCTACTGTAAGTTGGGTTCTTCAGTTGAGAACTCCTGATTTGGCTCTTACACTCATGATTTGGGGTTCCGTTGCTGCTGGTACTGTTCGGAATCCTTTGCTACTATTGCTGGTGTTTATTTCTGCTATAGCTTGATCTTATGTGTCGGTGTTATAGTATTCTTACTGCTCTTGATCGCCGATAATCGTGCTATATTGATGTTCGTGGCTGTCTCTATGTTGTTGGCTTAATTTTTTGGTTGTTTGATCCCTTTTTGGGTTGCTTGTTCTATTTGCCATGGGCTCCGGCACCGAATCTGGTGTTAGTTCTATATCTACAGGTAGTACTGTGACTTCCGCTGTTAGTCGCTCTTCTCGATCTCGTGAGAGGTTATCTATTACCTCCACCCTGTTGAATGGTCGAAATTATGCTGTTTGGGCTAAGGCTGTTGAAGTTTATTATTTGGGGGAGTCAGAATATCATTTCCTTACTGATGATCCTCCCGCGGCAACTGCCGCATCATATGGTGCTTGGGTTCCTGCGGATGCTAAGATTCGGGTTGAGTTATGGAATAGTATGGAGGACACTATTAAGAATACTCTGGTTTTCTTACCTACAGCGAAGAAGGTGTGGATGAAGGTTAAGGAGATGTTTTCTGGGGCTGATAATCTCCGTCGCACATATGATCTTCATCAACAATTCTTTTCTCTTGAACTTGGCAGCTCATCCTTGGAGGAGTATTATGCCAAGTTTTGCGGTGTTTGTGAGGAGCTCAACACTTGTGAACCCATTTCTTCAGATATTCAGGTTATGGAGCGCCAACGTGAGCGTTTGCAGGTGGCTCGATTTCTGTTTGGGTTACCTTCTCCGGCATATGATTCTATTCGGTCTATTCTTCTGGGTGATAAAGACTTACCTTCCCTCAGTGCAGTGTTCAGTCGCGTTCGCTAGGCATCTGTTTCTGACACCAGTATTGATTTGACACCGGTTGCCCGTTTGGCTTTAGTTACCACGGTCTCTCGTGGTGGTGCTTCTTCTTGTGGTATTGACCGTCGTGAGTCAGGGGGAGGCAGTCGGGGTACTTTTGGTCGTGGATTTAGTCGTGATTTTAGTAGCGGTAGTCGGGTGTCACCTGTTGGGGGCCGTGATTCTGGTGGTAGTCGTGGTCGTGGCCGTGGTCGTGGGCCTCGTTACTGCACATATTGCAATGGTACTAATCATACAGTTGAGTATTGTTGGATCCTTCATGGCCGCCCATCTGCTCATCAAGCTACAGTTTCTGAGGATGATGGGTCCATGATGTCTAGTTCTGTGACCAGCTCAGCCCCGCGTGTTGTTACTATTCCAGAGGATGAGTACCACCGCCTGATTTTCCAGCCGACTTCTCACGTACCTTCCTCCTCCACTGTTACGTTCGCTCAGAAAGGCTCCACTTTTGCTGGCCTGGCCTCTAATAACCCGTGGGTTATTGATTCTGGTGCTATCGATCATATGACAGGTCACTCCATCCACCTCTCTGACTCTCGGCCTCTTGCGAAACCTTCTCGTGTCGCCTTAGCCGATGGTTCCTCTTCTGATATTGCTGGTTTGGGTTCTGTTATTTTACATTCTTCCCTTAAATTAGACTCTGTTTTACATGTTCCTCGTTTTCCCCATAGCCTTATGTCTGTTAGTCAACTTACCAATTCTAGAAATTGTTCGGTCACATTCTTTCCTGGTTATTGTGTTTTTCAGGATCTCCAGATGGGGAAGAAGATTGGTGGCGGTGTTGAGCGTGGTGGTCTGTACTACTTTGATACTGGCGAGCTTCCTACCTCTGTTGCCCTTCAGACTTCCACATCTCCGTATGAGTATCACTGCCGTCTTGGTCACCCATCTCTTCAGACTCTCAAACAGTTAGTTCCGTTGTGTCGAAGTCTTCAGTCTTTACCATGTGAGGCCTGTGAGTTCAGTAAACATCGTCGTGTTTCTTTTAAACCTAGAGTAGAGAGTCGGGTGTCTCGTCCTTTTCAATTAGTTCACTCAGATATTTGGGGTCCTGTGCGTGTTGCGTCTCGTGGTGGCTTTCAGTATTTTGTTATTTTTGTGGATGACTATTCTAGGCTCACTTATGTTTATCTCGTGAAAAACCGGTCGGACTTGTACTCAATTTTTAAATCTTTTTATATGGAAATAAAAACTCAGTTTGATGTTTCTCTTTGTATCTTCCGTTCTGATAATGCTGGTGAATATTCTATAGTGTTTTGTCTGCCTTTTTTAATGAGCATGGTATTATTCATCAATCTTCGTGTTCTCGCACTCCCCAACAGAATGGGGTTCCAGAACGCAAGATTCGTCATTTAACTGAGGTTGCCCGCGCCCTTTTAATCCAGATGACCGTTCCCAAATTCTATTGGGGTGACGCCGTTCTTACTGCCGGATATCTCGTGAATCGTATGCCCTCTCGCGTTCTGGGGGGCCAAATTCCCTATAGTATTTCGCACCCTGGTAGTTCTTTATATTCCTTACCGCTTAAAATTTTTGGGTGCACGTGTTTTGTTCATGCCCTAGATCCTGGCCGTGATAAACTTGATCCACGCTCTATCAAGTGTGTATTCCTGGGATACTCTCGGACTCAGAAAGGTTATAAGTGTTATTCTCCCACTTTGCGTCGCGAGTTTGTCTGTGCTGATGTTACGTTTCATGAGTCGTTACCCTATTTTCCGCCTTCATCTCATGGGGATCAGTCTGAGTATATGCATATTTTAGTTCCTTCCGGACAACCTCAGTCTGAGTATATGCAGCAGGTATATGTTCGCCGTGCCAAAACTGCACCACCACCACCTCCGCCTGCCACTGAGCCAACTCCTCCGTTGCGAGATCCGAGTTCAACTCCTTTCATTGCTCCACCTTCTCCTCCCATTGCTCTTCGTAAAGGTATTCGCTCTTGTACTATTTCTCATTCTATTGCGAAATTTGTCTCTTATGATCATCTGTCCTCCACCCTACGTGCTTTTACTGCCTCTGTTTCCTCTGTCTTTGTTCCTAAAACTGTTCAGGAGGCCTTGTCTATTTCTGAGTGGCGGACAACTATGGAGGAGGAGATTTCTGCGCTCCATGATAATGGGACTTGGGAGTTGGTTCCTCTACCCTTTGGAAAGACAACTGTGGGGTGCCGCTGGGTATTCACTGTGAAATATTATCCTGACGGGTCTGTTGAGCGTTACAAAGCTCGCCTTGTTGCTAAGGGCTACACCCAGACGTATGGCGTTGACTACGCTGAGACCTTTTCTCCGGTTGCGAAACTTGGTTCTGTTCGTCTCCTTATTTCTCTTGCAGCCAACCTTGGCTGGCCTTTATTCCAATTGGATGTCAAGAATGCTTTCTTACATGGTGACCTTCTTGAAGAGGTTTATATGGAGCAACCACCTGGGTTTGTTGCTCAGGGGGAGCGTTCTCAGGTATGTCGCCTTCGTAAAACTCTTTATGGGCTTAAACAATCTCACAGGGCCTGGTTTGGCAAGTTCAGTGATGCGGTTTTGAAATTTGGTATGAGTCGATGTCAGTCTGATCATTCTGTTTTCTCTCTCACATCTACTCGGGGCAAAGTGTTATTAATTGTGTATGTTGATGATATTATTATTACGGGTGATGACCAGAAATGTATTGATGCGTTGAAGGCTTTTTTGCAGAGCCAATTTCATACTAAAGACTTGGGTAGATTGCGATACTTTTTAGGTATCGAGGTGGCACGATCTAAAGATGGTATTAGTTTATCGCAGAGGAAATATGTGCTGGATATCTTAGATGAGACTGGTTTGTTGGGGGCGAAACCTGTCGATACCCCTATGGATCCCAATGTAAAGCTATGTGTTGATCAGGGGGAGGCACTGTCTAGTCCTGATCAATATCTCCGTTTGGTTGGTAAACTGAATTATCTCACTATTACACGTCCTGATATTTCATTTGCAATGAGTATTGTGAGTCAGTTTATGTCTGCTCCTCGTTTGCTACATTGGGAGGCCGTTCTCAGAATTGTCAAGTATCTAAAGTCTCATCTTGGACGTGGTCTATTTTATAGAGCTAATGGTCATTTGCGTATTGAGGCCTTCACTGATTCTGATTGGGCAGGAGGCCCATCAGACAGGAGGTTAACCACGGGATATTGTGTGTTTCTTGGGGCAAATCTTGTTAATTGGAAAAGTAAGAAACAGACCATGGTTGCACGGTCTAGTGTAGAGGCCGAATATAGAGCCATGGCTCACACCACATGTGACACCACATGTGAGATTGTGTGGGTGCGATCTTTTCTTGAGGAGATAGGATTCAGTGTGCGATTGCCTATGAATTTGTATTGTGATAACCAAGCAGCAATTCACATTGCATCTAACCCCGTATTTCATGAGCGGACTAAGCATATCGAAGTTGATTGTCATCTGGTGCGAGAGAAGTTAACTGATGGTGTTATAGCAACTCCCTTCGTATCTACAAATGCTCAATTGGCTGACATATTCACCAAATCATTATTTAAGCCCCGGTTGGAGATGTTATGTGACAAGCTGGGTTTGTGTGACATCTATTTCCCAGCTTGAGGGGGAGTGTTAGAATACTAGTATATTAGTATACTAGTATTATGTGTTTAGTCCCACATTGCTTGATTACATTATGTAACGAACTATCTCTTTATATAAATAAATGATTATGTGTGAGGGTTAATTCAACACCCTACACACCTTTCTCTGTCCAAACAACAGGTTCAACTTCCAAGTCTTCTGGATTTTAAATATGTTTTCACCAATTTTATGTACTAGAACGTTAGTTAAACTCATCCTCATTATTGCCATTGTTTTTGTCTCTCTCATTTTATCATCTCTCTTTTGGGGACGTTAGGTATCACTATTCACTAATGTATTGTGGCCTTGTGGTATTTGACAAGCAACAAGGGTTTTCTACTTCTAGGTCATTGATTTGGATTTAGATAAGTTCTTGAGACACCTTATCGCCCGTGTCTTTTTCTGTGCATGATATGTCTCACGAGGCGTAGTATTGTTAGGGTATTCCTTCCATATTCCTAATCACACTTATATCTTGGAGGTTTACTTCTTTTAGAGTTATAAGGAATTCGTTGCTTAAATACTTATATGACTGATGCCTAGGCCATCTACAAGCACACAAGGACATGTACTGAAATTTAGGAGAAAGTTGGACTTATCATGGACTCGTAGGGGTCATGAGACTACTTTTTGTGGTGATTGTGCATTATCTCGGCTTGCAAGGGCAAGTATTAATTTTTTGGCTGTCATTGTAAACTCCCCCATTCTCATGCTTTGTACAAAATTTCAATACTTGAAATGTGTTTGTCTTTAATTTTCCAGTTGCATCTAGTTAGGATTGCTTATATGTGATATCTAGGTCACAAATGAGCCTCTATTCATTCAGCTTCATACAGAATGTCACCATACGACTTGAAGAATAGGTAAAACTCTGTTCGTTATGTTAAGAGAAGCAATGCATTGGCATCATAGTTTACTGTACTTGCTATATGGTTAAAGGGATACTGGCTTTTTGGCCCCCAAGTTTCCTGTATCGTAAGTATCTACTAAAAGCTCCGTTTTCATAGAGAAGAATATTAAATCCTTAGTTTCTTAGGGATCTTTTTGGTGGAGAAACATGAATTCGTAAAAAGAAGTTCTTGTATGCTTTAGTTGCTTGCATCATTCATAAAATTTTTTGTCGCACTGTGGTTTGGGAAGTTAGCAAGTTATGTTGTGTAGTTTCCTCGTATTAAGTTCTGAAGGGAGTTATCGTTGCCGTAGCCATGGTCCTTGTTATAATTGTGTCTTTGGCATGGTGCAATTAACCTACTCTCTTAACTTGGTCATAAATAACTCATAAATTAAGGACACCGACACACCTACTCGACACCAAAAACCTAGTGGACATAAGCAACTTTAAACTGTTTAGCTTCCTTGGACAATCTAATTATTAAATATTCATGTTTTTCTTAATGGATTATCAATTGTTAGGATCTTCCCATGGGCGCCCCGCGCCTCCCATTTGGTATGGAAGAGGTATACATCTATCCTCTTTATAAAGGATTTGGTATAGCAAGTTCTAGGGTTGGAGCCTTTGAGGTCTATCTTCTTGATCCCCGCCTAGATTATTCATCTCGTGTAGAGTTTAAATTACTCAATCACACCTCAATCTAGCTCTTGATTATGCATTGGCCTCTGGGGAACAACATCTCAATGGCATCGTATCCACCTCAATCCTCTTGCGATTTTTTTGTTATAATTGTCCAAGTAGGAGAGCTATAGCAATTTTCATCCAGTTGAGCTTAGAGTTAAAAGATTTGGAGATCTTCTGAGTTGTGTTGCAACCAAAACCCTTAGGAGATAACTCGCCTAGGCCTCCAGAACCAGTGAGCAATGTATTTTAATTTGCAACTGAATTTCTACGGTAATCATTTTCATGATGGTAATTCATGTTGTTAAGACCTTTCTACTGTATACCTTCCAATGACATGTTTTCAATACAATGGACCAATTCGATTCGCTTTATGAAGTAGCTATGGCTGGCTAAGGATCCTTGTGGTGTGGTCTTTTTGCTAGGGTAAAATGAGATGTTCTTGTTTTTCCCAGCAATAATTTGACAGGGCTTCTATTTTATCCCTTTTTTTTAATTTGATTAAGAAATTAATTTTTTCTTTTGTATTTTTTCTGTTTTTGATAACTCAGGTTGTCAAACTAGGGCCAGCTTACCCACATCTCGACGAATTCCTGAAGGGCTAATCCCTCTGTCCACTAGTGGGAAGCCCGATTAAAGCCAGATCAAAGCCTCGAATGGACTGCCCGTCCCACCCTATACCCAGAGTTAATAGCATGTAGAAAGTTTTGAACCTGAGACCCAGGTGGAGCAATCCTCTTAAGTTCTTTTTGGTGTTACTGGTTCGACATTAGTACCAACGTTCTTGTTTCTAATTCTTCAGGAATTTCTTAATAACGCTTCCGTACTGATGATCGTTGACAATGGGAATGGCGGTTTGTGGTCCTTTTCCTTTCTTCTTGAACCTAGGGTTCAGACTCATTCGATTAGTACTTGTCATTTGTATTTATGTTTTTCTTTGCTGGGAATTAATATTGAAGTATTACCCACAAGCTTGTTAATTATTTGGACACTGCTTGATTTTGGATCTTTTAATAGATTTTCCGTTTAAATATAATCGGTACTCCGTATTATTCTATGACGATGTCTGTGTCTTCTTAGTTTGAATCTTCAGCGATATATATGCACGTTTTGCACGACTGACGAGGAAATGAGGTTCATTGATTGCAGAAATTTTCATGCGTTCTTATTTTTTCTGGAGTAACCTCATATCCGAAGGCGGATCAAAAATTAAAAAAAAAAAAAAAAACCTCATATCCAAAGAAAGGTGATCCACCTTGAATAATAATCGCAATAATTTCTCTTGCCCTGTTCGCTACTGTAATTAGATATGCGGTCGGCCCCCATTTGAAGTTTTTTTTTTTTCCAGGTCGTACAGTGCAGTTGGTATTAAGTAAACCGAATGACGTGTGATGCATACACGTGCGTGCACGTAAAGTACTACTCCCTTTGTCCTATAAAGTTAGCCTCCTACGAAACTATGTGCAATTTTTGAACTGAAAAATAAGGTACTTATCGATGTAATTTTTTGTGCAATATGGAATTTTTTTTTTTTTGCTCGGCAAAAGTGAAATTTTATAACACTTGAAAAGATACATCGAGAGGGAAGACTAAGGAGCACACATGCTCATACTCAACCAGGGGAGGGGGAGATGCAAATCATCCAGCAGGGGGTTAAAATCCTCTACAGAGTACAGCCAAAACAATTACAATTTTAGCGAACGAATACCATCCAAAAAAACTTTTGAAATCCTCTACAGAGTACAGCCTAATATTGAATTTGACTTTGATCCACATAGCCACCCTGAACTTAATTATATCCACCACTTCCTCAAATCTTGCAGTCGCATTCTTAAAAATATACCCATTTCGCGTCATCCAGATGGACCAAATTATATCCACCAAATTGTTGCATATTGAATTTGACTTTGTTGCAATATGGAATTGTTGATTGATCTTGATGATCTTTTGAACGGTAAAAAAAATCGAAAAATTTCATTCGGTAGATATATTACTCCCTCCGTTTCAAATTGAGAGTCTTTTATTCCATTTTCGATTGTTCCTAAATGATGACCATTTTCCAAAAATGGAAGGAAAAATTTGGTGATTTTCCAAAAGTGTCCCTCAAAGGTGAATATAAGTGTTATAAAGTAGTTAGAATATACTAATATAGGGGTAATGGTGGAAATAATAGGTATTGTAGGTATAATTATTGCATATCTTCTTAAATAGTTGGAATCACCAAAATGGACTCTCAATTTGGAACGGAGGGAGTATTTTTAAGTTTGAAAATTGAACATAATTTTGTAGGGGATTAACTTTATGGGACGGAGGGAGAAGCTATTTTCGAAGGTTTTATATATATTTTTTTTTTGGTTAAAAAATAATTCCTTGTAATTTTGGTATTTGGGCTAAGTATTTATGTATGTGGGCCATGTTATGTTTATGTCGGGTCATGTTAAATTATTTTGTGGATGGGCCTAGTGAAATGTTAAGCCCAAGGTGTCTAGTATCAATGTAAGAAGTAGGGCCACTGATTAGTTTGGTGCAGATTAGTCCGATTCCCAATCCAATCCGCTCGTTGCGGATTGTCATTTTCTCCATCCGCCAACCGTCGTCCGTGAGTATTGTTTGGTCGGTTCGGTTTGGATGTGGTTTAGTCAGATCGGTTTCGACGAATTTGAACATGAATTTTTTTTTGTCATATACACTTATGCTTCTTGTGTGTGTGTTTTTTTTTTTTGGGTGTTGATTAGATTTATGGTGCATTCGTTGCATTAATTATGGTTTGCATGGAGATTACAGTACAGGGGTTTTGAATCCATGCATGAACATAACGGAAAGACGATTCATTAAATAAAATTAAGCGTTTACAATTCTAGGGTATGCAACCCCAATTAAATCTGCATCCAATGACAATTTGCCTCGTTGAAAAAATAGTAAATTAGAGGCCGGTCCTTCTTTTTAGGTTCGGTTTGATCCCAACCCTAATATATTTTACCGAAGCTAGATGGCTCGGTTATGTTGCGTGATTGACTTTTTTGCCCCAGATGTGAACAAACAAAATAAAACCCCTGTTGTCCCAGATCTAAATAGAAGATAGCCTCTCTCTCTCTAGATTTCTCTGTCGGCGGCGTGCGATGGAGAATCAATTGCTACCAGCAAATCCTCCGGCCCAGCACTTCTTCCTTTTCGTCCTTCATCGTCGATTCCGACGACATAACTCATCTCGGGACTATTGAACTCGTCGGCGTCTCCTTCGAGAACTCCGTCATCGCCGGTTTCTCATTCTCTCTCCCCGTTGTTTCCATGTCCAACATCAATTGCTCTCGCCGGTGACCTCCTCCACTCCCTCGCTCGCCGCCGCCACCGGAGCCACACATCCGCCGCCATAGACGAAGGCAACGCCCGACACATAGATCGGCGGCTCCTTTTGATATTACCAGTTCGGATAATTATCGATTTGACTTATTAGTACCAGTTTGAGTTTCAATTTGACTTGGAATTTGTTTGACTTAGCATCAGTTTGAATCTGTGATGCATTCTTATATATATATATATATATATATATATATATATATATATAAACTTTTGTATTTTCTGTAATTGTTAAGAAGTATTCCATATAAGATTTGGCCATGAGAACCATTGATAACTATATTTGATTTTGATTTTTGTTTATTTTGAATATGGAGTTACAAATTTTAATTTCAAGGTTAGGACTTTACTTCCTCACTATTTTGTTGTAAATTGGTGGTTCGATTTATACGGTTTTCTTTTTCATCTCGAAATGATATGAATGAAAGGTGAGCTCCATGCTGTCGGCAGTTTGATTGCATAGGGAATGGCAAAGAACGAGGTTGCCACAATCCTCCGCCGCCGCTGGAGCGATCGCATACAGTGATGGAGTAATTGATTGTGTGATTGCATTGGGAATGTCTATAAGAATTGTGTATTTTCTATGAGAACTGTGTATTTTTCTATGAGAATTGTCTATGAGAACTGTGTATTTTCTATGAGAATTCTGTATTTTCAATCTATGAGAACTGTGTATTGTGTATTTTTTATGAGAACTATGTATTTTTCTTTAAGAACTGTCTATGAGAACTGTGTATTGTCCATGAGAATTGTGTATTTCTATGAGAATTGTGTATTGTACATGAGAACTGTCTATGAGAACTGTGTATTGTCCATAAGAACTGTGTTTTAGTTATGAGAATTGTGTATTTTTCTATGAGAATTGTGTATTATCCATGAGAACTGTTTATGAGAACGGTGTATTTTATATAAGAACTGTATATTTTCTATAAGAATTGTGTTTTTTCTATGAGAACTGTGTTTTTTTCTATAAGAACTGTGTTTTTGTCCATGATGATTGCCTATGAGAACTGTGTATTTTTTTATGAGAATTATGTATTTTCTATGAGAACTTTGTATTTTAGTGTGGTAAGACTATTTGAACAGTGTATTTTTTAGTTCACATAGCCATTTCACATAAGAACGGTCTATAAGAATTGTATTTTTCAGTTCATATAACCATTTCACATGAGAACTGTGTTTTTTCTATGAAAACTGTATTTTTTTTCTATGAGAACTGTTATTGTCCATGATAATTATCTATGAAAACTGTGTATTTTAGTGTGTGGTGAGACTATTTTGAACGGGTGTATTTTTCTATGAGAACTGTATATTTTTCAATGAGAACTTTGTATGGTTCATGAGTACTATCTATTAGACTGTTTATTTTCTATGAGAACTGTGTATTTTAGTGTTTGATGAGGCTATGTGAACTGTTTATTTTTTAGTTCACATAGCCCATTCTCATAACCAGTCTATGAGAATAGTCAATTCTCATAAAACTTACCATTAGAATTGAATATGAGAATTGGCAATTCACATAGCAAGCTCTCATAATTCAGTTCACATAGCCAATTTTCTATGAGAACTGAACGGTTCTCATAGAACAGATTATGAGAATTGGCAGTTCTCATAGCTCACATAGCCAAGGGTATTTTTGTCCGAAATAATATGGGTCACATAGCCAATTTTCTATGAGAACTGAGTAGTTCTCATAGAACTGACTATGAGAATTGGCAATTCTCATAGCCCACATAGCCAAGGGTATTTTTGTCCGAAATAATATGGGTCACATAGCCAGTTTTCTATGAGAACTGAGCAGTTCTCATAGAACTGACTATGAGAATTGGCAGTTCTCATAGCCCACATAGCCAAGGGTATTTTTGTCCTAAATAATATAGGTCAGAAATTAATTCTAAAAATATAAATTTTATTAAAAATAGACATGTACACAAAAAGTTAAGAAGAATAGGTAAAATAGTAAAATTGCATGAAAAGTCAAGAAAAAGGACTGAAGGAAAGAAAAAATATTTTGGTCAGGACTGTTTGAAGTCCGAACCAAGAAAAAAGGGCCGGCCTCTAAATTCCCCTTGAAAAAATGCCCATACACCGGGCCGAAGCTTCTCGGGCTAGGCCTTCGGCTCAGGGTTCAATTCAGCGGCATAGGTGCAGAAGGCCGGCCCACCACAAAATGAAACTAGCATTGTCTAATCCAGCACATTGGGCCTCCAAAAAAAATATTGGGCCGCAATTTGTTTATTAGTTTGGGTGGTGCTAATGCCACGAGGCTTTCTTTTCCTGCCACGACATTTTCTTTGTACTTACTATTATGCCCCTTCAAGTGTCTTTTATACTCCACGACATAGGGGGTGTTTGGGAACCCCATTTTCCCATTTTTGCATTCCCATTTTTCCATTTTGGGTGTTTGGCACCCCATTATGAGAATGCATTATGAGAGAATGGATTCATGGTTCGACGCTATAGAATAAAGTTCGACGCTATTGCACTCATTCATATTCTCCTGACTCCTACTCTTCTCTCTCTCCATCCAGACCTAGGAGGCCAGGCCCATTATCCTCTTTGATTTTCTATCTTTCGCCTCTCAAATTCAAGCCCTCCTCTTCTTCTACGGCCGAAGGAGAGGACCGGAACGTGATAGATTTGGTTGTCGATGAGTATTTCACACCATTACCGGTTTTGCCATTTGGATCCAAACTCTCTGTGCGCTCGTGACTGTCGCCGGTCGTGGAATCGAGCACCACCTCCCCACCCTTCACTCAATTTCTAGCTTTTATCTGAAGGATATCCAACATGAAACAAATCTGTGAAAGGATAGAAAGCACATTGCAGAATCTGGTTCTGATTTTAACTCTCAGTCTACATCTCTGCCCTTCATTTCCTCGACTTCCTCTTGTTTTGTTTTTTTTTTTTTGAACTGGACTTCCTCTTGTTTGAGGGAGAGGTTTTTGAGTGTTACTTTTCGAAACGCAAAAAAATAAGAATATAATCATTCTCTATGTCTATTACTTGTATGTGTAGCTAGATTGGGGTTGAAGAGATGGTCATTTGTAAGAGACGATAGCATGATTGGCATCTACAGAAGTTTGGAGACTAGTATTCTAAAATTGAAATTGTGATTGCTCCCTGGTTCTGGTAGAGAGAGATACGAAGAAATGGAGAGGGAGAGAGAGGATAATTGGGTTGCACTTTTTATGAGAGGAGAATAGTCAATGCATAAGAGAGACACTTGAAAGGGCATAATAGTAAGTACAAAGAAAATGTCGTGGCAGGAAAAGAAAGCCTCGTGGCATTAGCACCACCCTATTAGTTTTCCACAAGAAGTTTCAGTATGTCTCGGCTTTCCAATTCTAGCCCACCATCTTTCTAATACTTTAATTACTTCAATGGATCCGGGGATCCTGTAGGGCGGCTGCCCTACGGGGTTGAAGTGTGACCGATCTGGTCGTCCTGACAATGGAGACGGCTCAGATTTAATCTGAGTTCCTATTGATCTAGATCATTCATTGTTCGGATTAAAATCCACACTACTACAACCCTGTAGCGCTGTCCGCCCTAGCTACAGGATCCCCGGATCTCTTGGCCACCCTGTAGTGCGGCTGTGCACTATAGAATTTCCAAATCCCTTCACTAATTACTACTACATGTTGGGAACACGCATTGCACGTCCAATTTGAGATTATGATGATGTTAAAAATTAAACATAACATAAAAACAGTAAATTGTAGCATCTTTTACTAGTCCTTAATTAATCTTTGACAATCTAATTTGCATATACATAACAAACTGATTTGTTTCTTTTGGCAGAGAAGAATGGGTGCTCCTGCCTTCTTTTTCGTTCTTTTTTTTTTTATCGGCAAAAGATGAATTTTATTAAAAACAGGAAAAAGGAAAGGAGATCCAACAAACAGTTCTTCTTTTTCGTTCTTACTGCCTCCCTCTCCTCCCCTACCTCGCCTTGGAAGGAGCTAGAAGACTAGAAAATAAGAGCCTTTACTTTCTATTTTTTCGAGTGGTCATTTCCGAAAGTCCATCCTACTCTTTATCTAAAAACATTCAAAATACAATAATCGGTCTCATCATAATACACAATCTCATATATATTACAATGAACCCATTACATAAATAGCGGCAATTACCAATGCATCTCTATATATATGTGAGAAAAAATATGATAAATAAACAAAGTATACCAATGTACAGTTTTATTTGGTGTTAAGTAGTTTCCAAAGTCGTAATATTGACCATTACGTTTTGTACCGAGAAAAACACAATATATAGGTTTTCAAGGTATACCAATACAGTTTGTTTGTTTTTTTTTTGGCAAATGTGAGAGGTTGTATTCAACTGTGAGGCGAAAACCTACAAGTACAACAGGGAGGAACCCCATGGGGGCAAATGGACGTTCATAGACTGGACAAACCATTAGAGAGTGCAATCAGAGTACAGTAAGTGCAACCTTATTTCAAACTTGGCTAGTGAGATCAGGTTCGTAGAAAATAAAACTAATATCAAACACATGACTTAGGCCATCCACAGTGGTATAATCAAAAAATGATAACCAAAAGTTGACACATCAACTTTTGATTATTCACTTAAGAGGTTGTTAAGCTTAACAATGTTGAACTTCATAATGGTCACTTCTAGTCCATAACCAAAATAAGAGGTCCACTATAATTTCTCTCTCTCTCTCTCTCTCTCCCTCTGTTTCCCGCCATTCACTTTCCTCTATTTACGTTTTAATTTTGGGGAAAAATTGGTGACTTTCTTTTCTCCTACTATGAATTTTTATTTTTATTTTTTTATTAGTATTTATTTATTGGGGGAATAAAAACGGGAAAGAAGAGTGAAATACCTTAATTCGGCGATGATGAATTGAATTGTACATGATTGAGAGATATGAGTTTCACTTTTTGAGGGAAAGAAAGAAAAATAGTTTGTGGGTGAAGTGAAGAAGATATAGAGTAGGCGAAGAAGAGAAGAAGAAAATACTAGTTGAAACACGCGTGTATACAAATTTGGAACTAGTTAACTTATATGGTGTGGGGTTCACAAATTTTGATTATTGAAAAAAATTGCTAGTTTTGGTTATCCAAAGCCCAAAATTTGATTATTTCTAAGGATGTTGTTAAGTTTGATTATACCATTGTGAGCCATTTTTTGCATCAACATTGTTAACTTTAAAAACAATTGGCTTTTGATTATACCACTGTGGATGGCCTATCGGACTAAATCTCGACATAAACCGGACTAAATTCGGACAAAAACAAAATAAAGCAAAAAATACACTCTCCTTTGTCTTTGAGCATCACTTCTCTTGCCTAACTCCCTACCGATCAAGCTCCCAAGCCGGGTGACCCAAGAAGCCATCGGCGACCATGCGGCTGCAAACTTAGAAGCGGTGCAGCGGCGAGCGGAGCAGTTGCGAACGGTAAGCGATTTTGGTAGAAAAAGGGAAAGGGAAACCAGATTTAAAGGTAGGGATTGGTCTCTCCCCTCCCGCTGCCCAAATTAACAAATTAGCGTATAAACTCAAGGGGGAAGGCCCCTGGATTAGGTTTCGATTTGGGTTCAACTTCAGAGCATTTGAGTTGTGTTCAATTACACTTTCATGAATTTTAAAATAATTTCTTATTATGCCTTGTAAAAAATCAGCTCAAACGGATATCGATAAGTATTTTTATGGATTCATAGGGTGAAACTGTTCAATTACTTAGTTTCGCCCCTACGAATTCAGAAAAAATATTTATCGATATCCGTTGGAGCTGATTTTTTATAGAATCTCATAAAAATTTATTTTAAATTTTTTGAATAATTTTTTTGTATTTTTGTAAGACCTGAAATGGACCCCACACGAGTACGGTGAAAAATATGCGGGGTGAATGTAGCACGGCTGTAAAATCTAAGGACTACTTTTCGAATATTAACCCTTGGACCATCTAAACCCTCCATCTGTTCCCTTAAAACTCATCACCTGCTGTAAGCCTGTAGCATCCCCTTCCTAAACCCCATCGCCGCCCACCTGCACCTGCTCCTGCGTACTATTCCTCTAGACACTCCCGCCGCCGAGGTTTGTGAAACGGAGCTTTAGAAAACTCAGAACTCTCATTCAAGACACAACTGACCTTGCCGCAAAAATTAATCAAAGAACGGCTTTTAAGTTTGTATTATGAGTTTCTTATATGTATTACTACTAGCTTTTAAGCTAAAACTTGAGATAGGCAAGTAATTTCTCTGTAGTGATTCCACCTCAAGCCTCTGGGTACTGAAAAACTGATTTGGCCAAACTAGTTTGGTCAAACTGAAATCCCCGACCGGACCGACCCCACCCCGAACCC
Source organism: Rhododendron griersonianum (assembly GCA_018127125.1). NCBI lineage: Eukaryota > Viridiplantae > Streptophyta > Magnoliopsida > Ericales > Ericaceae > Rhododendron > Rhododendron griersonianum. The sequence continues at coordinate 48,005,881 of CM030789.1, read as the reverse complement.
ATACCGGTCCCTTCATGAATTCGGTCGGGATCGGTACTGGAAAATGTTGCCCCAGACCGAATCGGTCCCGGAGAATTTTGCCAGCGAATCGCCCGAACTCCTAACTGTTTACACCCCTACTGAGTACGATGACATTGTTCTTGACACAGGTTTTTAGTGTCCTTATGACTTCATTGTTACCATTAGCAGCAGATTACATGATAGCACTTCTTGATTGCTCCAAGGAGATATAAGATCCTCTCATGAGGTCTCCCGTTTACATTCATATTTGAGATTTTGATAGATGTTTTACATTTGTGACGTGAACAGAAATATCTTCCTAGTTTATTGGGATTTTTTGATAATATGTGATCCTTTTACCATTAGTTATTGGTATAATTGCGCACAACTGTACCTTCTCTTTTGTAAGTTTTCTGATAGCCTATGTTACATAAACGTGGGTGCGGGTATCGAGTGTAGCTGTGGGTGTGCATATCGGATGTGGGTGTATATCTTAGGGTACACTACCGCTTCCAATTTGAGGATATGTGTTTCCAAATTTGAATACGGATTCGAGAATGCTCTCATAACAATTTCCTAATATTCTTTTTTATGAATACAAGTTAAAAGATTGTCAAATATTTTGTTACGTGATACTTGTAGACCAAATTCACGATTAGCCTAATAAGGCTTTAGGTCATTCAGATTTTTTTTTGGCCACTGAGTTAACTCATTGGAGATCGTTTCAAATCATCGAACACACGGTGATTCATTGAAGATCGCAAACATCTTATGTCTCTTCTTCTTCGATCTCTTCCATCATCAACTCGTTTTCTGTAAGGTATTTCTCCTATGGTCTTCTTTACTTTTGAATCTCTAGTGGCCGGAATATAAAGGGTGAGTCCGGTATGTATCTCGCACCAGTGTTGTGCTGGTGCATCGGCCAAACGTGGATCCATGTAACATAGCTGTCGGCAAGGCCATTCATTTCATGGTACAAAATTGGGCCATTAGGCTATTTGTAGGAATGAGTGTTCTTCTTTAGAGCCTGTTATTGGTAGCGTTTGATGATGTGCTAAGTGCTTGCAAACAGTCTTTGGCCATTCCTATGATCTGTCAGAAGACAATATAGTTTTAGTTTGATTCACATTGGCCTTAGTTAGAAGTTGTCTGTATTATGTCATTCGGTAACTATTTGGTTCTTCTGCAGTTTATATCTTCAAAACTTTGAGCCAGTTAAGATGGGAGTGAAAAAAGAGGATGGTTCTCTTTCCAAGATTATGCCTTCTGAAGAACAGGTATTGGTTTACATCTACTTTGAATGATATGAATGGTTATTTTAATGTCTACAAAAAGCAAGTGGTTACCAGACTATTCTGATTCATCGTTTCAAGATTTTCATGTGATTTATTTGGTGGAATTTGGATAAGTAACACTATCTTGTAAAAATTTGGATTGACAAAAGGATATCTTGTAGAAAGAAAATGCTAAAACGTGAATGCATGCCATAGTACCAAAGGACAATTTGTGACAACTTTTGCCACATTTGCGAATATAGACCTGTTCTTGAAAGACAAAAGAACCTTAACGATTCTTACAAAAGAATCTGTAACATCTACAAAATGGCGAAGATTGGCACTAGAGTTGGCCAACTGGCCATCATGTGCTGTAATCTTGGGTTCCTGTCAAATTCTCTCAAGATTAACCCTACTTGTTTAATTTTGGTGTTATCGTGCCCAGTCATTTTGGGATTGTATCCAGTTGCCATGTCAAATTTTTTTTCCTGTTAATAGAAAATTGTATCGGAACGTTAGCCATTTCCTCCGACTTCTTAAATTTCGTCAAACAAATTTGTTTCTTCCTCATCTTCTCTATTCTCTGCATTTGTTCTCTGTTTGCTGCCTTTGTTCTTTCTTCTGCTTCAGCTATTTACATCCAAAAAGTTGCATGAGAGGTCTTGACTGATGTTCCTTGGCTAATGCTGGCTGTCACACAAACTAAATATATGAGGATTAGCCACCCTGTTCCCCTTTTGTCAAATTGTCTTCCTTTTTTATGTTGCTTTTCAAGGTCTCTGTCTTTAATATCTGGAAAATGCTCGAGTACCTGTAAGATGTCCAGTAAAATTGTTATTTCGCCTGCTGTTTTCATTATCCTTTAAGTCTCGCTTTGGTCATTCCTGTGTTGCATTGATTAACCATTGGTGTTTAGCCTTGGATGTATTCACGTTTATATATATTGCCATAACTTTTCCTGTGTTAATGCTTTATACTCCTCTTTCATGCAAATCTACTGAATGTGGCAACAAAATTTTGGTGTGCAGGATATTTTAGATGAGATGGATATTAAGGTAAAGAAGTATCTTAGAGGTGATGATGCTAATTTTGAGGTACGGCACTGTTTGAGATTCTTAATCACGTTTTGCTTATTTCTTCTTCTATTGCACTCAAAAGTATTTACAATTTGCAGGCTTTGAGAGACAAAAAATTGAAAGGTCAGCTTGCTGCTAGAGAGGAGTTATATGGAAAATCTGCCAAGGCTGCTGCCAAGGTTGAGAAGGTGAGGTTTTTCTGTTCCCGTGATCTGACTTCAAATATTTAACGTGATCCTCTACTTCTTAAATATTACACAATTTGTCTGCCGAGCAACCGATTCTACTACCAGTTGCATTATATTTCTCGAAACTGAAATGCCAGCTTGCAGTTGCTTGTAACTCTTTACTTAGAATACTGTGTTGTATGATATGAACCTGAATGGTATTCTGGACAACTGTTTGCATGTCTTTCTGATTATTGCCCAAAATCTTTAAGGGAAAAAAAGTACCCTCTTATCTCTTTCTTTTTTTGGTTCTTTTCTTTTTGTGTCTGGAGACATCCGGGAAATCATGTGCTATATTTATGGTGCAAATAAAAGTTGATGTGTGCTATATGTATTTTTTGTAGTGGCTTATGCCAAGCGAGGGGGGGGGTACTTGGAGGCTGAAGGTATAGAGAAGACTTGGAGGATCAAACAGGAGGCAATTGTTCGTGAAGTCGATATATCAAGTTCAAAGAATCAATACGATATTGTCTTACCAGGTCAATACCTTCTATCTAATTTACAGATGAAACTGTTAGTAAGAGGACCATTTCATAATATTTCTCATGTCCTTCGGATTCAGTGCGTGTTTGGTAACTTCCATGCATTTTTTGGCGTCTTAATAGGACTTTGGAATATAAATGGTTCTGGCTTATCCTTGACAAATTGTTGTTAGAACGCCCAAAAACATATAGCCGAGAAAATGTGAAATGTTGGAAATCTTGCCTGTGGTTGAGTTTTCTTGGGGAACATTGATGATGAGCAAGAAGTCTGGAGAAGAGAGGAAGGCAAGTAGACATAATTAATCTCGACTCCAAAAGGCCATGTGTCGACTATTGACATTCCGTATAAAAATCCTGTTTGACCGTTCCATTCTTGAAAAAATATTGAAGAGGAAGGGTGAAGAATCTTAACTTGTTTTCATTATGGCAAGACCACATTCATCTTGGGCTATCTGCGGGATAATTGTTGTTAAAGAGAATTAAGTTTGTTGGTAATATGCAGTCCTCTGGATATTTTCTTTTTTCAACTACAGTGAGGTAGTATACACGGGGTACATATGTGTGTGGTGTTTGCATATCTACTTCAAGTTAGCCGGTATGTAAAAGAAATTAATTAAAATTTGGTGGTATCGGCGTATAGCACTAGGTGGTTATCTTTGTATCCTTTCCTTGAGTAGGATGAGTCACAATTTACCAAATTCCTTTCAGATAACTCCTATTTTGTGCCTAAATAAGTTTCAGTTGTGCTTGTCTGATGATTTCAATATCATATGAGCTCAAGTTGTGGAATTGTGATGGACTTATGAAACAAAGTGTTTACAAGATTTGTCAGTCCATAGTCAACACTCGACAACAACAATAACATGTATCATAAGTCCAACACTCGGCAATTAAGAAATAAAGATTCATATTTTCAAATTCAACATAAGCATGTTAGCGTAATTAAGTTGAGCAATGCAATTTCAAAATGAATGCAGTAAATTTTATAATGGTTTGAGGACTGGCGTTTGGAGTTGGCTCACTGTATGGGATTTCGAGTCTCTGTTTCAGGCATTGTAGGACATGTGTCACCACCCAAGGCATAAGTTGCTCGAGACTTGACATCATCCTCACCTTCCTTTCTGGTTATCACCAAGTACCAACAGTTTGTTCAGGATCCAAACTCAGCGATTCCAACTACACACGAGAATTACGCTCGTTGGGCACAGGCTTATATCACATCAGATTTCTAATCCACTAAATCATGAAGGGGTTTTGAGTAGATTCTGGTGAAACTTAGAATCTCCAAGGGTATTCAGTGGTCTAACCCACAACCATTACAATCACATCCAATTATGGTTAGTGGGGTTTTCTTGGATCAAACCAAAACCACCCACCTTGGTTCCACAACGAAGTACAAACAAACTAATGCTGCCATAAGCTTCCAAATATGTCTCTAAATGAGACACATGCACATGTTTGTGAAGGCTAAAAGTGTGTGCCCAGTATAGAAACCTGAGTTATTGTATATCTCAAAATGAAGTCTACCAAGCCATAGTCCAAGAGATGAGGCCAAACCCATCTGAGGTCATATAAGGCATGCCATTTGTGACCTCTGTTGAAGGGTTTGGCTTCATCACTTGGTCTGTATTGTAAATCTATGCTTGGTAACCTTGGCTTCAACTGAGATCACCACGTATAGCTCATATAAGGCATGCTTGCTTTGAGAGCATGTCATTCGTGTATATATATATATCTGCTAAGTGTGCTGTTCAAAAACAAAATAAAATTCTGTGAAGTGTGCATATTATTTCCTTGTGATTTCTCATTTCTTTATGGCTGTTGCAATGTGATTTATTGCTGACGCACAGATCTTGGTCCATACACACTGGATTTCACCTCAAGTGGTCGGTACATGGCAGTTGCAGGACGCAAGGGCCATCTGGCTATTATAGACATGATGAATATGGGTCTTATCAAAGAATTGCAAGTATATCACTGCCTCAAGTTGTGCTTAGCATACATACATACATACATACATATATATTATATGAAAATGTTATAAGTACATATGCTATCGTCTAGTTATGCGTTTTAAGTACTCCCTCCCCATTTTGTTTGTCCATTTTCGATGTTCGTTCTATTTTTTAATTGCTTATATCTTTCAATATGTAATGTTTTTTTCGTAATTGTGAAAACTTTGTATTATGGTATTAATTGACAAGATCCATATTGCATACTGACGCGAATATCGAAAATGGACAAACAAAATGGGACGGAGGGAGTAATAAATAGTTGCGGCATAGGATCCATTGAAGTTTGCATGTGATAAAATTTTACGAAATCTTACTAGTTGTCGCATACTTTGGCATCAATTGTATGAAGGAGATATGCAGACTCATAGGTGAAGAAAATGTAAACTTACAAACTGCCTGGATTGGTGCATTGGCACATTACTTTTGTTTTTGTTTATGTGGTAGTATGTACTACTGACTCCTAGTTGTGCACCCGAACTCTTGTAATTTTCTGATAAATATTTGAGTGGTGGTGTTACATGAAGCAACTTTTTGGACATTCTGATAGTGTTGGTGTTACATGTGCAATGTGATTACCTTCTACGCCCATAAATAAGACACACTTAAAATGGTTCATTGGAGAATTTTTCATTTTAGTCCGAAATAACTACTTAAGTCATCCATACACATAATCAACACTAATGAAACACTTCACTCGGGCATGTTTGGTGCCTTGAGTTAGTTTGTTACTGCGAGGCTTCACTTCTAGATGCTGATTACACGAGGCTGACACCATTGTTGCTAACTTGCTTGTGGGCTTGGCTATGAACATGGTAGACAACTTAACCAAAATTTGTGCCTTTCGTTACACAACCCCTTAAATACTAGCAAATATTTTGTGCATAAATATGATCGCAGTTTTGAAGAGATGTGTTGCTGTTGAACCTGTAACAAACCTTAGGTGTCCCTTACCTAGGAAGAATTTTTATCTCTATGCTAACTCGAGAAAATATATTTTCATTGATTCAACAAAAAATCCTGACAAAACATGAATAGACTCCCTCAAAACAATAAAGCAAAGGTAAAATCCTAGATATATACTAAATAAATTAAATTTAATGTGATCTCTAGCTAGGCCAACAAGTGTCATCATCCAACCAAAAGGACATTGGTTGTTCTGACTTCCACTATCGACTTACTGGAATCACAAGAGTTGGGCTTGGGCCCTTGTGTCCGCACCATCTTTGCATTTACTAGTAATATAGTTGGCTTATCCAATATGGTAGGTTAAACTTTTTCTTACCAACTGGGAGTGTACTCATCTAGAGTCTAAAAACTAATGGGAAGATATCATTTTTATTGATAAAATGGTTATACACATTAATGTGTACCAAAATGTGCTACAATCTCCAATAATCGGTTGAGGGGGATTAACCCAACAACTAACCCCCCCTCACCTGGCTCCAATCTATACAAAAGACTAATAAACAGACTTTAAGTCTGTGTAGTGGAGTCTCTACAACAAGAATAACTGACCCTTTTGATCCCCAACTGATGGGGGTATGAGCAGGGGAGGATTGGAGACTGGCCTAACTAACCTTTGTCAATATGTGCACAAAGTGAGTCAAGTGACTGCTCTTGGAAGTTTTACCAGTGAAATAATGGCCTCCTTATACCTCTAAAAATCGAGGAACTCAAAGGACTTGATGCCATCGATCCATGGCACCATTTGAAGCCGGAAGACATCAAAAAAAGGGCAGGCTAGAGCCTGTTTACTTTGATGCTTTGCAAAATATAGGTTATAGTAATCGGCCTCAACTTCAAAGGTGCCGGCCTAGGGATTCTGGAAATTTTCTTATGTACACAAGGAGACTAGAAATGTGCAAAGTTAAATTCATTGACCTTAAATTCTCATCCTTAATGTTTTACTAACAAGTTCCCAAACCTTTTATGTGAAGCATATGCAGTTAAAGGTTTCTCCTAGTATTTATTTATTTTGATTGGCGAAAGTCAGTATTGTTAGAATATTTAGATTAGCATCTTGGAAGGTGAGTTGAACTCCTGACATCCTATCTCCTGGCACCTAAGTGCACCCCTAATGCTGTTGCGCCAAAGGTCTCTTGGCGAGGTTTCTACTAGTTGTTCTACTTCTCGTACTGGCCTAGACCTATATTTCTGTTTTTGCTTCTGCATTGATATAAACTCATTGTTTTCTTAATCATTTGAGGTGCTTATCTGCCTCACTAGAAATAAATTTGAGTTGCTATTGCCTATTTTTTAGGTCAGAGAAACAGTGCGTGATGTGGTCTTCTTGCACAATGAGCTGTTCTTTGCTGTTGCCCAAAAAAGTGAGGCCCCATATTCTTAACTGTAAAAACATCTGTGATTATGGTAGGTTTACATAGAAATGACATTTAGGACATTTAGAAGTATCTGTTTGACAAGGTATAGAATTTAGATGCATAGGTGTCCCGTTACAAGTGCTCCTAGTTGGATTTTACCTTTAATGAGAAGAATTTACACTTGGAAGGCCATCAATGTTATATCATTAAAACAAATTAGTAAGGTTAGCGTTGGTATTATGGTATATGTGTGAGGATTATTAATCCTTTGTAGAGTTTGGAGTGGAAACTCAAGCAGGTTACACTTTGCATTAAGATGTTTAATACTCTCTTATCGAATGCTTTCTGTGCCTGAATTTTTCTTTCTTCCATTTTTTGGTCAACAAAATTGCTTCCATGTAGACTTGTTTACATTTGAGATACTTACTCGTACTTCCTTAATCCATCTTTGTGGTTGGATATGATATTACTTTACCTATTTCTATGTGAGTTGTTTTTGCTTGTGGCTCACATTTATACTCTTGATGAACCCTTTTTATTATGGTTTTAGATCGCTTGGAAAAAAGGAGGAAATGGTCGTTCTTGGTTTTACTTGTATACCTCATTCATCGTAGATTGAAGAGTTGGTATTCTTTGGAGGGAAAGACATGGTGGGCTTGCTTGAATGGGGAAGAAATTCGCTCCTCTCTTCCTTCCTTTCCTTCCAAAGACTATGGACTTATGGTACTTTCAGTTCGAGCAAAGAAAAAGTGGGAGGTAGGAGGCGACAAAGAAGTATTGAAGAGGAAATTCAGTACTCTCATCCTCCTTTCACTCTGTTGAATAGAGACGAAAATGGAAAGGAAGGGGTGTGTTATTGCTTGATTTTACAGTTTAGTAGAAGGGCTGTTTTTGGGCAAAAAAGATTTAGTGCGTCTGCAGTGGCAATCCATCCTTCTCTCTCTTCCTTTTCTCCCTTGACCTTTCAAAGTGAGCACAAAGGGTTGGTTGGGCCTAGAAGGAAAGGGCATTCTCACCTCTTTGTTTCCTTCCCCTTCGTACCAAATCAAAAAACAAAAAAAGGGGTTGATTCTCTTGGCTCTCCTTTGCCCCTTCTCTTCTCTCACTCTTATCTCGTACCAGGTTAACTGTATAAAGTTATGAATCACCTTACTCTTTTACCACTTTCCCTTCTACTAAGCAGACCAAAGTCTCCATTATCGCAGGTTGAAGACTAGGATTAAGGAAATTGGAGAACAGAAGTGAGGGGAGGAGTCACTTTTGTTGTTTGATTGAGCAGAGAAGGCAAGAGAAAGGAAAACTACGGGGCATTTATATTTGAGAATAAGGGCCTGGGTCTTCCTTTTACTCTTAGATGGATGGATTAGGATGAAGTGAAGAGGCAGACCTTTTAGTTTTACTTGTTAAACTCTTATGATGTTACCGAATATAAGAATTTGTGCCATGGTAAAACCAATATTCCTATCTAGTGCTTTTCTTGCTCAACTGAAGAGCATAGGGATGACAATATATGTGCCCTCTTGTATGTTTTGCTACCTTCTTCTCTTCATTCAACTGTCTTTTATAGGAATCCATCCAGACTATCTGCTTCTCTTTTTTGGGAGCTAAATCCCGCTACTCATTCAGTTGTTGTCAGTCAATGGGGTTTGTTTCGTGGATTTTTCTATGCCGCTTATGTACTCCATTCATTCTATTTTATTTACACCAGTATTTCTGTTCAAGCCATAAACCATCCTATTTTTTTTGTTGAAGTCTCAAGTTATAATGTTTTTCATTCTTGTTGAAGTCTCATATAAGTAGCCGTGACCTATTAGTTCTTTCAACTAGCACAACATTTTTGTGAAACGTTTTGAGTCTGTTTTCTCACCTGATCCTTCTGTTTTGATCCTTGTTCTAGTTTAAGCTAGCACACATCACCAAGCGATTGTGAAGTTATAAGGTTGTCAAATAACATTTTCCATTTAATTTGAATGGAATAAGTTGGTCAAGCAAGAAATTGAAATATATCTACTTGTATTGTGGTACACATTTTTTTCTCTCCCTGAAATCGATGTTTTATGATCCTCAATAATGCTTACCGAAGAAAATGTTTTGCTCATTGATTCAAGAATGCTGTTTCTTAGTCAAATTCTCATAGAATGATGTCTAAGCATAAAACATTGTGACAGGTACACATACATTTATAACCGGGATGGCACAGAGCTTCACTGTCTGAAGGTCAGTATTCATTGGTTTAGTTACTTGTATGTGACCAGCTGGACTATGCTGTGGCATTTTTTTGGACTCGTACTGTAGTTCTCTTCCTTTAACCTCACAGCGTTAATGCATAGACAGGCTGTGCACGATCTTGTGAAATGACTTCTTGTAATTGAATTTAGATAGTCGTGTATAAATAAGTAGACCACTATGATTTTGTTAACACGGGTCTGGGAGGGATATTTTGGATATTGTCCGAACTTTTGGTGTGATATACACAAAGTGGTTACCCTCAGATTTCAAGTTCAAATCCATAACCTCAAGATTAACAGGCCAAGTTCTATGTTCTAACCAATGAATCCAATTGCCCCTGGTTCCGACCTATGTTACCTAGACTGTGGATCTTCTGGTTCGAGGAATGGGAATGTAAATGTGGTACGGCAGGTTTGCTAAATGACGAGGTTGTAGGAGTCTTTAGGTGACAAAGTGTAATGTGAGTACTTCTTTCGAGCGATAGAACATCCACTAGAACTCAATATATAATTTTCCTATTTCTTCATGCAACTACAATTTTTTGACATTTTCTCCTGCCACAAACTCCGCTCTCTCTAGAACTTTAGTTTATTACGTTTGATTGTTTGGGACTAAGAAGCACGGATACGGATACGATACGGATACGCGGATACATGACTTTTTCAAAAAGTAGGATACGATACGTTGGGGGATACATTGAATAGAAAAATAAAAAAATAAAATTCCATTATTGAATATAGAAAAAAACCTAAATTCAAAGGGGAGAAATGACAGTCAAGTATTGTTTAAAAAAACAATCTAAAATTAGACGAGAGAGAGACGAGAGAGATATTTACATTACATGTATATATATGTACCTGTATAGAAACGAGAGAGGAAGCTAGAGGGAGAGAGAGAGGAGAGAGACGAGAGAGAGACAAGAGAGAGACTTACAGTTGTTGGTCCATTGTCTTCTTGTAATTGTGGGGAAAAAAATGGTATATATAGTCATAAATTCATAATTACACTCATAACCCATATATTTTAAGTAAGAACATATTTACCCCCGCGCGTATCCGAGTGTATCCAAAACGTATCCGAGCGTATCCGAAATGTATCGGAATACCAAAAAATAATTCTGAAAACCGGATACTCTAAAAAACGTATCGGACACGTATCCGGAGCGTATCCGTATCCAATACGTGTCCAATATGTGATACAGAGGTCAAAATAGAGTATCCGTGCTTCATAGATTTGGGAAAAAGTCTAGGGACAGATTAGATCGTTTAATTGTAGATTTGGAATTGAAGTTGTACCACGTTATGGAACGTGCATTCCTAAACTTAATTTGCTATGGTAGTAGCTTTCCGTGGTAAACATGTACACATACCAGATTATGACCGGTGTGCATCTATAGTGCTTTGTTAGTATGAATGTATGATGTAGCAAAAACTATAAGAGTTTGGTTGCGGCATTTTGGGACTCATGACCAGTATACTAGAAGCTTTTGGTTCCATGCACGCCCAAAGCATATTGGCTGCCTCGGCTAGCTTAAATCCCCTGAATTTTTACTTTTTTCCTGACTGCTTTGTGACTGACGCAGACTGTTATCAACGTTGACCTTGCATTGTCAAGAATCAAAAAGATCAATTCAAGTTTGAATTTGTTCATGTGGAATCTGGGCTGCTTTTCCTTCTTTTTTCTTTTTCTAATTTTCCCAACTTATGTCCTACAGGAGCATGGTGCAGTATCGAAACTCCAATTTCTGAAGAACCATTTCCTCTTGGCATCCATAAACAAATTTGGACAGCTCCACTATCAAGATGTCACTACGGGCTTAATGGTAGGTAATATCAGAACTGGCCTCGGCGGTTCTGACGTGATGCAGGTGAATCCCTTCAACAACGTTGTCGCTTTGGGCCATTCTAATGGGTCTGTAACCATGTGGAAGCCCACTAGTGCTGCTCCCCTTGTCAAGATGCTGACTCATTATGGCCCGGTTTCAGCCTTATCATTTCACTCCAATGGCCATCTCATGGCAACAGCCGGGACTGATCGGAAAATAAAGATTTGGGACTTGAGGAAATTTGAAGTTCTTCAAACTTTACCAGGACATGTGAAAACATTGGATTTTAGTCAGAAAGGTTTGCTTGCTACTTCTACTGGTTCTTTCGTACAGATTTTGGGAGATTTCTCCGGATCTCAAAATTATAGCCGTTACATGACTCATTCTATCGCCAAAGGTTACCAAATACGGAAAGTTTTGTTCCGACCATATGAAGATGTTCTAGGGCTTGGGCATTCTATGGGTTGGTCTTCGATTCTTATCCCTGGATCCGGAGAACCCAATTTTGATTCTTGGGTGGCAAACCCTTTTGAAACGCCGAAACAGAGGAGGGAAAAAGAAGTGTGGTCTCTTCTGGACAAACTCCCTCCGGAGACAATTATGTTGGATCCGAAAAAGATTGGTAATTTGAGGCCACCTACAAGGAGGAAAGAGAAACCGAGCAAGGAGGAGAGAGAAGCGGAGATGGAAGCTGCTGTTGCAGATGCCAAGAACAGCGTTTCGACTAAGAGGAAAACAAAGGGGAGGAGCAAACCGAGTAGGAGAGCGAAGAAGATGCAGGAAGCCGTCGAGAGAGCCAAGAGGCCTTTCTTGGAGCAACAAAAGCAGGAGGAAGAATTGTCGAAGACTAAGAAGCAGAAGATTAGTGAACTGCCAAAGTCTTTGCAGCGGTTTGTTTCCAAGAAAGCTGCATCATGTTTCTGTTAGTTTTGGCTGTCTTTCTTGTGTTTTTGTTTGTAAGACATCCTCCGCCCTCCGCCCCCCCCTACCTCGCGCTTGCATCTCCGGAAATCTCAAAGAGAACCAAAAGAAAAATAGAAAACGAAGAAGCGGCCACACGAGAAGGGTGGTTCTTGAAATGGTATTTATTTGTCTTATCTTTGTTAAGAGTATTTTTTGCGGTTTTTTTTTAGAATTGATAGAAGGGGAAGAGAGTGGGGGAAACTTTTTGTTTGGAACGATGAGTCGGCCTCTTCTTTAATGTATTATTTCAAATTTTGTTTTCCTTTTATATTTTCCTGTTTGTATTGTTATAAATGTATGGTTTTCAGAAAGGAAGATGAGCCGTTTTTCAGGAAGGAATTTGATGGTTGCTATAGCTGTTTCTGTTCATGATTTATTTCTTCTTGCGGATTTCAAATCTTGAATTTTTTGGGTAATGAGACTTTAGAAAAATTAACAGATCAAAAAGATATTCTCACCTTCTCTATCCTCTCTCATCTTTGTCATCATAGCTTTGATTCTCATAACTATTACACCAGCGTTTTCCACATCAAGACAAGCTCGTGATGATTATCAGGACCCAACAGATGAAAACTCGGTTCAAAATTACTCTAAACAACGTTGATTCGGGTGGAAGCTTCATTGAATTCGAGCGTTTACAACGGGCAATGAAGCGTTCAAGTTACAGGCTCAAACGGTTCAATGAAATGGTTTCGACAACTAAACATCCAAATTTAACGTCCACGGTTTATCCCAACAGAGACGGTGAGTTCTTTATGAACTTATCGATAGACCCCACCAATATCATACTCTGCCTTAATGGATACCTGCATTAGTATTCCATTTTATGGATGCAGATTTACATTTACCGACGGAAAACTATATGCTCACGAACTCAAGCATGGGGGTGGTATGTTTGGCCATGGGAGGTTCAATATTTGGTTTCTCCATATTTGGGAATGTACAGCAGCAGAACTATTTGGTGGAGTATGACTTATCCAAAGAAACCCTACCGTTTATGCCGACGGAGTGTGACAAAATTTTGAGCTCTCGTGTTAGTTTTTCTTGTTATTATGATGTATCTCTATTTTACTACGTATAATATGTACGTACCTCTTTAATCGCCTCAAATCCAAACATTTAGAGTAAAAGGTAGTATGAAACAATTCATATGGGAATTTTTTTACGAGAATGATACGATTAACTCAAAGTGATTCGAGAGGGTGCATACCGATGCGGGTGTGTGTTGTAGCATTTTCTTGTTTGTAGCCTTTACCTATTTTCATTCTGTGCGTGTTGTAGTGTGGTTTGTGTGAGCTATGGTTGATTTGTTTCTCCTTCAATAAATAAACTCAATGGTTTCGTAAGTGGTTTGCTTGAATTAAATTAACAACATGATCAATCATTACTTTTCATTGTATTTTTATGGTTTATCTTTTTCATGATCGATCATTACGTACGTTTCAGATATTTCTTCAACTGACTCCTTCCATTTAAATCATAAAATCAAAAATATTAACTAAAATTATATAATTTTTTTCTCAGCAAATGATAGAAAAATAGATTAATCAATGCTTGAGACAGTTTAATCAAGGAGAAGAGTACAAAGATTATAGGAGAGCGGGCACGACGGCATCACAACCACGAGCGTTGATCCCAACTAAGTTGGCACGAAGGACATTGACAATCACATGCCACCGTCAACCCCAATAGGAGAGAGGGGAAGAAGGCCCAAAAGCCAACCAAAAAAGGCAACGGAGTAGATTAAACGTTACTAGAAGCCATGTATCCCTTCCCTTTAATCCTATGCTTGTATATTAAACGTTACTAGATGATTCATAACTTAAAATTTTGTGTTTGCCATTTGAACGAATGGGAGTTGATTGATATTGGACGAAATTCCTATGAGCAATGCTATGGTGATCATCTCTGCCAAAGATTCTATGGTGATCACATTTTGGATATATATCATGTGAGGTGTCATCACTTTTTTCATTTTTTGGGAGTTCATAGAGCTACTGCGTCAAGTGTTTTTGTTTCTTAGGGCCTAGGCCCTCTGATGTGTCATCACTGAGTATACATAACAAGTGAGGTGTAGCATTCTACTAATACAATGGTGACATATTACATGATATCCGAAATATTTTTTTTTTTGCTAAGCGAAAAAAATTTATTAATTTTTATAAAGGATTACAAAGATTAAAAGGATTAAGGGCACACCGACAAAAAGTCACCCGAGATCTAAGAGAAGGCAAGACGTTAACTGAACATTAGCGAGTTCCCATACATGGTTTTCCAAAGTTTTTCACTTCTTTTCTATTATGTTTCTATGAATGATCATGAAAATGTCGTTTCGGATTGCAGGCTACAGCTGCTACAAAATTTCATCGATCCACATATATATTGACTCCTTCAATTCAAATCTTAAAAGATGAAGTACTAACTTAAGAAATCTTGACACATCCCATAATTTAAGGTATCATCCCCATCTCTCAAGATTTGCAGTCTCTCCATTTCATGGGTTGAATGGAAATCTACACTCAGTGTAAAAAATGATTGAAAACCATCAAGGGCGGAGCTTCTAAGAGAGTGGGGTCGTGCGGCCGGCCACCGCGATGGGTTGAATGGAAATCTCATTTGATCTAATAAACGATACACACCTTAAGGGGGTGGGTAGGTTGGCACGGCAACTTCCACCAATTTCAACGGCTATTGTTTGGTGGATAATTCACCTCTAAAAAAAATATTTTTGTGGGTATTATGTATGTTTAATATTCGAGCACATATGCTTTTTTGATATTAAATATAAATAGTGTCAAGTTCGTCAAAGGGCAATTAACCTCTAGGTCCAGAAAATAGAAAGTAATTCCCACCAAGTCTCCTCTAATTAATGAAACACTAAAACCCTATGGAAGTACCTAAAACCCTAAATACTGAAAGTGTCTAACCCCTAGGGCACCCTATGAAAGTGCCTAAACCTTAGGGTACCCTATGAAAATGCCTAAAATCCTAGGGTACCCAATGAAAGTGCCTAAACCGCTAAAACCTAATAATAGGAAAGTGCACCCTAAAACTCCTATGAAAGTGCCTAAACCTAAACCCCAGGGCTCTATAAAAGCGCCTAAACCTAAACCCTAGGGTACCTTAAACCCTAGGGTATCCTAAAACCTAAAATTTTAAAGTGCCCTAAAACCCTAGGGTACCCTAAAACTCTAAAATCCTAGGGTATCCTAAGATTTTAGGGTACCCAAGGGTACTAGGGTACCCATTAGGGTACCATTATACCCTAGCATACCCTAAAACCCTAAGGTGACACTTCCATTAATGTTAAATGTATTTTTGTAAAAGTGGACTTAGTGGTAATTAAGTATTTCATCTCTCCTTAATGGGAATCAAGTGTCACTTTTCTGTACTTAGAGGTAATTTTCTGTTCGTCGTCGAATGAGAACTTAGAAAATTTATTTCGGTTAAGAAAATCAAAAAAAAAATCTGCAAAGTAAATACTAGATATCAATGAGTTTTTTTTAAAAGATTTAAATTTTTTTTTTTGAATTTGTTCGAATAAAAACATAATTTTTTCTAAGTTTTCGATTTGCGAATAAAACATTCTTATTGATATTTTTTTGTGCCACTTACAAGTTTGAATCCTAGCTCCGTCACTGGACATCTCATTGTAGACACCCTATTTTGGACTTTCCAGAATAGTTTATTTACGGTCTTTTGATTTCCCGATGATGATTAAGGTCAAGAACATCTCGAGTTTGTGAATAAGTTTGAGCTTTGAGCGTCCTGAACCTCATCCGAACCCTTTTCAAACCCTTGTCAAACCCTCAAGCCAGAACAAAATAGCCTCAGCAAAACCCTACTGGAGTACGCTGGTTCTTGACTAGCGTGCGTAGGAAGAATTGCCACGTGTCAGTCATCCATGGTAACTGGCGCACGCCAGTAAATGCCAGTCAAATCAACCTTTTTCAGCCAAATGGGCGGGAGTTTTTGTAACCGACTGACGTCAGCTGGCAGCCTCCTGATCATTACTTCGGCCAGAGATGTTCCCCTCTCTCTCCTACACCCTCCATCAAGCCAAGTCCCATGCATTAAATGCATGGGAGGCTCCTCCCCTCCTTATCACTCCAAACAGCCCTTAAGGGCCAACTGATTAGTCCTCTCCCTCCATAAATACCCCTCCCTTCACCCTTGCAAAGGGTTGGTTCACAAGGTTAACACCATAAAAGAAGGCCCAAGCTTTGGTTCCTCTTTTTTTTCTCTCCTATTCTTCTTGTCTTTTCTTTCCTCCATTGAAAGGCAAGGCAAGGAGAACACACCCAGTCCATAACACATCCCATATTCACCTCTCAAACTCTCAAGCTCAAAGCT
This sequence comes from Rhododendron griersonianum, assembly GCA_018127125.1. Taxonomy (NCBI): domain Eukaryota; kingdom Viridiplantae; phylum Streptophyta; class Magnoliopsida; order Ericales; family Ericaceae; genus Rhododendron; species Rhododendron griersonianum. The sequence goes on along the minus strand of CM030789.1, from coordinate 47,989,116 downwards.
CAAGTTTTCTCTCAAAACTCTCAAGCAAAGGTATAATACCTTTTGCTCCTGCTTTCTGTTCTGACCCCTGAGGGGGGCTAGCAGGGCCAAGGCTGGTAATCTATACCAGTCCTGGCCCTAATGCTGGCAAGGTTTCAAAAACCGTGCACAATGATCAGTGGCGCACGCCAGTAATGAGTGCCGTACGCCAGTAATGGTAGTACGTGCAAAACTGGCGTGGGGATCATGGATCATTGTTTTCTTGCATTATTTAAGCTGTGATCACCTTGCTGCATGCTAAAAAAAAAAGTTTATTGTTTTCTGTATTTAGAACTGCTTTCTCTTCCATCTGTATTTATCGTTTAGCTTGGCCTTCTGGGTTCCTCTGGTCCTGTTCCAGAGCCCAGAATGTGTAAAGCCAAAGCATTGGGACCAAGAGACTACTGGCGTACGGCCCTTTCTAAGTGGCGTACGGTAGTGGTCTACATTCTAGTGGCTTGGCCCTTGTATGGATCTTACATCCAGGCCTTTGATCATCCTCCCCTCATTGTTTAAGGGGTTTTTCTGTCCATTTGGTGGCTTTTAGCCCATTAATCTGTCTGTAATAGCTTAGTAACTTATATCAAACTGCGTGGCTTGTCCTGGGTGTGCACTGGTCCTTTCCAGAGCCCAGAGGGTTGACAACAGAAGCTGTGGTCTTAGGCTTACCGGCGCACGCCAGTTGTGGTATGGCGCACGCAGGTCATGACTGCATGCAGTGGCTTGGCCAGTGCATGCAGGCTTGTTCCTGTGTGCACTATCTCACAGTCAGTGTGCTCCAGTCTGCTTAAAATGTCCACAAAAGCTTGTTCTCAATCTATTATACTTGCTTCGATCAAACATCAAATATCCACAAAACATTTTGTCATATTTTTGTACATAAATGCAACTTGTTTACAGTTTTAATCCCTATTAACTGTTCCCCGCCCTAACTGGTTAAAAGAATGATCAAATAAAGAGAGAAATGCAAATGCTTTATAAAATACCTGAGTAGAGACCGGTCTTCGGACTGGGCGAGGGGGGTGCCATAAAATCCTTCCCCTCTCGTAATCTGGCTCCCGAACCTCAAGATCGAAGGTGACGACGGTCCAGTCTACAAAAGCCTTTTTCAAAATCAAACAAACGTGGTCCAAACGTTTTCAAAAGGACGGTTTCTTGGGTACTAACCGCAAAACCCGAGTGGCGACTCTCTGATTTGCGAAGCGTTTCGCCGCGCTTTTCGCGAGATAGGGTGCACCCGGAATTTTCATGCACTAAAACACAGGAGTTTTCGGGGCATGTGCCCACAGTGGCGACTCCGCTGGGGATCATTACATTAATCAACATTTGGAAATTAATACATGAATGAACAATTTTCAAAAGTCTGTCAAAACAATACGCTCCGCGCTGCTGAAGAACGGAATGGTAACGTAACAGGATTCTACATCCGACCACTCCGAACTGGGGCTTTTACTATTGTTCGCTTATGTAGTTTTCTCCGAGTGTCGATTAATGAAGTGAGCCAAGCTTCAAAAGGCATTTTTCAAAAAGCATTGCGTTTCTCTCTCTCGATCATTCTTTCGGCACGCGTTCATTTGCATTGGTGTTTTATCAGCCCCGTTGAGGTGTTTTGGGTAACCGGCACAGTTTACTGGAGCCCGGGGTCCTCGAATGCCCAACAACCTTGGACGATGATGAGACGTATTACCGTTTGACCGTTGCTCTGCTGCACGCATTGCGATGGGAGGTATAAAACATCTCTAGCCTGAGGAACCCCCTTAAGCCAAAACTAGCCTCGTCACGCGTACAAAGCACTAGAACCTTTCAAACTAAGACAGGAACCCACAGGGTAGGATTACTTGCATCTAACCCCATAAACTGTCTATGTGTTACTGCTTTCCATATCGCATGCCTGTACATACATTCATATCATTTTGCGTAGGAGCATGCTAGGGCGGCTTTTAGGGTTGTCTCTCTTTCAAACCCGTTTTATGCCTGCTGAGGCGCTGCCTGGACCGATGATGAGTCGTGCATCGTGATGGTGCACGTTATCAACTTTCCAATTCCTTGGGTCAACGAGACTTTGGAAAATCAAGGCTTTCTAAGTCCTTGCCTAAACCCGATCGAGGTTTCAAGCAGAAAACTAGGAACAACAGGAAACATGCCATGATGCCCACACCGCTCAGGTTAAAAGTGCTAAACACTTACACCGCTCAAGGCTCCGGCAAAGTGCTGTTTACGCCATCCTGGTTACAGCATCATGTCATCAAACACCTAGTTGTTCCGTTCCAGCATTGAAACTTCGAAAGCGGAATAGTCAAAGACTTAGGCTGTTTCGACATCTCTTAGTGTTAATCGATCCCATCAAGGTACATCGCCGAAAAGAAATCTGAGGACCTGGGCAGCGTCCGGCTGTCATAAAACGGTTTTGTCTGTTAGTTCTAGAGTTTAGGAGGACACCGACGACGTTCTTACCGGCATTTTCCGTTATTTCACTTTCCTTTCATAATAAAACTATTACAGGGACACTTCCTGAACCTTCGATTGCTTTACTGTCTAGCTTTGGGCGTTGCAGCATCAAGGAAAGTACCGAAAAGAAGAGCTCTAGGCCATCACCTTCCTCGATCATCAATCCAAAATGGCAGCACAAGCAGAGCTGGCTGAGCTGAAAAGGGCTGTACAAGAAATGAACCAGAAAATGGACAAGCAAATGGTTATGGTCCAGGGACTGTTTGACCTTTTCACCTCCATCATGTCAAGGCCGGATCTGGGGCTAGTCAAAGAACCTCTTCAGGCCTGTCACACTCCTGCGATCGGAACCGAGTTGTGCTCAAAAGACATGTTCAAAGACCTAGTTGAGTGTCATGAAGCTAGAACTCGCCCGAAGACCGCGGGTCCCTTGTTCAAAGCCAGTGCCGAAAAGGAGGATATGCGCAACAAAGAAATCATCCCCAGTGCCGAAAGAGTGCATTTCCTTGACAGCACAATGCTATACAGCGGCGGAGTGAGTAAAAGTGCTGCCAACCCTCAATCCAGTCGCCGGAACCCACCAAGGGTCTTCTCGTGCATCTCTGCACCCTTGTCCTCGGTTTATGAGAAGCTCCTTGAAGCTGGCATCCTCAGGCCACTCCGTCCGACTCCTCCACCTCGAGCATTCCCGGCGTCTCACAATCCAAATACCTATTGTGCTTTCCATCAAATGCCTGGCCATCCTACCGATGCTTGCTACCGCCTCCGACATGCCGTTCAAGATCTCATCGATAATGGCATCATTCCAGTCCCACTCCCATCAAAACCTGACAGCATTCCCAGCTCATTACTTCAACTCAAGTCTGACCCTCTGGTTGGTCAGATATCTATCACCTCCACTCAAATCAACCCCACCTCTACTCAAATCAACCCGAGCTCCACCATACTCAACCCAACCCTCTGCATTGTCCCAGAAACTCAACCCAAACCAACTGTGTTTATCCCTTCTGAATCCGAGGCTGTAGGGTGCGGAATAGAAGATGGGGCCGAAAACTGGAAAGCACTGATTGAGGACCGGATTGATCAAGCAAAGGAGCGGACTGACAAGCTGAGGATCCTTGTTCAAGGGAGCACTGAGTAGGTTTGGTCAAAGAAGCTGAGGAAGCTGAAGTGCTGTTGCTTGGGCCTGACATCCTCTAGATCCCACCTCTCTGTGAGGAAGCCAAGGGTAACAATAAAAGTTGCATTTTCAAATCGCGTTTAGCTTGCATTGCACACTTTTGAGTCTGAGTCTGACACAGTATCTGTCAAGTCGTCTTAGTCTAGCTCTGAGTCGGAGTTCGCGCCTCTTGGCCCTCTATGTCGTAGCTTCTATTCTCAAATTCGAGTCTTTTGCTATACTTGGCAACCCCGTGGGGCTTTCTTTATGATATGCACTATCTTGCTTATAAGTACTTTGCTGGCTTTTGAATAAACTGTGTCGACCCTGACGACAAAGGGATAGATTTCGATGGGGTCATCCCCAAGGAAATGTGTTCCCTCGCCGAAAGGGAAGACGAAAGGCATGCTCGGCCTATTAAAATAAGAAGTAGTTTCAATAAACTTGAAAGATAAGGTAGACCCCCGGGTGACTTAAAATTGGCTCAACGCTGTCCCCCAAAGGAGCATTGTGCCCCGGATGGTTCAAAATTGGCTCAACGCTGTCCCCCAAAGGAGCATCGTGCCCGATCAGACAGGGTCAAAGAATTCATCGACGTTTTGGCATGGTCTCACAAAGACGCGCTTGGCGTCGATCGTGAGATAAAGAAGCTTCAAAACCCCTGCTAACGGATGTCAAGCCAGAAAACAGAAACTCAGAAGGCTCCAGGCCTCGTACCATATTCAAAACAGCGTCAACGGCATTCCATCAAGCGCACATTAGAAATGCGCAAAAGTGGCCTGGAGCGAGGCATTTCCAACCGAAACAGTCGAGACCCTGCGTTATCAAAAGCCATTTCATCAGGGCTACGGCCAAGCTCATCAATCTCGACAGCAGCGGATTCAATACCTTGGTCAACCTGGATCAATTCAAGAGCCACTTTTCCCTGAGAGAAGCTCGTTGGGCCGAAAACCACAAGGGTGGGCGGTGCCAAGTAAAAGTTAGAGCAAGCCTGCTAGACCGAAAACCTAAGGAGGCGGTCTAGGCAAAAATAAATAGGCAAAAAGTCGAAAGCTCGCTAGGCCGGAAATATGAGAAGGCGGCACTAGGCAAAAGTTAGAGCGTAAAAGGAGAGGTAAAACACATGAGTGAACCTTGCCCTGAACTACGTTTTGACCTGATTCCCCAAATGTGGGATACGTAGGCAGTCTCTCTTCAAGACTCGGTCATATTCTATCAATTGGATCCATGGTTGATGTTTTGGTACACATCAAGGGTCGAGAAGGGTCAAGAACAGAACAAGCTTCATCAGAAACAGAAGGGGGAACCCTTTGTCTTTCAATCTTATTTCAAACTACTACTTCAATTTCAAAGCTGAGCAAAAGCCTTTAAAAAAAAAAGAAAAAAGAGAAGAAAAGAAAAAGAGAAGCATAAAAAACAGAACGAAATGCTAGAGGCCCCAACGGGCTCACAGTTTATTCTAAGTTCAGCGAAGTCTAGTTTGAGCAGTTTTCCAGTCACGCGCGCTAGTTTGAGACTCACGCACGTTTGCTCAAAGTGACACGCGTTGGTCTCAAACCTGCGCGCGCTTCTTCAATTCCCGCAGCATATTGCGTTTGGCAGCCATCACGCCTAACAACGATTTTGAACCCCCGGTGGAAATTTCAAGTTAAAACCAAGGTTTCGGTGCCTCGAAATTGGTTTTAAGGGCTCTTGCCAAGTTTTCTATGCCGTGCAGGTCATATGTGCCTAGTGTGACTGTGCGGGGGTGTCGGTTTCAGTCCGGGCCTATATGAGTCATCCATTTGCGTATTTTGTCCATCTTAGCGACGTTTTTCTATTTTTCGGTCTATTGCCCATTCCGAGGCTTTCTTCTCTGTTTCAGTTACTCACAGAGGTCTTTGTACATATTTGACTGTGTGAGTGTCAATTTCACCTATCTAGGGATATTTTGGATTTTGGCCTGTTAATGCCCAAAATTTCATTATTGCCCATGTATCAGAGAGTCTGCATTGTATCCTAGGACTCTTCTTCCCCATTCTTCCGAGCTAGGCAGTCTACATGTGTACGTATGTCTGTGTGTCAACTCGATTCGCTCGTCAATGCAAGTTGGATATTAGCGATTGGTTTATACTCTCTTTCCAATGAACCGAGAATAATGCAACTTTTACAGCGCTGCTACGGCATCCATGGTCCAAGCAAGCAATAAATCGTCAAGTACAGAGGGATACATAGGCCCAACGCGAAAGCAAATCAAGCAAGTCACAAGGTGATCTAACCCGCTCAAAAGTTATCTACTTGGGCACGCAGGCCCGCACCTCAAATCAAAGCAGCAAACCTCTAACCCACTCGAAAGTTACCTACCTGGACCTGCAGGCCCGCAACTCAAATCAAAGCAGTAAAGCAAAAGTGTGGCTCAGTGGTAGCCCTCAATCGTCAAAATTGTCTTGGTCGTCGTTTGTGTCGTCCCGTCCTCTAGAAGCCGCCCTAGTCTGCCTTTGCATTTTCAATTTGTACATATGTGTTTAGCATATATTGTCGTTGCATATTGTATATCAAATGTCAAAAGCAGGAAAGTGCATCAAATCAAAATCAATCCAAAGCACGTGGAGGCTTTCAAATCAAATCAAATCAAATCAAACCAGCATTGAGGCGTTTCTATCGTCAGTGTTGTGGCATTGGCAAATCAAATCAAATCAGCGTTGAGGTCCATTCCCAACAGGCAGCTCATGTTGCCCTGATCCATGCTTTCATCCCGGTTCGCTATTTCCCCAAGCAGGGTCCATCCAATTTCAAATCAACGACGATCCATCCGTCCCATTTTCAAATCAACGACGATCTATCCGTCCAATTCCAATCAACGACGATCCATCCGTCCTATTTCAAATCAACGACCATCCATTCGTCCTATTTCAAATCAACGACGATCCATCCGTCCTATTTCAAATCAGCGACGATCTATCCGTCCAATTCAAAATCAACGACGATCTATCCGTCCAATTCCAATCAACGACGATCTATCCGTCCAACTCATATCAACGACTATCTATCCGTCCAATTCCAATCAACGACGATCCATCCGTCCTATTTCAAATCAGCGACGATCCATCCGTCCTATTTCAAATCAACGACGATCCATCTGTCCTATTTCAAATCAGCGACGATCTATCCGTCCAATTCAAAATCAACGACGATCTATTCGTCCAATTCCAATCAACGACGATCCATTCGTCCTATTTCAAATCAACGACGATCTATCCGTCCCTATCCAAATCAACGACGATCTATCCGTCCAATTTCAAATCAACGACGATCTATCCGTCTAACCTCAAATCAGCGACGATATATCCGTTCGATTCAAATCAACGACGGTCTGTCCGTCCAACTTCCGATTCAATTTAGCGCATCTTCCAGCAGTCTTATTGCTCTGCCTCGGATGGTCCTTGATAAGGAGATTGGCTCTGATTCCCAACAGATGGAATTTAACCTACCTGACGCGACCTACCAGTGATTTGTTGGAACTATCCGTGCCATGGTTAGCTTTATCCTCAACAAAAGCCAGTCCTGTTCAAATTCGACGATGATCAGCCATGTCGTCCCCTCAACGATGATCAACCATGTCATCACCGACGATCAGCCATGTCGTCCATTCGACTATGATCAGCCATGTCATCACCGACGATCAGCCATGTCGTCCCCTCAACGATGACCAGCCATGTCATCCCCGACGATCAGCCATGTCGTCCACTCAACGATGATCAGCCATGTCATCATCGACGATCAGCCATGTCGTCCACTCAACGATGATCAGCCATGTCATCACCGACGATCAGCCATGTCGTCCACTCAACGATGACCAGCCATGTCATCCCCGACGATCAGCCATGTCGTCCACTCAACGATGATCAGCCATGTCATCACCGACGATCAGCCATGTCGTCCACTCAACGATGACCAGCCATGTCATCACCGACGATCAGCCATGTCGTCCCCTCAACGATGACCAGCCATGTCATCCCCGACGATCAGCCATGTCGTCCACTCAACGATGATCAGCCATGTCATCACCGACGATCAGCCATGTCATCCACTCAACGATGATCAGCCATGTCATCACCGATGATCAGCCATGTCATCACCGACGATCAGCCATGTCGTCCACTCAACGATGATCAGTCATGTCATCATCCCGACCAACGGCGATCAGAATATTGCCCGCGTTCACCCCGAGCAACGGCGATCAGAATATTGCCCGCGTTCACCCCGACCAACGGCGATCAGAATATTGCCCGCGTTCACCCCGAGCAAAGGCGATCAGAATATTGCCCGCGTTCACCCCGATCAACGGCGATCAGAATATTGCCCGCGTTCACCCCGACCAACGGCGATCAGAATATTGCCCGCGTTCACCCCGAGCAACGGCGATCAGAATATTACTGATAAGCACCCGACAATGTAATAAAGGGTGCGCTAGTGTCTAGTCTTAGTTACTTTTGTTATTTAATTAGTTGTTTTTAGTTACTTTTGCTCGTAAGGTAGTTTGGTGGCGTTTTGTAGAAAACCATCTCAAAACAAGGACTCAAAGCAAAGGCATCCCAAGCAAGGCATGGCTGCCCGGGCCAAAGCAATGATCAAGGCAGGCGTGACCAAATGGCCCGAGCAAGAGCAAGCAAAGCAGCCAAGGGTGGCCCGTTGGCTGGCAGCATGGCAAGGTGGCCCGAGCAAGATGGCCAAGGCAAGGGAAGAAGGTGGCCCGAGCACAGGCCAAAGCAGCAGTCAACGCCAAGGCAAAGCAGTCAACGCCCGAAGATAAAGCCTCGGCACCGATGGCTGGGATTTGGGACATCGGTACCGAGCAGCTAACTTTGGGCCGCCCTTAACAGCCTCGCCATCGATGGCTGAAATCCTGGACATCGGTACCGAGAGCTTAAATGCTTTTTAAGGCCATTGCCATCGGTACCGAGGCTTTTAGGGGGAATCTTTGGAGAATATCCCATCCGCGTACTCAGGGACTATTTATAGGCGTGATGTCATTTTTTTACAAACACGTAGGAAATTAGATTTGTACCCGTTTTTTAGATCTAGAGCTAGATTTGAATTGTTCTTCGTGTTCTTGAGTGTTCTTGCTTTTTCAGCTTCTAATTTCTGCATTTTCAACTTAAGTAAGTAAGTTTTTGCTACTCTCTCTTTAATTAAAGTTGTTTAACTTCTCCCGATCTATCTTTCTAGCTAGTTTATTTCTAGTGTTGTGTTTACAATTATGATAAGTAGATTTTTGCTTGCTCTTATCTTTTTAGATATGTGTGAGTAGTTTCATAAGGTTGGGTCATGGGGTGACTAGCACCCCATGGCTTGAGTAAAAATTGCATTTTTCACCAAAAAGTTTGCAACTTTGTTTTGGAAATTGATGTGGGGCTTGGATTCGTTTGTCAAATTACCGAGGTGATAACCTCCTTGATCATGTGTAGGTGAGAGCTTCGCCTACTCACCACACATGATGCTTGGAGCTCGATCGCTCGAGGTGTTTGCTAAATGGATTCTATAGCTAGCTTGATTTTCGAACCTTCTTATCTTCCGGGTAAAACCGTGTATTGGGTGAAAAATGTAGTTCAGCTCGAGTCATGGGCGCTAGTAATTCCTAGACCTAACCTTCCTTTCATCTAGTTTATTCTCGTTTAATTTAGCCTTTTTACTTTCCACCGCATACGAAAAACCAAGTTGGCTGACTAAAAGCCGGAAACCATACTCGCATCTACAATCCAGAAAAGCCGTATTATTTATCCCTTGGGTACGATCCCGGACTACCGGATTTATTATGCTTCAATCGGACGCTTATGCCCTACGCTTGGGGTGACCTCTCTTTTGATACATCGAGAAGTACGAAGCATTTTTGGCGCCGTTGCCGGGGATTTCTTATTATGGCTTTATGGAGGCTCGACAAACCATTGTGAGTATCCTGCTTCTTTCTTTTTCTTTTAGTTAGTAGTTTATTTGTTAGTTGCTCGTATCTAATTCGGTGGATACCTCTAACCTGGTTTCATGCCAAACTTGAGGTGTAACGAAGCCGGAGTAGATATTGAGTTAGTTAGTTAGTTTCATTTAATCTGCATTGTTGAGCCGAGGCGGTGGCATAACCCCTCGCACTTTCTGTTTCTGTTTGTCTTGTTGAGGTGGCGGCCTAGCCCTTCCAGTCTGTTAGTTTGCTGGTAGTTAGTTGGTAGTTTTGCTTGTTTATGCCTGTTGTGTATCGGAGCCCAAATTCCAATCGGCTTCACCGTTCTTCATCGCCACCGAGAATCCGTAGCATTGTCAGGGCGTATCCTGCCCACTCTCCACCGCGCAAAGTAAATCGAAATCGCAATCGAAAAGGCCCAATGGCCGAAGAAATTCCAGTTCGCACTCTTCGTGATTATTTGAATCTAGAAAGGGCTCCTTCTATATCGCCTATCGTTATACCTACTCCGACTGTTGGGACTACATTTGACTTCAAGTCTGAGTATCTTCGGGTTATTCCAGAGTTTCGGGGGCGGGAATTGGAGGATCCTTATTTGCATATCCGGGAGTTCGAAAATATTTTGTATTCCATTTGTCCTGCTCAGAATCAACTTGATCAAGCTCGCTTGAAGCTGTTTCCCTTCACTCTCAAGGATAAAGCGAAGCAATGGTTCAATTCCTTGAAGCCTAGGTCCTTGCGCAATTGGGGTGAAGTTCATGATGCTTTCACTACGAAGTTCTTCCCAGCTAGCAGGGCCAAGTTGCTTATTGATCATATCCAAATGTTCAAGCAAAGGGATGGAGAGACGTATCACAAGTATTGGGAGCGCTACAAGGATTTGCTTATGTCAGTTCCACATCACAACCTCCCATTATATCTCAGAGTTAACTATTTTTACACGGGATGTTCTCAAGAGAGCAAACAACTCTTGGATACAATGGGTGGTGGAGATTTTATGGGAAAGACACCAGAAGATGGTTGGGACTTCTATGAGATACTAGCGGAGAAGACTCAGACTTGGCAGCTTGCTGATCCGGGGGATAGGGCGATGTTCAACCAAGGCCCTTCAGGTTCTGGGAAGTTTTCTATTTCGGAGCATACGGCCTTTGAAACATGTTTGGAGGAGATCTCTCGTAAACTTGATAAGTTGGAGATTAAGAGTGCTCAGTCCCAAGAAGTGAAGGCGGTACGCCAAGTGGAGCGCCAAGTGGAGGAAGTGTGTGTTATTTGTGAGATGGTGGGCCATTCTACAGAATCTTGCCCTAATATCCCTGCCTTGAAGAATGTGATAAATGGGATTGTCCCGGAAGAGGTGCATGCTGTGCAAAGATTTGATCCTTATTCTCAATCCTACAACTCGGGGACTCGACAACATCCCTCTTTCCGTTGGGGTCAATCAAATGAGGGAAGCTCTTCTCAAATGCAACCTCCTGCTCAACAGTTGCCTTGGAAACAACAAGCCCAGAATGCCTTCCGTTTTCCTCAAGCTCAAGCTCCGCCGGGGTTTGCTCCTCCTGCTCCATTTCCTCATGCAAGTCAATTCCAACAGCAGCCTACTCAGTTTCAACAGCACCAACCCCCTAAGCGTTCTTGGGAAGAGCAATTTGGTGCCCTCTTGCAAGGCCAGAATACTTTCAGTGAGCAACAGACCCAAATGATGAATGATATTCGGAATCAATTGGGCAAATTGACAACCATTGTGGGGATATTGCAACAAGAAAGGGGGAAATTCCCAACTCAGCCTCAGCCCAACCCACAATCAACTTCCAATCCGACTTCCCAGGGTGTGCACTTTGCTAGCTCCTCGGTGATTTTCCCCGAGCAAGCAAAGGCGATAATCTCCCTTCGAAGTGGAAAAGTGGTAGACAACCAAGTGAAGATGCCCTCGGATCCTATCTTGTTATCTCCTCCTATTGATCAGTCAAGTCCAACAATCCTTGGGGAATCTCCCAAGGAGGCAAGTGAGGAAGCTCTAGAAGAAAGGGAGAAGGAAAAGGGTAAAGAGAAGGAAAGTGTACCGGATCCTCGAGTTGTTCCAACACCGGCACCTTATCCTCAACGCTTGAAGGCTTTGGCGAAACCGAATCTTAATGCGGAGTTGCATGAGTTGTTCAATCAAGTGAAGATCAATATCCCCCTTATGGATGCGGTCAAGCAAATCCTCTCTTATGCTAAGTTTCTTAAAGATCTATGTACTCGAAAGCGGAAGTTGAACGTTCAAAAGAAGATCTTCTTGACCGAACAAGTGAGCTCCATTATTCAAACGAACATTGCGCCAAAGTACAAAGATCCGGGGAGTCCCACCATTGCAATCACCATTGGAGATAAGCGTATCGAACAAGCCTTGCTCGATCTTGGAGCAAGTGTCAATCTACTTCCGTTCTCCGTCTATCAAGAACTTGGGTTGGGGGAGATGAAGCAGACTCGAGTCACCCTTCAGTTGGCCGACCGGAGTGTTCGCATTCCAAGGGGGGTAGTGGAAGATGTCTTGGTGCAAGTTGGTCAGTTTATCTATCCAGTGGACTTTGTGATTCTCGACACGACTCCGACCGACTCTTGTGCCACTTCTACTCCGGTGATCCTTGGGAGACCCTTCTTAGCCACGGCGGATGCAGTTATCAACTGTCGGAACGGATTGCTTAACATGACCTTCGGCAATATGAAGATGGAGGTTAATGTGTTCAATATCGGCAGTCAAATGGGGGATGATGAAAATGTGAATGAAGTAAGTTTTATCGACTCTTTGGTGGAGGAACATGTGGACGAGCTGCTTTTTAGTGATCCTTTGGAGGTTGCTCTCACAGCCGAAGAGGCTGACTTTCTTGAGTCATCTGAAGTGAACTATTTGTATGCTTTGATGAATGAAGATGAGGCTTGCGCACTACATGCTTGGAACCCGAAGTTGGATGAATTCGAAGAACTACCGCCGATTGAGAAGAAGGTCTTGCCCTCTAGTGTGGAGCCGCCAAAGTTAGAATTGAAGGTTCTGCCCGACACTCTGAAATACGTCTTCCTTGGAGAAAATGAAACGTATCCTGTGGTTATATCCTCTTCTCTTGGGAATCTCCAAGAGGTAGAGTTGATTACTTTGTTGAAGAAGCACATGAAAGCTATTGGATGGACAGTTGCGGATATCAAGGGTATCGATCCAACTCTTTGCTCACACCATATTGCCTTGGAGGAGAACGTCAAGCCATCTCGACAACCCCAACGCCGTTTAAACCCAATCATGAAAGATGTGGTTCGCGCTGAGGTTCTGAAATTGTTGGATGTTGGGATCATCTATCCCATTGCTGATAGCAAGTGGGTGAGTCCAATCCAGGTTGTACCAAAGAAATCCGGGGTGACAGTTGTACGGAACGAAGACAATGAGCTTGTACCTACTCGAATTCAGACAGGATGGAGAGTATGTATCGATTATCGGAAGCTCAATGCAAGCACCAGAAAAGACCGCTTTCCTTTGCCGTTTATCGATCAAATTTTGGAAAGAATAGCCGGGCATGCGTTCTACTACTTTTTGGATGGGTATTCTGGGTATAATCAGATCGAGGTTGCTTTGGAGGATCAAGAAAAGACTACATTTACTTGTCCTTTTGGTACATTTGCTTACCGCCGGATGCCGTTTGGGTTGTGCAACGCTCCGGGAACATTTTCGAGGTGTATGATGGGTATTTTTAGTGACATGGTTGAAAAGATCGTAGAAGTTTTCATGGATGACTTCTCGGTGTTTGGCGACTCTTTTGAGTCTTGTTTGGCCAATCTCGAGAAGGTTTTGACAAGATGTGAGGAGAAGAATTTGGTACTCAATTGGGAAAAATGTCATTTCATGGTCACTCAAGGAATTGTCTTGGGGCATATCGTTTCTTCCGAGGGTATCGCGGTAGATAAGGCAAAGATCAACCTTATTTCTAATCTCCCGACTCCAAGGTGTGTGAAGGATGTTCGTTCATTCCTCGGGCATGCCGGGTTCTATCGCCGGTTCATAAAAGATTTTAGTTCCATTGCTCGACTGTAGACACCTCCCAAACGGGGCATCGCCATACAGATTGATCACGTTGTGTTTAATCGATTGGTTGCTCACTTCATAAACCAAAATCATGGACATTCCCATGGCTAGGAACATCGCCACACGATAACGGTTATCATCAAATAGAGTCGCCACCCAGTTTATTAAAACTGGGAAAATAGATAGAGATTCTGGATACGGGAGCCAAAAGTACAATAAGGGGAAGGTGTTAGGCACCCCTCTTTGCCCAGTCGTGAGACTGGCCCATAATCGTTCAACATAAGACGTATAGATGCTTTGTCTAATCCTAAAACATAGTCTGTTTAGTTATTCCCTTAAACAGTAAGCAAAGTGAGCCAGTGCGATAATTGAAGCATGCATTAGAAAGCAGAAAAGCAAACAAAATGTCCCAGGAGATCGATTACTCGGCCGGTGAATGGATGTCACGGCCGAGTAATCACACTGGTTTAATGTACCGGCCGAGGGATCGAAGCCCCGGTAGGTGTTCTTCCTCACACCAGACAAAAAGATTAATGGATAATCAAAAATGCTACGATTAATCAGAAAAGCAATAAATTAAGACAAACCAGAGGCCGTTGGGCCTCACCACCTTGATCCCTCAGTTGCTTGATTGCTTTGGATTGAGTGTGATCGATTGATTGCTTGATTGAGAACCCTAGAGTTAGGGTTTGAACTTCGGGGTTTGATTGCCGGATTGACGGCTGCCTTCGGAAGGTTAGGGCTTTTGGAGTATGGGATTGAGGATTATTTGTGCAGAGCTTTGAGGCTTGAGAGAATGTGTAGGTATATCAATTTCGTGTGTTAAATTCGGAGCCCAAAGGCCCCTTTATATAGGCATAGGGATGACTCACTCCGGCCAATCAAATCACGAGATGGCAATTGCAATTGCAATGCATCTCTAACTCTACGTCGTGATCTCCGAACGTAGCCCGAACGCATCGGAAAGGTAGTGTAGTTGGATCAAACCAAACGTCTGACAGAACGTTCCAGAGTCTGGAAAAAGGTCGATCTGGCGGCCGAGCAAAGGATGTCGCGGCCGTGGAATGGATGTCTCGGCCGAAGGATAGATCTCGCGGCCGAGGGATTGATCTCTCAGGGAGATTTTGTTGGCAATAGGTTGCTCGGGTGAGGGATTGATGTTGTGGCCGTGGGATCGATGTTACGGCCGTCAGATGGATTCTCCTATTTCTGTCTGAAAGGCTGTATGACTTTGAATTGGGTCCTCTAAGTGGTCAAAGTTCTCACCGAAAGTCCTAAGGTCCTCAAGGAAGCAATCAGCAATCATTGTATCCATTTCATCATTGGGATTGTCCCAAGGTGGGACTTGAAATAATCGTTAGGCCAAATTGGGGTGTCTACAGATGCCCCTCTTTGACTGAACTCAGACGGATCGCGAGACATGTTTGAGTAAGAGTCAAAGCTGTAAAAAGCAACTCAATTTGGTCCAACCACTATTCCAACGGGTTTTCGAAAAAGGTTTTGTTATGGTCGGGCCGGGAGGCTGCCTACGTATTCCACAAGGGAAATTCAGACCAATCGTAGTTCGGGCAATAAAGAAAAGTAAAAGTTTGGAGGGTTAGAGACAGAAGACGTACCTTAGGGCTTAAAAAGCCATAGTGTGACGTACCTAGACTGAGCCAGGGTTTTGGCGAAGAGTAGTTGAAGGAGCGCGGGGCTACCTGGGGGAATTTTTACGGAGAGCTTCCTTAGTATTTTGGGGTAGATCAGTACACTGCAGGTGCGTTTGCTTTTCTTGATCGTCCTTACTTTGACTGAAAGGAGCTCGGTAGAGTAGCCTATCCTTGCGAATGAGCTGGATGGGATTGATGTAATGGGGTGGAATCCAAACCATCTGCTGAGATGAGTTGGACGCCGGTTTGTTCAGACCATCTGCTGGGGATGAATGAGCTGGAGCACGGAGCTTTGGCGATGAGGGGACCGAGGCACGGAGCCGGTTGTAGTCATGAGGCGAGAGCATGGAGAGTGATAGAATCAAGGCGTGGAGCCTGTTGATCATAAGGCGAGAGCCTGAGGTGATTGATAGGACCGAAGCGCGGAGCTGGTGTTGATCATAAGGCGAGAGCCTGAGGTGATTGATAGGACCGAAGCGCAGAGCTGGTGTTGATCATAAGGCGAGAGCCTTGAGGGGATTAGATTGAGGTGTGGAGCCTGCTGTGGTTTATGAGGTGGAGGCCTGAGGTGAGCTTAGAGCTTGATGGGACCGAAGCGCGGAGCTGGTATTGATCAGGATGAGAGCCTGTGGTGTCAGAGCTTTGAGCTTGACGTGATGAACCGAACTGCGGAGCTGGTATAAGGCAAGGGCCTAAGGTGAAGGAACTGAGGCATGGAGCCCGAAGTGATTGAGGCGTGGAGCCTGCATGCAGTCTTGAGGCGAGGGCCTGAGTTTGTCGGAGCTTAGAGCTTGACGTGATATGAACCGAAGCGTAGAGCTGGTTGTATTCTGATGGTCTGTGCACGGAGCTTTCTCATCATAAATGTTGACGTGGAGCCAAAGGATCGAGGCGTTGGACCGATCAAATAAAACTGAGGCATAGAGCCGGTTGATAGCAGGGTTGACCTGTTTCATGAGAGATATGCAGAGTGTACATGTGTGATGATGGTTGTTAGATGTGAATAGATATGATGCAGACTCGATGTGAAAATGTTGATGCAATTGATGCAAATGTGCACGGGCCCGTGCGTGTGTGTTGATTTAAGCTTAGAGCTTCTATCAAGTTCCGGACTTGAGCATTCAGAGCGTAGAGCTCGAGCATTCGGATGGCAGAATCCGAGCATTCAAAGTACAGGCTTTGAGCGTCCAGTACGCAGTGGTTGGGCATCCAAGCGTAGAGCTTGAGCATTCAAGTGTAGAACTTGAGCATCCAGTACACAGTGGTTGGGCATTCGAAGAGCTTCGCGCATTCAAAATGTTGGATTTTGAGCATTCAGGCATAGAGCCTGAGAATAAATGATGTCTTGATTGTTGGGGCGACGTAGAGCCTATTGAGATTTGCTTGTTTACGGCTTCGAGCCAGTTGAGACGATGGGCTTCGAGCCGCTGAGATGATGAGATGATAAATACAGGTGTTGAGATGATTGTTTACGGCTTCGAGCCAGTTGAGATGGTGGGCTTCGAGCCGCTGAGCTGTTGAGTATTCCATCTTCCACGGGGTTTGATTGGTTCCTTGTGCTTGGGATGTTTCCAAGGCTAGTTTTGAGTATGCTCGGGATTACCCCCAAGGCTAGATTCCACATGCTCGGGATTGTCCCCAAGGCTAGTTCTGAGCATGCTCGGGATTGCCCCCAAGGCTAGATTTCCATTACCTCCACTGCTGGGAGTGCCTTCCGGAGGCCAAACGCCTTTTAGCGACTCAAATGTCTTCTGGTGGCTAAATGCTTTCTGCAAGCTGGCAACATAAACGCTTTCTGGAAGCTAGCAACATAAACGCCTTCTGGAGGGTGCATTGAGTGGAAGCCGCATGATTATTTTGCTGGCCTGCTGAGCGCGAGGTTGTGCACATGGCGTGGCATAGAGCTGTTGAGGTGTGGGCGTAGAGCCACTGAGCAGCACTTGAGCGTCCTCAATATTTCGGTAAGCTTCCTGAAAAGTAAAAGGTTTACTTTAATTCGGAGTTTTAATTTGCATGATCAAAAGTGAGTTTTTTTGTTTTGATTTGCGGGATGAGATCCCTCTTAGCTAGGGGCGTGAATGAGAAGGACCCATGGTTGGGTCGAAGTTGTTTTGTTTAAAGAAGTTAAGATAACTGTGCCCCCTGTTTAGGCAATGCATGCTTTTTAAACGTCGATTTGATGCCCCTAGCTTTTTATTTGTTTATGCAATCGTGAGATTAACTCCCTTTTTGTCCTTGGCAGAGAAATAGGAGACTGGAGGCCCGCGGTGGAGGCAAGGAGGTGCACAAGTGGTTTGTGACGTTGCCAAAGCAGACTTGGGAGTTAGTACGCACTGCTGGTCTTGAGCCGTCTGTTTTGGGCCTCAATCTTTCGAAGATGGATTGGTCATTGATGACCTTGTTGGTTGAAAGGTGATGGGATACTCCCAACACGTTCCACTTTCCTTCTGTTGGCGAGATGACGATCACGCCAGGTGATTTTTCTTTGCTTACTGGCCTATGAGTAGGTGGAGCTCCTCTTTGGGTTAACCCTAGGCTTTGGGAGCGAGTAGGGGATTTGGAGTGGTTCTTGGGCAAGGTGCCCCCTCTTCACTCGCGTGGTCATGTTGACGTCTCTTAGTTGATCAAGACTTTTATGAAGGTTGATATCTTGACTCAGGTGAGTGTTGAGTAGTTGACACGGGCCTTTCTTCTCTACCTCGTTGTTCGTCAACAAGGATAGTTCAGTGCATAGGCAGTCTCTAGCCCCTTTGCAGTATTTGGAGGCTGTTTGGGAGCTTGATTGGGGAGCATCTGCCTTGGCCACCTTGTATGGCCTCCTTAGGGCTTGTTCACGGGACAGGACTCTTGGTGGTCACTACTGGGTACTTGAGGTATATCCTTCTTCTTTTCTCGTTGTGATTTTTCCCTTGCTACGAGCGATGGTTGGTGGGGCAACGGAAGCCACGGTCGCCAATTTTGAGCCTTGGCTACGAGTTTTGGACCGATTGACGGTTGACCAGGTACCCCTTGCATTCCTTGTTTTTAGATCTCCATTCCTCTGTGCTGTGGCTGATTTAGACTTTGTTTGTAGGCGAGGTTCGACCCTTGGAGTGGTGTATCAGAGGACACCCCTCTTGCACGTTCCAGGGTTCCAGACTGTACTCGTAGCCTGTTCGAGAGTCCCTTTTGTTAAGCCTGGTACTTATGTGATCGGGTGGCCAGCCAGTGGTGCTCGCGTGCTGAGGATCTTCAGTTTGTTCTTCCTCCTCCTCCGGCGTTGATGAGATCTACTTCTTCGATGTCTAAAGTAGACTTGGAGAATGCTCAGATCAGAGATTGGGCGGGCTTGCTCTTTTAGGCAGGTGACTGTATGGAGTACTACCATTTTTTCTTGGTTTTGCCTGTTGTTCCTTCAGTTGCTCCTATTTGGCCACGGGCCCTTTCCTTTGTCTCTTTCCACTCTGATGACGGAGAAGAGGAGCGCTTGGTGCTTGCCCCTTGTTTTGTATTCTTTTCCTTGTAACTTGAGGCCGAGTGAGCACCAGCTGTCAGTGGGGAGGATAGCCAGCAATCCCCTTCTTCATCTCAGAGATCGACTCGAAGACGCCGTCACGACCAGCTTTAGGATTTTCTTTTTCCTTCCTGTTCATGGTTTGCAAAGAGAGAAGCAGAAACTGTATTTGTATGGTGAAAGCAACCACAGTGATGATTTTGTAGGCAAGCTTTTGTTCATGAAATGAGAAATGCTTTTTATGCCCCTAGATGTCTTGAGTTTGCATGCGATAGTCAGAACATGGCTGTTTGAACAAGTATTTGCTGATAGACAGTAATTTGTGTGAAAATAAAATATTGGCCGAAGAATTGATTACTCGGCTAAAGAATCGATGTTATGGCCGATGTATAGATCCTTCGGCCGTTACTTTGATTTTCCAAAGGTAGATTTTGTTTTGGCTAAGTGGCATCCTCTTTTCTCTTCCTTCTTATGCTTGGTTTTGATTTTCTTGCCTTTTGCTTTTGCCGTGTTCCATAGTCCGGTTGCCAAACTCGGGAGTTTTCAAGGTATCTTGCTCATTGTGTCAATTACCTTTAGGTTAGAGGGGATGACCTATAATTCTTGTGTCTATTGTTTGTTGCCAATTCTTCGAGAAAAGCATACTCATCTTTTGCGAGCTCAATACGCAAGGTTAGCTATACCTATCATTGAGTACAAATCTGTTGACGTTTTTCCTTCTCTCCAAATGTTTGGGCCGCATCTCAATGTGAGATTGCCTACGTATCCCAATCTGGGAATCAGGCCTTTTACGTAGTTCCAAAATCATTACCTTTGAGGTTGGGTTTTTCACTCTAGTTTTTTTCTTCTCACATGCTCTTGATTTTGCCTAGGTTACCTAATGGAGGTTGAGTCCCTAGCGAGCTTTTCTTTGAATGCCTTAACTTTTGCCTAGGCTGCGTTTTTGCATTTTCTTGCCCTAGCAGGCTTTGCTCTTACTTTTGCTTGGGTTTTCAGGTTACCCAACGAGCACTTCTCTCAAGAGGGTTTCTGCGTTTCGGAGAGGAATTTGATGGAGATATTTTTCTAAATCTCTCTTGTGTTTGTACCTTCATAATGGGCGAGCTAACCCTAAGTGTTCTCGCGGAGATAGTGTCTTCTTTCTAAGTTTTGACAAAAACCTAGTTTCTTAAGCAACTAGAGTTCATCCTTTCCTTCCTTTTTGTCAGCGACACAGGGAACTTGATTCCTTGAAATTTCCCTTGTTTGGCAAAGAGACTATAGTGTTTGGCAATTGCAATTTAGGAAGTAAATCATTGAATAAGTATAGTCTAGAGGATGAAACAGGAATTCACTTAGTAGAAATTAAATGCCCAAGCAGGGGCTCAAAACAGGTTTTAGCTTGATAAAAGCAATGTTTAATGTTCTTTGCCATGTTGTGACTTATTAGCTATTGTAGCATTTCGAGGTCGTTTTCAAAACCCTTGCCTTTCGCAACTTTATACTCTTTTCCACCCTCTTCTTTGCCAAACAGGGCCTTTGAACTGGATCCATCTTCATTGGTGGCTACTTCTTTGAGACATGAGTAGTCCCCAAATAGAAGTGTTGGTCTAGGTTTTCATCACCCTTTCTTCCTCTTTATTGATTGTGTAGTTGTCAGCTATTTCCACTTGATTGAATAGTGATACTAAGGAGATTCCATCGAGTGGATCATCGTATTCTCCTTCCATTCCGTTAAAGTCACTTTCCCCTTTGCTTGTTCTTCTTCATTACTTTTGTCAGACATGTCGGGATCGATCACTTCTGATTGATTGGACTCATTGTTTTCTTCCTCCTCCATCATGAAACATTCGTCCTCCTCTGGGAAGGTAAAGGTTGGCTTGGTTTGGTTGTTTTGGACAATGTATTGGCCAGGATTGTATGTGGGGTTGTTTATGAAATCGATGTTTCGGGGTGGTGGCTCAGTTTTGTGAGTAGGAAGTGGATTGGCTTGCACATTAGGTTTTGGAAGTTTTATAGTTCGGCTATCAATGAGATCTTGAATGTCATGGCGGAGACGCATGCAGTTATCTGTCTCATGCCTAGTGTGTTGGTGGTAAGCGCACTGTTTGTTAGGATCATGGTTTGGGCCATAGGGTGGCTGAGGAAGTGGTTTGTTTTAAAGGTTTGAGATGCCCCTAATGGCTCAGAATGGCTAAGGCTTGAGATGAGGTCATGTAAAGATGGTCAAAGTTGCAACGGGGGCGATTTGAGCTTTGGGATGAGCTAATTTGAAAAGGGTCTTGTGGTAAGATTGAGTTAAGGGTGTTGACGAAGGCAGGAGATGTACGGGTTGTGAAGGTTTTCTTGGGTGGAGGAGTTTCTTCTTTCCCAATGAGGCCTAGCTTGATCCTCTCTTCAATCTGCAGCCCAGTAGCCTGCAGGCGCTTGAAATCAGTGATAGTCTGAGTGTAAATGTGCGTGAGGTACTTGGGCTGCAAACTCTTGACAACTATTCTCACTTGATCTTCCTCAGAGGGGCGGTTCTTCATCTTGGCGGCTTTTTCTCTCTATCTAGCCACAAAGGTTGCAAAGTCCTTGTTTGATTCCTGCTTAGTCGTTTCCAAATCTCGAGTTGTTAACTCAATTTGGATGTTGTATGCATATTGCTTGACAAAAGCATTGGCAATTTCTGGCCAAGTATGATAGTGCACAAACTCCAAAGTGAGGAACTAGTCAAGAGCGCTTCCAGTGAGAGTTCGCTGGAACAATTGGGCGATGAGCTTATCATTCAAGCCCATTGGCTTCAGGGTGTTGATAACGTGGCGAACATGACTGGTAGGGTTGCCAGTTCCATTGAATTTCTCGATGTTGGGCATTTTGAAATTCTCAGGCAGCTTGGATTCTGGGAAGAGGCAAAGTCCCTCGAAATCCAGAATTTGGTCCCCTTGTGAACGAGTCAAGGCTTGTTTGATTTCCTTGACTTGCTTGGTCAACTCAGGACTTTCTGCCAATATCACTTTATGGGGATTCTCGTCTTCCATTGATTTTTCATCATCTTCAGCATCTCTAGCTGCTTTTTCTGCTAGCAGCACAGTGATTTGAGCTTGGAGGTCGGCAATAGTGGCGTCGTTATCTGCCATGAGAGTGGGAGGATTACTTGATGAAGCTTAGGATTTGGTAGATGATTGAGTTTGTTGAGGAGATGACCGCGGAGTCCCTGGAAGTGATTAGGACCGTAGCAGTGTAGATGTTTTGGCTGGTGAGAGTGACAGACGGGACGGTTGCAAAGACCTCTGTTTGGCGTGACTTCGGGTGTTGTAAGAGTATAAATTGGCTGTGGTTGCTTCTTTGTTTTACTTATTGTGTCTGCTTTGAAAAGTAGAGTACCTGTAAGTCAGTACTTGGCTTGTGTAGGGTTAGGATTTAGGCTGAAAATCCCAACTCTTCTGCACAGAAAAAGTTATTTACAACAACAGATGATACAAGGTGTGAGGAAGGACTTGGAAGTGAAAATGCAAGTAGGTTCCTAGCCTGTAGGTTCCTGTCTTAGTTTGATAAGTTCTATGGCTTTCTAAAACATGCAAGGTTTTTGGTAGTCTCAGGGTGCTCCGTTGTCAAAGAGCACCAATCCTCTCACCAGCCCATCATAGGCGGTGATTGGGTGATTCCCTTTTTGATATACCACTAGGTACGAGTGACTGTGGAGTTTGCTGGGACCCCCAACATAGCCCGTGTCATGCCGGGATATCAGGTGAACTCAACGGGTTGCCCGCTCGATGCATATGATTAATGAATTAGACAAGGCATGTATTAGTCTTATGTTGAACTTTCTGGTAATGGCTTGGAGGTCGTCGCTAGTGGCGTAGACACCTCCCAAACGGGGCATCGCCATACAGATTGATCACGTTGTGTTTAATCGATTGGTTGCTCACTTCATAAACCAAAATCATGGACATTCCCATGGCTAGGAACATCGCCACACGATAACGGTTATCATCAAAAAGAGTCGCCACCCAGTTTATTAAAACTGGGAAAATAGATAGAGATTCTGGATACGGGAGCCAAAAGTACAATAAGGGGAAAGTGTTAGGCACCCCTCTTTGCCCAGTCGTGAGACTGGCCCATAATCGTTCAACATAAGACGTATAGATGCTTTGTCTAATCCTAACACATAGTCTGTTTAGTTATTCCCTTAAACAGTAAGCAAAGTGAGCCAGTGCGATAATTGAAGCATGCATTAGAAAGCAGAAAAGCAAACAAAATGTCCCAGGAGATCGATTACTCGGCCGGTGAATGGATGTCACGGCCGAGTAATCACACTGGTTTAATGTACCGGCCGAGGGATCGAAGCCCCGGTCGGTGTTCTTCCTCACACCAGACAGAAAGATTAATGGATAATCAAAAATGCTACGATTAATCAGAAAAGCAATAAATTAAGACAAACCAGAGGCCGTTGGGCCTCACCACCTTGATCCCTCAGTTGCTTGATTGCTTTGGATTGAGTGTGATCGATTGATTGCTTGATCGAGAACCCTAGAGTTAGGGTTTGAACTTCGGGGTTTGATTGCCGGATTGACGGCTGCCTTCGGAAGGTTAGGGCAGTATGGGATTGAGGGAGTATTTGTGCAGAGTTTCGAGGTTTGATTGAGTGTGTAGGTATCTCAATTTCTGTGTGTTAAATTCGGAGCCCAAAGGCCCCTTTATATAGGCATAGGGATGACTCACTCCGGCCAATCAAATCACGAGATGGCAATTGCAATTGCAATGCATCTCTAACTCTACGTCGTGATCTCCGAACGTAGCCCGAATGCATCGGAAAGGTAGTGTAGTTGGATCAAACCAAACGTCTGACAGAACGTTCCAGAGTCTGGAAAAAGGTCGATCTGGCGGCCGAGCAAAGGATGTCGCGGCCGTGGAATGGATGTCTCGGCCGAAGGATAGATCTCGCGGCCGAGGGATTGATCTCTTAGGGAGATTTTGCTGGCAACAGGTTATTCGGGTGAGGGATTGATGTTGTGGCCGTGGGATCGATGTTACGGCCGTCAGATGGATTCTCCTAGGCTTCTGTATTTCTGTCTGAAAGGCTGTATGGCTTTGAATTGGGTCCTCTAAGTGGTCAAAGTTCTCACCGAAAGTCCTAAGGTCCTCAAGGAAGCAATCAGCAATCATTGTATCCATTTCATCATCGGGATTGTCCCAGGGTGGGACTTGAAATAATCGTTAGGCCAAATTGGGGTGTCTACAGACCGTTGTGCCATTTGCTCGCAAAGGATGTACCATTTGAGTGGACACCGGCGTGTGAGGCCGCTTTCGCCAAGCTCAAGTCAAGTCTTACCTCGCCACCTATCGTGCAGTCTCCAGATTGGGAGTTACCATTTGAACTTATGTGCGACGCGAGCGATTATGCCGTAGGAGCGGTGTTGGGACAACGCCAAGGGAAGAAGCCGTTTGTCATTTATTACGCTAGCAAGACTTTGAACGAGGCCCAAATGAATTATTCAACTACCGAGAAGGAGTTGTTAGCTATAGTCTTTGCACTTGACAAGTTCCGTTCTTACCTAGTTGGAGCCCCGATCACCGTGTACACCGATCATTCCGCCCTTAAATACCTCTTCACAAAGCAAGATGCCAAGGCTCGTTTGATACGGTGGATTTTACTTCTCCAAGAGTTCAACTTGTCCATCAAAGATAAGAAGGGTGTGGAGAACGTGGTAGCCGACCACTTATCAAGGTTACAATTTGAGGATCCTACGCCGAGTCTTCCTATCGTAGACACGTTTCCGGACGAACAATTGTTGGCCATTTCGAGTACCCCATGGTTCGCCGACATAGTGAACTATTTGGCTACGGGTCTCTTACCACCGCATTGGTCCCCGCAAGAGCGTCGTCGGTTCCTTCATGAAGTACGGATGTTTTCTTATGATGACCCCTATCTTTTCAAGTATTGCCAAGATCAAATCGTGCGCCGTTGCGTTCCGGACTCGGACCAACAAAGAATTCTCGAGTTTTGCCATTCGGAAGCTTGTGGGGGTCACTATTCTTCGAGGAAGACTTCTGCCAAGGTGTTGCAATGTGGATTTTATTGGCCCAACTTGCACAAGGATGCTCATCTCTTTTGCGTCGCTTGTGAACGTTGCCAAAAGCTTGGGAGTGTGACTCGGAAGGATGAGATGCCACTCACTAACATTCTTGTTGTTGAGATTTTTGATTGTTGGGGCATAGACTTTATGGGACCATTTCCTGTTTCTTTTGGGAATTTGTATATCCTCTTGGCGGTTGATTATGTTTCAAAGTGGGTGGAAGCCATTGCAACACGTACCAATGATGCCAAGGTGGTGGTGGAGTTTCTCAAGGACAATATTCTTTCAAGATTTGGGATGCCAAGAGCGATCATAAGTGACCAAGGGACACACTTTTGCAACCGGACCTTTGAGGCCTTGATGAGGAAATATGGGATCAATCATAAAGTCTCCACGGCTTACCATCCTCAAACAAACGGGCAAGCGGAGTTGGCAAATAGGGAAATCAAGCACATCTTGGAGAAAATAGTGAACCCTAACCGGAAGGATTGGAGTCTTCGTTTGAATGATGCACTTTGGGCTTATCGCACGGCATACAAGACTGTTTTGGGAGCTTCGCCGTATCGTTTGGTTTATGGGAAAGCATGTCATCTTCCGGTTGAGATTGAACATAAAGCATTTTGGGCTATCAAATCATTGAATTATCGTTTATCGGCCGCCGGCAAGCACCGAAAGCTCTAACTCAACGAGCTTGAAGAGATTCGAAGAGATGCTTACGACAACACCGCCATCTACAAAGCAAAGGTCAAGGCCTTCCACGACAAGCGAATTCACCGGAAAGACTTTGAGATTGGACAGAAGGTACTCCTATACAACTCTAAGCTTCATTTGTTTCCCGGTAAATTACATTCTCGATGGGTTGGTCCTTATGTTGTTGAGCATGTTTATCCTCATGGTGCTGTTAATGTTATGAATCCGAGTAATGGTCAATCTTTTAAAGTGAATGGACAAAGGCTTAAACCATTTCTTGGCAATTTCGAGGTTGGAGAGCCGGATGAGGAGTTGATCAATCCAGTTTACACGGTTGATTAGTTTGTTTCTTTATGTTTGCACGGGGAGCGAAAGCGTAACCGCTGAACTTAACTGTTTGTCGGACCCGGCCCCTTGACTTAATTGTATGGGGCACCCACCATTGACTTGGGTATATGTAGCTCCGCACGCCGCTACTAAAAGAAGGATCGTGTACCCAGCTCCGGTTCGAAGGGCAATCATTTGATATCAGTGACATAGGGCTTTAATTAGCTTTTCTGATAGGAGTAATTCACAGTTAAACACTCACGTCTTCCAGATTAGCCCCAACGGGGGCGGTATAGATCCTTAGGTTAGGCCTTGATACTCCCGTGCTTACGCACTTGGCTCTATCGTGTTGCTTGCCTGGTTACGATCTTAGGGGACGCTGGACTTCATTGTTTGGCGGAGTCGAGCTGTGACTTTGACGCTTCGAGTTCTGATATTGAATGTGTAAATACTGTACATATGTGTTTTCTTTCTTTCTTTTACGTGTTTCTTTTGTTTTGTTTAGTATGCATGTTTAGGTTTGCTATGTGTTTCTTGTTTTTAATAAAGTCTTAGAGATGTTTCACATGAAAAGATTTCACCAACGTGTTAGTGTAAAGGGCTTTCATTAGTTCTTCTTGGTAATAGTTTATCATTAATGATCCATGCTCTCCGAATAGGCCCCTATCGGTGGCAACTTTGGTCTATGGGTGAGGTGTGATATTGCCTGGAGTGCACGCTAGGTTGTATCTTATCTTGCTTTGTTTTGATCGTAGGGGACGCTGAACTTCATTGTTTGGCGAGGTCGAGCGATAAATTTTATTACGGGCGCTAGCATAACAAATTCTCAACGGTCTAGTATAGCCACCCATTGCTTACCCCACCGGTAAGGAATGGGAAGAAAAGTATGACTCGTTTGATCGCGTGATGATCGGGTGGTGCATTGCATTCTATTTTGCATGTTTTAATCATTTTGCATGTTTTCTGGGTTTTCTTTGTTTTCTGTTTTATTTTGGTTTGGTTTTGAAGCCGGATAACACGGGCCGGTGGTACTAATGTCATTTGCTTTGTGGAAAGTCTTCCTCTTAAGTCTTCTGCAGGGTTTATTTGCTACCACACCAGCCTTGGTAGTTTGGGTCTAAAGCCGGGGTGAGTGAGGCATTCAGGAGCCCTAAGCATGGGTGCGGCTATGCGCCGCAGTTATTAGTCCGATAAAGCTTTGGATATGGCCCAGTGTGACTAGCTTTGGTTTCGAGTGGGCAAAACCGAAAGAGTAAACCCTGGAAGCATCTATACGGACTGGAGCAAGCATTTGACATGAAATCCTCCTACTTGGTCAAGGTATTTAGGGGTTGACATTCCCCTTGGACGGTACATTCGCGCACTCTTTCCTTCCTTCGCTCTTGTTCCTAATGCTATGAGGGCATAGCATCGCTTTAAGTTGGGGGGAGGGGTTAGCTTATGTGCTATTTGTTTGCTAGTTACTAGAAATTTGAAAATCCAAAAACAATAGAAATTGAAAAGTCTTAAAAAAAAAATGAGAAAATTGAAAATTTCAAAAATAAATAAAGGTTTTTAACTTGCAATTCGTTCATTTTGTCATGTTTTTGGGTCCTTTTCATAACTTGTTGCATGCTCAATAATTGAAAGGTGGCAAGAGTTCGTAGCAATTCTAAGAAATTCTTCTCAATTTGCATGCTTAGTTGAAAATTGAACGGTTTAGGTTTTGAGTAAAGTTTTTGAGCAAGCTTTGGCCATATCCCCACCTTTTCAATTCAATAAAAAGTTCGTAGTTAGGTGAATAATCGCATGTCTATCTCTAGTTGTGTTTTCAATGTCGATTTTCAATCATTTTGGAATCCAAAGCGCACTTAGGAGAAGATACAAGGCATTCTTTGCATGATCATACCACACACGAGTCCCATTGTCCTGTTTTGCAACCTGTTTTTCTCCCGTTCTTTGGCTTAACCTAGGCGACCGGTTGTTCAGAGGGGTGGTGGGAAGTGATTTTAGTGATTAAAGGTGCTTTGGGGGTGTTAATTGAAGACTTGAAAGTTTTGGGGACCAAACTGAATGCAAGGCAGAATTCTGAACTTAAGCTGTCGGCATCGATGGCAGGGAAAGGAGACATCGGTACCGAGGGGCTAACGGTCAACACAGTCAACGGAGTTAACAGTTCGGCATCGATGGCTTGGAAAGGGGACATCGGTACCGAAGGCCTTCTCAGGAAACCCAAACTTCTGAACGTCAGGAAACCCAAACTTCTGAACCATCACAACCCCAAACTTCTGAAACCCCTGTTCTCCCCTGTGACAGCCGACTGCCTCTCTCTCCTTTCCTCCATTCTTCAACCAAACCCTAACCTAAAACCACCATTAAACCACCAAAAACTCCCATATTTTCCCACAAACCCTTCAAATCCTCCATCATCTTCAACAATACTCAAGATTTCCACCCCCAATTTCGGATTTCAAAGCCAAAACAAGGTAAACCCACTTTCCCTCCTTTCATCCGAAAATTTTCAATTTGTTTCCACACAAACCCTTGTTTTCTTCCTATTTTCTTCCCATATACCTATTTCCCACCATTGTTCTAGCCTACGTTCCAATTCTCCACCTAAAAATCAGAAACCCTAGAAAAAAACAGCCCAAATCCGAAAATCCAAACAAAAACAACCCAAACCCTTTCAACCCTACAATGCCGAAGATTAAGCAAACCGCGCACCGGGCTTCATTTTCTGTGCCGGAAATTGAGGAAGTGGAGGATGAATTCATTCAAGAGGAGGGGGCTGATTTGGTTCAAGAAGAAGCTTCGGGCTCTCGCACTAGGAAGAAAAGGCGTACAAGGGCAGAAATGGCTGAAGAGAAAAGAAGAGAATGGGAGGGGAGTTTTGACAACAGGAAATTCAAAAACGAGCGTCAAGTGGATGCTAAAAAGTTCAGCCCTGATCATATCGGTGTCCGCTACATTCTGCAAAAAGGTTTGAAATTCTGGACCGAGGAATTATTTGGATATAATAAGAATACTGTGATCGAATTCTATAAGTACATGCAAATTCCGGAAGGTGATTGGGAGAACGACCCGGCTGTTAGGATTGTTTCCCGAGTAGCGGGTATTGATGTGGGGATTACCCCCAATGATATTGCTGAATATTTGGGGATTCAACGCCCCCCTCCTGAGTATGTGAACTACCCTCAGAAAAATGTGTCAATCAATGCGGATGTGGTGAGTAGTGCCCTGTATGTTGATCCCTTAAGAGCCACTGATCCCCATGTGCCTGGGAATTTTAAAGGGAGTGTTAGGTTCTTAAATAAAGTTATCCATTTTAACTTATACCCTCGAGGCTCGGAACATAGGCCAAGTAGGAAAAGTGGAGAACTCATGTTTGCTTTTCTAACTGATGATTTGGTGATTGACTGGGCAATGTTTATCTTCACACAGCTGAGAGATTTTAGGGCTAATACTATGATCACTGCCAATATCCCATTCCCGTGCATGATTACTAGCCTGTGTTGGAAACAAGGAGTTAGGGGTTGGGGCTACGAAAACTTGGAAGAACTATCTCCGGGGCCCTTTGATGAGGCATTTGACATGAAGAGCTCTTCTCAGGCTCATTCTGCAAAGGGTAAACAGGCAAGAGGAGGGGATTATTTGACCTCGATGCCTAAGAAGAAGGACAAACAGTCTTCTTGGATTAAGAAATTATTCTGTCAAGGGGTGGCAATGATTAGTTCTAGAAGGAAAGAGAAGGCTGAAAGGAGACAGATGAAGAAAGAGATAGCCTGGCAGACTTCGGTCCTGGAGCGACAATTTGGGGTAAAGTATACCCCCGAGCCTGTAGAGGAAGGGGAAGTCAGTGATGATTTCGCTGGATATGATAGTGAGGAGCAGGATGATTGACGGGCAGTGATGTGGTGAGATGATGACTTGAGATGATTGGTGGTGCTACATGCAGTTGGTAGAGAGTCGGTGGTTCTAAAAATTCCCCTTACTTGGTCGGGGTCTAGGTTGGTTGACATGCCAACCACTCTATCCTTTTCATTTTGTCTTTTTACATCTTTATTTTGTAGTTAGTTTTGCACTTCCGTACCTAGTGATTGATTGATATTGGTTTGGCCAGGTGTGGCCCTTGACTTGGTCCTTTTTGTGTTGGCGGCGGTCATTTGGGTAGATTAACCTTGCTAGTATAGACCGTCGCCCATTTGTGCTAACCTTTTCTTGTTTACCAAGGTCATTATAAGCTTGAAAAAGTCCTTAGTTGATCCTTTGCGCGCTTGGATTCCTTAATGATTAACTATTTGATATTTGCATGATTAGTTGAATAGCTTGCTTTCCTTTCGTATCCAATAATCATCCGTTAGTTTGTTAATTCTGTTGAATAAAGTGCTGTAGTTGTTGAGGCATAGTATTTGTTTTTCACTATTGCCTGTTTATCCAGCACTCTTTGGTGGATATGGTTTAGGTTGATCTCACAGGGTGTCGTGTCCCGTATCCTCCCTTTGTTCGAGGACACGAACCTTTTTAGCTTGCTCTTAGACTTGCTTGATACTTGGCCTGTTTAGTTTGAAACTGAAACTGTGAGTTGTAGAAATGAAATAAAACGTTGGATTGTTTGAACTCTTGCTAGGTTTCAAAGTTGAGCATGTTCTAAGTTGTGATAGCGGGGGAATTGCAAGTTGTTAGTTTTTCTGTTTTTCGTTTCCTATTTGCTAGGGACTAGCAAACCTCAAGTTGGGGGGTGTGATAAGCACCCGACAATGTAATAAAGGGTGCGCTAGTGTCTAGTCTTAGTTACTTTTGTTATTTAATTAGTTGTTTTTAGTTACTTTTGCTCGTAAGGTAGTTTGGTGGCGTTTTGTAGAAAACCATCTCAAAAACAGGGACTCAAAGCAAAGGCATCCCAAGCAAGGCATGGCTGCCCGGGCCAAAGCAATGATCAAGGCAGGCGTGACCAAATGGCCCGAGCAAGAGCAAGCAAAGCAGCCAAGGGTGGCCCGTTGGCTGGCAGCATGGCAAGGTGGCCCGAGCAAGATGGCCATGGCAAGGGAAGAAGGTGGCCCGAGCACAGGCCAAAGCAGCAGTCAACGCCAAGGCAAAGCAGTCAACGCCCGAAGATAAAGCCTCAGCACCGATGGCTGAGATTTGGGACATCGGTACCGAGCAGCTAACTTTGGGCCGCCCTTAACAGCCTCGCCATCGATGGCTGAAATCCTGGACATCGGTACCGAGAGCTTAAATGCTTTTTAAGGCCATTGCCATCGGTACCGAGGCTTTTAGGGGGAATCTTTGGAGAATATCCCATCCGCGTACTCAGGGACTATTTATAGGCGTGATGTCATTTTTTTACAAACACGTAGGAAATTAGATTTGTACCCGTTTTTTAGATCTAGAGCTAGATTTGAATTGTTCTTCGTGTTCTTGAGTGTTCTTGCTTTTTCAGCTTCTAATTTCTGCATTTTCAACTTAAGTAAGTAAGTTTTTGCTACTCTCTCTTTAATTAAAGTTGTTTAACTTCTCCCGATCTATCTTTCTAGCTAGTTTATTTCTAGTGTTGTGTTTACAATTATGATAAGTAGATTTTTGCTTGCTCTTATCTTTTTAGATATGTGAGTAGTTTCATAAGGTTGGGTCATGGGGTGACTAGCACCCCATGGCTTGAGTAAAAATTGCATTTTTCACCAAAAAGTTTGCAACTTTGTTTTGGAAATTGATGTGGGGCTTGGATTCGTTTGTCAAATTACCGAGGTGATAACCTCCTTGATCATGTGTAGGTGAGAGCTTCGCCTACTCACCACACATGATGCTTGGAGCTCGATCGCTCGAGGTGTTTGCTAAATGGATTCTATAGCTAGCTTGATTTTCGAACCTTCTTATCTTCCGGGTAAAACCGTGTATTGGGTGAAAAATGTAGTTTAGCTCGAGTCGTGGGCGCTAGTAATTCCTAGACCTAACCTTCCTTTCATCTAGTTTATTCTCGTTTAATTTAGCCTTTTTACTTTCCACCGCATACGAAAAACTAAGTTGGCTGACTAAAAGCCGGAAACCATACTCGCATCTACAATCCAGAAAAGCCGTATTATTTATCCCTTGGGTACGATCCCGGACTACCAGATTTATTATGCTTCAATCGGACGCTTATGCCCTACGCTTGGGGTGACCTCTCTTTTGATACATCGAGAAATACGAAGCAATTACCCGCGTTCACCCCGAGCAAAGGCGATCAGAATATTGCCCGCGTTCACCCCGATCAACGGCGATCAGAATATTGCCCGCGTTCACCCAGATCAACGGCGATCAGAATAGTGCCCGCGTTCACCCCGACCAACGGCGATCAGAATAGTGCCCGCGTTCACCCCGAGCAATGGCGATCAGAATATTGCCCGCGTTCACCCCGAGCAACGGCGATCAGAATATTGCCCACGTTCACCCCGACCAACGGCGATCAGAATATTGCTCGCGTTCACCCCGAGCAAAGGCGATCAGAATATTGCCCGCGTTCACCCCGAGCAACGGCGATCAGAATATTGTCCGCGTTCACCCCGAGCAAAGGCGATCAGAATATTGCTCGCGTTCACCCCGACCAACGGCGATCAGAATATTGCCCGCGTTCACCCCGACCAACGGCGATCAGAATATTGCCCGCGTTCACCCCGAGCAACGGCGATCAGAATATTGCCCGCGTTCACCCCGAGCAAAGGCGATCAGAATATTGCCCGCGTTCACCCCGATCAACAGCGATCAGAATATTGCCCGCGTTCACCCCGACCAACGGCCATCAGAATATTGCCCGCGTTCACCCCGACCAACGGCGATCAGAATATTGCCTGCGTTCACCCCGAGCAACGGCGATCAGAATATTGCCCGCGTTCACCCCGATCAAAGGCGATCAGAATATTGCCCGCGTTCACCCCGATCAACGGCGATCAGAATATTGCCCGCGTTCACCCCGACCAACGGCGATCAGAATATTATCTGCGTTCACCCCGATCAACGGCGATCAGAATATTGTCCGCGTTCACCCCGATCAACGGCGATCAGAATATTGCCCGCGTTCACCCCGATCAACGGCGATCAGAATATTGCCCGCGTTCACCCCCCAACGGCGATCAGAATATCGTCCGATCGATCCACGACGACGGTCTACCTGTCCAATCAGTCTACAACACCGTTCGCCTATCCTAGTCCACATTGGTGTACAAGTAGCGCATCGTCCAACAGTCTTATTGCTCTGCCTCGGATGGTCCATGATAAGGAGATTGGCTCTGATTCCCAACAGATGGAATTTAACCTACCTGACGCGACCTACCCGTGATCGTTGCCTGTCCTGTCCAAATCAACGACGGTCTGTCCGTCCAACCCCAAATCAACGACGGTCTGTCCGTCCAACCCCAAATCAACGACGGTCTGTCCGTCCAACCCCAAATCAACGACGGTCTGTCCGTCCAACCCCAAATCAACGACGGTCTGTCCGTCCAACCTTCAAATCAACGACGGTCTGTCCGTCCAACCTTCAAATCAACGACGGTCTGTCCGTCCAACTCTAAAATCAACGACGGTATGTCCGTCCAAAATCAAATCAATGACGGTCTGTCCGTCCGACTCAACCGTTAGCGCATCTTCCAACAGTCTTATTGCTCTGTCTCGAATGGTCCTTGATAAGGAGATTGGCTCTGATTCCCAACAGATGGAATTTAACCTACCCGACGCGACCTACCCGTGATTGTTGGAGTTACTTATGCCGAAGAAGGTTTGATCCCTAGCGGCATTGATCCATCCACAACTAACTATTCCCCAGAAGAGTCCACCTCACCATTCAATGATGGTCCACCCATCCCTATTTTCCAACAGAGTTCAAACTCTTTTCCAACGATCTTCAGATGGTCCGCCCGTCTTCAATCTCTCAATGGAAGGTACATTTAAATACATGCCCGCATTTTCTATTTCTTCTGGATAGCCTTGAGAGGGTGTCTAGAGACCTTTGACGTTACTTGTACCAAAACAATGGTGCTCCAAGTGCCGTCAAAGGGAGGCTACTGTAGACACCCTATTTTGGACATTCCAGAATAGTTTATTTACGGTCTTTTGATTCCCCGATGATGATTAAGGTCAAGAACATCTCGAGTTTGTGAATAAGTTTGAGCTTTGAGCGTCCTGAACCTCATCCGAACTCTTTTCAAACCCTTGTCAAACCCTCAAGCCAGAACAAAATGGCCTCAGCAAAACCCTACTGGAGTACGCTGGTTCTTGACTAGCGTGCGCAGGAAGAATTGCCACGTGTCAGTCATCCATGGTAACTGGCGCACGCCAGTAAATGCCAGTCAAATCAACCTTTTTCAGCCAAATGGGCGGGAGTTTTTGTAACCGACTGACGTCAGCTGGCAGCCTCTTGATCATTACTTCGGCCAGAGATGTTCCCCTCTCTCTCCTACACCCTCCATCAAGCCAAGTCCCATGCATTAAATGCATGGGAGGCTCCTCCCCTCCTTATCACTCCAAACAGCCCTTAAGGGCCAACTGATCAGTCCTCTCCCTCCATAAATACCCCTCCCTTCACCCTTGCAAAGGGTTGGTTCACAAGGTTAACACCATAAAAGAAGGCCCAAGCTTTGGTTCCTCTTTTTTTTCTCTCCTATTCTTCTTGTCTTCTCTTTCCTCCATTGAAAGGCAAGGCAAGGAGAACACACCCAATCCATAACACATCCCATATTCACCTCTCAAACTCTCAAGCTCAAAGCTCAAGTTTTCTCTCAAAACTCTCAAGCAAAGGTATAATACCTTTTGCTCCTGCTTTCTGTTCTGACCCCTGAGGGGGGACTAGCAGGGCCAAGGCTGGTAATCTATACCAGTCCTGGCCCTAATGCTGGCAAGGTTTCAAAAACCGTGCACAATGATCAGTGGCGCACGCCAGTAATGAGTGCCGTACGCCAGTAATGGTAGTACGTGCAAAACTGGCGTGGGGATCATGGATCATTGTTTTCTTGCATTATTTAAGCTGTGATCACCTTGCTGCATGCTAAAAAAAAAAGTTTATTGTTTTCTGTATTTAGAACTGCTTTCTCTTCCATCTGTATTTATCGCTTAGCTTGGCCTTCTAGGTTCCTCTGGTCCTGTTCCAGAGCCCAGAATGTGCAAAGCCAAAGTATTGGGACCAAGAGACTACTGGCGTACGGCCCTTTCTAAGTGGCGTACGGTAGTGGTCTACATTCCAGTGGCTTGGCCCTTGTATGGATCTTACATATAGGCCTTTGATCATCCTCCCCTCATTGTTTAAGGGGTTTTTCTGTCCATTTGGTGGCTTTTAGCCCATTAATCTGTCTGTAATAGCTTAGTAACTTATATCAAACTACGTGGCTTGTCCTGGGTGTGCACTGGTCCTTTCCAGAGCCCAGAGGGTTGACAACAGAAGCTGTGGTCTTAGGCTTACCGGCGCACGCCAGTTGTGGTATGGCGCACGCAGGTCATGACTGCATGCAGTGGCTTGGCCAGTGCATGCAGGCTTGTTCCTGTGTGCACTATCTCACAGTCAGTGTGCTCCAGTCTGCTTAAAATATCCACAAAAGCTTGTTCTCAATCTATTATACTTGCTTAGATCAAACATCAAATATCCACAAAACATTTTGTCATATTTTTGTACATAAATGCAACTTGTTTACAGTTTTAATCCCTATTAACTGTTCCCCCGCCCTAACTGGTTAAAAGAATGATCAAATAAAGAGAGAAATGCAAATGTTTTATAAAATGCCTGAGTAGAGACCGGTCTCCGGACTGGGCGAGGGGGGTGCCATAAAACCCTTCCCCTCTCGTAATCTGGCTCCCGAACCTCAAGATCGAAGGTGACGATGGTCCAGTCTACAAAAGCCTTTTTCAAAATCAAACAAACGTGGTCCAAACGTTTTCAAAAGGACGGTTTCTTGGGTACTAACCGCAAAACCCGAGTGGCGACTCTTTGATTTGCGAAGCGTTTCGCCGCGCTTTCCAAAAAGGGCGCACCCGAAATTTTCCCATACCAAAGAACGCGGGAATTTTTGGGTCGTGTGCCCACACTCATCTACCTTCAAAATGGATGCATGAGATCATCCAAGTCTTTTTAATTTATTGAAAGGTGCCGTTTTGATCAACGAATTAAATTTATTTTTATTTTCAGACTTGAAAAAGGTGATCTTTTATGATTAACTACGGTCTTTTTTCCACCCACTTTTCAACTTGAACTTTACCTTAGATCTCCAAAAACTATTGGTTAAAATTATACTTACAAATTAATTTACTTGAAACATATTTGTCTGATCTCGTAAGCATCGTGTGCTTTCGATATTCTCCCTCGATGTAACCTTTCGAGATTTATAAAAGTTTCTTTTGCCGAGAAAAAAAAAACATATTTTCCAAACAATTGATGCAACCATCATCAATGTTATGAGATCAGCTTCAGTGGTGGATTACCAATTTCCGGTACAATCAAAGTATATTATTTTTCGTGCATCTTTATAAACAAAACGAATTTAATTAGCTGGTGAAAACGACATAATTTTGTTTAATTAAGGTGGCTTTATTTATTTATTTATTGAAAATGGAGATCTGCATTGCATGGGTGGAACATTGGAGAGGATGCGGTCGCGTCCTCTCTCATGTTTCTCCTCCAGTACTGAAAATGTCCAAGCACATTCACTGATTCACATAGTTTCTAACCCTCAATTCACATAATGGTTGTTGGAGATGTCCAGCATGGTAGCCTTCATTGATCAATTCGACAGCGGAAAGATAGTCCGTTTCAATACAAACATTGCATTATCCTTTTTCGAGGATTATAGTTATAGGATCTTTAGGGCTTGTTCGTTTTGGAGTCTCCGAAACCCAATCCGAACAGGGCCTTACAGATTCCCCAGATCTCTATCTCAAAAACCTAGAGCTGCAGCTTAGTTTTGCCAACATAGCGATGGATTCACTTTTGATTATGTGGAGAAGTGTTTATCTGAGGTCTGTATTTGGTCTTTTCTCGATGTACCCTTTGTCGAGTTCTTAATAAAATTTTGTTGCCTATAAAAAAAAGAAGTGTTTATCTGCCAGTGTTGCAGGCCGGCCCTCCCTATCCTTCCCAACACATGGAGATAATGGTGTTTTTAGTCCTCCACTGGGAAAATCTCATGGGATAAGAAATTGACATTCTTATAGGAGTACAATTTAAAGGTACGCACTCCCCTTTTCGACGCACACGCTCCTTTCTTTGTCCTTTAGCATGTGAATTTACCAAACAATCCCTGCAATTTATGACAAAAGGAATGTTTTTAGGGACTGTTTGGTAAATTCACTTGTGAGAAGTGTCATTATTCCATTAACACCTGGACTTTGATTGTGAGCGCTTTTGGTATCGGAATGACGAGTCCATGTGTGTTTTTATCATTATTCAAAGTCCATGTGTTTTTATGAGAATTGGCTGAAAGTTCAGGTGCTTTTCTCCCCTAAACCCTGTATAAATACTCGATATGCCTGTGTCTTACTTCTCACACCACTCATCATGGCTTCATCACCACCATCTCTATCCTCCCTCCTCTTTCTTACCCTAGCTTTGATTCTCATATCCATTTCACCCGCATTTTCCACGTCACGTCAAGCTCTTGACGATCATCAGGATCAACTGATGAAAAATGGTTTCAAAATTACTCTAAACAACATTGATTCGGGTGGAAAATTCACTCACTCTGAGCGTTTATATCGGGCGGCAAAGCGTTCCAGTCAAAGGCTCCAAAAGTTCAATGAAATGGTTTTGACAGCTAAACATCCGAAACTCAAGACCACGGTTTATGCTGGAGTGGGCGAATACCTTATGAACTTTTCGATAGGGACCCCGCCGAATTCCTACTTCGGTATAATGGATACCGGCAGCGACCTCATATGGACTCAATGCCAGCCTTGTCTGAAGTGTGTTCCTCAGCCCGTGCCGTTGTTTGACCCAAAGAATCATCCTCTTTTTCAAATGTGTCATGCTCCAGCAAACTTTGCCTAGACCTTCCATATTCAGATTGCAACCCGTTTAATGGGTGCGTGTATGACTACGGATACGGAAGTGGTTTTACTTTAGGTTTTTTAGGCACCGAGACTTTTGCTTTCGAGAAGGTCTCGGTGCCGAAAATAGCATTTGGTTGCGGTATATTTAATCTGGGAGCGGGGTTCACCGAGGGCCTGATAGGCCTCGGGCGCGGACCCTTGTCGCTCATCTCCCAGCTGGGCGAGCCCGAGTTCTCGTATTGTTTGACTTCTTTTGGTGAAACTAAACCCAGTACCCTTTTGATAGGCTCCCAAAATCCCTCAGATGGCGGTTTAGAGATCAAAATCACTCCTTTAATTCAAAACCCACTAATGCCCACTTTCTACTATCTTTCTCTCGAAGGAATCACGATTGGTAGCACTACGTTGCCCATAAACAAAACAACTTTTGCTCTCAGTGCTGATGGGTCTGGGGGCCTGATCATAGACTCGGGCACAACGTTTACATATTTGGCCCAAAGCGCTTATAATCTTGTCAGAAAAGAGTTTGTCTCTCAAGTAAAGCTTCCGGTAGTCGACGCTTTCGACTCCACCGGGCTTGATCTTTGCTTCGAGTTGCCATCCGATCCTTCTAGCGTGAAGATACCCTCGTTGGTATTCCATTTTACCGACGCGGATTTAGGTTTCCCGACGGAAAACTATATGCTCTCGAATTCGAGTATCATGTGCTTGGCCATTGTTGGTTCAAGCGGTACTTTCTCCGTATTTGGGAATGTGCAGCAGCAAAATTTTCTGGTGGTGTACGACTTACAAGAAGAAACCCTATCGTTTCAGGCGACGGAGTGTGACAAGTTTTGATCTCTTCTATTAGTTGATCTTGTATTCATTATACATCCCTAGTTCAATTTGCTATTTACGGTATTGTACCACTTGAATCCCCTCAATAAATTCATTACATTCAGCATACAAATTAAATTTTTCGTCACTTTTGGGAACAAAAATCTTGTTTTTTGTCACCTATAGTAATTTTTGGTGATGAAAATCTTGTTGTTTCATCACCTATAGTAAAAATTAAATTTCGTCACCATTTTTTTCGTCTGCAAATATACTTTTTCTTATAGTAATTCTTGTTTGTAGCGTTGCCAATTATCTCTTTGGATCAGTGTGAGTTATGGCAGATTTCTCCTAGGAACCCATTTTAAATAACGGAAAAACTTATTTACGGAGGCCGGGTTTCGTAAATAAGTAATTACGGAGCCCAATTGCGGCCGTCCCAAAGTGTTTTGGACGGTCCGGATTGAAAAATAATTTTGACTGGTAAAAAATAATTGTGACCGGTCAAAATTGAAACAATCTCAACCATTGATTGTGTGACGAGATTGCGCGGGAGCAGTGAATAGCAAGTAACAGACGAGATTGCGCGGGAGCCGTGAATAGCTTACTTACGGCCCCTCCATGAATAAGTTTCTCTCTTTAAATAAACTCGCTGTTTCCATCAGTGGTTTGCTTAATTGAATGAAATCAGTGATATGAATTCAAGCATCTTTTCTTCCAGTACTTCATAAAAGATTCCAACATCTTTTACTTCTATTTGTTGAGTTCTCTCTCTGCTCCATCGTAGAACTATAGAATTTTGTTTTAGAGTCATGACTTTTGGAGGGGAGAGCCATGAGAGTGCCAAATGGCAATTACGATTAGTTGGTTTTTAAAAATTTTGATTTCAGAAACATTCGCCAAAGAATCTTTCAAGCCAAGAAAATAATACAGATATTGAGATTTTAAATATCATTTAAAAGTGTTAGGACCACATGCCACGGTCTCTCTATATTGGCAAATTTCATGACAAAACACACATTTATTTGTTTAGGAAGTAGAAGAAAATCAATATTGTGTGAGAGATTGAACTTTTAGGGGGATGAAAATCAAGGAAGATCAAGGCAATCAAAGGTTTTGACATTTAGCAATTTTAAAAGGAAAGAAAAATCAAGGAAATTGTGTTTCCGGTATATGGCAACTTCACAGCAACTATACACAAGCATTCTATATGTGTATATCCACGTCTGTGAGGATTAATTTTTGGACGGAATAGTACAGAGCAACTTCGTATCATATTTTACGACTTAGGCTCCGTTTGATAACCCTCTTAAGTAGTCTTGGGATTGGACTACCAATCCGGCCCAAAGAACTCCTAAACTCTTGTTTGATAACCCAAATAGATCTGGACTAATAATCCATTGGAATGAGTAGTGTGGCCTTTAGGGGGGATTCATAATGTAATCTAATCCCAAGTAGGTTGATGCCAAAACACAAAGTTGCCCTTGGATTAGTAATGGAAGCTACTTTGCATAAGGGCAAAAATGAAAATACTCCATACTATCAATTCAATCCTATTCCATGGTAACAAATATGGTATTAATAATCCCATCATCTATTTCATTCCAAACAAACATATTTATTATCAATC
Organism: Rhododendron griersonianum; assembly: GCA_018127125.1. Classification (NCBI taxonomy): domain Eukaryota; kingdom Viridiplantae; phylum Streptophyta; class Magnoliopsida; order Ericales; family Ericaceae; genus Rhododendron; species Rhododendron griersonianum. Next base: position 47,948,886 of record CM030789.1, on the reverse strand, counting down.
CCTTCTCATTATTAATCCCTTCTCATTACCCATCCTAATTATAATCCCATCTCATTACGAATTTCATCCATCTATCATTGTTATCAAACATGGCCTTAGAGAATATTAAAAAAAGGGTTTTGCTTGTGGGTCTTGGAGTACCTTGGGATACAATGATAACTCCAAGAAGTTCGTCATCATTGCTTCAACTAATTGAGTCATCTTCCGGTGGATTTTTGAAAGTATCTCGGAGGACTTGTGGATTCAAGGCGTGCGGCAATCAACCACTTGATGCGGTGTACGTGGATTCAACAATTCGATCTTTGGCCAGTCGGTGAGGATTCACGATTGTTTTAGTTAAGATTGTTTTGTAACTGCACAATGTTTATTTTTAGTGGTTTGATTTCCTCCTTTAGTTTTTACTCTTTTTAAGGGGGGTTTCACGTATACGACTAGGGGTGAAAATTTCTGACACGACACAAAACTAGCGGGTTAGGATCAGCCATTTTTGACATGAAATACGAATATGACACGACATATAACATGAAACCCTAAACAGGTCGGCTTAGGGGTAAGAGAATTTTGACACGAATACGAGATGACATGACACGATACACGAATTTATAAAAGAACACGATATATAACATGACACGAACCCGACACGAAATTAGCGGGTTAGGATCGGCTATTCTGGCAACAAAATTATTTGACCAACATACTCGACATTAGCTTGTAATTACCTCAAAAGTTCGTTTGAGATTGAGTTGCGTCATTAACAAGTCAAACTTGAAGCCGTTAAAAAAAAAAAACCACGAGTCAAACTTGAAAATGTCTTAATAAGATTCCAAATTTTGTTGCTTCGCTTGAGATTGAGTTGTTGCGTCATTAACGAGTTGTTGCTTTTCATGAATAGTAGTTTACGGAGGTGAATCGCACCCGTCCAAAGTGTATTAGATGGTTTAGATTTTAATGAAATTTTTCCGGAGAATAATAAAACTTTTTCCCTGAAAAATTTCATTAAAGTCTGGACTATACAAAGCCAAAACGGATGGCTGAGATCAAACGGCTCCGTAAATTACCTCTTTACAGCAGCTCCGTGAATAAGTCATACTCTTAACCCATTGCAAACACAACGATAAAATTCTGAGCTTCTATTTCTTGTGATAATTAATAGTGCTAGACTACATAAAAGTTTTTGGGGTATTTAAACCCTACAACATTATCAGTATCTGAGGTATTTGACCCATACAACATTATCGTTCAGTTGACGTAAAATAAAATTAGAAGGTTCCTCAAGCTGAAAATAATTAAAATAAATACAAATAAAAAAGCATTTTTTTGGCGCCAAAGAAAATGGCGCCAGCTGCGACCCATAGACACTGACACACCATAGTTATAGTTCAGTTTCAGAGTTGAACGAAACTGGGTGAGACGAACTCAAGTCCATCAAATATAGGCCTGAGTCGAGCCCGAGCAGCTTAAAGCTCGACTCATTTACGGTCCTACTTGGAATAACAGTTGGACCGAATCCAGTGCCCGATCTATAAATTTGAGCAATGAGATCGAGTGCTTACCCTAGCAAAACCCATCCAAAAACTCTCAACCAATACGTGATTTAAGATCCAAGGACTTTGGTTTGTTTCCATACAATTAACTAGGGACGGAGGATATAATCAATTGAAAAATGGTACACGCTTCCAAAGAAAATCAACAAATTGGGACGGACGGAGTACATACTTGACTAAAAGAACCAAAAACAAAAACAAACGATTTGGAGCCACTCTAACTAGTCAAGCATGAGATTGACCTCTGGATAACAGAGCAACACAATTTCCCTCAAGGACACGGCTTTGTTGACTTGGGGTTTTTAGAACCACGCCTCTCTCTCGGCATGATTTTCAATAAGTTTTATATCCACTTATTAGTCTCATCTCACTTCTTATTTTTCTCAACTTATTATCCCAACATCCTCCAAGTAGAGCGGTTTACCGCAATTTCATTAAGTTTTACACTGGACTGGTCGAAATATTTCAAATCTGGATAGTCAATTACTGCAATTATTGATTATATCACTGAATAGTACAAATTTAAACTGTACCATCCAATTTAAAACTTAGATTGAAGAGAACTCAAACTCCTATTCGAATCTTCCCTAACAGGGGTCACCTCTATCATAGCTTGTTGTGTGCATTCTGATGGCAATTGTTACCATCTTTTGCCTCCATATTCACTTGTTTGACCGCTTCCATTTTGAATTGGTTCTTTCATTACGATGGCGTACGTGATAACAAATATTTAGTTGGTTATAACCCCAAGGTTGGCCAAGTGATCTTTGTTTGGGACATAGGTGTTTGCCTCATTCTAAGATCTCAGGTTCGATTCTTCTTGCCAACAACTCTTGAGGCCACGTCATTTGGGACACCCTGCATTATCCAAATATATATATATATATATATATACTAGTGCTTGCTCGTGCCTACGGCACTACGCACCCTGTGTCGTAGGCATGGGCATTTTTGTAATATATTTTTGTTTTTTATGCCAACGCCAGAAGTCAAGCAGTGGGTAAAAAGAACCGATGACATTTTTGTAATATATTTGTAAGAGTGTGGGTGTTTTCTTAAGAGAGTTAGAGAGCACACCTCATCCATTGGATCAAATGAATCTCAGTCCTTGGATCAACTTGTGTTTGTGTGGAGGTCCACACCCTTGTGTTTTATTAGGTACTAGTGCTTGCCCGTGCCTACGGCACTATGCACTCCGGTAATGCCGTAGGCACAGGTATTTTTGTAATATATTTTTGTTTTTTTATGCCAACGCCAGAAGTGGATAAAAAGAACCGATGACATTTTTGTAATATATTTGTAAGAGCGTGGGTGTTTTTTTAAGAGAGTTGGAGAGCACACATCAACCCTTGGATCAAATGAATCTCAGCCCTTCTTTCAACTTGTGTTTGTGTGGTCCCCACACTCTTGTGTTTTATTAGGCAGATATATATATATATATATATATATATATATATTTAGTTGGTAAATCTTGCAAACTTAACAATTTACGGCTTGACTTGTTGGACTCGTTAATTAGAAGCCTTGGGCTATTACTCAGTGTTGTAGTTGATTCTTTTCATTTAGCTAGATTTGCTTTGTGGTGTTTTTTTTATTGGTAATCTTATGACTTTGATTTTCATCATCTTGTTTTTTGAAACGGCAAAAAATTTATTAAGAAATTTTATAAGTGTATATCAAGTGGAGGAGAGAGGAGCACAAGTCACGGGTAACTTGATCAAAGAAAGACTGGATAGATGTTGGTCGAACTCGAGTTGGAATTTACTCTTCCCGGATGCCCATGTTTCCCATCTCCCTCGTACCCACTCCAATCACTGCCCCATTCTCCTTTCCACCATCCCAAACTCTTCCCCTATTTCCCCCCGACCGTTCCGTTTTGAGTCGTTTTGGTTTTCTGACCCGTCCATTTATTCGGTCGTAAATGATAGTTGGAGGTCCACTTCCCCTTCTTTTGCGCATACTACCAAAGTTTTCTCCAATAAGGTCACTATTTGGAACAAAGAACATTTTGGTAATCTTTTTGTGAAGAAAAGACGTATTCTGGCTAGACTTCGTGGTCTTCAAATTGCCATTGATTCCAATCCCAGCCGTTACTTAACTGATTTGGAAAAAAATTTAACTTCTGAGTTTGAAAAAATTTTAATCATGGAGGAAGATTTTTGGGCTTTAAAATCACGGGTTAATTGGTTGTGCGACGGTGACCGTAATACTCGATTTTTTCATCTTACTACTTTGAATCACCGCCGCAATAATAAGATCCGCTCTCTTAAAGACCCGAACGGTGTGTGGCTTTATGATGCTGATTTAATCCAACAAACCCTCACCTCTCATTTCATTTCCCTGTTCACCACAGATATGATTTGTAGCAAACCTGTCTCTGACCCTCCCTTTCTCTTCCCTCGCATTGAGATGGAGTGCCACCAATCCTTGTGCTCTGTCCCAGCGGTTGATGAGATTAAAAAGGTTTTGTGGTCCTTTAAACCTTGGAAATCTCCAGGTCCGGACGGTCTTCATCCGGGATTTTTTCAAAAAACGTGGGATATTGTGGCCCCCTCTGTGGTGCAAGTGATTGAGGAAGCCTTCTCTGTGGGTAGGATTCCTCCCTGGCTAAATCACACCTATTTGTGTTTAATCCCGAAGATCTGTAATCCTGAAACAGTTGGTCATCTCCGTCCTATTAGTCTTTGCAACACCATTCTTAAGCTGGTTACGAAAATTCTTGTAAGTAGAATCCGTCCGCTGTTGTGTGATCTCGTTAGTCCTCTCCAGTCTAGTTTCCTTCCGGGGAGGAGTAGTACGGATAATGTGATCATTGTGCAAGAGATTGTTCACAGATTTAATTCCATGAAAGGTTCTAAGGGTAACATGCTTATTAAATTGGATTTGGAGAAAGCTTATGACCGTTTGGAGTGGGGTTTTATCCGTCAAGTTTTGCATTTTTTCAACTTCCCTCCACTTTGGATTAATCTCATTATGTCCATTATCTCGTCGTCGTCCATGTCAATTCTATTCAACGGTAGTGCTACTGACACTTTCTCCCCCTCGAGAGGTATCCGGCAGGGTGACCCACTATCCCCCTATATTTTTATCCTTTGTGTGGAATATCTCTCCATTCAAATTACCTTGGCTTGCGATAACCACACGTGGAGACCTATTAGGACTTCTAGAAGTGGCCCTTTTCTCTCTCACCTCTTTTTTGCTGATGACCTTATCCTCTTTGCGGAGGCTTCCATAGCTAATTGTGAGACTATTTCTGCTCTCCTGCAAGATTTTTGTGCTGTATCGGGCCTTAAGGTAAGTTTGAGCAAGTCCTCTGTCTTTTTCTCTAAGAACACCCCGGTGGGTGCTCGGGTTGAGTTTGCTACGGCCCTTGGCTTTCCTGAAACTTCTTCGGTGGGCAAATATCTTGGTTGCCCCATCCACCAGTCCAGACCGACTAAGCTTTCTTTTCAGTTTATTATTGAAAAGATTGAAGCTAAGCTTGCTGGTTGGAAGAGCAAACACCTCTCCTTAGCTGGTAGAGTCTCTTTGATCAAATCGGTCATTGAAACTATCCCTTCTCATATCATGCATTGTAACCTTCTTCCCGTTTCGGTGTCTAACAAAATTGACCAATTAAGTAGGAATTTTCTTTGGGGCTCTTCTTCTAACCATAAGAAAATTCATGCTATCAATTGGGACACTGTCACTCGTCCTAAGGCTTTAGGTGGTCTTGGGTTGAGGAAAACCAGGAATAATAATATGGTTGCTATGGCTAAGCTTAATTGGAAACTTTCTAAACGTGTGGACCTTTTGTGGGTCCGTATCTTAAAGGGCCGTTATCGTTCCACGTCTGCGCGTAGCTCCAAGCCCTCCACCACTTGGAGGGGTATCAAAGCGGGAAATAATCTTTTCAAAGAAGGTACCCGAGTCCGTTTGGGTAATGGGTCCTCCACTTCTTTTTGGATGGACAACTGGACTGGGACTGGCCCTCTCCGTTCTAAAATTCTCGGACCTCTTCAACGGCAAGAGAGTTCTCTTAAGGTAAAAGAATGTTGGTCTAATCACTTTTGGAACCTCCAAGCCATCTCCTTTGTCCTTCCTGAGGAGATTCTTTCTAGCATTCACGTTGTTCCGTTCCAATGGTTCAACCCATCTCCGGATTGTACCATTTGGAATCTTTCAACCAATGGTGAGTTCAATTGCAAATCGGCTCACTTTCTCATTCCCTCCAAGAATGTTAGTTCCCGTCTCTCATGGGATTGGATTTGGCATCTCCCTTGTTCCTACCGCATCCAACACTTTGTTTGGCTTGCTGCTCATGATCGTCTCTCAACCCGTAAGAATTTGTTCCTTCGCAATATCACTACTTCCCCTTGCTGTGAATGGTGCCCAGATATTCCGGAGTCCACGTACCATGTCCTTTGTGATTGCCCTCGTGCCTCTAATATTTGGAGCGCCCTTCAGTTTTCTTTGGTGGATTCTCAAGCGCTTCCCTTTGATTGGATTCATGTGAATTCAAAATCTGTTAATACCCACAATTCCGGGATCCCTAAGAATATTATCTTCTTGTTTGCTATTTGGCATATTTGGTTGGATCGCAATCGCCGTCTTTTTGATACCAACCCTAATTCCAACTCGAGCATCATCGACCCAACAAAAATTTCAGTTACTATCTTGAACAAATCCTTGGAGTGGTTCTTTCTTGTTTTCCAAGAGAGGAACTCTCACAGGAAGGATATACAGGTAGGATGGGTTCCGCCGAGAATGGGTTTTTCCAAGTTGAATACGGATGGTGCGTACAACTGTGCGATGGGCTCGGCCTCCACTGGGGGGATTTTGCGTGATCATTATGGTATTTGGATAGGTGGATTCCACAGGAACATTATCGCGGATTCTAGCCTAAAGGCAGAGTTATGGGCCTTAAGAGATGGTTTGAGTTTGGCAAAGGATGAAAATATCAAAAAGCTGGAAATTGAAGTAGATTCCATGACTGTGTTAAACTTGATTCATGCCACTAACATGGTGAATCACCCGCTTGGCAATTTGTTATTTGATTGTAGGTTGCTGATGCAAGGGTTTGAGGAAGTTTCTATCACGCATATTTATTGCGAAGCTAATCGGTGTGCAGATGCGTTGGCAAATGATGCTCCGATTTCGGTGGGAGATTTATATATCTACCCGGTTATTCCTAGTTGTATTTCTAATTTCCTTTATGCGGATTTGATTGGGGTCTCGTACCCTAGAATTGTAAACTCTTAATTTTGTTTTTCTTGTTTTAATGAATTGTTTGTTTACCAAAAAAGAGAGGAGGGGGATCCAACCAAATGTTGAATAGTGAGCCGATCGCCCAAACACCAATGGAACATAGCCCAAAACACCTATGGGCCTTCAAATGCCCAGATGAGACATTACAAACCAAATAGAAGTCCAACTTTGATTTTCATCTTACTTTATGTGGGCTTCTAATGTTTGCCTCACAGTTACGAAGAGACAAAAGCTGTGTAAAAGGTGAAAAAAATTCAAGTATAACTGGACAGTGGCGACTTTAGGATTTTGAAAACGGGGGGTCATTCATGTGCATAAATTCTCTTTCCAACTATAAGTAAAAAAAAAAAAAAAACAATCGTAATGACAATCGATAATCTAATTTGACAAAAAACACATCAAAAAGCTCAACAAGATAGCTTTTCAACTAAAAAAATGAAAGATATCAAAAGGTTATGTACGAAAATCTTTTCTCAAGTTTCATGGAAAATAAGCTCCAGAGCTTCTACATGCAATTGCATTTTGCAGAGTTTCGCTAAGTGATGCCCCAACACCTCTCAACGCGACATATTTTTGTGGAGTCTATACACTTAGCGATGTACTCCACAGAAATGTGTAGTGTTTAGGACTATTGGGGCACCACTTGGCGGTGCCCTAAGACCACCAAATAATTTTTCTCCCAGAGGGTAAGGTGGGTTAAAGCGGAAAAATCACTTAATGGGGCCGGAGTGTTCAACAAATTGTCATAGGGTTGTGTTCCATGTTTTAACTTTTACGGAGGAGAGGATGGATTTCAAGTGGAGAGATAATCTAGTTTGGTGTCGTCATAAAATTATAATGGTGGGCATTTATCAATTTCAAACACAAAATTCAGTAACTGCAACCGGAGAAGTTGAGAACACGAATTGATGCTCTTTCTTGTTTTATTACCTAAGATTATGATGGGAAAAAAATCCCCACCCCCCCGATACCACTCTTATGCTCTGATACCATGTGTTGGGATAACTCAAATCCCACCCACAAGGGAAGCGCAACAAACAAAAACAAATCACATAAGAATGAGAACATACAAGAAAATACACGGTTTCCCAAACTCAGGTACATCCACGGGTGAGAGAGATATTCCACTATATGGAAAAATAGACGATTACAATGTGAGATGAAAAAAACCCTCTCGAGCTTCTAACACCATGGCTCACACAATAATTTTCACTCACCCCATCTCTTTTTTTCCTCACATCTATTCTCCTCTCACCTCCCGCCCGGTGTATCCGGCAACCCCCTAAGGGGCTATACACTCACGGAAGAATTTCTAACTCCACTATAGCATATTTCTAACTCCACTAGTCCATTGTGCGCCGTTTCTCTTTCTCTTCTTTCCCCATGCACCTAGACTTATTGGTCTAGAGTTGCGGTTCAGTGAGAACTGAGAATGAGAATCACAAGCAAAAAATGATTTGGCAAAAAATAGACCACACACACAAAGCTTTTGTCCAGTTGTTCCACAAATAAAGCTGAAAGCACCATGATGACTATAACTTTCTTTTAAGGAAAATTCTAAAATTAGCCCAATGGGTTGACAATAATAAGTATGTAAATATGTATTAAAGGATGTAAAAAGTACACAGAAATACGTGTTTTCCTTGTCTTCTAATGTACTTATTGTCAGCCCAGTGGGTTAATAATAGCAAGACTGTTCTTTTAAAAAGACCATTCTCCCTCATGTCTCTCTCTCTCCCCTCCCCCCCTCTCTCTCTTCCGGAGTATTTAGGTTCCAATCATTTAAACTTTTTTTTTTTTGTGTTTTGTTAGTTTTTTTAAATTTTTATTAAATCCGAGTAATATTTTTTGAATTAATTATCAGTCTAGATAAGAGGAGTTAAAAAAGTACAAAATTATGATCAAAAGCAAAAAAAATTCACTAAATACGAAAAAAAGTATCAAGCAACAATCTTATTCGTCTAAAGTACCGTCTTTTTTGAAATTTTCAATATCGACTCATATTTTTATACTTTTTCGATTCGTCTCGTCGAGAAAAACGATTAACCCCAAAAATTACAATGAAATGCTAAACAAAAAGTTACGAAAAATAAAAAATACCAAAATAAATTTCAGATTTAAAAGTTTACAAGAACGCAACCTTACTTATGTTTATAACTTTTTGTGTAAATTTTTATTTTTTGTAAAATTTTTATTTTTAAAATGTACTCGACAAAATGTATCAAATAAGACTAATATTAGATATGAAATTCTGTGTAGAAAAAAAATTGGTATAGTCTTTTTTTGTTTTTGTTTTACACCTTCAAGTGTTAATTGCAAAATTTACACTATTAATTAATATTATTAATTGTAAATTTACAATGTTAGTTGCAAATTTATATGTTAATTAATTAACAGTGTTAATCGTGAATTTATTTTGTTACTTGTTATTTTATTAGGACAGAATAAAATGATAATTGAAAAATAAAATTTTTGTTTTTATAATTTTATATCTAATATTGATATTATAATGTAGATCTTTGCAAATAGATTTCAAGAATATAAATTTTATTAAAAAAAATAGACGTGTACAAAGTTATTCCACTATAAACATTATTACTACTAAATTTTAAGTTTTAAAATAAAAAAGGAGAAAGAAGAGTGAGAGAGAGAGTGGTGGAAGAAAGATGAGAGAGGTAGAGAAATAAGGAAGAGAGAGAGAGAGCGTAGATATTGACCGGCAAAACAAGAAAAAGGTAATGAGTAGGTTATTCGCACATGCAATCATGCAGATCATTTCCACACAAATGCGCCTGTGGGACACAGAGCTGAGAGAGAGATGTACTTGTGCTTATTTTTGTGCGAGGACTTTATGGGAATGGGACATTTTTCCTCCTTTTCACAATGGGGCAAACAAGCAGAGCACAGTATTATTTAGGCTTGGCTTGACTCCATGTTATATATGTTCAAGCTTGGCTTGAGTTTGAAAATTTTTTGAGATTAATTGTTCAAGCTTGGCTCGAACTTGAAATTTTGTATTCGTGATAAGCTTGGATTGGCTCGTGACATATGCAAGTCAATCTTGAGCTTCCAAACATGAGCTAAGCTTATGAAATTTCAAGCTATCAAGCTGGAGCTTAAGCTCATTAAGTTTCAAGATGAATGGGCTAAATCAAAACAATAAAACCCTAACCAGAAGAATGTGATAGTAGCTTCAAATTTTCTTAATAAACTCTTTGAATTTCTTTATGGAAGATTGATATAGAATTTAATGTAGTCCTAAATTTTCATCTCATATTTTGAAATATTTATTAATCTACTCTTATATTTTTATTATTTACGGAATGACCCTTATGTTCACGTGCCTATAGAGCTCGAGCTGTTTGGTTCGTTTAGCAACCCTATTTATCTATTCACATAAAGTCACAATTCATTTGAAAATATGTTGCAACGGTTCTCGAAATTACCTCTCTCAAGACAAAAAAAATTCAAAAATAAATGAAAACCCATTTATTATTTGAAAATCTCTGACAAGGCTAGTGGTAGAACGATTCTAGGAGTGAAAAGAAATATAAAATTTTCAAATCTTTTTATAAGGTGTGCAAAGAACACGGAGCTAGATATTTTGGTTTCAAATAGAATCATCATATGTTGATATTTTCCACCGCATGTAGTAGGACAATTATTGGGTACTCTTGAGACACGTCACGTGGTACTCCACCAATTATATCCAACAAACATTATATGGAATCCGGAACTAAGTTTATGTGTCCTATAAAAATTTGTGGTAAAAAGAACGGTGGAAAACCATGTGGCGGTGCCCAAGACAACTAAATATTAATTAGTTGATGTAAAATTTGTTCTGTTTGGTACACATAATTTCTGGGAATATTTTTATTGATTTGGTTGTGACATGAGAATGTTGTCAAAAGTGACATGAGAATGTTATCAAAGTGGTACGATAAATGCATTTCCTTTTCAATCATTAGTCAATTGTCGAAAATGATTTCCTCTTTCTCTTTAATGTGCAGGAATCTTTTCAAGTTTTCGTCTTTACCTTTCTCCCATCTTCCCCATTTGCTGGGAAAAGGTTGGTTGATTTTTTTGGAATGTGCTAGCTCAATGAATATTACATAGTACTTGACTAAAAGAACCAAAAACAAAAACAAAAGGTTTGGAGCCTCTCTAACTAGTCAAGCATGAGATTAACCTCTGGATAACAATGCAACACAATTTTCCTCGAGGACATGGCTTTGCTGACTTGGGTTTTTTATAACCACGCGTCTCTTTCAGCACGATTTTCAATAAATTTTACATCCACTTATTATTCTCATCTCACTACCTATTTGTCTCAACTTATTATCTCAGCACGATTTTCAATAAATTTCATTAAGTTTTACACTGGACTGGTTGAAATATTTCAAATCTCGATAGTCCATTACTGCAATTATTGATTATATCACTGAATAGTATAGATTTGAACTGTACCATCCAGTCTAAAACTTAGATCGGAGAGAATTCGAACCCCTATTCGAATCTTCCCTAACAGAGGTCACCTCTATCATAGCTTGTAGTGTGCATTCTGATGGCATTTGTTACCAACTTTTGCCTCCTTATTCACTTGTTTGACCGCCTCCATTTTGTATTGATTCTTTCATTTGTTGGTTATAACCTCAAAGGTTGGCCAAGTGATCTTAGTCTGGGACTTAGGTGTTTGCGTCATTCTAAGATCTCAGATTCGATTCTCCTGGCCAACAACTTTTGAGACCACCTCATCTGAGACACCCTGCATTGTCCAAATAAAAATATATATTTAGTTGGTTAATCTTGCAAACTTAACAATTTACTGCTTGACCTGTTGGACTCGTTAATTAGAAGCGTTGGACTATTACTCAGTGTTGTAGTTGATTCTTTTCATTCAGCTAGATTTTCTTTGTGGTGTGTTTTTTATTGGTAATCTAATGACTTTGATTTTCTTCTTCTTCTTTTTTTGAAACGGCAAAAAATTTATTAAGAAACTTGATAAGTGTATATCAAGGGGAGGAGAGAGGAGGGGGATCCAACCAAAAATTGAATAGTGAGCCGAGGCCCAAACAGTAACGGTTCATAGTCCGAAACACCTATATATGGGCCTTCAAATGCCCAGATGAGACATTACAAACCAAATATAAGTCCGACTTTGAATATCATCTTACTTTATGAGGGCTTCTCTTGTTTGCCTCACAGTTACGAAGATACTAAAGCTGTATAAAAGGTGAAAAAAATTCAAGTACAACCGGGTAGTGGTGACTTCAGGATTTTGAAAACAGGAGGTCATTCATGTGCATAAATTCTCTTTCCAACTATAAGTAAAAAAAAATAAAAATTGGAATGACAATCGATAATCTAATTTGACAAAAAAATCACATCAAAAAGCTCAACAAGATAGATTTTAAACTAAAAAATGAAAGGTATCAAAAAGGTTATGTACAAAAATCTTTTTTCAAGTTTCATGGAGAAAAAAGCTCAAGAACTTCTACAATTGCATTTTACAGAATGTCGCTAAGTGATGCCCCAATACCCCTCAACGCGACACATTTTTGTGGAGTCTATACACTTAGCGATGTACTCGTACTCCACAGAAATGTGTAGTGTTTAGGACTATTGGGGCACCACTTGGCGGTGCCCTAAGACCACCAAATAATTTTTCTCCAGAGGGTAAGGTGGGTTAAAGCGGAAAAATCACGTAATGGTGCCGGAGTGTTCATCAAATTGTAATAGGGTTGCGTTCTATGTTTTAACTTTAACGGAGGAGAGGATGGATTTCAAGTGGAGAGATAATCTAATTTGGTGTCATCAAAAAATTATAATGGTGTCATTTACATCAATTTCAAATACAAAATTCAGTAACTGCAACTGGAGAAGTTGAGAACACGAATTGATGCTCTTTCTTGTTTTATTACCGAAGAGAATTATGATGGGAAAAAAATTCCCCCTGCTCCGGCCGATACCACTTTTATTCTCTGATACCACGTGTTGGGATAACCCGAATTCCACCCATAAGGGAAGCGCAACAAACAAAAATAAATCACACAAGAACGAGAACACACAAGAAAATACATAGTTTCCCAAACTCGGGTACATCCACGGGTGAGAGAGATATTCCACTATATGGAAAAATTGACGATTACAATGTGAGATGAAAAAACCCTCTCGAGCTTCTAACACCATGGCTCACACAATAATTTTCACTCACCACATCTCTATTTTTCCTCACATCTACTCTCCTCTCGTCTCCCGGCCGGTGTATCCGGCAACCCCCTAAGGGGCCATACACTCACAGGAGAATTTTTGGAAGATCCACAATAGCATGTTTTTAACCTCACTAGTCCACTTCTAAAATTCATAAGCTCTTTAGTCCACTAATAATTCTAATGACAAAACTACCCTATGTAAAAGAAACAAGGGCCATGTTTGACTAACACAAAAAATATATTTTTCCATTTTTTTCAATCTTGTTGCAACCACGTAACCACCACCACCACACCCACTGCCACCACGTTCACCGCCACCACCACTCGACCACCACCATGCCAACATATAACGTTATATGTGTGACAGAAATTTCTCCTTTTTTTTTATTTTTGTTTTGAGCCATTCCCTTTTGAACCCGCCACACCTTAACATATAACGTTATATGTTTAACAAAAATTTATCTTTTTTTTTTATACATATTTTGAGCATTTCCCTTCTTGAACCCGCCTCACTTTAACATATTACGTTATCAGTAACAATCTGCTTTCTTATCTTATGTTTGGTACTACACCAACAAAAGTGCACATATAATCTTATATGGTTATCCATGGATATCTGGAATATTGTATGTGTATATCTGAACTTTGTACCATGCCAAATATGTTCTCTGCATGTTGAAAAAGTGCACATATAATCTTACATGTCCCAATCTGCATTCTTGCGTTATGTTTAGTAAGACATTAATAAAAGTGCACATATAATCTTATATGTTCCAATCTATTCTCTGTACTTAATAAAAAATGAAGATAGATCTGAGAGAGAGAGAGAGAGAGAGAGAGAGAGAGAGAGTGTGTGTGTCTCACTACTCCTAGGTTCCTAGTGAGAGAAAAACAGTTCCTCACCCCCCACCAATAAAATCCAAACCCACTTTCAATCAAAAAATTCCACACAGATTCACAATTCACCCCACCCATCACAGACCCAAACCAAACAACCACCACCATGAACCGCTCCCCCAGCACCCGAGCCTCTGACCACCCTGCCTCCGCCATCAAGAACGGCGCTGCTCACACCGACCCCAAGAAACTAGACGACGATGAACAACGAGAACAAGAACTGGACGGGACGAAGCTATTGACGAGTGTATATTCGAGTCGAAGAAGGTGCCGCCGTGGCGGAGCCAGTTGACGGTCAGGGTATTCGCGGTGAGCTTCGTTCAGAGAGAGAGAGAGAGGAGGCTGTGCTCCAAATTTATTTTTAGTCTAGGGTTTCTCTCTATATGACAGCTTATATAGGAGGGTACTTTTGTGTTGGTTTAATTTCTTTTTTAAAAGAAGTGGACTTAAGGTCTTTCCAAACTATATTAGTGGACTAGAGGGGTTACAAACATTAAAGGTGGACTAATTAGATTACAAGTTCTTTATAGTGGGCTCTAAACCAATTTTTTATACACTCACCCTTTCTCCTTTTTCACACTCCTCCTTTTATACACCCATGACATAAAAGCCCTTCAACTGCCAAAGAAGAATCTAGAGCCCAACAAATGTACCTTTTTTTCTTGAGATAATTCCTGGCCAGTCCTAATTTTTTTAGTTCATGGCTGGAAAGATCCTCCTCAAATAAGTCCATGTGCTCAATAGGTTCCTTACCCAAAAATCCCACTTGCCTGCCTGACTGCCTCCCTGTGCGCCGTTTCTCTCTCTCTCTTCTCTCCCCCGCGCACCTAGACTTATTGGTCTAGAGTTGCACTTCAGTGAGAACTAAGAATGAGGATCACCGTCCATAAAAGCAAAAAATGATCTGACAAAAAATACACCACACACAAAGCTTTTATATCTAATATTGATCTTATAATGGGGATCTCTGCAAATAGATTTTAAGAATATAAATTTTATAAAAAAAAATAGTTGTGTGCAAAGTTATTCCACTATAAACATTATTACTACTGAATTTTAAATTTTAAAATAAAAAAGAAGAAAGAAGAGAGAGAGAGAGAGAGAGTGTGTGTGTGATGGAAGAGAGACGAGAGAGGGAGAGAAATTAGGAAGAGAGAGATAGGAAGGAGAGAGAGAGAGAGAGAGAGAGAGAGAGAGAGAGAGGATATTGACTGGCAAAACAAGAAAAAGGTAAGGTTTATTCTCACATGCAATCATGCAGGTCATTTCCACACAAATGCGCGTGTGGGACACAGAGCTGAGAGAGAGATACTTGTGCTTATTTTTGTGCAAGGACTTTATGGGAATTGGACATAACCCACTCATGTACAACCGGCCCGGAATACCCTTTTTTCTCTTCCACCCAAAAGCCCAAATCCCATGGCACAGCTGGCTTTTGGTTTCCTTTTCTCCTTTTCAAAATGGGGCAAAACCCAACAGATTAGACGTTATCCTTTTCACATTGGGGCAAAACCCAACAGATGTTCCATTTTATTCATTATAAATACCTGATATACATGTGTCTTATTTCTCACACCACTCGTCATGGCTTCATTACCACCATCTCTATCCTCCCTCCTCTTTCTTACCCTGGCTTTGATTCTCATTTCTATTTCACCCGCATTTTCCACGCCACATCAAGCTCTTGATGATCATCAAGATCAACTGATGAAAACTGGTTTCAAAATTACTCTAAACCACATTGATTCGGGTGGAAACTTCACTGATTCCGAACGTTTATATCGGGCAGTGAAGCGTTCCAGTCGCAGGCTCCAAATGTTCAATGAAATGGTTTTGACAGCTAAAAAACATCCAAAACTCAGGACCAAGGTTTATCCTGGAGGGGGCGAATACCTCATGAACTTTTCGGTAGGTACCCCGCCAAAGTTATACTACGGTACAATGGATACCGGCAGCGACCTCATATGGACTCAATGCAGGCCTTGTCTAGAGTGTTTTTCTCAGCCCGACCCGGTGTTTGATCCCAAAAAATCCTCCTCTTTTTCAAATGTGTCATGCTCCAACAACTTTTGCCATGAGCTAAAATCACAATGCAACGCGTACGATGGGTGCGTGTATTACTATAGTTATGGAGATGGTGCTTTCACTGCAGGTTATTTAGCCACCGAAACCTTTACTTTCAAGAAGGTCTCGGTACCGAACGTAGCGTTCGGTTGTGGTATATTTCAATTCGGACCGGAATCCGGCGATGGCCTGGTAGGCCTCGGACGCGGACCCTTGTCGCTCATCTCCCAGTTGGGTGAGCGAACGTTCTCGTACTGCTTAACTGATTTTAATGGAACTAGACCTAGTACCCTTTTGATAGGCTCCCATGCAAGTGTGAATGGGGGGATCAAAACCACCCCTTTAATTCAAGGTCCAGTAAACCCCACTTTTTACTATCTTTCTCTCGAAGGAATCACAATTGGTAGCACTAGGTTGCCCATAAACAAAACAACTTTTGCTCTCAATGCTGATGGGTCTGGGGGCCTGATCATAGACTCGGGCACGCAAATTACGCAGTTGGCGGAAAGTGCTTATACTCTTGTTAAGGAAGAGTTCATCTCTCAGGTAAAGCTTCCTCAAGTCGATGCACGTAACTCCACCGTGCTTGATCTTTGCTTCGAGTGGCCATCCGATCCTTCTGACCGTGTGGAGATACCCTCACTGGTATTCCATTTTACGGATGCAGATTTAGATTTACCGACGGAAAACTATATGACCTTGGAGGATATAGGTATCATGTGTTTGGCCATGCTTGGTTCAGGTGATACTTCCTCCACATTTGGGAATATACAGCAGCAAAATATTCTGGTGGTGTATGACTTATACAAGGAAACTCTATCATTTATGCCAACGGAGTGTGACAAGTTTTGAGCTCTTCAATTAGTTGAGCTCAAAACTTGTATGGCAATGGTTGTTTGTAGCGTTGCCAAGTTTATCATGTGTTTGGCCATGGTCATGTTGTGTTCGGCCATGGTTGTTTGTAGCGTTGCCAATTCTCTCTCTGTATTAATGTGGTGTGGTCAGTGTGAGCGATGGCGGGTTTCTCCCTGGAACCCATGTATTTTAAATAAACTCACTGTTTTCAGGGTGGTTTGGCTAATTGAATGAAATTTCAGTGATATGAATTCTACCATCTTTTGTTCCAGTACTTCATAAAAGATTCCAGCATCTCTTACTTCTGTTTGTTGAGTTCTCTCTCTGTTCTATCGTAGAACTATGCTAAATCTTGTTTTAGATCAGTGACTTTTGGAGGGGAGAGCCATGAGAGTGCCAAATGGTAATTACGATTGGTTTCATTTTAAAATTTTTGATTTCAGAAACATTCGCCAAAGAATCTTTCAAGCCAAGAAAATAATACAGATATTGAGATTTTAAATATATCATTTAAAAGAAGCCATATACAATATAGTATTGCAATTACCTTTTGTGAGGAGAGCTCTGAGCATGACAAATGTTCCCGATCGATTCTATACACATTTTAATTTCATAAACCTTTTTTCGTCAAGCGGTGGGAGGATATACAAGTATGAGAATTACATGAAACTGTAAACAACTCTACAATCAGTATAAGTCAAACGCAATAATTATTTGCGGCATTAGGGGGAGTAACAATCCAAATAATTCCAACTACTAGCTACATTAGTAGGGGAAATAATCCCAAAAGATACCAAAGAAAGAACACCCACATATAGATAAGAAGATTCGAGCTCTAATGCCATGATTGAGTTTATTAATGTTCCCGACTGATTGCAACAACCTAACAACTATACCCTTGCGTCCTCTCTTGTGAGAGTCAGACCCACCAACACACCACCTCTTCCCCTTGCTTTGTCACTCTCCCGCTCTTTATGTGGGGCGGTTCCGGAAACAACTAATTAGACACTTAAAAAAATACCTCATAGTTCCCGATCAAATTTTGATGATCCGAGCCGCTCAATGTGATCAGAACGTGATTTTAAGGGTATCCGCGAGAAATTAGCAAAAAAAAAATGATCGAAAAAGGCTTGATCTGAGCAGTTTTTAACTTAGATTTAATGAACAGTTCAATTAAAAACTGCTCAAAATAAGCACTTCCCGGTCATATGTTTTGCTAATTTCTCGTAGGCACCCTTAAAATCACATTCTACACACATTGAACGGTTCGGATCATAAAAATTTGATTGGGAACTATGAGATTGAGATTTGAGGTGTTTTTTTAGATGTTTATTTGGGTGTCCCTTGAACCGTCCCGCTCTTTATGTCTGGACTTAGCTTACGCGCATCACGTCTAATTCTGGGGGTCCATTCCCATCGCCTGCTAATCCAAAATCCATCCACCGCTTGCCAAGGAAAAGGACACCATGGGTGATCTTCGAATCCAGCAACCCCATCGTCAAGGTTCTTCAAATGAACCAAGACTACCGTCGGGGATCTCCAATGAAGAAATAACACCATAGTTTACCCATGACTGAAACTCTTTTTTTCCCCAATAAGTACGCTCAGTTATTGAAGCTCAAACTCATTACGATCTCTTAAGGGCATACCCCAGCTATACAAAAACTAGCCAATCGCTAGATGCCAAAAAACATGCTATAAAAGAATACAACTATTACCCCAACTGTAGGTAAAACAAAGAAAACCAAACAATCAACCAAATAGGACCGAAACTGGAGTTTGGAGGCTGTAAAGCTTTATGTTGAAACACCCTCCTATTTCTTTCCATCCATAAACTATAAATAGTACTGTAGCAGCCAACAATATGCTTTTCAGGACAATGCTACTAAATGTGAAAATTTTATATCCATCTCAAAATCAATTAGTAATGAGTGAAAAAGTGGCAAAAGTAAATTAGTGATTACATATTTCAATCCCAAACAATGTGGGACTATATTTTTCTTAACACTAAACACTGAAACTAGCACCATTCAAGTGGATGTACCAACTAACTGGGACTAGCTCAGTTGATCAGGACTCTTGCATCTCATTAGGAGGTCAAGAGTTCGAGTCTCCCACACCACCTGCGTGTGTGAGTTCTTTCCTTAGAGGGCTTTTCCTTGCTTTGTTTGTTTCTAACATATAATGGACTTATTTCTTATATTGGTTGACTTTGTTATCTATTGGGCTCTTACAATTGATGTAGTGTCCCAGGCTTGTATTTTGTACTTCATATTTGATGAAAAATGATCTCTTCTATTGATTGACCCAAACAAAAAAAAAAGTTGGATGTACCATAACCTTCATAACCACTGTATAAACCATGAGTAGAGCCTGAACCAGAGCTTAAGTACCCTGATGATCATGCACCAGGTATGAGTGGATAACTGTCAACTGAACCAGCAAAGTGAGCTTGGGCATATGAAGGCCCAGAAGATGGGAAGCCAGCAGTAGTTTTAGGACTGAAAGAGTTTTGCGATCCATTCGTAGGAAATCTAGCTCCTTGAGGTGAAGGTTGATCGAGAAGGGACAGATGGAAAATGGTACTAAATAGGTGTAGAATTCATCCAAGAAAACAATGGTGGAAACTTTATTTTCATCTAAAAACCTATATGCAAATGAGTAGAGAGATCTCTCGTGTTATTAAGTGATCACTCATTTCAATTCTAAGTAATATGAGACTCTATTTTCTTAACAAAAATGGTCTTTCCAACTTTAAGTGATTAGTTTCTCTCTCTAGGAGCTCTCTCCTTTCTCTCTCTACTTTCACCAGTTAGGGTTTTTCCTAGGGGGGTGGGGCTGCCGCCCCTTGCCCCACCTCCTCCCCTCCTCCTTTGCCGGCCACCCCTCCTCACCTCGCCGCCCGTCGAATCCCTCCCCTAACCAGATCTGCTTTCTTCTCGCCTCCACCATCTCCCCCTCCTCCACCGCCAGCTCCTCTCCGCCTTCTCTCAGCCGCCGCCACCGCCTTCTCCTCGCCATCTCCTCTCCGCCTCCGCCTCCACCTCCGCCTCCCTCTGGTTTGGTGTTGTTGGGCTAGCTCTGACGGAGAGATGAAGTAGGGTGGCTCGGCTCCCTCCGGCAATAAGTTTCCAGCTTACGGGGTGGCGTTTCGCTGGCGATTGCTCCTTGGCCGGAGGTTCCTGTACCGGCTGTCTTTGGCTTGGTTTCTCCCGGCCGGTCTCCCCGGTCCGGTGACTGTACCGGTCTGTTTTTCCAGATCCGGTGGGCGTGGTAGGTGGGCGAATAAGTTTTCAGTCTGTTTAGTTTGTTTTGTTCTAGTTTGTTGTTGATTTCATCCGTGCTTTCGGCTATGGTTTGAGCTGGGTGTCCTTCTGAGCTCTACTTCTAAAATCGGAGACGGGTATCATTGCCCAGCATTTATGTATGGTCTGCCTTTGGCAGGATGTGCTCAGGAGACTCCTATTGGATGTTCTTCGTGTCTAGGTTTTAGTAGTTTTGGTTCATTCCTGTATTTTTTGATGAAATCGTTGTAGCCTTTGGGCTTTTACCTCTGGGTATCGTGAAATGAATTGATTGACTTTTCAAAAAAAAAAAAAAAAACTTTAAGTAAAAAAAACCTATCGTGGTGACAATCGATAATCTAGTTCGACAAAAAACACATCAAAAATTTCAACAAACTAGCTTTTCAACTAAAAATTGATAGATATCAAAAGGTTATGTACTAAAATATTTTTTCAAGTTTCACGGAAAAAAAGCTTCAGAACTTCTACAAATGCATTTTACGGGGTTTCGCCCAAGTAATGCCCCAACACCCCTCCACGCAAGGCTGAGGAAGGCAGGAAAATCATAGTTTATGAAAGTTCTAGTCATTCCCTATTTGATGCCGATCATAGCACGTCACCCTACTAGACAGCAGATTTCAAAATGATATCTCAATCAAAGTGGGAAACAAACCTTCCTCACATTTTTTTGGAGTTCATACACTTAGAGTTGTACTCCACGGAAATGTGTAGTATTTAGGACTATTGGGGCACCACTTGACGGTGCTCTAAGACCACCAAATAATTTTTCTCCGGAGGGTGAGGTGGATTTCAAGTGAAAAAATAACGTAATGGGGCCGGAGTGTTCATCAAACTGTAATAGGGTTGTGTTCCATGTTTTAACTTTTATGGAGCAGAGGGTGGATTTCAAGTGGAGAGATAATCTAGTTTGGCGTTGTGGGTGAAAGCGGGTTCTTTAGGGTCGCTTACGTGTACAAGAGTGAGCTGGAGAGGTGCGATTGGTCGACAATTAGTACCAAGAGGAAAAGATGAATGATCTCGTGGGGTGAGAGCAAGAGGTACGGAAAGGACAAAGGCAACGTGTCTCCTTTGTTCTCCGTGGGGGGAATGACGTCTGCCCTCTTCTGGAATTAAAAGAGTGAGGTCACCTTCTCTCCGGGGAAGAATGTTCTCCTTCCTCAGAATCAGTGCTCTCTCTCTCTCTCTCTCCTCAGAAAAGTCAGCCTCCTTCAATCATTGGGAATGTCAGGGGTATTTATAAAGCACATGGGCCTAGGTCAGGCCCAGGACGGCGCTCCTATAAGACCCCAACACGTGTCCCTCCCGTACCTCCAGGTCGCGGAAGACTCGTCCTCCCGCGGAGGACTTCCGCGGGGGGGACCCGCACTTCCGCGACGCTACCTCCATCCCAAGCCACCAAGCCACAAGAGCTTCCCCAATTCCCGCAAGAGCGAGGTCGCGACTCGCGGCGATCGTTTGCCTTCCGCGGGATCCCTTCCGGGCCTGCCTTTTAGGCCCGAATAGGATCCCGGGGTCTTCTTGTAACTCCCGTACCAATTCCGGTACATCTTTCAGTTCTCCCTGGCGGGGCCCGCGGGGTCTTCTCTTCCGCGGGTCAGTTCCGCGGGCGTCCATTTTAATGTGCTACGTGTTTCCTTTCCACTGGTCAGTCAAACGTCTTCTTCAAAAGGTGTTTTGGCTAAGGTTGACTTTCCGCGTGGACCTAGCGGCCACATGTCCATGGTCCATTGGTCGTTGGTCAAAAGGTCTTCCCGGATGACATGTCAATAATTTTGACCGCGCCTACAAGCGTCATCATCAAATTATAATGGTGCTATTTATCAATTTCAAACACAAAATTCAGTAACTGCAACTTGAGAAGTTGAAAACACGAATTGATACTCTTTCTTGTTTTATTGCCTAAGATTAGATGTTCTCCTATCCTCTTAATCTTTGTATGTTCCATTTCATTCATTATAAATACCCTGATATACATGTGTCTTATTTCTCACACCACTCGTCATGGCTTCATCACCACCATCTCTATCCTCCCTCCTCTTTCTTACCCTAGCTTTGATTCTCATTTCTATTTCACCCGCATTTTCCACGTCACGTCAAGCTCTTGATGATCATCATGATCAACTGATAAAAATTGGTTTCAAAATTGCTCTAATCCGCATTGATTCAGGTGAAAGCTTCACTAACTCTGAACATTTATATCGGGCAGTGAAGCATTCCAGTCATAGGCTCTAAATGTTCAATGAAATGGTTTTGATTGCTAAACATTCAAAACTCCGGACCGCGGTTTATGCAAGACATGGTGAATACCTTATGAACTTTTCGATAGGGACCCCGCCGATGTCCTACCGGTAGCGACCTCATGTGGACACAATGTCAGCCTAGTCTAGAGTGTTTTTGTTAGATATATTGGCACTTTCCAGAGTCATTCAAAACCTCCATTGGTGTCTTTGTTATATCAACTTTGCTTAATTATAATGGATAAGTTCTTGTGGGATAGTTTCTCGCACGATGCTTCTCCCATTATCTGCGTCAAGTTGACTGCTGCGAAATCGATCCAATTACGTGAGAGGTAAAAGCATTGCACGGCATCTCATGCATAGCATTATTGAGTTCAAAAATATTTCCCCGCGTTCGATCGCTTCTTTGCAACACTTTGTCTTTTGTTCTCTGGGACTTATACCATTTATCTTGCTTTTTCCTTTCCTTCAGCAGCGGGAGCGAGATGCTAGCACCTTCGTGGCCTATGAGCCAGAGGCAGCCGCGGCAGCCGCGGTAGCGGAGGAAGCAGCGGGCGGGGCAGAAGAAGATGCCCCAGACGCTCAGCCAAAGAGACGCCGCCTCGACGGTAAGCTTTGCTTTACTTGGATGCCTTTTCGTTGCCTTGTTGCTTTTTCCAGTCCCTGACTTGTATTTTTGCCGCGATTTCTTAAACAGTTCTTTCGGAGTCTGACGAAGAAGAGAACGAGGGCGCGCAGGCAGGCGATGATGACGGTGATGAAGACGACCTCCCTCTCAGTGTCCTGCAGGCCCGGGCGTCCGCGTCCGCGAGGGGCCCCGTCGCGGCGGATGTCAGTATAGTGGAGATTTCTGACTCCCCGGAGGAACAGAGGGCAACGAAGGTGATTCAACCTCGGGCGGAGCCGGTTCCTTTTCTTCACCCGGAGCCAGAATCCTCCGCGGTTATTGGAGGTATGTTACCCGACGAACCTTCGGTTGTCGACCTCGGGGGAGATCCCAACACAGTCTCCTCTGAGTCGTATTCTTCCCCGGAGGAATCCGGAAATGTTATAGTGCAATCTGTTGATCCAGCCCCATCTCCTTCTCACGCAGCGACTTCAGAGGCCCGCGAACCCCCGCCATCAGCGGACACCCACGAATCTGTGGGCCAGGCCGATATCGCTGCGGAACCTCTCAACGAGGCAGCTGCACGACTGCTGAGGGAGGGAGATGAGGATAACCTCGAAGAGCTTCCTCATCCTGCTGCTGGGGGTTCTTCCGCGGGACAACCTGAGGTGGGTTCAGCTTCCACACCTTCTGGCTCCCATCAATAGTCCACTAGCGCCCGTATCCGGTCAACGGAGAGTTATCTGGGCCGGGTTGCTGGCGGTTCTCCAGGGGTTTCCAATGCCTCGTTCCTTCAAGGCCCGGGCTTGCACGCGGAGTGGGATACGGCCGTGGACGCCGCCAGTCCCCATTCCCCGGCGTGCTCTACTTCGCAAACCCACTCTCCCCACCAGTCCGCGAGACGCCCGCCGACCCCGCCGGCCGAGCCTTCCGCTCAACCTTCAGACCGACAGCTGGAGGTAAACGAAGAACTTATTGGTGGCCCCACCTCCATTACTGACTCAGATTTCAATTCCTTATTTAAAGAAATGGACTTCTTGCCAACTGACGATGTTTTGGGGGGACAGGGAAGCCAAGCCCTTGGGGATTACGAGCTTGATTTGAATTTGGAGATGGGCGAGCAGAGGGAGGAGGTTGAGTCGAGAGAGCAGTCGCCGCCCAGGCAACCTGCCTTAGATCTGGGGAAGGGGCCCATGGATACTGAGACCGCAGAGCCCATCCGCCTCTTTCCCGCGGGCTATGATGTGCCCGCGGAATACTACCCGCTGCTGAACGCCATAGCCCGGTCTCATCCGGAGACCTTCAGCTCCTTCAACCCGCGGTCCGCCCGACTTGGGGTGATCTACCTCAGTAGCCTCCATAACGTGCTCACTCCTTGGGGGCAGCTTCGCTACAGGGATTTCAATCCCGGGACCGAGGTCGAACTGCTGGAGGTTGCCGCGGATATGCAGGTCTTCGGGTTTGATCTGGCCTGGCTGTGCGCGCGGAGCTCTGCTCTGAGGGCCGCTCTGAGGCCTGAAATCCAGGGCCTGGCGGCTCAGCTGGAGTCTACTCGCCAGCACTTGGCCAACCTGGAGGCCAGCTTTGCTCGAGTGCTGCAGCACGACGCGGAGCTGGCTGCTGCCTCGCTGAATCTAGCTGACCCTGACCCAGACGGGCTTGTTTTCCTGGACTGGCAGGCTTAGAAAGTGTTGCTGTTCTACTTTTTCTTTCTCCTTTCTCTTTTTTTTTTGAACACATGTATCATTTTTCTTCTTTCTCATTTGAATAAAACTTTGGGTCTTGCTGAAATAAGATTGTCTTTGTGTTGATAGTATCATGATAGCTGTACTTTTTGCTGGAGTCCGCGGGCCATGCCCTGACTCCTTCGCGACTTATTTATCACTCTTGTTCGACAAATAGTAAGTCTGCCACTCGGGTAGGGCCACGCTCTGGCCGCTCAAGACTTAACACTATCTCTTTTTCGACCATCACTAAGTGTAAACCTCGCGGGTCATGTTCTGACCTCTCGCGACTTAGCATCATCTCATTTTGACAGTCGTTAAGCTCGGGGAAACGAACCGGGGGCCATGTTCTGGCCACCTAAGGCTTAACATCATCTCTTTTTGACAATCACTAAGTATGAATCTCGCGGGCCATGTTCTGGCCTCTCGCGACTTAGCATCGTCTCTTTTTGATAATCGTTAAGTTTGGAGGAATGGATCAGGGCCATGTTCTGGCCGCTTAAGACTTAATATTATCTCTTTTTGACAATCACTAAGTATGAATCTCGCGGGTCATGTTTTGATCTCTCGCGACTTAGTATCATCTCTTTTTGATAATCGTTAAGTATGAAATGAAAGAATCATGAAAAGGGGTTGATAGTACCGCGGAAATGTTCTCTCTGCGGAGTCTTATCACTTTACCTCAACGTGAAAAAGAAAGTTAAACAACAGTATGAATTAGGAAGAAGTGCCAATTTTTCATTAACGACAGATCCAATCAACTGTTACAAGAGGGAAGAAAGAAACAAACTGTTCTAAAAGGGGGAAGACTGGCAGGGCAGGGCAGCGGCTTGCTCGCTTCCAGCGTTTCTCTTCACGGGCAGAATTTCTTGACATACTTAGCATTTACCGCTCCTGTCTCGAAACCATCTTCGACGCGGGCTAGGTGGTAGTACCCGCTAGCAGAGGCACTGATTACCTCATAGGGTCCTTCCCATCTAGGGGTGAATTTAGGCATTTTCATATCCCTCATTACTGCCGTGGTAGCCTTCCAAACCAACTCCCCGACTTCAAATACCCGCGGCACTACGCCCTTGTTGTAGTAGCGTGCCACGGATTCCCAGTATTTTTCGTGGGCGAGGGCCGCCGTTGTCCTTCTTTCTTCCAAGGCTTCCAGGTCTGCGTTCCTTCCTTCCGCGGAATTCCCCATCGCGAGTATCATTCGAGCGGAGGGGACACTTAGTTCTGCAGGTAAGACCGTTTCTGCTCCGTATACTAGGCTGAAGGGGCTGGCGCGGGTAGACTTCCTTTTCG
This sequence comes from Rhododendron griersonianum, assembly GCA_018127125.1. Lineage (NCBI taxonomy): Eukaryota > Viridiplantae > Streptophyta > Magnoliopsida > Ericales > Ericaceae > Rhododendron > Rhododendron griersonianum. The sequence goes on along the minus strand of CM030789.1, from coordinate 47,922,901 downwards.
AAGTACGATAAGCCCAAAGAGCTGTTGGTAAGTGATCCGCCCAAGTGCCCCCACGCTCGTCCAATAGCTTGCTCAAAATTCTGATCAAAGTTTTGTTCGTTGCTTCCGCCTGCCCATTTCCCTGCGGGTAGTAGGCGCTAGAAGTACGGTGATCGACCGTGTATTCATCGAGGAGGCTTCCCACATGGTGATTGATGAACGGAGTACCGTTATCAGAAAGGATCACCTTAGGTATGCCAAACCTGCAAATGATGTTTTCCTTGATGAATGTTGCTACCGCGTCTCCTGTAGCCTTCTTCAGCGGAACAGCCTCGACCCACTTAGTATAAACCTCCGTGGCTGCCAGAATCCATCTGTTCTTCCGCGATGCTGGTCTAATCGGTCCGACTAGATCCATTGCCCAAGTGTGGAAGGGATAAGGGGCGCGGATGGAATGCAACTCTACAGAAGGAGGGTGAACCAAGTTTCCGAATTTCTGGCAGGCTCGGCATCTTTGCACGTGTCTCTTTGAATCTTTCTCCATGGTGGGCCAGAAATACCCCAGATTAACCATCTGCTCGTAAAGCTTCCTCCACCCTTGGTGCTCAGTTCCGTGAGTCTTGGCCAGAACCTCTTCCGCCTGCTCCTTGTCCACGCATACTTGAGGCATTCCATCAAGGGTTCTTCTGAACAGTAGTCCCTTTTCCAGGAAGAAACGCCGCGCACCGCGGACTCAGCTCGCTCAATGGGTAGGGCTCCTTCTCGTAAGTAATCGATGTAGATTTGTCTCCAGTCCACCTCCTGATTGTCAGTGTTTGCCATCAGGCATTCTGGTTTGGTCATGTACAGGGAACACCAAGTGCAATTCTTTGTAATCAAATCAGCATCTTTCTTCATAGTAGGCCAGTAATAACCTTGCCTCTGAAATCTCCTGTATAGGGCTATCTCGTTGTCCGCGCAGTTGTCGATGTGGATCCTGTCCAATACTTCCTCTGCCTCTTTCGCGCCAATACATCGCGCGAGCCACCCCTGCGGGCCGCGATAATACAATTCTCCGCGTAGAACTATGAAACATGACAGCTTCGCGGTGGACAGGTGCCCTACGCCGGTGACTAATTGAATCTTGATGGACCCGTGCCAATCCTCAGTTGGCTCTGCGAAGTCCTCCACCGCGGATGGCTCAAACATCTTCACAATTTCGATGCAGGCTCTGTCTTCCTCGAATTCCGTCTTTGCCCCCAGCGTTGCAAGCGCATCCGGGAAGCGGTTCTCTGATTTGGGTTTGTGGATGATACTGACACTTTTGAAGAATTTCATCAATTTCTGCACTGTTGTTCGGTATGGTGCCAGAGTTGGTTCTTTCAGCGCGTAGATCCCCTCCGTTTGCAAAACCACCAGCTTTGAGTCTCCCGCTATCCTTAGGTGCTTGACTCATCTCTCTCTTGCTGCTATCAGACCCAAGATCAATGCCTCGTATTCCGCTTCGTTGTTGGAACATGGGAAATTCAATTTGTACGACAGATGCACTCTATCTCCTCCTTCTATTTGCAACACTATTCCCGCGCCTCCTGATCCACTACCCGCGGCCCCATCGAAGCTGAGCGTCCAGTGCTGTTCATCTATTGTGCTGGCCGCGAGAGCTTCGAAACCATCTCCGGGTAGACAATCTTCAAGCGGCTCGCATTGTCCACTTGGGAACTGAGCTAGCAGGTCCGCTAGGGCCTGACATTTGATTGCTTTCGGAGTTGCGCACGAGATGTCAAATTCCGCGAGTGCTAGCAACCAGCGGGCGACCCGTCCCGTAAGGGCGGGGCGCGACAGAAGGAATCTCACGGGGTCACACTTAGTGATTATCTGGATGGGAAATGACAGGAAATAGTGCCGGAGTTTTTGCGCGGTAAAGACGAGGGCTAAGCAATGTCTTTCGATGGCGGTATATCTTTCCTCTGCCTCGTGTATCTTCCTGCTGATGTAGTAGACTGGGCGCTCTGTCCCATCTACCTCTTGCACTAGCAGGGCCCCAATGGATCTTGGGGTAGAGGTCAGATAAAGAATCAGTGGCTTCCCCGCGACTGGTGCCACCATTGTCTGAGGAGAAGTCAACGCCGCCTTAATCCGCTGGAACGCCTGCTGATGGTCTTCCTTCCATTCAAACTTTGCATTCCCCTTCAATAGGTCCGCGAACGGCGCGGCGATTTCTGCCATCGCGGGAATAAAACGGCGGAGGTATGATACCTTTCCTAGAAATCGCTTGAGCATTTTCTGTGAGTGGGGCGGGGGCATTTCAGTGATAGACTTGATTTTGGCCTCGTCCGCGTCGATTCCGTGGCGATGTACCAGGAAGCTCAAGAATTTTCCCGCGGTGACTCCAAATGCGCACTTCAGCGGATTCATCTTGAGATTGAACTTTCTGCATCTCGCGAAGACGGTGGCTAAGTTTGCGAGATGGTCCTTGCGCTCTTTGGATTTCACCACCAAGTCATCCACGTAATCTTCAATTATCTTGTGCATGAGGTCGTGGAAAATTGCTGTCATGACCCGCTGGTATGTTGCCCCCGCATTTTTGAGCCCAAAAGGCATGACAATGTAGTAGAAATTCCCCAATGGTGTCCGAAATGTTGTCTTCTCCGCGTCCTCCGGAGCCATTTTGATCTGGTTGTACCCGCTGAAACCGTCCATGAAAGAGAACATCTAGTGGCCGGAGGTGGCATCCACCAATGTATCGATGTGTGGCAGCGGGAACTCATCTTTGGGACAAACTTTGTTGAGGTCGCGGAAGTCGACGCAAACTCGAATTTGGCCATTCTTCTTCTTTACAGGGACAATGTTTGCCAGCCACTCCGGGTACTGGATTGGGCGAATGAATTCTGCTTTCCGCAGCTTCTCGATTTCTTCCTTGATCTGTCCTTCCAAATCGGGGTGGTATTTCCGCTGGGACTGTTTCGCGGGCTTCGAATTTGGGAAGGTATCCAAGTGGTGTGTGACCAGCTCTAGATCCAACCCGGGCATCTCCTCATAGTGCCACGCGAACACGTCCGAGTTGGCACGTAACAGTGCTATCAGTTTCTCGCGGAACTCTCCGCTCAACTCTTTACTTATGAACACCGGCCTTTTGGGACCTACCCCGTCGCTTAGATCAACTTCTTCCAAAGCTTCTTGCTACGGCTTGGGCTGGTCTTGCATACATTCCGGAGCGGGCTCCGGCTTGTCTATTACCTCTTCTTCTTCCGCCGCGGCACATGTACCGCCGGGGCCAGCGGTTTCATGATCATCCGCTGCCCCGGTGGACCGTCACAAATAGTACACTGTCTTGCCCCCCTCCTTCGTCTTAGTAATCTTCCTGGGGGCTGTGGCATCTGTCGCGGATGGGTCTCTCTGGCGTATCTTCGGCTTCTCCTCTTTTATATCTTCCCACCTTGGGATCTTGACTGCGCGAGGCTTGGCGGTGATCGCCTGAGACACCTCACCCAGTTCCGAGAAATAGACTGGGTCCGACAGGTGTGTTTCATTTGTATCAAATGGGTTTTCAGATGCGCGAACTGTGACCTTCTTTCCTGCCCAGATTCCTTTCAAACATTGATGGTAGCTAGAAGGTACAACTGCGTACTTGTGCATCCAACTTCTTCCGAGAATGATCTGGTAATTAGGGTCCGCGTTGATGAGATGAAATTTAGTGGCCGAGCGGATTGCCCCCACTTCTAGGTCTATCACCACGTATCCCAAGGACTGCTTCTTGTCTCCTCCAAATCCCGTGATGGTGATTGGAGATTCCACTATTCTGTTGGGCTGTATCCCCACTTTCTGGAACGCCGACATTGGCATCAGGTTTATGGAGGCTCCGCCATCTAAGAAAGTCCTCTTTAGCTCCATCCCGTTGACGCGGGATGTAACGTACAGCGGGCGGTTATGGGGGTAAGGCACCCGTCGATCCACGTCCGAGAAGGTGACCGAGTTAGACTCATCGCGGATCGTTCGCGGGACTGACCCTTCCGCGGTCATGCACGACTCCTGATGAACCTCCGCGATGTTGACAATCGCCTTAGTAATTTCCAACCTTGCCGCCGGCGTGAATCCGAAGCCGTCGAAGAATGCGCGGAACTTCGCACTGTTCTGTAATGTTTTGGCCGACGCATTGGGGTCTAGTATCACCGCGGGGGCTGGACCCTCCCCGAATTCCTCTGTTATTTCGTAGCACGAGACCATGTAGGCCCCTGCCTCTTCATCCTCCCCTTCCATGTTGTAATTGCTCTCATCATCGTCTCCGTCATTGTACATAAATGGGTAACACTCCGCCATGTTGACCTCCCCGTTGTTGTTTCCGTGGGCTGGGTAAGGCTCGACGCGAATGTCGCGCCGCCCTATCCTCAGCTCATTCGCGTTCTGCTTCCGTTTGAACAACCTCTTCAAAGACCAACAATCGCTTTGTCGGGTGCTTGGTGTGCCTATGGTACATACAGTACCTTGGGTGCTCACGGTCCTCCCGCGTCGGTTCATACTCCACGGGGAGGAGTGCCAACTCTCCATCCTGCACCCCTGCATTTACCAAGGCCCGCACTTCATCCATCGTATAGGAGAAATCTGGCGCCGGCCCCATCTCGCGCTCTCTCCGCTTTCGTCCTCCCGCGGCCTGCTGAGTTCGCGGCGCTTCCGCAACAGCCACGGTGGCGCTGGCGGCCTTGCCTTTCCATGCATCTTTTCTTGCCGGCTTGACCACATGGCGGATGTTGTACGCCGACTCCAGTAAGACAGAGAATGTTCCCAACTTCAAATTGATAAGCAGCATCTTAAATTCGTCCATCATCCCACCAATGCAAATTTCCACCAGTTGTACCTCCTTCGCGGACTCGGTGCAGTCAACTGCACGATCCTGAAACCTCCTGATGTAGTCCACCACGTCCTCTCCGCTAGCTTGCGTCTCCTTCGTCAAGCTGATCACTGTCACCTTTTCACGGACCTGGAAGAATTTAGCGTAGAAGCTGTTCACCATCTCTTCCCAGGTGGTGATCGAGTAAGGCTCCAGGTTGACGTACCAAGTGTACGCACGGGAGGTGAGGGACTTCGAGAATTCCCGCAGGCGCAAGTTATGATCGGACGCGTGGGCTCCCAGAGATTCCATGAAACGGACCACATGTTCCTGGGCGCTGCCCTCTTTTCCGTCGAACTTCACAAATTTTGGTGGGGTATACCCCTCCGGGTATGGTAGCGATAGGATCGTCATGGGATAAGGCGGGCGGATGTCTGGGCTAGGGAGAGAGGGTAAGACCATCTTTGTTTTCTCCTTAGTGAGGAGGGCTTGTAAATCCGCCAGGGTGATGAACTGTCCCGCGGATGAGGCCCCAACTTCAGTAATGGCCGGCTCCTTTCTGCTCGCCTCACTCGCTTTCTGTTGCGCTAGCAAGGCCTAGACTTCCGCCATGGTGATATAGGGTCCCGCGGAGGGCGTGCTAGCACCGTCAGCGGCCGCCTCCTTCTGGCGGTCTCCAGTGTGATTTCCAGCGACGCCTCCCACGAGTATAGGGCGCAAGTGGGGAGGCACTGTTGGGGGAAACTGGGGCTGCATCGTCTGGCTAGTGCTGCCCCCCGCTTAGTTCTGTGGCGATTCGTCGTTTTGACCGACCGCGGCCTTTGGGAGCGCCGTTGAGATGACCTCGGTGAGACCAGCAAAAGTCGCAAGCAGCTGTCGCTGCGTCTCGAGGAACTGCCGCTGGCCGTCCTGGAGGGCCCGCAGCGCCTGCGCGGCCGTGCCCGCGCTATTGGTTTCCTCGACCTCCTCGATAATTGGCGTGCCGTCGTGTTGTGCCGCCATTGCGTTACGGCGTGATAGCGGCCGCTCGATGTATTCCGTGGAACGAGTACTAACCATAAACCGAAAGACACCTCCCCAACAGAGTCGCCTAAATGTGGGTGAAAGCGGGTTCTTTAGGGTCGCTTACGTGTACAAGAGTGAGCTGGAGAGGTGCGATTGGTCGACAATTAGTACTAAGAGGAAAAGAGGAATGATCTCGTGGGGTGAGGGCTGGAGCAAGAGGTACGGAAAGGACAAAGGCAACGTGTCTCCTTTGTTCTCCGTAGGGGGAATGACGTCTGCCCTCTTCTGGAATTAAAAGAGTGAGGTCACCTTCTCTCCGGGGAAGAATGTTCTCCTTCATCAGAATCAGTGCTCTCTCTCTCTCTCCTCAGAAAAGTCAGCCTCCTTCAATCATTGGGAATGTCAGGAGTATTTATAGGGCATATGGGCCTAGGTCAGGCCCAGGACGGCGCTCCTATAAGACCCCAACACGTGTCCCTCCCGTACCTCCAGGTCGCGGAAGACTCGTCCTCCCGCGGAGGACTTCCGCGGGGGGGACCCGCACTTCCGCGACGCTACCTCCATCCCAAGCCACCAAGCCACAAGAGTTTCCCCAATTCCCGCAAGAGCGAGGTCGCGACCCGCGGCGATCGTTTGCCTTCCGCGGGATCCCTTCCGGGCCTGCCTTTTAGGCCCGAATAGGATCCCGGGGTCTTCTTGTAACTCCCGTACCAATTCCGGTACATCTTTCAGTTCTCCCTGGCGGGGCCCGCGGGGTCTTCTCTTCCGCGGGTCAGTTCCGCGGGCGTCCATTTTAATGTGCTACGTGTTTCCTTTCCACTGGTCAGTCAAACGTCTTCTTCAAAAGGTGTTTTGGCTAAGGTTGACTTTCCGCGTGGACCTAGCGGCCACGTGTCCATGGTCCATTGGTTGGTCAAAAGGTCTTCCCGGATGACATGTCAATAATTTTGACCGCGCCTACAGGCGTCATCATCAAATTATAATGGTGCTATTTATCAATTTCAAACACAAAATTCAGTAACTGCAACTTGAGAAGTTGAAAACACGAATTGATACTCTTTCTTGTTTTATTACCTAAGATTAGATGTTCTCCTATCCTCTTAATCTTTGTATGTTCCATTTCATTCATTATAAATACCCTGATATACATGTGTCTTATTTCTCACACCACTCGTCATGGCTTCATTACCACCATCTCTATCCTCCCTCCTCTTTCTTACCCTAGCTTTGATTCTCATTTCTATTTCACCCGCATTTTCCACGTCACGTCAAGCTCTTGATGATCATCATGATCAACTGATAAAAATTGGTTTCAAAATTGCTCTAATCCGCATTGATTCAGGTGAAAGCTTCACTAACTCTGAACATTTATATCGGGCAGTGAAGCATTCCAGTCATAGGCTCTAAATGTTCAATGAAATGGTTTTGATAGCTAAACATTCAAAACTCCGGACCGCGGTTTATGCAAGACATGGTGAATACCTTATGAACTTTTCGATAGGGACCCCGCCGATGTCCTACCGGTAGCGACCTCATGTGGACACAATGTCAGCCTAGTCTAGAGTGTTTTTGTTAGATATATTGGCACTTTCCAGAGTCATTCAAAACCTCCATTGGTGTCTTTGTTATATCAACTTTGCTTAATTATAATGGATAAGTTCTTGTGGGATAGTTTCTTGCACGATACTTCTCCCATTATCTGCGTCAAGTTGACTGCTGCGAAATCGATCCAATTACGTGAGAGGTAAAAGCATTGCACGGCATCTCATGCATAGCATTATTGAGTTCAAAAATATTTTAGTCTCTGCTACTGATTAGGGGACTTTCCTTACTCATATTCTTATAAGCATAATATAAGGAACGGATTATCTCAATAATCTGTAATAAAAAACAAATTACCAATCGAAGAACTATTGCTGGGTTGAGTCGCGGACTAGGTCGCTCTCTTTAAGACGTTTCGCGGCTCTGTCCAGATTGTGCAAGCAGTTCGTGAATGCCCCGCCGTCTCCAGGATAAATCAGCCCAGAATTCACTACCTCTGCTCGGCTTTCTCTGCATGGAAGAAAGACCGAAAATAAAAACACAATCGACCTATTGCTCGAACTCAGAAATATTTTTGGGGAAGGAAGAGAGACTGTTTTTTTTTCTGTATCAAAATCAATTCCGAAGTGCTGAATTTATAGGTGAGGGCTGGGCTTGATTTTGGAAACAAAAATCAAATCAAAACCTAATTGATTAGGTGATTTACTTTCCCCAGAAAAATAGAACACGTTTTCCTCCAAAACAAAAGATTGTTTGGAGAGACCCCCACTGGTATTCCATTTTACGGATGCAGATTTAGATTTACCGAGGGAAAACTATATGGTCACGGACTCAAGTTTGGGGGCGACGTGTTTGGCCATGCAAAGTTCAGGTGCTACTTCCTCCGTATTTGGGAATATACAGCAGCAAAACATCCTGGTTGTGTATGACTTATACAAAGAAACCCTGTCATTTATGCCAACGGAGTGTGACAAGTTTTGAGCTCTTCTATTAGTTGAGCTCAAAACTTGTTTGGCCATGGTTGTTTGTAGCGTTTGCCAGTTCTCTCTTTGTATTGTGGTGTGGTCAGCCATCAGTGTGAGCGATGGCGGGTTTCTCCTTAGAGTTGGAACCCATTTTAAATAAACTCACTGTTTTCATCAGTGGTTTGCTTAATTAATTGGAATGAAAATCAGTGATATGAATATTAATTTCAAGCATCTTTTCTTCCAGTACTTCAGAAAAGATTTCAACATCTTTTACTTCTATTTGTTCTCTCGATCTCTGTTCCATTGTAGAACTATATATACTAAATTTTGTTTTTGAGTTACTTTTGGAGGGGAGAGGCCTGAGAGTGCCAAATGGCAATTACGATTAGGACTGCAATTACAAGAAAAATAATATAGATATTGAGATTTTAAATGTGTCATTTAAAAGAAGCCATAGCTATTATATCTAATACATTATAGTACAACAATTACCTTTCGTGAGGAGAGCTCTCAGCACAACAAATGTTCCAGATTCTATATACATTTTAATTTCATAAACCTTTTTTTTGTCAAGCGGTAGGAGGATATATAAGTATGAGAATGACATGAAACTATAAACAACTCTACAATCACTATAAGTCCAACGGCAAGCGGAAGTCTTCGGCAGATGTCCGGAATGGCCGTGGACACGAGCACCTGCTCGGAGCTTTGCTGGGCGATTTCTAGGCGGTGGCGGACGGTGATTATTTATCGGTTTCCCATCGTCTAGGGGTCTGGTGGTGTAGTCGTTCACGGCCGGGATTGGTAGTCGGATCTTGTGGGTAGTGGTTTGTTTTGTCTGGTGTGGAGGTCGGCGGCATGTGGTGGTGCGGTGGTTGCTGGATCTGTTTTAGTCTTGGGACGGGTTTTGGTGTTTTTTTGCAGGTGATGCGAGGTGTGGCGGTCTGACGTGGTTGCCTCTGCGGCCGGCGATTCTCCGAGCAGTTTTTGGATCGGCGACATACGACAGGTTCACAGCGTTTTGATTCTTCGCGGCGGCAGCTTGGCGTCCGGATTCCATATATGTGCATTAGGGTTTCTGTGTATTTGAGCTTAATTATTGGGCTTTGGCCTTGTCTTTGGGCATTTAGGCCTTTTTGGGTGTTGGGCTGTGTTTCTTTTGCGCTTTTATTCGGGCATTAAGGCCTTTTAGGTGTTGGACTTTGTCCTTCGGGGTGTCTCTTTGATTGGTACCTTACCAATCAAAGGCTTGGGTCTCGGATGTGCATTTGTTGTCCTTCTCCTTGTTCCTTTTGGTCTTTGTATTCACATTCAAAGATTCATAAAATTCTTTTTCGCCGTTCAAAAAAAAAATATTAGTTGCATTAGGGGGAGTAACAATCCCAAATAATTCCACAATCGTTATAAGCTCAATCCAACTACTAGCTACATTAGCGAGAGAAATAATCCCAAAAGATACCAAGACAAGAACAACCACATGCAAATGTGAAGATTCGAGCTCCTGGTCTCATAAAGAAATGCAAATGTCATATCCAACTAAGCTAGTCACAATTGGTTTAATTTCATAAACTGAGCAATAATGCCACGATTGAGGGGGTGTTTAGAAGTCTACTTTTTGGCTTTTCATTTTTAATTTTTTGTCTTTTTAACTTTTTAAATTATGGTCAGAATGTATTTTGAATTTGGTAAGAGTATTTGGATGATATATGCAAAATGCATTTTCCAATATGTGATGAAAATAAATTATGGATTGTTTTTTACCATGTTGCCTCTGGTTAATGGTATATAATGTGAATGAATAATGTTTTAACCAAAATTTTAAAGTTATATTGCGAAATTATTTTCTTCTTCGTTAATTGAAAGTGTCAAACTATTTTTTAGATTATATTTTTTTCGTTTGAAGTCTTTTTCATTCATATTTTATTTTTTGGTACTTGATAGCCTCCGACAATGTTTTTATTTTTTATTAAAATAATGATTAAGTTAAATCGAAGTAGTTGCAAAAAAAAAAAAAAACACTTCGAACTATCATTAATCAAAAAAAAAAAAACACGAGGGGGGTTTTTGGGTATTATCTGAAAATGGTGGAAGATGTGTACCAGAAGTGTAAGGAGGATAATGTGAAGTGCCATTTTTTTTTAAAGTCTCTAATTTTTATCTGTTCTGTTAATTGAAAGTCTCCAATTTTGTTTGCTAATTAAGAATATAAAAAAAATAGACGACTGACTTAAAAAAAACCTCAAATCCAAGTAATTGCAAAAAAGACGAACCATCATTAATCCCAATGCAAAATATGTAAAGGGTAATTGGGTGATTTTAAAAATATGTCAAGGGCAATTGGGTCTTTTCATTAAGGACAAAAAAGAGAAGTGGAAATGGAGAACGAGAAAAGCTCCTCCTAGGCTATTTCTCACTTTTGCTCTCTAAAGTGGAAAACGGAAAACACATTCTCACAAAACACATTCTTCAATTCTCAGCCAAACAACTAAAAGGCATAAATGTGAAAACGAAAAATGGAAAATGAAGGGGCCAAACATGCACTGAGTTTATTAATGCCACTACTGATTGCAACAGCCTAAAAACTTTACCCTCACGTCCTCTCTTGTGAGAGTCAGACCCACCAACACCCCACCTCTTCCCCTCGCTCTGTCACTCTCCCCCCTCTTTATCTAGTTTTTTTTTATAACTAAGGTGTCTGGGCCAGCTTACGCGTACCTCGTCTAATTCTAAGGTCCATTCCCACTACCCGCTAATCTAGAATTCAGCCACCGCTTGCCAAGGGAAAGGACACCATAGGTGATCTTCGAATCCAGTACTAACCCCATCGTCAGGGTTCTTCAAATGAAGCAAGACCACCGTCGGGGATCTCCAATAGAAATAATGTCATAGTTGTTGGGAAGCTTTCTCCTTATTGTGATGCCTTTTTTCACGTGCTCCCTTTAATCTTTGTAACTCTATTTTCAAAGATTAATAAAATTTCTTTTGCCTTTCAAAAAAGAAAAAACGCCATAGTTTACCCATGACTGAAACTCTTTTATTTTTAATACGTACATTCTGTTATTGAAGCTCAAACTCATTAGGATCTCTTAGGGGCATACCCCAGCTATACAAAAACCAGCCAATCACTGGAGACAAAACAAAGAAAACCATACAATCAACCAATAGGACCAAAAATCTTCTCAGAAAGACCGAAACTGGAGTTTGGAGGCTGAAAATTTTATATTATCTCAAAACTAATTGGCAATGAGTGGAAAGATCTCAAAAGTAAATTAGTGATTACACATTCAAATCCCAAGCAATGTGGGACTATATTTTCCTTAACACTAAACACTGAAACTCATTTTGTTTAATCTGTAGAGGTCTACCACATAAAGAGCGACTAATTTTGAAAAAAAACACAAAATATGGAGATAAAATGGACAAGAGACATAACCTAAATTTGGTTTTGATGTGTTTTTCTTGGAGAAGAGAGAGATGGAAATAGATTGGACACGACCACAGCAAGACATAATTTGAAGTATAAGATAAGAAAGAGGATCGGGCATTCGAGTTGTAAGAGGGGCATCCGAATATGACTACAACAAAAGCTTTACAGACAGGTGTACAGATTTCTGGACTTGTCTCGGATCCCACAAAGATGATTGGAGTTACTCATTTTGTTTATGGTCCTAGTAAAAATAACTAAATCCGATATCAGTAAAGGCATTTACATAACATCCAACTTTGCTTTAGAATTTGGCCTAAATTCTGAAGCAAAGTTGGATGTTTTGTAAATACTATTACAGATATCAGATTAAGCTGATTTTTCACACGAACTCTAGAAAAATATTTTAAATAAAATGAGCGGTTCTGATCAATTTTGTGAAACTCGAGACGGGTCTAAAGTTGATATGTACCCGCTATCTATACAACCTTTGTTGTACCCATAGAAAGGAAAAAAAAAAAAGTGACAAACCCAGACAAAGCTATACCAATTTCTCAGTACAAAGAATCTCGGGTGTCAAAAGTCACCCCTCCCTTATACTCCCATGCATATGGATAGGGTTTGATTCCCGTAAAAATTCCTCTCCAAATCCCCTAGGATCGATAGAGTAGGTTAAATTTAATGAATTAATGGCAAAAAAAAATAAAAAAGGTCACCCCTCCCATGATTTGTGGTAAACTAATTAATAGGTGAAATGGAAATGCGAATATGCTTAAAAAAACTCACAAATCCGATATGTGCATGGCACAGCAACTGCTGTATAGACAATGCGTACAACGTGTTTTTGGGCTCGTCTCAGGTTCAAAAAAGATAATCGGAGCCGCTCATTTTGTTGAAAATATTTTGTTTAGGGCCCCTGTAAAAATCAGCTCTATCTGATATCGTTAAGGGTGTTTACGAAACGTTCATATTTGCTAGCCTAAATTTTGAAGCAAAATTGGACATTTCGTAAACGCCCTTACCGATATCAAATGGAGCTGATTTTTTACAGAGACCCTAAACAAAATATTTTCAACAAAATGAGCGGCTTTAATTATCTTTTTTGGACTCTAGACGGTCCAAAAGCACGTTGTGTGCATTGTCTGTACATCAATTGCTGTACGAGTAGCAATTCTCTCGGTACAAAGAACCTCGGGTGTCAAAAGTCAACCCCCTGCGTTGTGGTAACTAATTAATCGGTTAAATGGAAATGCGAATATGCTTAAATGGAATTAAAGTTAATTACTAGCTAGTATTTAATTTGCACCGTATCATCATACCATAAATGGCCGATTTCATTTTTTTGTAAATAATGACTTTAATTATTAAGTCAATCAAAGATTTACATCATCTCTTTCTTCAATTACACACATTCTTTTTCTTTGTTCTGTTTTTGACCGGCGTTTATTTGTTCATCAAAGTATATTAATTTATTTATAATTTATCCATCCACATTACCACAAATATGAGCAAATAATATCCGCTGATCTGGATGACCATACATATTTATTGACAATTGACAAAATAAGATAGAGAAACTTTTCGAGAAAAGAGTTGTGATCGCATCAATCTACCATAAATATGAGCAATAATCTCCGCTGATTTAATTGGATGACCATACATATTTATTGACAATTGACAAAATAAGATAGATTAACTTTTCGAGAAAAGAGCTGTGATCACGTCGATCTACCATAAATATGAGCTATAATATCCGTTGATCTGGATTGATGACCATATATATTAATTAACAATTGACAAAATAAGATTGAGTAACTTTCCAGGAAAAAGGCTGTGATCGCGTCGATCTAAATAGGGTTGTTTGTTTTGACTGGCTTTATATTGTATTAATTTTTTCATTTTTGATAAATGAACGAACCTATCAAATTTAGTAGTAATTAGTATAGATCCCATGGTGTCAACACACACAAAAACATTCCCAAAGTGTTAAAAGAACCCCGGACACACACACTCTCACTCTCTCTAAATAATCTAAGATACTCTAATTTGAGCTTATATTCGCTCGATAAAAGCTTGTTCGAGATCAGGTAGTGACATAAACAAATCATGAACATTCAAAACCCTCAAGCTTTCAAACAAAATTTCACCAACATACTTGAGATTAGCTTGTAATTACCCACGAAAGTTCGTTTGAGATCAAGGTGCGTCATTAACGACTCAAACTTGAAGCTGTTTAAAAAAACAACGCGTCAAACTTGAAATTATCTTATTAAGATTCCAAATTGTGTTGCTCATTCAATGATCGCTTGGTCACATATATTGAAAAGATCACATTTTATACTTTCAATAATGAGGTTATTATTTGAAATTTCCAAAACATGAAGTGCGCCTTGTCGAATACAATTGTAGAAGCTCATGTAGTTAGTTATATGTTTTTTTTGTGTGTATGAAAAAGTGGGAAATTTAGTTAAGCTTTTACTTTGTACGTAGTTTAGAGGGAATAATTGATTCATTTTTTCATTAGTATCGATAATGATTTTCCCTATTATAATTGGTGTATATTAAGTGAATGAACAATCCCGTACTTTCAAGTTTCTGGAGTCACTACTGTTTCTTGTTATAATTGCTAATTTGCTAAATGACTATGTATACTCTGTCTGATTACTTGTATTAGCTTCTGTTTCTTATAACACTTAGCATAAAAGTTTCTGGGTTATTTAACTTCTACAACATTTATAACGACCCGCTCCAACTTTGTACAATATTGTCCGCATTGGACGCCCAAAACCCATAGAAACTTCACAGTTAAGCGTGCTCACCCTAGGGTAGTCCAGAGATGGGTGACCTACTAGGAAGTCTATGGACTTTGGGCGTCCAAAGCGGACAATATTGTACAAAGATGGAGCGGATCGTTACAACATTATCGTTCAGTTGACGTAGAATAAAACTAGGAGGTTCCTCAAGTTGAACATAATTAAAAGCAAATTGATTTTCACACTCCTTTTGTTCAAGTGCATGCAACCCTTTTTTTTTTTTTGTTCTTCATTCATATAAAATTACAAAATTACCCTTCATACATTTTTCCTTCACACATGAAAAGGGTAATCATGTAATTTCACATCACTACAAAACAAAATAAATGGAGTGCATTTGAATTATAAAAAAAAAAGGGTATGAAAATCAATTCCAATTAAAAATACGTAATCGAAAAGCATTTTTTTGGCGCCAAAGGAAATGGCGCCGGCTGCGACCCATAGACACCAACACGCCAAAGGATTGATGACGGACCAAGGGATACACATTGGGGAATATACTTAGAATAACAATTGGACCGAATCCTTAAAAGGACTCTCTCTTATTAAAAAGATAACTAATGATTATATTCAATGATTTATTTGACTCTGTAGCAAATAACCAGTACATTCACTAATTAATAGAAAATGAAATTCACTCATAACTGTAGACACCCATTCTGGACTGTCCGGATTAGTTTACTTACGGTCTTTGATTCCCCAATGATGATTGAGGTCGAGAACATACCGAGTTTGTTGAAGGATTTGAGTTTTGAGCGTCCTGAGCCTCATCCGAACCCTTTTCAAACCCTTGTCGAACCCTCAAGCCAGGACAAAATGGCCTCAACAAAACCCTACTGGAGTACGCTGGTGGATGACTAGCGTGCGCTGGAACCACCGCCACGTGTCAGTCATCCCCAGTTACTGGCGCACGCCACTTATAAGGTGCGCACGCCGGTCAGAGCCAGTCAAATCAACTTTATGCCAGCAGAGCACGCGGGAGTTGTGGCGCCACCTGGCGTCTGCCAGCAGTCCTCTGGTGGCTGAGGACCGTCCTCCTGTTCCCTCTTCAACCACACCACCTTTCAAGCCAAGTCCCATGCATTTAATGCATGGGAGGCTCCTCATTGGCCTTAACAAACCAAACAACCCCTTAGGCCTAAACTGATCAGTTGGCTCCTAGCCTATAAATACCCCCCTTGCATTTATTTGCAAGGGGTTAGCACATTTAAGAGAGCCCAAGCTTTGGTTCTTCCTTTTCTCCTCTCTTTTCCTTGTTGTCTCTATCATCTAGTAAGAGTCAAGGTAAGGAGAGTAGTACCCAGTCCACTACACATCATACTCACTTCTCAAACCTTCAAACCCCAAGCTCGAGCTCAAATCATCCACAAAACTCACAAGCAAAGGTATAATACCTTTTGCTCCTGTCTTCTGTTCTGACCCCTGAGGGGGGCTAGCAGGGTCAAGGCTGGTAATCTATACCAGTCCTGGCCCTGATGCTGGCAAGGTTTCAAAAACCGTGTGCAGTGATCAGTGGCGCACGCCAGTAGGTTGAGCCGTACGCCAGTCATAGCAGTACGTGCAAAACTGGCGGGGGGACCATGGATCATTGTCTTATTGCTTTGTTCGTGTTCTGATCACCTTGATGCATGTTAAAATCAATCTTTTGCTTACTGTCTTTTAGAACTGTTTTCTTTTCCATCTATACCTTGCTGTAGTTTGGCCTCTGGGAGCCTTCTGGTCATGTTCTAGAGCCCAGATGGTGCAAAGCCAAAGCATTGGAGCAATGGCACGACTGGCGTACGGCCATACACTACTGGCGTACGGTAGTAACCCAGTTTCCAGTGGCTTGGCCCTTGCATGGATCTTCCATCCAGGCCTTTGATCATCTTCCCCTCACTGTTTAAGGGGTTTTCTGTTCATTTGGTGGCTTCTTAGCCCATTAATCTCTCTGTAATAGCTTAGTAATCTTTATTAAACTGCGTGGCTTGTCCTGGGTGTGCACTGGTCCCTTCCAGAGCCCAGAGGGTTGATAACGGAAGCTGTGAGCTTGAGCTTACCGGCGCACACCAGTTGTGGTGTGGCGCACGCAGGTCAGGGCTGCATGCAGTGGTATAGCCAGTGCATGCAGGCTTGCTTCTGTGTGCACCACTGCACAGTTAGTGTGCTCTAGTCTGTTCAAAACGCTCACAGTAGCTTGTTCTCAATCTATTATACTTGCTTAGATCAAACATCATCATCCATAAATATTTTGCCACCGATTTGTACATAACTGCAAACGTGTTACAGTTTAATCCCCATTAACTGTTCCCCCGCCCTAACTGGCTAAGAAAATGATCAAATAAAAAGAGAAACGCAAATGTTTTGTAAAATGCCTGAGTAGAGACCGATCTCCGGATTGGGCGAGCGGGGGTGCCATAAAACCCTTCCCCTCTCGTAACCTGGCTCCCGAACCTCAGATTTCAAAGGTGACGACGGACCAGTCTACAAGCCTTTTTCAATTTCAAATCAAATGCAATTCAAAACGTTTTCAAAAACCACGGTTTCTTGGGTACTCTCCGCAAAACCCGAGTGGCGACTCTCTGATCTGCGAAGCGTTTCGCCGCGCTTTCCGCGAGATAGGGCGCACCCGGAATTTTCGTGCACTAAGAACGTGGCAGTTTTCGGGGCGTGTGCCCACAGTGGCGACTCCGCTGGGGACATTACATTAATCAACATTTGGAAATTAATACATAAACTGGCAAAACAATACGCTCCGCGCTGCTGAAGAACGGAATGGTAACGTAACAGGATTCTACATCCGACCACTCCGAACTGGGGCTTTTACTATTGTTCGCTTGTGTAGTTTTCTCCGAGTGTCGACTAATGAAGTGAGCCAAGCTTCAAAAGGCGTTTTCAAAAGCATTTGCATTTCTCTCTCTCGATCATTCTTTTGGCACGCGTCCATTTGCATCGGTGTTCTATCAGCCCCGTTGAGGCGTTTTGGGTAACCGGCACAGTTTACTGGAGCCCGGGGTCCTCGAATGCCCAACAACCTTGGACGATGATGAGACGTATTACTGTTTGACCATTGCTTTGCTACACGCAGGGCAATGGGAGGTATAAAACTTCTCTAGCCTGAGGAACCCCCTTAAGCCAAAACCAGCCTCGTCACGCGTACAAAGCACTAGAACCTTTCAAACTAAGACAGGAACCCACAGGGTAGGATTACTTGCATCTAACCCCATAAACTGTCTATGTGTTATTGCTTTCCATATCGCATGCCTGTACATACATCCATACCGTTCTGCGTAGGAGCATGCTAGGGCGGCTTTTAGGGTTTTCTCTCTTTCAAACCCATTTTATGCCTGCTAGGGCTCTGCCTGGACCGATGACGAGTCGTGCATCGTGATGGTGCACGTTATCAACTTTCCAATTCCTTGGGTCAACGAAGCTTTGGGAAATCGAGACTTTCTAAGTCCTTGTCTAAAACCCAATCGAGGTTTCAAAAAGAAAACTAGGAACAACGGGAGACATGACATGATGCTCATACCACCCAGGTTAAAAGTGCTAAACACTTACACCATTCGAGGCTCCGGCACAGTGCTGCTTACGCCCCCTTGGTTACAGTATCATGTCGTCAACACCAAGTTGTTCCGTTCCAACATTGAAACTTCGAGAACGGGATAGTCAAAGACTTAGGCTGTTTCGACATCTCTTAGTGTTAGTCGATCCCTTCAAGGTACACTGTCGAAAAGAAATCCGAGGACCTAGGCAGCGTTCGGCGGTCATAAAACGATTTTGTCTGCTAGTTCTAGAGTCTAGGGTGACACCGACGACGCTCATTCAAACATTTTCATTTCCTTCTTTCTCTTTCAAATAAAATTGCTGCAGGCTGTCACTGAGCTCTTCTACTTTACTGTCTAGCCATCACACCGTACAAATTCAGAATCAAGAGCCAAACCTACTTGAGAACGTCCGCCGGGTCTGTCTGTGAGAGGATTTGGGTGGGTCTGTTTCTGGGTCCGCCACGACGGAAGCTCCGGGTTGTTTTCTGTTGGGAGAGGCCTCGCCACCGACACCTTTCACTCCGTTCCCCGCACCTCAAAAGCTCGTCCAAGTCAAAACCGAACCTCTCGACATGGCTGAAATTCCGAATCTCGCCCAGACTCTCGCCGACATTCAACGCAACTTGGCCATCATGCAACAAAGGGCCGATCAAGCCGATGCCTCTACGGCCAATCTCCGTGCCTTAATTGAGGAACGCCTCCCTCCGGCAGCTGCAGCTGGAGGAGGTGGCGGAGAACGTGAACTTGTGGTCGAAGAAAACCGTCAAGGAGAAAACCCTGCTCCGAATCCGGAAATGGCCATGCTGATCGCCAAGATGGCCAAACTCAAAGAAACGGTTTCCAAGGCCGAGAAGATAGGCGCTGGTGGTTTAGACATGGATCGTCTTTGCCCTTTTCCTAATGCTAGGCTGCCCGAGAGGTTTAAAATGCCTGATTTTGTAAAATTTGACGGCTTTGGGGATCCTAAAACCCACTTGTTGGCATATCACAGGGCAATGAAACTACACGGGATGAAGAGGAAACCATGGCTCAACTCTTTCCTCAAACTCTCACTGGTCCCGCATTCCAATGGTTTCTGTCGTTGGACCTTTCCAAAAGGAAGACCTGGGTCGATATTGGGGCTGCTTTCAACTCCCAATATAGCTACAATGTCCAACTTAAGATGACCACGCGAGAGTTGGAATCAACCAAGATGGGCACGAAGGAGCCCTTTGCCGACTTCATTCAGCGATGGAGTTGCCAAGGCAGCCAAAATGACGGATCGTCCCAGCGAAAAGGATCAAATTCGCATTATTTCCCGCAACCTGCAACCGGACTTTGCTAAGAACCTTGTGCTGGTCCAAGGGGCAAATTGGGAAACCTTCTTCGACTACGGTCTTGCCATAGAGGAAGCTCTTCAGAACGGGGTCATCCCGAGAACCGAGGCTGCTCCTGCCTCCTCGACATCAAAATCCAAGCCCCGTGTGTACACCGGAAGCAGCACTGCTTTCTTCGGTGGTAGCAACTATGCCAGTGCCGCTACTGCTAGTAATACCGCCACAACCCACAGCTCTAACCATACAGCCGATGTCAACCAAGTACAAGCACCGCAGAAACCCCGAAACCGCAACCAACCTCGTGTCTTCGTCAACTTCGAAGCACCTCTCTCTGCTGTCCTCGAGAAATTGGCCAAGTCTGGTCATCTCAGGCCTCTCACCCCAACTCCACTCCCTCAAAATCCACCTCCTAACCACAACCCCAATGCCTTCTGCGCGTACCATCAAATGCCCGGCCATTACACCGACTCTTGTTATCGCCTCCGTCACGCGATACAGGATTTGGTGGACAATGGGACCCTTCCTAACCCACCGTCTAAACCAAACGTCATCTCCAACTCCCTCCCGAAGCACCACAACCAAGTTGTCCAGATATCCCTCAGCTCCACCATAACTTCCCTTGACTCCACCATATTCAACCCCACTGACTATATAACCTCAGACGATCACCCAAGGCCCGTCGTGGTATTCCCGACTGAACTCGACGTCAACATGGTGTCTGCCAGCAGGGAAATGGAAGAAAGGATGAGAGAATGGACGTAACTAGCCCACGACTGGAATGAGCAGTACCATTTGGGTTTCCCTGTACCTCCACAGGTTTATCAAGCGTGGCTCGACCAATTGGAAGAAGAGTGGGTTGCAGCGCAGTCCGACCCGCTCGATGGCCTGTCACTACGCACGTTATTCTATCAGGCTGAACCTGCCCCTCCCGAGGAGGAAGAACCGTACTTGTGGGACCTCGAACCCGCCTGGCAGTTCCCGGCCGACTATGATCTGGAGGCAGTCGTGCCCAACTACGAAGCACTCTACACTGAGGAAGACTTCCAACAAGAAGAACCCCTGGATTCGGTGGCCGATGAAGAGTTTGATCCGGCTTCCTACATAATTGACGAAGAGCTTCCGCTGCCCATCGTGCCTCTATCTCGAGACGAATGCAGCATCATGACTTTGGACGCTGTGCCCGACGACCTTTGGGAGCTCGACGAGATTGTCGACCTTAACACGAACCCGCTGCCCGCTAACTTTTGGGACGAAGACAAGGTAGTGGACATCAAAATGGGAAATGAGGTGTGGACGGTCAACTCCGCCCTAGTAGATGCCGGTTTCTGGGATACACCGTTCGTCACCAACCCGGGAGCACCGTTTGAAGAAGCTGCAGCACAGGACCCGTCCTTTTGGGAAGAAGTGGTAGTGAAGGGCTTGGAACACGAGTTGGCTACCGAGGAAGATCTGTCTGCGACCGTGGCAGCAACCGATAAGGGAAAGCGCAAGATGGGTGACATACCCGCGGATTTCTGGGATTTCAGCAACACAACCTCTTGGTGGGATGTCGCCAATGTTACGAGGAGCGGCCGAGTCTTTCAGCCCTCCAACTTACAGGCTGGGAGCTCATCCAATCCTCCCGTTGTGCAGCCCGCTAATCCGACTGCTCAAAGAGGCACTCCCAACATCCTTGTTGGAATCCCGGAAGGGGACATGATTCAGAGGCAGCTTGAGAGGATCCCTGCGGCCGTATCAGTTTGGGGTTTAATCGCATCATCAAAGGAGCATCGCGACGGACTGTCTGGGGCTCTCGCCCGACTCAAGGTACCAACCGACATCACCCCCGAAGCATTGGTCGCTCCTATCCTGCCATTGCTTGCCAAACACTCCGTTACGTTCACCGAGCGGGACCTACCTGTTGAAGGAACTGACCACAACCGCCCACTGCACATTACCGTCAAGTGCAATGGACTCTGGGTGCCAACTGTGCTTATAGATAATGGCTCCGCCATTAATGTCTGCCCGCTGAGGGTTGCTTACCGATTGGGATTCGCCAAGAAGGATCTCGCACCGTCCAACCTGGCTGTCAAAGCTTACGATAGCACTCGCCGTGTTGTCGAGGGAACCATCATGCTCAAACTCGATGCTGAGGGCTTTGAGATGGAGGTGGAGTTCCACGTAGTCGACATTCCCGCCACTTTCAATCTACTCCTAGGCAGGCCATGGCTGCACAGGTCGGATATCATGGCCGTGCCCTCGACTCTGCACCAGAAAGTCATGCTGGGGCTTCCAACTGGGACTCTCACCATTTGCGGAGACGCTGGGATCCGCCCGCTTAAAGAGGATGAGCCCGTCCTAGGGATTACACATGGGGAGGAAGACTCAGACTTTGGAGGCTTCTCGTTCGACACCGCAGGATCAGTCCTTACCGTCACCATCGACGATGACTTCCTCGTTAGCTCAGCTACTATTGACATCATGAGGAAGATGGGCCACATGCCCGGCTTTGGACTCGGAATAAACTAGCAGGGGGTCGCTGAATTCCCTGTCTTTCCCTCTACTGAGAGCCGATTTGGCTTTGGGTACGCACCTCCAGCCAAAAAGGCTAAAAGGGGGAAAGACGCGGGAAAACCTCGTACCCTCTATGGTAATCCCGACAGCTACTTCATTCCCGAAGGAGGGAGCATTGTGTACGAAGGTCAGCCTGAACCGTTCTGGGATCCGGAGACTGGGACTTGGCTTTCGGGGTTCGAAATCTTTGCTGCGGACACCTGGTCCGATGATGAAGAGGAGATAGCCAAGGACAAGCTGGCAGAGGAAGAGTTCAAGAAGCAGCTGGTCCGGGCTAAGAAAGAAACAGACTGGGCCATGGTAGTTGATCAAGAGAGCTTGGAGATACTGTTCTCTCAAGTAGGTTTGGTTGGCGAAGAAGAAGAGGTCGAAGTGCTGATGCTTGGGCCCGACTCTCCGGACGTCATCGAGGATGCAACCTCTCTCATCGTGGAAGCTAAGGTAGTTTAAATAATTGCTTTTTCACTCCACGCTTGACATGCATTGACAATGTACCTGAGTCTGACACGGAGTCTGTCCGGTCTAGGTCTAGCTCAGAGTCGGAGTTTGTGCCTCTCGGCCCTCCACGTCATAGCTTCTACTTCGAGTTCGAGTCAACTGTACTTGGCAACCCGTTGGGGTTTTATGAAATGAATGACCCTGCTTCTGACTACTTTGCTGATTTCTATATAAACTGTGTCGATCCTGACGATGAAGGAACAGACTTCGATGGGGACATCCCCGCTGAGTTGCGTTCCCTCATCGAAAAGGAAGACGAAAGGCATGCTCAGCCTCTAAAAGAAGAAGTAATTTCTATAAATTTGAAAGACGAGGATAACCCCCGAATGATGCAAATTGGTTCAACTCTGTCCCCCGAGGATCGTACTGCGCTGATCGATCTGCTCAAAGAATACTTCGAGGTTTTCGCATGGTCTCACAAAGACATGCCCGGTATCGATCCTGAAATCGTGCAACACTGAATTCCGTTGGCTCCAGGGGCCATTCCAGTCAAGCAGAAACTCCGCCGAATGGGACCGGATTGGGTGGAGAAGATCAAAGAGGAAGTCACCAAGCAGATCGACGCCGGATTCCTAAGGGTTGCTGAATATCCGAAATGGGTGGCTAACATCGTGCCGGTCCCTAAGAAAGATGGGAGAATCCGAGTCTGCGTCGACTTTAGGGACTTGAACAAAGCAAACCCCAAAGATAGTTTTCCCTTGCCCCACATCGATGTGCTTGTGGACAACACAGCGGGGCATGCTTTGCTCTCTTTTGTCGACGGATTCTCAGGATACAACCAGATCTTTGTGGCACCCGAGGATCAAGAGAAGACGACCTTTGTCACCGAGTGGGGTACTTACTGCTATGTGATGATGCCGTTTGGGTTGAAGAACGCCGGTTGCACCTTCCAGCGGGTCCAGACCACTTTGTTACACGATCTGATCCACAAGACGGTCGAGGTCTACGTCGACAACATGATTGTCAAGGCAAAGGAAAAGGAGGATTTCATCCCAGCACTCAGGCAGTTTCTTGAAAGGCTCCGCAAATACAACGTGCGTCTTAATCCACAGAAATGCACATTTGGGGTCACAGCAGGTAAAATGTTGGGGTTCCTGATCACCGCAAGAGGAATTGAGGTCGATCCCTCTAAGATTACAGCAATTCTCGAGATGGAACCGCCACGATCGGAAAAGGGAGTGCGAAGCTTCTTGGGAAAGGTTCAGTTCATCAGTCGATTCATAGCCAAGCTAACGCTGACTTGCGAACCGCTGTTCCGTCTGCTCAAGAAGGACGTTCGTTTCGAGTGGACGGAGAAGTGCCAAGCTGCTTTCGAATCTATCAAGGCGTATCTGAGGAATCCACCTGTCTTAATGCCGCCTACACCTGGTCGACCCCTGATCCTGTACTTATCCGTTACCCCGACGTCCATGGGATGCTTGTTGGCGCAAGAAGGAGATAAAGGAGTCGAGAAAGCCATCTACTATCTGAGCAAGAAGATGGTGGGGAGTGAGGAACGATACACCCCCCTGGAAAAGACGTGTTGGGCACTAGTTTGGGCTACCAAAAAGCTTAGACACTACATGCTAGCCTATTCGGTGAAGCTGATTTCTCGGATGGATCCTATCAAGTATCTGTTCGAGAAGCCGGCGCTCACCCATAAGCTAGCACGTTGGTTGCTTCTGCTGGCTGAGTTCGATCTCCAATATGTCACAAGGAAATCAGTGAAGGGCCGTGCTGTGGCAGAATTCCTGGCCGACCACCCGATCGATGGACCTGAGGATGTGGACTTCAATTTCCCAGACGAGGATGTGTTAACAATTGTCAAAGAAGTGTGGACGCTCTATTTTGATGGGGCTGCTAATCAAAGAGGTTTTGGAGTTGGGATACTGCTCATTACGCCCGCTGGGGCTCATATCCCCCTCGCTTTCAAATTGAACTTCGACGTCACCAACAATCAAGCTGAGTACGAGGCCTGCATCGTCGGAATGGAAGCTGCTATTGCGCTCGGAGTTGAGAAGCTCGAAATAATTGGAGATTCGAACCTGGTAATCTCCCAGGCCAATGGAGACTAGAAGGTCCGTGAGGAAAAGCTGAAGCCTTATCACCGAGATTTGGAAGAACTGATTCCTCGCTTCAATAAGGTGACTTTCACCCACATTCCACGCTTGAAGAATCAGTTCGCCGATGCTTTGGCGACTTTGGCTTCAATGATTGAACTTCCAGTAGGGGTCCGGATGCGACCGATTGTGATCGAACAGAGGGACTTGCCCGCTCATGAATATGTCAACGCCATTGATGATGTCGATGATGGCCTACCCTGGTACCATGATATCTGGAACTTTGTCGAACGAGGAGAGTTCCCTGCTGAAGCGTCGAGAAAGGATCGGGTTGCTCTGCAAAGGTTGGCGGCTCAGTACATCATTTGTGGAGGGAAACTGTATCGAAGGTCTCACTGCGGAATGCACAAGCTGTGTGTCAACGGGGCCGAAGCAACAAGGATAATGGAAGAAATTCACGAAGGGGTCTGCGGTCCCCACATGAGCGGTGTTATGCTTGCTAGGAAGATCCTCAGGCAGGGTTACTACTGGTCAACAATGGAGTCTCAATGCATCGACTACGTACGGCGCTGTTTCAAATGTCAAATCCATGCCAACCTGCAGCATGTTCCACCCTCTAAGTTATATGGCATGACCTCGCCATGGCCGTTCTCTGTGTGGGGAATTGACGTTATTGGGATGATTACGCCTCCTGCTTCAAATGGTCACAGGTTCATACTCGTGGCAATAGATTACTTCACCAAGTGGGTCGAAGCTGAATCATACAGAGTCTTGACAACTGTCCAAGTAGCCCAGTTCATTCGAAAGAATATCATCTATCGGTACGGCGTTCCCCAGGCTTTCGTGTCTGACAACGGGAGTCATTTCAAGGGAAGGGTCCTGGATCTCTTCGAAGAATTCGGCATCGATATCCACCGGTCAACGACATACCGTCCACAAACAAATGGAGCAATCGAGGCAGCGAACAAGAACATTGAAGTGATCATCAAGAAAACTGTCGAATCCGCAAGGGATTGGCACGAACAACTGCCACTGGCACTATGGGGGTACAGGACGTCGATTCGAACTTCAACCGGTGCAACTCCTTTTTCCCTGGTCTATGGAATGGAAGCAGTACTTCCTATCGAACTTGAGGTTCCCTCTCTGAGGATCATGGTCGAAAGTGGCTTGGAAGAATCTGAGTGGCTCAGCGGAAGGTTTGTCGAACTAATGCTATTTGATGAAAGGAGACTCCGGGCTCTGTATCATGTTCAAGGCTACCAGCGTCGAATCGCCCGGGCATTTGACAAGAAGGTGAAGTCCAGGAGCTTAGTCGAAGGAGATATGGTTACGAAAGAAATACGGGCCCCAGTGTTTGATGCTCGCGGGAAATTTCGACCAAAGCGATCCGGACCGTTCATTATCAAGACCATCCTGTCTGGGGGTGCTGCTCAACTCATCGATCTCGACGGCAACGAATTCAGCACTCTGGTCAACCTGGATCAACTCAAACGTTTCTACCCCTGAGAGATGCTCGTTGGACCGAAAACCACAAGGGTGGGCGGTTCCAAGCAAAAGTTAGAGCAGCCTGCTAGACCGAAAACCTGTGAAGGCGGTCTAGGCAAAAATAAATAGGCAAAAGTCGAAAGCTCGCTAGGCCGAAAACCTGTGAAGGCGGCGCTAGGCAAAAGTTAGAGCGTAAAAGGAGAGGTAAAATACACGAGCGAACCTTGGCCTGAACTACGTTCTGACCTGATTCCTTGGAAAGGGATACGTAGGCAGTCTCACCTTGAGACCCGGTCACATTCTATCAAATTGATCCAGGGTTTGACATCCCAGTTCCATATCAAAGTTCAAGTGGAATCGAGGGACGAGCCAAAGTTTTATTAATCTGAAGGGGGAAACCCTCCGTCTTTCAACTTTATTTCAAAATTACTATTTCTAATACAAGTGCTGAGCATAAAAGCCTTAAAACAGTGAGGCATAAAAAAACAGAACGAAATGCTTAAGAAGCCTAACGGCTCACGGTTTATTCTAAACTACAGCAAAGTGGTCCGGAGTCAGTCGGCGTTTTCTCTTGTTGCAACATCTGCTCTTAACCAGTGTCGATAAACGTTCCTCAGTCTCGGAGTAAAATCCGGAGACTCCGCCTGCAGGGCCCTGTCCGCCCACCGCCTGTTGTACCCGTGGAGCGTCTGAGCGTTGAAATTGGGGACTCGGAAGTCCCCGGCAGTGATACGAACATTCCCCTGAGGGATACCCAGTTGACGAAGGACACGGCCCGGGATGTAAAAGGTGAACTGTGTCAACCCTGCAATCACAACCCTGTCGAAACCATCGGAGTAAACCACCATTTCCTCCAGTCCCAGCCATGGACACCTCCAAACAATCTCATCGGGCTGTAGATCCCGCATGAAAGCGAACCACTCCTCCTCATCCATCTCGGGATACCGCATCCCCCGTTTGTGAATCCTCCTCGGAAAAAGGTCCCAGCCGCCCTCCGGAGAGTGCAGCAAATTCAGCTTGTCAGACAACCACAGCTGCGTGAGTGAAAAGACAAGTAAGAAGCCAGATAAAACCGAGCGAAAAGACAAGTAAGGAGCCACCAAAAGCCTAAGCCGAGAGTCGAGGTAAAATAAGAAAGTGCGGAAACCGGAAAAAGGTGAGCTGAGTGAGTTTACCTGAAGAAGTAGCGGGCTGCCACTGAAGACGACCGATACCCCGGAATACACCGAGTCCAGACCGATAAGCGTCTCAGCTAGGACCAGCGGGATCACATTTTGCCGGTCCGCCTCCCCCATCTGAAAAGCGACACTAACTAGCAGAGGGCTGACCCGCCCGTCAGCAGGAATGAGCAGGTAACCGGCAAGGAGGCAAATTACCAAAGCGAAACGGCGCCGTGCCTGCCAAGCAGTGTCCTCCAAATCACCCTCCGGACTATACCGCTCAATTAATTGCAGGATGTGGACCTGGCCACCCTCTAACATGGAACGGGCCAGACCTCTGGGAATAGCAAGCGCCGTGGTCAGCAGTCTAGGCATGCTAACTTGGTAGGGAGGAACGACGAGCGTCGGAGAGGAGTACGTCCGGAGATAGGCCTGGAACTCCTCGACCGTTGGACAAATTTCGTCATCGCCAAAGCGGAAGACGTGGACGTCCGGATCCCAGAACCGGAGCGCGGCCCTCAAAAGCGCCGGGCGGAGCGGCACGTGCCGAAGATACCGGAACGAAGCCAAGCCGTGGTATTGGAAATTCAACCAGTCAACGCCGATCATTTCCATCAACCAAGGCCGGATCAAGGTGGGAATGGGATTTGCCATGGGAGGAATTACAGAGGAAAGGCTGTATATGGGAAAGGCAATGAAGTGCTGTGTTTCTGCAATATATGGCATGCGTCTTTATAGACTAAGCATGCATAATTTTTCCATCCGAGGATGCATTTGCCAAGGGCTATCTTCCAAGCCTCCCTTACAATAAGGACACTGCCCTTCAGGAGAGCCAGAACCCCTGTTCTGAACGTGGGATGATGGAGACAAAAGGCAGCCAGCGGAAGGACAG
Source organism: Rhododendron griersonianum (assembly GCA_018127125.1). Taxonomy (NCBI): domain Eukaryota; kingdom Viridiplantae; phylum Streptophyta; class Magnoliopsida; order Ericales; family Ericaceae; genus Rhododendron; species Rhododendron griersonianum. The sequence continues at coordinate 47,894,896 of CM030789.1, read as the reverse complement.
TTGGTCAGAAGAATGGCACTGTGTCGTACTTTTTTGGCGTACGCTACTACCTTACCAGCGTACGCAGGTAACCCAACATTACTGGCGTACGAAGCATAACTACTGGCGCGCGCCAGTAATGCCTGCACCAGATACCAGCAACAGCAGCTACTGTCATCAAGCCTCCAATGTTGGTTCCGGTCCGGGACTTGTTTGGTAGATTTGTCGATACACACCAGTCTTAAAAGGTGTTTGGGATTGTAAGGAAGCATCGGCTCGGAAACGTCGCGCTTAACGAAGAATTCGGACCTCCGACGGCCCGTATCCTCCTCAAACTTAGGATACGGAGACCCCAAGTTCGTGCCAAGGGTTTCGTGCCAAGTTTTCTCATGCCGTACACGTTACGTGGGCCCTATGTGACTGTACGGAGGTGTCGGTTTCAGTCCGGGACTATATCGAGTCATCTTTGGCGTCTTATGTCCATTTTGTGGCATTTTCGAGCGTTTTTGCGACTTATTTCTCATTTCGATTCGTTTTTTTTTCCGAGTCTCTCCTTTCGTACAAGTCTCGATACATATCTATGGTCTCACAAGAGTGTCAGTTTCCCTTCTAGAGGAGGATTGGGCGTTCCGGCTTGCAATTGCCAAAACATCCGTATCCTCCGCGTGTCTTAAGGATACGCGACGTATCCTGGGACTTTCCCCCCCACTTTCATTCGAGCTGGGTCAGTTCTAGGCGTATCCTAGCGTTTGTCGATCGATTCAGGGCGTTTGTCAATGCATGTCAGGTGTTAGTGGTTGTTTCGTTTACTTCTATCATCAATACTGCCAATATGGAAGTCGAATGAACAGAAAATGCAATTATTTTATTATCCAAAGCATGCAACGAAAGAACTGTACATAGCGGTACGACGGCCCGAGCAAAAACAAGCTAAAGTATGTACTGGGCAGACATTCGCCCGTAAATCAGAAGGCACGCAGGCCCCAAAATCAAAGTCTAGTATCAACAGTATCAAAGGCAAAAGACAGTAAAGTAGCTGAGGATCAGTGGTAGCCCTCACTCGTCGAAGAGCTCGCGGGTGTCGCCGCTGTCGTCCTCGCTCTCCTCGGCCGCAGCTAGGTCTCTCTGAGTGGTCCTGAACCCAGGGTCACTCGCAGGCCTCGAGCCGCTGCTGAGGGACACGGACTCCTCGTCCTCGTCCTCCTCTCTCCTCTCTCCTCTTCTTCCTCGCGGGCCCCTCCGCTGGCTTCTTCTGAGCAGCCCTCTTCCGCAGCTCTCTCTGGGGCGGTGGTGACCCTCTGTCAGGGGCTATCACCACCCCTCTGGCCTCGCGCCGCGTAGTGCTCGCCGGTCGCTGGACCACGGCAGGAGCCTTCCTCTTGCCCTTCTAAGGGGCTGGCCTCGCTGTCTGCCGCCTGAAAGCCGCCCTAGCGTGTCCCTGCATTGTCATTCAATTCAAATCATTATTGTGCATAGTGTATATAAATGCTGAAACAGGAATCAAGAGCAGGTACTTCTAAACATGCATTGTAACAGACATGCACGATGGCTAAGTATCGAATTCGGAATTCTGGGTTCATACCTGAGGCTGTGTAGTAGGCGCTGGAGCTGCCGGCGGGTAGTGCAACTGCAATGGAGTACCACTGGCTACCTGGTGGAACTTCTTCTCCATGGCAAGCATCAAGCGCATGGCCTCCCTCGCCCACTCTAGCGGCACCTGGATTGCAAGTATCAGAAATCAAACACAGTTCAAATACAGAGCGAATATGATACGGGAAGCGAATAAAGCTGAAAGTACATCATACCGGTCCTGTGACCTCTGCTGGCTCAGTCCTGGCAGGCTCGAAGCGGACCTCTGCAGCCTCCCCCTGAGGGTCACGCACCGTCAGCGCCCAAGAAAGCTGAGTAAGCCCGGTCGACTCCGCAAACTCGCTCCTCTCCCTGGAACGGCCCGACCTACTCCGCCGTCCCGACCTCTCCTCACCGGCAACTAACGCCTCTGCCCGCATTGCCCTGTGCTCCATCACTCCAAGTGCCCCAGCCAAGTATCGCCTCTGGTAGACGGCGTAGTCTCGCCCCCGCCTCAGGAAGGTGGACGCAGCGACAGGGACAGTAAACCTCCTCAACTCCCTCAACGTGTACCTCCCGGTGTGCGAGGCGCGAAGCGGAAGTGGCCCAGGAACAACGAACTCAGGCAAGTCGAGCGACTGTCGCGTCACTCGGTCACCCAAGTACCACTGCCACCCGAAAGCCGACTCCAGCAGCACTCGACTCGCCGTCACCACCCTGCTCCTCGCCAGGTACTCAGGCTCAGGCCCTACGATCCTCCACGGGTCCCACGCCACCTGCAAAGCAATCAAGGACATCAGCAACAGCATTAAAGCAATTTAAGGCATGAACTACAAAAGGGAAAGCCGGCCTTACCTGAGAGGCTGTCAAGTGGTCAAGGTATAGCCGAAAGTCTGCAAGCGTCTTCTGTGACCTCCTCTTCCCGACGCGGAGCGGTCCCCAGACCATCGCTCGAGGAAGCACCCTCGGATCCGGACTCCTATTCTCCGGAGGGTACATCCTCAGCACCTCGTAAGCCCACAACTGCAGGGATTTCAAGCAATCAAACAATGAAGGCGTCAGAAATACAGCATATGCAAGATAAAGTGCAAGTATGGAACGAAATTGAAAGACGGCATTAGCTCCTTACCTCCCACACTCTCCAGTACCCAGCAGCTGCCCTCCTCCCTCTGGAGAACTCGCCCAAGAAGCTGTAGCACGTACCTAAGGCCGCTCCTCCCCAGTCGAACCGAGAAGCCGACCTCAAGTCAAAAAGGGCCGGCAGGTAGGACAAAGGGACCGTAGACCGCTTGTTCGGGTACAGAGTAGCCCCGAACAAGTACAACAGGTACACCCTCGCAAGCTGTGCCAACTCCAGCTCAGAGACCCGCTCTCCCTCCAACTCTAGCACCGGGACTGTCTTCACTATGTGCCTCTTGAACTGATCATACGAGACCGACTCCGAAGTATCTGCGGGCACCATGCCCAAGAACCACCTCAACGCCTCGGTGTCCTCGTGGATCCCCGAGTCAAACGAGATCGGATCACCTCCTACTCTCAGGCCTGTGATGGCCGCAAAGTCCACCGGAGTCACTGTCATCTCCCCGATCGGGAAGTGGAAGGAGTTCGACGTGTCCCACCACCTCTCGGCCAAGGCAGACAGCACGCCGTGGTCACTCCTCACAGCTGTCAGCGTGGGGATGAACAGACCAAACCCCGCCGCATCCACCAGCTCTCGTGCCCCCGCAGGCAGGCTCAAGTACAGCTCAAGCGAGTGCGCTGGACCGCCATGCCCCCATGTGCTGCCCACTCCTCTCTGCACATCACAACATTCAAAACAGAAAGGAAACTATCAGTAAGGCAGTTCAAACAGGATGTAAGTCGAATCAAACTACCAGGCATTCTATCAGTCGATTCAAGCTGTCAGAGCATCGAATACATTTATATGGTCGATCATCAAATTTCAAAGGCGTTTTACGAAGTCGAATCAAATTCCGGGACAATCTATCAGTCGAATCATATTACAGGGCATACTACCAGTCGATCTCAGTTATCCACATGCATTCTACGGTCGAATTCTAAAGTCGAAGCATCCCAAGGGAAATTCTATCTATTCTGGGTCGAAGTTTCACCTGCTCTACGGTGAACCAAACACAAGGGCTCGAATGTCATGCGTTACAGGTTTGATAATTCAGCAATATACTATACATAATTACGACAAGTACGAAGTGGAAACTGAAGCAAAGTCTAAAGATGTACCTGGGTCCAGCCTCTGGACGAGTGCTGCTCGGGGTCTCTCAGCACCAACTCCTCGTCATAGTCCCTCTGACGAGGAATGTAGCTCTCAGCTCCTAACGGAACAAACACGTGCGGCTCTGGAAGAACGTACGTCTCAGCCACAAACGGGGTACGAGCGGCCTGCCGTCCGGTCTCCGCTAAGTCAACCGCCACCTCGTACAACCCGGGACCCTCCTCCTGCTCCCTCTCGGCCTCCTCGGCCTCTCGCTCAAGCTCTCTCTGGTCTCTCTCCGCAGCCTCGGCCTCCCGCCTCAGTCTCTCTGCCTCGTCAGACCGGGCTATCTCCCTCAGCCTCTCCTCTCTGGCCGCCAAGACTGCTCTAACCACCGCAGGGCTCTCTCTCATGAGCCGAGCGAGCACCGACTCACCCACGAACTTCGCCAAGTCACGGCTCAGGATCGGCTCATTGCTAGACGAACCCGCGGGCGCCTCGAACTCGACCCGCTCAACGTGGTCCGCCCTCGGCACATCCCCCACCTCCTCGACAGCCGGACCCTTCCCTCTATCCGAGTCCCTCGGAGGTGACCCCGGCCGGTCCTCACCACCAACACCATCGCCGCTGCCGCCGGCCCCGACTGAACCCAAAACACTACCGGTCACGATCACGGCCTCTACCCTACTGCTACAGTCCAACCGTTGCACCCGTGGACCCTCTGGTCCCACAACTACAGGCGTACGCCCCTCCTCCTCCGGCGTACGCCGCCACCGCCAAACTCCTCTACATGGCCATCGCCACCACCTTCACTGCTCGAAACCACTGCACCAACGCTCGACGACGCCCCCGCAGTGGGTTGATCGTCGACTAATGGCCTCTCGGCCTCGCTTGGTTCCACCCTCAACCGATCATCAACACCGCCACCATTACCGCTCCTGTCGTCGCCTGATTCTGCCATGGATGAGTACGAATTCGCAAGATTGAAGGAGATGGGAAGGATGGGAGTAGGCTTGAAGGGATTTGAGAGGAGTCGGAGAGTTTTGGAAGTTTTGGAAACTGGTAATGGCGTTTTTCGTGCAGTCTGGGACTTTAAACGATGAAGAACAGCGCTGGGCCGGGTCTGGGCCGGATCTGGGCCTGGGTACTCCAGCATAAGTGGCGCACGGTACAACTCAACTGGCGCACGCCAGTAGTCTGTGGGCCAGGGGCCCAATTCGCATTTTGTGATCGAAAATCAAGGCCTATGGTCATCAAATCGGTTCTATCACCTAGGATGATCACTCCCCAAGCAGAGCCCGTCCAATTTCAAATCAACAATGATCTATCCGTCCAATTTCAAATCAACGACGATCTATCCGTTCAATTTCAAATTAACGACGATCTACCCGTCCAATTCCAAATCAAGCAGGTGACCCTGAGTTGCTTTCAATGGATTATTCCTCAGGAGAGTCCGCACCCCAGGACAGCTTGTTCTGTCCATGTCGAATCAACGGCGATCCGTTCGTCCGACTTCAATCAACAACGGTCTGTCCGTATGCTAGCATCTTTCCCCGGCGGAGTCACCCCATCCGCAATGGATTATTCCCCAGGAGAATGCTTCATCTACAAGAGATCTATCTCAAGTCAATCCAGCAGCGGTTCGTATCGCTGTTATCCCCAGCAAGTGACAGCCTGTTCTGTCCAATCAACGACGATCCGCTCGTCCTATTTCAATCAATGACGGCCCGTCCGTATGTCTATATCTTTCTCAACAGAGCCGATCCACGGCTTATCTTCCCCAGCCAAGTCTCACCTAGGCCGGGTTGTCAAGAAGTCGAAGTCAACATCAACCTATCCCCATATGTCAAATATCCTCGGCAGCAGCGATCTATCCGCTCCGCCAATCCAATCAATCAGGTTCTTTAAATTTTTCGTCCATCATTGAACTCGTATATCCTGCTCGGGATGGCCTAGATGGGTGTCTAGAAACCTTTGACGTTACTTACGCCAAGTCGATGGCGCTCTAAGTGCCGTCAAAGGGGGGCTACTGTAGACACCCTATTCTGGACTGTCCGGATTAGTTTACTTACGGTCTTTGATTCCCCAATGATGATTGAGGTCGAGAACATACCGAGTTTGTTGAAGGATTTGAGCTTTGAGCGTCCTGAGCCTCATCCGAACCCTTTTCAAACCCTTGTCGAACCCTCAAGCCAGGACCAAATGGCCTCAACAAAACCCTACTGGAGTACGCTGGTGGATGACTAGCGTGCGCTGGAACCACCGCCACGTGTCAGTCATCCCCAGTTACTGGCGCACGCCACTTATAAGGTGCGCACGCCGGTCAGAGCCAGTCAAATCAACTTTATGCCAGCAGAGCACGCGGGAGTTGTGGCGCCACCTGGCGTCTGCCAGCAGTCCTCTGGTGGCTGAGGACCGTCCTCCTGTTCCCTCTTCAACCACACCACCTTTCAAGCCAAGTCCCATGCATAGAAATTAATCTCCATTTTACGTAGTAAATGACTGACACATTCATGGGCAGAACTTCTAAGGGGGGCGGGGTGGCATTGTAACACCCCCAATTTCCGGGTACGTTAAAAGGACCATTTTATTGAAAATCTAAATAGAGTCTGGCTCATTATTACATCATAATTCTCACAAGAGTACTATTATTCAACAATAGGAGGGTAACTAAGGTTCCTAATTACTGCTCCGCCTGCTCCTCCATTCTAGCCAGCTCCTCTGCTCCAAAGGCCTCCAAGGTGTACAGCTCACCTTGATCATCTACAAAGTCTGACACATTATACCAGCGTCGCCACCGATATAATATGTCAGGGTCACCAAAGGTAACACCATGAGCTACACAAGCTCAACTGAATAATCCCATACCCGCTAACCCATAACTTTACAAACAACGAATCATACAGATAACGTTATCTGCACAGTGCATGCTTATCTAATAAAATAGTTAACAATGACACATCCACATTCATTATTCCTACGCAGCATTTCGTAGACCGTGTCACCATTTCACTTTTCATTTCCAAATCAACATTTCGAAAATCACATTTAACACACCCAACCTCGGTTCCGCCGCTCCGGGTTCCCGAGTATCCACACAATGGTTCCGCCGCTCCGGGTTCCCAATGGCACACAAACTTTGCATTGGCTCCTCTCCACGGATAACCAAGCCATTCACCACTCCGGGTTCCCGAGTATCCTCACCATGGTTCCGCCGCTCCGGGCTCCCATGGGACACACACACCCACACAACTCACATAATGACTACCACAATCGGTCATTATGTAATTTCAAAAATATTTTACCAAGTCATTGCCTTTAATCACACCCTAGGTGTCATGTCTCTAATTTTCTCGATTTTCGTGTCTCGTATTCATGCTTAGACTCCGCGGTGGGACTTTTTCACATAATTAACATAAATCATTTAATTTGAAATCTTAAAACTAAACTAGCAAGATCATTCAACTCTATTTTATTTAGCATGCTCATTTTATCCTTAATTTCACATAATCATGCTCAAGCAATTAACATACAATCTAAGGCATAGTGTCACATGGACGGACACCTTTGGAGTGGAAAACCACTTATGCCTTATCACATATCAAGACAAGTAAATCTAATAATCCTATATTCATGCTCATAATTCCATTAGCAAATTAAGGTTACTAACTAACATGCATTTGATCATACAAGTAAATACTATCCTTTTTTTTTTTATACAAGGGGTAGGGTAGGGTAGAGTAGAGGTATTCTACCTTTCTACTTGGCGGTGGGTACGGCTATGGAAAAAAGTAAGTACGTCGGACGGAGTAACTTCCTACGGTGGCTTCCGGTAGCTTCGAAAGAGAAAGGTTTCTCTCGAAACTAATTCTTGACTAACTTTCTAACTTTTTATGGATCGAAGGGTGGTTGAGTGGTGGTTTAGTGGCGGCCTAGGATGAGTTTCTTGAAGGGCTTTAGAAAAAACTCAAGAACTTAAGAACAAAGTAAGAACATGGTAAGAACACTAGACTTTCTTAGAGAGAGAAGTTGAATGGGTGAAGGTGTGAGTTGAATGGCCAATGTGGGGTGCTATTTATAGCAAAAACTTGGCTTATTATCCAATGGATAAATTTTTCCCTAACAATTATTGTCCAATGGGCAATTTTTGAAAGGTATGGCTTTGAAAGCATGCCATGCCTTGTCATATCCAACTCTTTAGGCTTAAGGCTAATGAACTAGGTTATCATGGAGGGTTCATGGCCTTGTCTTGTCCTAGAATGGGTTGGCTTGCAAGAAAGAACAAAAAAAAGGCTAGGTTTATGTTTAAAGTTGGCTAGAAAATGGGTTGGCATTTGGGGAATAGGCTTAAGGGCTAAAGGCAGCTTGCTTGAGTGTCCAAACACAAGCACACACTTCACTCTCTTTCTCTCCCATTTGGCCGGCCTCCCCCTCTCTCTTTTTCTCTCATCTCTTTTGCTCCATTGAGTTGTCTAATCTCACCTTTAATCATGCCATAGCCTATGTCAAACTATTTTAGGCCATTACTTAGGGAAATCATGAAGGGTTTTGTGACTTGTCTTGTCCATAACTGTTCTTTGGCATGCCTAATAACTATTACCCAAGGAATAATATCTTCCCTAGCAATTATTGACCAAAGGATAAGAAAAAATAATGAAGGTGGTATGACAAAAGCTAGGGCTTTCAAGTGTTAAACATTGACCAAAGGTTAAAATTTTCCTAGGAAACTTTTATCCAAGGGGCATACTAATATAAGCTTAAAGAAAATTTAGAAATGTAATTAGGTTGGCCAATTTAGGGTTAAGGCTATTGTTTTTAGACTTGCATGTGGCAAGACTAGTTTTCCTCTTTTTGAAACAATATAATGGCTCCCTATTTTTCAAGTACCTAATTGACTAGCCTTACTATTCTAAGTCTTTATTAGCAAGACTAATTTTCTATTGTCCAAGAGATAAAAATTTCCCTAGCAATTATTAACCAATGGTTAAAGGATAATGGACTATTAAGTATACATGTGCTTGGTGAATCTAGGAAAGTAACATAAATAGGATTAGGGCTATATGACCTAGGGTTGCATGCATGCAAGACTATGGTTACTTCCTTTGGAAGCATAATGATGAGCTTCTTTTTGGCAAGACTTGTCTAGATAGGTTTAATTAGTCATTGGCATGACTAGATTTTATTATCCAAGGGTTAAATTTTTCCCCTAACATTTATTAACCAAAGGATAAAGAAATAAAGAAGGTGGCATGGGCTTGAATGACTAGTCATGGGGTTCAATGATTAACCCTCATGACCTAATTGTTCAAATAGGTTTTAGGAGGGTTCATAAGGCTCAAAGGTGGTCAAGAAGGTCCATCTAGGGTTAGGGAAAAGTAACCAAGGGAATTGGTAGTTAGGTTTCTCCAATTATTCGGTTGGAAGCTAACTAGGCTTGCTAAATAGGATTTCTAGTAAAAAAAATGATTTTAAGGCCGCAATCCATAAATTGGAAAAAAATATACAAGTGCTTTTATAAGCATACTTGTCTTTAGAAAATGACTAGATTGTCCGGTGCGAAAAGAATATAATTTTAAAAGTCTCAAATCTAATTATGACGGATTATTAGAAATTAAAAAGTAATTTTAAAAGCAATCCTAGTAATTAAAATAAAATTCAAATATTTAACGAAATTTTTATTTACCAAAAATCAGGATCGTTACAGGCATGGCCGGCCAAACCCGTCCTAACCTCCCACCAAAAAATCACAGTTTTTCTTTACATTCTCCCACCAATTTCAATGGCTATTGTTTTGACGGATAATGAACCTATGACAACATTATGTATTTTTTTCAGGTAGTGACATAAACAAATCATGAACATTCAAAACCCTCAAGCTTTCAAACAAAATTTCACCAACATACTTGAGATTAGCTTGTAATTACCCACGAAAGTTCGTTTGAGATCGAGGTGCGTCATTAACGACTCAAACTTGAAGCTGTTTAAAAAAACAACGAGTCAAACTTGAAATTATCTTATTAAGATTCCAAATTGTGTTGCTCATTCAATGATCGCTGGGTCACATATATTGAAAAGATCACGTTTTATACTTTCAATAATGAGGTTATTATTTGAAATTTCCAAAACATGAAGTGCGCCTTGTCGAATACAATTGTAGAAGCTCATGTAGTTAGTTATATGTTTTTTTTTTTGTGTATGAAAAAGTGGGAAATTTAGTTAAGCTTTTACTTTGTACGTAGTTTAGAGGGAATAATTGATTCATTTTTTCATTAGTATCGATAATGATTTTCCCTATTATAATTGGTGTATATTAAGTGAATGAACAATCCCGTACTTACAAGTTTCTGGAGTCACTACTGTTTCTTGTTATAATTGCTAATTTGCTAAATGACTATGTATACTCTGTCTGATTACTTGTATTAGCTTCTGTTTCTTATAACACTTATCATAAAAGTTTCTGGGTTATTTAACTTCTACAACATTTATAACAACCCGCTCCAACTTTGTACAATATTGTCCGCTTTGGACGCCCAAAACCCATAGAAACTTCACAGTTAAGCGTGCTCACCCAGGGGTAGTCCAGAGATGGGTGACCTACTAGGAATTCTATGGACTTTGGGCGTCCAAAGCGGACAATATTGTACAAAGATAGAGCGGATCGTTACAACATTATCGTTCAGTTGACGTAGAATAAAACTAGGAGGTTCCTCAAGTTGAACATAATTAAAAGCAAATTGATTTTCACATTCCTTTTGTTCAAGTGCATCCCTTTTTTTTTTCCTTCATTCATATAAAATTACAAAATTACCCTTCATACATTTATTCCTTCACACATGAAAAGAGTAATCATGTAATTTCACATCACTACAAAATAAAATAAAAGGAGTGCATTTGAATAAAAAAAAAAGGGTATGAAAATCAATTCCAATTAAAAATACATAATCGAAAAGCATTTTTTTGGCGCCAAAGGAAATGGTCATAGACACCAACACGCCAAAGGATTGATGACGGACCAAGGGATACACGTTGGGGAATATACTTAGAATAACAGTTGGACCGAATCCGCGACCAAATGTTTAGGAATGGCGATATCAACCGAACCGATGGATATCCGAACCGTAACTTCTTCTTTTTTTCGAACCATAACCAAATTTCCCCCGTAGATATGGGTATGGTTGAAGCCTTGGATAACCGAACAGGGTTTGTTTCCGCATATAATTTAAGACCCGAGGATTGTCAGGTTGGTTGGTGTTTTGTTTCCACATAATTAACCAGAGTTTGATTGTTGAAGTCAAGCTGTAAGAAAATAATTTCTTATGAATACCCTAATCCCGGCGTGGATGGTCTGTCATTGACTGGACCGGGATGGAGATAATCAAGGTGCGCGTAAGCTGCCTGTACAACCCTCACATCAAACCAAGGGTCCGTTTGATTTGCGAGATAGTGGTAGAAAATGCAAGAAAGAAAGAAGAAAAAAAAAACTTAGCAAAGATATTCTAGAAAGTAGTAGAAAGTAAACTTTTCCGTACAACCCTTTAAGAGCTTGTGTCACTTTTTCTTACAAAATGTGCAGAGAAATTTTATTTTCTCGAAAAAATCAATAATAATTACTCTAACTTCCCTCTTTACTCTCTTTCCTCCACTTTTTCTCATCTAATTTGGGCAACTTTCCTCCTTTTCAAACAATGATATCTTATTTTCTCTATTATTTTATTGCAATTAAAACTTTCATTCTAATCAAACGAATGTGAGAAAAAAAAATTACATTTTTTCTTTCTTTCCTTTCACTTCACTTTCTATCATTTTCACTTTCCGTTATATTTTTCTCGCTAATCAAACGGACGCAAAAGAAAAAACAAGTTCATAATATATTCATACTAACATGTATGGATTTGGTTGCCTTTTGTTTCCTCCAATGCCAACCCCAACCTTTGGGTGACAGTTGGATTGAGCCATCCCATAGTTATCCCCCATTTGGAATCCTTAAAAGGACTCTCTCTGATTATAAAGATAACTAATGATTATATTCAATGATTTATTTGACTCTGTACTAAAACATCATCCAGCAAATAACCAGTACATTCACTAATTAATAGAAAATGAAATTCACTAATAACAACAAGCATTTGTTTCATTTCTTTTCTATTGAGCTTCAATGAATGATCATGAACATATAGTACACATTTTTATATATATCCTCATTTCATATTGCAGGCTAAAATAATCGACTCCTTCCACTCAAATCGTAAAAGATGTAATCCTCCTAACTTTAAAAAAAACCTTACACATCGATCCCATGATTTCGCATATCATCCATATCTCTGAAGATTTGCGTCCTCTCCATTTCATTAGTAGAATAGAAATAAATCTCCATTTTACGTAGTAAATGACTGACACATTCATGGGCGGAACTTCTAAGGGGGGCGGGGTGGCATGGCCGGCCAACCCCGTCCTAACCTCCCACCAAAAAATCACAGTTTTTCTTTACATTCTCCCACCAATTTCAATGGCTATTGTTTGACGGATAATGAACCTATGACAACATTATGTATTTTTTTCAGATATTATGTATGATTAATATGAGGACACGTATACTTTCTTGAGATTAAATATTCTCTCCGTCCAAAAAAAAAAGTCCAAATCCACGAATAATAACTTAAAAATGCATTTTGGATATAAAAAAAAATTCAAACGTCCTTTCATAAAATGCTAGATCTCAACAAGTTTCCTTAAGATCTGAAAAAAAAGTTTGAAGTTATTAAAATAAAACACTTTTTTTTTGTAGGTTTTGGATTTGTGAATCAAACATTATTCCTGTGACAGTCATACTGATCTTTTATGTGCCACTCTCAAGTTTGAATCCTAACTCCGCCACTGGACACCTCATCTACCTTAGAATACGCATACCATCTTCAAAAGCTCATTTTTTTAATTTAATGAAACGTGTTGTTTTGATTAACTAATTAAATTATTTTTTCAGACTTGAAAAAGGTGATCTTAATTTGATGAGTAACTACAGATTTTTGTTTTAACTTGTCAATTACTTGAACTTCTTTTGTTTTCAATCAACTCAAAATAGTAACATCCAATGATGCTTCCGTACATATGCACCTCGGGAAATTTCCTCGCAAGATTGTAGAGTGAGCAGTGATACAGAATATTTGGATATACCATTAGCCACCCTGTTACAACTACGACCAACAAATGAAAAAGAACCAGAATTAAAACTATTGGTTAGAATTACGACTTACAAATTTAACAATTGATTCAAACATCATCAATATAACATGAGATCAGTTTCATAGACACCAACAGGCCAAGGGGATAGACTTTGATCCATGTATATTGATGATGTATTCAAACAGGCCAAGGGAATAGACTTTGATCCATGTATGCACCGATGCTGCAAACTCTTTAATTGACTTTTTATAATATTCCGAAGTATCAAAAAATAAAAATAAAAAGACTCGGAATAACAGTTGGACTGAATCCAAGACCCAATGTTTCAAATTTAAGCAATGAAAAGGGCATACCCTACCCAAACCCATCCAAAACTCTCTAGCCACAATTTAAGCCCCAAGGATAAGTAGTCCGGTTGGTTGGTGTTTTGTTTCCCTCACAATTGATTAGGGTTCAATTTTTTGGGGTCAAGCCGCAAGTACATTATTCATGTGAGTCTCCTAATTCCGGCGTGGAAACAGGATTGCCAACATTTTAAGTAAGAAGGTGACCCCCGAGCTCCATTCCTAAAATCAATAGTTGAAAGTGCGTGAATGAATTTTCACATCATGGGGGTGATCCTTGGTATTAACCAGCTACGCAATATTAAACATCCAATGTGCAGATTCGATGGACCCAAAGGAGGTCTTTCAGTTGCTTCGAGAGACCCCTCCAAATTCCCCGATTTCATTCACCGAATTTCGAAAAATTCCAATAGGAAGAATTACAAATTTGATCGATGAGAAATAGGAGGACAAAAGAAAATAAGAACTTGTTTGAATGCATAGGAAATCGGGTAAGAAATTAAATAAAAGTACTCATTGATTTGGGTAAATTAATGTAGCGACTTCTCTTTATAAATTAATGTACACGCGGCTTATCTCTATTTTTGTTTGGTTGTTATTGTTGTCGTATTTTGTATCATCATTTCGTTGTACTTTATTTTCGTATTAATATAACTAGGTTGATCTTTTCATTGGAAAAAAGTTGAAAATACGAATTGATAGCCTCCCTTTTTATACTAACTAAAGATTAGATGTTCTCCAATTCTTCTTAATATACTCCCTCCGTCCCTATTTAATTGTCCACTACGATTTTGCGTGCATTTTCAACGGCTTATATCTCTCAACGTATATTGCTAAAAATATTTAATACGGATCTTGTTTGATAGATCTCAATTTTTTCTATAAGACAATGATTTCAAAAATATAAAACATAATATACGTTGAGAGATATATGACGTTGAAAATACACAGAAAACTATAGTGGACAATTAAATAGGGATGAAGGGAGTATAAATGTTTACCATATCTTTTCTTTTTTCAAGGAATGTCATGTTCATGTCCTCTGAATCTTTTTATGTTCCATTCCAATCTTTCATTCATTAATAAAATCTATTCTTTTGCTGAGGGAAAAAAATAATAAAAATTAATGTCATGCTCATTCTATTGGATACCCAAGACATTTTCTTCCCTAAACCCTGTATAAATACCCAATATACATGTGTCTTATTTCTCACACCACTCATCATGGCTTCATTACCACCACCATCTATATCCTCCCTCCTCTTTCTTACCCTAGCTTTGATTCTCATATCCATTTCACCCGCATTTTCCACTTCACGTCAAGCTCTTGACGATCATCAGGATCAACTGACCAAAACTGGTTTCAAAGTTACTCTAAACCACATAGATTCGGGTGAAAGCTTCACTAAATCTGAGCGTTTATATCGGGCAGTGAAGCGTTCCAGTGCCAGGCTCCAAAAGTTCAAAGAAATGGTTTCGACAGCTACACAACCAGAACTGGCGACCACGGTTTATGCAGGACTGGGCGCTTACCTCATGAACTTCTCGATAGGGACCCCACCGAATTCCTACTCCGGTTTAATGGATACCGGCAGCGACCTCGTATGGACTCAATGCCAGCCTTGTCTTGAGTGTGCTCCTCAGTCCGATCCGTTGTTTGATCCAAAGAAATCCTCCTCTTTTTCAAATGTGTCATGCACCAGCCAATTTTGCCTAGACCTTCTGCCAGATTCGAATTGCAACCCGTTCTACGGGTGCGTGTATATCTACGGATACGGAAGTGGTATAACTTCAGGTTTCTTAGGCATCGAGACCTTTACTTTCGAGAATGTCAAGGTGCCGAACGTTACGTTCGGCTGCGGTCTATTTAATCTGGGGTTCGGGACCGAGGGCCTCATAGGCCTCGGGCGCGGACCCTTGTCGCTCATCTCCCAGCTGAGCGAGCCCAAGTTTTCGTATTGTTTAACCACTTATGGTGATGCCAAACCCAGTACCCTCTTGGTAGGCCCCCAACAAGTTGCCGTCGGGGCGAACAAAACCACCCCTTTGCTTCAAAACCCACTAATGGCCACTTTTTACTATCTTTCTCTCGAAGGAATTACAGTTGGTAGCGTTAAGTTGCCCATCAACAAAACAGTTTTTGAAATCCAGCCTGATGGGTCTGGAGGCGTAATCCTAGACTCTGGCACAACAATTACGTACCTGGACTTCCGTGCTTATATTCTCCTTAGAGAGCAGTTCATCTCTCAAGTAAAGCTTCCGCTAGTCGACGTATACAACGTCACTGGGCTTGATCTTTGCTTCAAATTGCCACCCAATAACGCGAGCGTGGTGTTACCCAAATTGATATTCCATTTCACAGGCGTGGATGTAGATTTGCCGACGGAGAACTATTTTCTCGGGAATTCGAGCATTTTCATACCCGGATTGGGGGTCACGTGTTTGGCCATCGAGCCGTCGTTCGATATCTCCATATACGGGAATGTACAGCAGCAGAACTACATGGTGTTGTATGACCTATCCAAAAACACCGTATCGTTTACGCCGACGCAGTGTGACAAGTCTTGATCAGCTCTTCTGTTAGTTGATCTCGTTATCATGATACATCGATCCCTACTTCACTAGTATTTCTTTACAGTACTATGTACCCAGTTGAATTTCCTCAATAAGTTTGTAACACTAGTAGTCTTGTATTCGTATCCTTTTGTATACTTGCAAGTTGCAATTCATAACATTGAACATAAATTTCATAACGTTTGTATGTTATGATTTTTTTTTCAAGTTATGAATTTTTAAGTTAATATCAAGAACTTTATTATATAAAATGTTTTGGATTTTATCCAGAATGGTATGATTAACTTCACTCATAGCAACAATCCCTTAATTTTTGCCCCTCTTTCTAGTGAGCTTCTAGGAATGATCTTGAAAGTGACGTCCTGATCATCCTCACTTCTGATTGCAGGCTGCTCCTATATACTCCATCCATATAATTAATCCTATTCAATTCTACAAGACGAGATACTAACAGAAACAAATACATTTCGGGGTGGGTTTGGGGCGGGTTTAGGGGCAGCATACTATCACCCCGAATCCGGCCGGGTTTTAGTATTTTCGGGAAATAACAGGCCGGTCCTATTTTTTTGTTGGGGTTCCATCCCAACCCTTTTTTGTCATGATATCCTCTCAAGACCCTTTTTTAATATGCTTTTACTATTTTGCTGGTCACTTTTTACACCTCAGAATTCACACCCCAAATAATTCACACCTCTCAAAATTTACACCCGTTGCAAAATTCACACTCCTTTTCCAGAATTCACACCCCTTTGCAAATTTTTTATTGTTTTTTTCCAGAATTCTTGGAGATGTGAATTCTTGAAGATCTGAATTCTTAGGGTGTGAATTCTTTGTGTGAATTTTGGAGGTGTGAATTCCTGGGGGTGTAAATTTTTTGTGTGAATTCTTGGGTGTGTTGCAGAATTCACACCTTTTGCATAATTCATACACCAGAATTCACACCATTTTTACAAAATTCACAGCATTTTATAGAATTCATAGATTAACGAGATATACACATTCCTTATCCCCAGAATTCACACCCCATTTCATTATTGGTGGGTGTAAATTTTTGGGAGCGTGAATTCTGGCATGTGTGAATTATGG
This sequence comes from Rhododendron griersonianum, assembly GCA_018127125.1. Taxonomy (NCBI): domain Eukaryota; kingdom Viridiplantae; phylum Streptophyta; class Magnoliopsida; order Ericales; family Ericaceae; genus Rhododendron; species Rhododendron griersonianum. The sequence goes on along the minus strand of CM030789.1, from coordinate 47,877,955 downwards.
AGCCTTTTCAAAATTCACTCCTAAAATCCAGTAATCAAATAAAATGAATTAGAATTCTAAATTCTAAATGGATTTTCCCGCAAAAGACCCTTCACCTTTCAACCAATTTGTTCAAGAAACAGAGAAGTTCGGGAATTACCTTCACCAAAACTACAAACTCAATACGCTCTCTCTCTCTCTTAACTTATACTCGACTAGGGCTCTTCTTCAGTGCCGCCGCCACCTGGGGGGGAGGCGCCTCCCTCCCTCCTCCCCCCGGGCTCCTTTTTCCTACTCTCTCTCCTGGCATCTCTCTCTCTCTCCTTCCTCTTCTGTCCTGATCGAGTTCCCTTCTCGTTTTTCCCTCTTTCCAACGGTGGTTTCTCGGGCACCGCCCTCTCTTGCGGGGAGGGCGTGGCGGCTGTGTGTGATTGATAAGCACCCGAGAATGTAATAAAGGGTGCGCTAGTATCTAGTTTTAATTTAATTTGATCGCTTAACTTAGTTGTTTTTAGTGGCTTTGGCTTGTAAGGTATTTTTAGCGTTGTTTTGTAGAAAATCACTCAAAGCAGAAGTTTTTAGACTCAAGGCGTGCCAAGATTATTCAAAGCTCAAAAGATGACCCGACGCAAAAGGAATACGAAGCAAGGCGAAGACCGAAAGTCAAAAATTCTGAGTTAAAGGGGCTCGGCATCGGTAGAAGAAAAAAATAGTCAATCGATATTGAAGAGGTTCAGTGGGCAATTAACGGCTCGGCATCGGTAGGAGATAATTTATTCCATTGGTACCGAGAGGTTTTCAGAGGATTAGCTCAAGCCACGTTGGCATCAGTAGAATCAAAAGTGGTCCAAGGAGGCAACCAAGGCAAGTCAGCGGCTAAGTACTGGTCAAAGCGTCTCGGCATCGATGGATTTTATATTATCAATCGGTACCGAAGAGTTTCACCAGCAGCAACCAAGCCTTAACCCCTTAGGCATTGATGGCAAGGATTATTGCCATCGGTACCGAACCCCTTAACAGCAATTTAAGGCCATTGCCATCGGTATCGAGGCCTTAGCGAGGGAATCTCAGAGGATCTTTGGGGAATATTCCGTGCGCGTCCTTGGAGCCTATAAATACCCCGTGATGTCACCATTACACGACTTGGACAGAAATGTACCCATTTTTAGATCTAGATCTAGATTTCAAATTTCTTTGCTTGTTCTTGAGTGTTCTTAATTTTCAGCCCTTAATTTCTGCATTTTCAACTCTTGTAAGTTAATTTTTGCTACTCTCTCCTTAATTAAAGTTGTTTATTTTCTCCCGATCTATCTTTCCATCTAATTTTCTCTTAGACTTGTGTTTACACTTATGCTAAGTAGATTTTTGCTTGCTCTTATCTCCATAGATATGTATGAGTAGTTTCATAAGGTTGGGTCATGGGGTGATTAGCACCCCATGGCTTGAGTAAAAATTACATTTTTCACCAAAAAGTTTGCCACTTTGTTTTGGAAATTGATGTGGGGCTTGGATTTGTTTGTCAAATTACCAAGGTGTTAACCTCCTTGATCATGTGTAGGTAAGAGCTTCGTCTACTTACCACACATGATGCTTGGAGCTCTGTCGCTCGAGGTGTTTGCTAAATGAATTCTATAGCTAGCTTGATTTTCGAACCATCTTATCTTCCGGGTTAAACCGTGTATTGGGGTGAAAAATGTGGTTTTGCTTGAGTCGTGGGCGCTAGTGATTCCTGGACCTAACCTTCTTTTTATCTAGTTTATTCTCATTTAATTTAGCCTTTTTACTTTCCACCGCATACGAAAAACCAAGTTGGCTGACTAAAAGCCGGAAACCATACTCGCATCTACAATCCATCAAGCCGTATTAGTTATCTCTGTGGGTACGATCCCGGACTTCCGGATTTATTATGCTTCACTTGGACGTTTATACCCTACGCTTGGGGTGATCTCTTTTGATATATATCGAGAGAACGAAGCAGTGATGCACTCCGCCACCGACCGGAGGTTTCCTTGGCTACCTCCGGAGGCCTAGCGGCGTTGGGTGCTCCGGTCGATCGGGGGTCGTGGGCAGCGGAATGGTGGGTTCATCCGGGCTGTCTTTGGGAGGAGGCGACGGGTGGTGCTATGGTGGAGGTGGTGGTGTAGCTAGTGTTTTCTAATATTTGTTTTTGCAGGTCTCTTCAGTAAATCCATGGGCAATTTGTTGGAGGTCAGATCTGGGTTCTCTCTGTCTTTCTTATCCTCAAAATCGATCGGCGAAATAATCGGTTGGACGGCTGCGTTGGAGCATGCTGGTGTAAGGGATCTGGAGGCCCCGCCATCTCGAGGTCGTTTTTTTGGGCGGCTGTCCGGCGACCATCATTCGGGATGCCCGCGCTACGTAGGGTCTGCGTTGGTTTGCGGTGGTTTACTGGTGTTTGGTTTTTGACGGGTGGGGCGTTTATGGGTTCCCGGTAGGCGTCGAGGACGGCGTTGGTAAGTCAATCCCGGTTACTCTGTCTCTAGCTTTTCCTTCCCTTCTCTGTTTTCAGCCGCCTTCTGCTTGAGGGCTGTCCATTTTCTACTCATAGCCATGTGTATTATCTGTCACCTCCATCTCTTGGCCTTATTTAACGGTCGACTTGCCGGTCGGTCTTATTTTCCTCCTGGGGTACCGACTTTTTGCCTAACGGTGAGGTAGTCGTCTGTTTTGGGTTTGGCTGGTGCGGCTTCCCGCTGAGTTCCGCTGATGGGCGACTTGGTAACTGCTTAACGGTTTGGTCGAAGCCTCGCATCAAAACTTGGAATGTTTCGGCCTATCGGATGTTCCTCCGGCGGTGGCCAGTGGTGGCGTGGGTGTTGTTTTTTTTCCTGGAGGAGTTGTCTGATGTGGTGGTGCTGGATGTTTTGATTGATGATGGCGGCGGTGGCTGTATGGGTGGCTATGGGTGGAAGATGTTGCAATCATTAGGTTTTTGGTTTTGGGCTTCTTGGTGTTGGGCCAATTGTTTGGGCCTCTTTGTGCTTAACTTGTAATAATTTGGGTGTGTAAACCTTTGGGTGTGAGCTTTAATGTTGTATTTGGGCTTTTAGGCCCCAGGTGTTTGGGCTTTGCCCTTTAGGTGTACATCCAACTTTTGGTTGGATTCCTCTTCTCTTTTCCCCTTAATAAAATTTATTTTGCCGATCAAAAAAAAACTACAAACTCAAGCCGATCAAAAAAAAAAGGGCAAATTTCACTTACCTCCCCTGAGGTTTCTGACAATTACAGACACCTCCCCTCAGGTTTCTAAAATTGCACTTACTTCCCCTCTGCTTTAGTTGTCGGCTGCAAATTCCCCCATCCGTTAGTTGACCGTCACTAGGTATGACGGAAATTGCTGACATCATCCGTTACATCTATGATACTACCCATTTTACCCTTGAGTCAACAATTTTGTTTAAGCCATTTCAAAATATAATTTAATATAAAATTACTTTTATCTTCAAACTAACCAATACTAAGTTTTGATGAAGTTTTAGGAAAAATTTTAAACTTTTTTTTTAAGCCATTACATTTGTATAATGTAAAAAAGAATTAGTTACCCTCTCTTTAATGAAACTTCAAGATTTTTGTAAATACCCATATCTTTATTTGTATTTACTTATAAATATCATGACATAAATAAATAAATATATATATATATATATATATGTTAATTGAAATTCTTGTCCTAAATATTTTTTTCTTATATGCTAATTTAATGTTTAGCTAGTGAATAAATGTTATAAAAAATTAATTACTCCTCTAAACTAAATCAATTGTCTAGCTAATAAATATTGAAAAAATTAGTTATAATGTTATCTCCCATGCTACATATCCATAAATACATTTGTATGTTAAATTAAACACATATCGACATTTGGTTTTAAACATGCATGTATAAATATTTTTTTTAAAGCTTCAAAAAAATTTTGAATTTTTATTAAGCCACATACATACGAGGCATAAACACAAAGGAATTGGAGTCCCTTTACTTTTTAAGATACTTCACATTTTTTTTGGGCAAAGAATAAAAAAATCTCAAATATATAGCTTTATATTAAAATAATTATATTTTGCCACACTATACCGCCTTTTTTTACACTCCAAAAAAAAACATGTTAACATTTTTAGCCAAAAATTCCTTTTTCTCCCATGGAATTTTTTTTCTTGAACTTTTGGAATTTCTAAGCCACATATTCATTGAATAATGAACCTTCAAACACTTTACATTAACATTGATAAAAAAAACTTTCTTACGAAAATGAACTCAAAAAAACTATGCTAATTTTTTTTTCTTTTGCATATTGGCTAAAACAAACGAGTACTACTATTGGTACCGACTGTGGGCACACGCCCCAAAAATCCCCGCGGTTTTTGGTGTGGGAAAATTCCGGGTGCGCCCTTCTTGGAAAGCGCGGCGAGACGTTTCGCAAATCAGAGAGTCGCCACTCTGGTTTTGCGGTTAGTACCCAAGAAACCGTCCTTTTGAAAACGTTTGGACCACGTTTGTTTGATTTTAAAAAAGGCTTTTGTAGACTGGACCGTTGTCACCTTCGATCTTGAGGTTCAGGAGCCAGATTACGAGAGGGGAAGGGTTTTATGGCACCCCCCTCGCCCAGTCCGAAGACCGGTCTCTACTCAGGCATTTTATAAAACATTTGCATTTCTCTCTTTATTTGATCATCCTTTTAACCAGTTAGGGCCGGGGAACAGTTAATAGGGATTAAAACTGTAAACAAGTAGCATTTATGTACAAGATTGGTGGCAAAATGTTTATGGATGATGATGTTTGATCTAAGCAGATATAATAGATTGAGAACAAGCTTTTGTGGACATTTTAAGCAGACTGGAGCACACTGACTGTGAGATAGTGCACACAGGAACAAGCCTGCATGCACTGGCCAAGCCACTGCATGCAGTCATGACCTGCGTGCACCACCCAACGACTGGCGTGCGCCGGTAGACTTAAGCTCACAGCTTCTGCCCTCAACCCTCTGGGCTCTGGAAAGGACCAGTGCACACCCAGGACAAACCACGCAGTTGAATATGGATTACTAAGCTATTACAGACAATGTAAAGGGCTTGAAAGCCACCAAATGGACAGAAAACCCCTTAAACAGTGAGGGGAGGATGATCAGAGGCCTGGATGGAAGATCCATGCAAGGGCCAAGCCACTGGAACACAAACCACTACCGTACGCCACTCAAGGAGCACCGTACGCCAGTAAGTCCCTGGTCACAATGCTTTGGCTTTGCACATTCTGGACTCTGGGACAGGACCAGAGGGACCCAGAAGGCCAAACTAAGCAAAAGTACAGATGGAAGAGAAAGCAGTTCTAAATACAGAAAATAATAAACTGGTTTTTATCATGCATCAGGGTGATCAGTACTTAAATAAAGCAAAATAAGGATGATCGATGATCCCCACGCCAGTTTTGCCATACAGCCACGACTGTCGTACGGCACAACTTACTGGCGTGCGCCACCTGATCATACCAAACGGCTTTGAAGCCTTGCCAGCTTTAGGGCCAGGACTGGTATAGATTACCAGCCTTGACCCTGCCAGCCCCCCTCAGGGGTCAGAACAGAAAGCAAAGGTGGTATACCTTTTTTTGCTTTTGAGTTTGAGAGAAAGCTTGAGCTTTGAGCTTGAGGGAGATGGATGGAGGATGGATGTGGTGTGGTTTATGGACTATGCAGAGTATTCCCTTGCTTACTCTTTCTATGGAAGAGAAAGGAAGCAAAGGAGGAAAAATGAAAAGGAAGAAGGCAAAGGGCTTGAGCTCTCAATATTGCTAACCTCTTTGTGAACCAACCAACCCTTGTAAGGGTGAAGGAGAGGGGTATTTATAGGTCAAGGAGGGCTGAGATCAGTTGGGTTAAGGGCTGGTTGAGTTAGAGAGGGAGCCTCCCATGCATTTAATGCATGGGACTAGTTGATGGAAGATGTAGGAGAGAGGGGGACCAGTTCTGGCCGATGCAATCATCAGGGGACTGTGGCTGACGTCGGGGGGTTACAAAATCTCCCGCGCTTCTGGCCGAATAAAGTTGATTTGACTGGAATTGACTGGCGTGCGCCACTTGTTGAGTGGCGTGCGCCAGAAAGCGGCGATGACTGACACATGGCAGTGGTTCCTGCGCACGCTAGTCCACCACTAGCGTACTCCAGTAGGGTTTTGCTGGGGCCATTTGGCTCTGGCTTGAGGGTTCGACAAGGGTTTGAAATGGGTTCGGACGAGGTTCGGGACGCTCAAGGCTCAAACTCATTCACAAACTTGGGGTGTTCTTGACCTCAATCATCATCGGGGAATCAAAGACCGTAAATAAACTATTCTGGAAAGTCCAAAATAGGGTGTCTACACCGACCCCGTCGGTACCGAAATCGTAGGGACGGCCGCGCTGGGCCGTCACTGGCCACCGGACGGCCGATCCGAGCCTCCAAAAATTCTAAAAAAAAAAAAAACAAGGGGGCTTGCGCGGGAATCAACGGCATCCAAGGTGTGTAGGGTGCTTGATTCGAGCACCCCTTTTTCGTATATATACACGTATATACATATATATACGAAAAAGGGGTGCTCGGATCAAGTACCCTACATACCTCGGATGCTGTTGATTCTAGCGCGGGCCCCCTCGTTTTTTTTTTATAGAATTTTTGGACTGCTCGGATCGGCCGTCCGTTGGCCGGAGATGGTCCGACGCGGCCGTCCCTACTATTTCGGTACCGAGCCCGTCGGTACCAATATCATTTTTATAGATGAAGGACTTTACTATCAAGTTTTTGAAATTACACTTATCAATTAAGTTATGTATATTAGTTCAACGTATTTTTTAAAATTCAGGGTGTTTTGGGTTACTTTACGCACATCATAATTAATTTGGGTTACAACACTTTAGTTCAATGTTCAATCAACTTTCTTTGTGTTTTACTAGAAAGGAAAAAATAGAAGTTAAAGCAATTACAAAAAAAAAATAACTATTTTTTTCGGGGGAGGTATCTAATATTATTATAAACCTTAGGGGAGGTAAATAAAGGGGTAGAAATGGAAATTCACACTTTCTGTTAACAGAAGTTAGCCGACAAGACTGACAGGAGAGGTAAGTACAATTTCAAAAACTTGAGGGGAGGTGTCTGTAATTGTCAGAAACCTCAGGGGAGGTAAGTGAAATTTACCCCAAAAAAAACTACGGAGTACAAACTCAAATCCATAATTTAAATTCCCTTCCAAATGACGACATCCAGGTACAGAAAGGGCAAGATGATAAATGAATTAGAATTCTAAATGGAATCCGCCGCCACCTCCCATCCTCTCCGAAGCCACTGAGAAATCAATGTTAACTAGGGCTGCTCAAAAAATCCGGTGAACCGTGAAATCGGTCTAGACCGAATCGATCCGTACCTTTTGAATTTTGTCCGTGAATTAATAATCCGGACACGGATTGAAAAATTATAAAACCGTGACTCGCGCTTTAGTCCACGGATTTTCATTATAAAACCGTGGATTAACCGAACCGAACCGTGAGATATTTATTTGAGGAATTTTTAGGCCGGCCCCAAAAAGTAGGTTCGGACTTAATTTAGTCCTAACAAAAATATTCCTTCTTTATTTCAGTCTTTTTTCTTGACTTTTCATGCATTTTTACTATTTTGCCAATTCTTCTTACTCCCTCCGTCCCTTTTTAAATGTCCTGCTTCGTAACTCCAACTTATTAAAAAGACACAATCATTATACCTTTCACATCAACTTTTTCCTCTACTTGCCCTACTTACCCATCATCATTACACTTTTACTCACTAACTTTTCAAAATGGAATCTACTTTTAGGGACAAAATAGACAATTCACCAACTTTTACCCATTAACTTTACAAAATGGACACTTATTAAGGGACAATCCAAAATGGAATACTGGACTGTAATAAAGGGACGGAGGGAGTAATTTTTTGTGTACATGTCCATTTTTAGTAAAATTTATATTTTTAGAATCAACTCCTGACCCATATTATTTCGGACAAAAAGACCATTGGCTATGTGAACTAGCTATGAGAACTGTCAATTCTCATAGCCAATTAACATAATATTTCGGACAAAAATATCCCCGCCAGTTCAAATAGCCCGAGTTAACATATTATTTTGGACAAAAATACCCGTGAACTATGGTTATGAGAATTGAGGCTATAAGAGCTATATTTTTAAAATCAATTCCTAAATCATATTATTTCGGACAAAAATACCCTTGGCTATGTGAACTGGTTATGAGAACTGTCAAGTTTCATAGTCAGTTCTATAAGAACTACTCCGTTCTCATAGAGAATTGGCTATGTGAACTGACTATGTGAACTGTCAATTCTCATAGTCAGTTCTATGAGAAGTGATTGTTCTCATAGAGAACTAGTTTTGTGAATTGGTTATGAGAACTGGACTATGTGAATTGGCTATATGAACTGAAAAATACAAAGTTCACATAATCTTACCAAACACTAAAATACACAGTTCTCATAAAAAAATATGAACTGACTATGTGAACTGAAAAATACAAAGTTCACATAGTCTTACCACACACTAAAATACACAGTTTTCATAAAAAAAATATAGTTCTCATAGAAAATACACGGTTCTAATAGACAATTCTCATGGACAATACACAGTTCTCATAGACAGTTCTCATGAATAACACACAATTCTCATAGAAAAATACACAGTTAGAAAATACACACACAAACAAAAATTGAACAAAAACAAAAAGGTAATCAAAATCAAATATAATTATAAATGTTCTCATCGTCATGTCTTAAAAAAGTAATCAAAGTAAAAAAATAATAGTTCACATATGAAATAAATTGATTTAGAATTGAATTTTTAACTGCCAAGTCTCATAGTCAGTTCTATGAGAATTGGCTATGTGAATTGAGTTATGAGAACTGGTTATGTGAACTGTCAATTCTTATAATCAGTTTTATGATAACTGAATGTTCTCATAGAGAACTAGCTTTATAAACTGGTTATGAGAACTAAAATATGTAAATTTACAGTTCACATAACCTCATCACACAACATCACCCCTATAATACACCTCAAGTATCAAAGTATCTCTTATTAAAATTTGTTTTAAACGGCATCTTGACTCCTCAAGTAACATCTGTAATTTCTGTTGCCATGGCAATAAGAAAAAAAGGAAAGAAAAAAAGAAAAAATTTGCTGGTTCAAATCTCTTGCAAATTTAACTTCTCGGTACACGGCATGTCCACGGCCGCCGTTAACGGCGAGATAGTCAAGGAACTTTCCAACGGAAACTCGGAATCCTTTGACGAGACGACGAGAGATACGCTCCCGTTAATTTCTCCAATTCCGTTGATGTCGATTTCGAACGTAGGTTATATTGGAAGCCACACAAGTGCTGATTTAGAATTTACGAAAATTGCGATCACACAAGTGCTGATTTAGAATTCATGAAAATTGCGATCAAGGAGAGAGACGATCGCGTCGACGACGAGCCGTCGGAGTCGCCGAAGATGGAGGTCATTGGGGAAAACACAGCTCATGATTTGAATATCGATGGCGACGTTGAACAGATGATTCGTCCTCATTCGATGCTGCCGAAGCCCGAGGTGCCGCCAGGGGTGACATGCTCTTTCGCTGGTGCCACCGTGATGGAGTGTCCTCTGATACACCGATCACTGTCGTCGCCAGAGAAAACGTCTGGCACGCTGCGGGGAAGCCAGTCATGAGAGAGAGAGAGAGCGGCGGGGGGGGGGGGGGGAAGGGGGAGTGAGTTCAATTTTTTTACTGCATTTTTGTGGGCAAAAAAGTCATTAATCAACATTACCAAGCCTATCTAGGTTTGGTAACAATATTTAGGGTTGGGATCAAACCGAACCGAAAAAGTAGCACTAGCCTCTAATTTTCTATATTTATTTTATATAAATAATATATAAATAATATATAAATATATATACGGGGCGGTTCCAGGAACACCTATAAAAACATCTAAAAAAACATCCCAAATATCAATTTCATAGATTCCAATCAAATTTTTATCATCCAAACCGTTCAATGTGTGCAGAATGTGATTTTAAAAGTGCCCGCGAGAAATTAGCAAAAAATATGACCGGAAAGTGCTTGTTTTGGGCAGTTTTTAATTGAACCATTCAATGAAAACTGCTCAAATACTGCTCAGATCAAGCCATTTCTGGTCTTTTTTTGCTGATTTTTCGCGAATACTCTTAAAATCACGTTCTGATCACATTGAGCGGCTTGGATTTGTAGGTGGAGAAAAATAAACAGTACTTAGAACAGCGCTGAATCTCCTTATTTCACGTGCTGTCCAATCGGAACCCTAATACCTTCGTCTGAACCCTAACCTGTAAAACAGACAAGGGGTGAGCGCACCTTTGCCTTTCGTGGCAAAGGCCCTCCGATGCCTAAGTTAGTATCTCGTACTGTATCAAAAAAACCCTAATTATTCGTAGGAAAGTATGGAACGAATGCAACTTATTGCGTACCTTTTTCCTCCAGGTTTACCTCGTATTTATAGATATGAGCATGCTTGCTTGTCAAGCATCCTTTTGCCCCAGGTCTCCTGCCTCGTACAGGAATCCTGGCTCTCTCAGGGATCTCTTCCCCAATCAACCAAGATCCCTTACTCATAGGGTCTCTTCCTACTACAAAACTCGTTCCATAATAGGACTGTCCCTCTACTTATCTTTACCATATACTGGGTTCTTCTCCCAGAACACTCCTACTGCCCTATCTCTTTAAGACAACGTTTCATCAGGTGACTCCATCTGTTCGGCACATGCTCCTGCCGAACAGATTGTACCAACTAATGACTTCTCATGTCACTGGGCCACCCCAGCCGAACAGACTGTCTAATCTGGCGCCTTCTTGGCGCACCGGATCTTTCCGCCGCCGTTCATCTTAAAAGGAGTCCCATATCACTTTCCTCATTACACGGATCTGGCACACCACGTATTCGGCCACTATTTGTACCTGTTCGGGAACACCTCCCTAAAGGATTATCAAAATTTGATCGAAAACTATGAGATATTTTTTTAGATGTTTTTATAGGTATCCCTAGAACCACCCCGATATATATGTGTATTTATATAATAAATTGTTAGTAATGTTTAACACATTTTTCTACCAATTTTAGTATTTTATCTTAGTAATGGAATATAATGTAGATGTACATAAATATAGGGAGTAAATCGTTGTTTTTTCGTATAAATTACTGGTAACCCTAGTTGAGTTTCGATAATTTGTTTATTTTCCAGTTCTTTTATGTTATGTACTATAATGATACAATCCTACTAGTGTTTAGATTCTTTTGAATCTGATTTCTAAAGTAGGCCTTTGATAGTTTATGTATGTAACAAGTATTTTCTGATGGTGTTAAACTTAATTCTGAATGTAACCTTCTTCCCTTTTATTGTGGGATATATGCTTGAACTTTATTTTTGTTAAAATCCGTGGAAAAAATCGTAACCGATCTGTGAGTCACGGATCGGATTGGAACCGGACCGTAAGACTTTTGGTTCGGACACGGATTTCATTTTGTAAAAACTGTGACTAACAGTTCGGTCATCGGATTCCTAGAAATCCGAACCGAACCGGACCGCGAGCAGCCCTAATGTTAACCTTCTTCGTCATGTTCGAATACAAGATCCCATAATACGGCACCGGACCCGTTCCATTCTCTTGCCTCTCGTCACTATCAAACAGTTTGTATGCGTCGTAGCTAGGGGTGGAGGTTGATGACGAACGGGGAGTTTGTCTGGTCGTGGAAGTCGAGCAAGGGTTTGATGAGGACGGCGACGGCTAGGGGTTAGAACTCGGCGGAGGAAGTGAGGAACGTTGAGGAAGGAAAAGGTGGCGGAGACGGCGATGTCGGTGATGCCGAGGCAGCGGAGGGCGGGGTGGACGTTCTGGATGGCGGGGAGGATGAGGTCGATGAGGGTGGAGGAGGGGGTCGTTGCCGACGAAGATGGCGGAGATGCGGGCGCGGTGAAAGGGGAGACGTGGGTGTAGAAGAAGAGGTGGGCGTTGGATCGGTTGTGGGCAAGAAAAGGGACGACTGACGAGGGAGTTGGGAGGAAGACGTTGAAATAGGGGGTATTTTGGATATCTCACTTAAAACAGGGATTACATGGGTAGGGGTTGATATTGAGTGGGGTTGGATGAACACACGGAGACAAAATGGGGCCGACTTGGAAGAACTCCTAATTTATTTTTACCCCAACTCCAACCCGATACCCGAAAAGATGGTGGAAAACCTGCCCCGTTGGGGACGGGACGAGAGCTTTGGCCAAGAGTCCATAGTATATGGACATATAATGCAATAAGGGCATCTATAGTTTTTGTACTGGCTCCAGGACTTCTGTCACCAATTTTTCAAAAACACCCCTAACTCATAAAACACGCCCAAGTATTATTAAAATAAACCCACGCTAGAGAGAGGGAGAGATCTATTGATTTCTGCAACGGTGGATAGCGTCGGCGGCGAGGTGAGGCGATTCTGGGTGCCGGAGATGAGGACTGAGAAGGAGTCGTTGGAGCCTTTTGTCGAAGATGAAGTTGTTGCCGCAATCGCCGGCAGCGAAACGCCGTCATGTGGGGTGGCTCGTCTTCTTCTTTAGAGCCAAACGACTTGGGCTAAAGTTGGCCGATCGGAGAACTTCCGCAAAGGAGCACAGAGAACAAGGGTGGATGGCAAGAAGTGGAAAGAGGACAAAGTTCTCTTGGGAAGTACAATAACTTTTTAGAGCTTACTATGGTACAACCACCACATCCCTTTTACCTATGGGTGATTGTATAAACCGGAAAAATCGGACCGAACTGGATCAAATTTCCGGTTTTCATTTCAAACCGGTCCGGTCCGATTTGAAATATTTCAAAAATTCATTTTCGGTTCCGGTCCCGGTTTGAGAGACTTACAAACCGATCTAAACCGGACCGGACCGGATTACACATGTATACAAAACTTTTGCAAGAGGTGTGGCTCGAACTCGAGACCTCAAGTATCAGCCGAACACAACTTACCGCTGTGCTACACAAGCTATTGTAAATTTTTTGTGTAAAAAATATATTTATTACATAAATACGCTAGATATATAAATACAAACCCAATTACTAATCCAGATTTCATTCTCTTTCCTCACACACCCCGCCGACTGGACCAGGCGATGGCGATTTGCAGTTGCACGACCGACTCTCTCTCTCTCTCCTTCTTCTTCCACGGTGGCAATGGTGAAGTGCAGCAGCCGGCGACTTTTATACAATGAGTCTCTCTCTCTCTCTCCTTTTCCCTCCACGTTTGTTGATTTTTAGTTTTGTTTGAAACCCCAAACTCAGATCTGGTCTGAGATGGAGCTCGGTGAGGCGCCCGCGGTTGATGCCGACGGGATGGTGCATATTTTCTCTCTGTCTGTCTTGAAACTGGACCGAAACCGGATAAACCGGACCGGAACCGGACCGGATTATTTCGACCGGTTCCGGTTTCCATTTATTCCAAACCGGATAACCGGTTTCAACCGAAAAACTTGCTTAAACTGGTCGAAACCGGACCGGTATCACCCCTACTTTTATCATACAATTAGACAATTTACTATGATTTCCCAATTAATGCAATTTAGTTTTTCAACAAAAAAAAAAAAACTACTGTATATCTTTTGGTTGCCATGTTTCTTTTTGTTTTTTACCTAAATTATTTTATATATATATATATATATATATATATATTACATTTATAGTAAGCTTACATTATTATTTTTTCTTTTAGGTACCTATAAAAAATGAAACACATATGTTCGCTAGGACAGATAACCTTATGTGTCAGTCTTTTAGGAATAAAGAGTATAGATTTGAATAGATAACTAAATCTGTTAATTTCATTACGATTATACAAAATACAAAATTCGCAAAGTTGACCTTATTTATTAGTCTTTTTGAAAAAAATAGATAATATGAATTTGGATAGATAACCTTATTTGTCAATCTTTTGGGATAATAAAGAGTATAGATTTCGATAGATAACCATATCGATTGATTTTATTGTGATCATACAGAGTACATAATTAGCAAAGATAATCATATTTGTTGGTCTTTTTGAAACAATACAAATTATAAATTTGAAATGATAATCATATCTGTTGATTTTATTACGATAATAAAATAAAAAAACAAACTACAAAAAAGGTGCCAAACTCTCAGATAAGGTTAACTGTGTTAATTTATTATTTGTATCTTGTACCAAAAAAATATATATATTATCTATTCCAATATATTCATTTATTGTTTTTAAAATAAAATAATAAATAATGTTATCAGTGTCAATCTATTCTTTTCTGGAAATATCAAAGAAAAGTCCTAAAAGCATTTTTCAGACCTTTTCATAGATATTTTTTTAAAAAGGTAAAAATTATTTTTATCTTTTTTGACTTCTCTCGTCGACAAAAAATGAAACACTTATGTTCGTTAGGACAGATAACCTTATTTCTCAATCTTTTCGGGATAAAGAATTCACAGAGTTGAACTTATCTATTGATATTTCTGGAAAAAATAGATAGTATAAATTTGGATAGATAACCTTATTTGTCAATATTTTGGGGATAATAAAGAGTATAGATTTTGATAGATAACCATATCGATTGATTTTATTGTGCTTTTACAGAGTACATAATTCGCAAAGATAATCATATCTGTTAATCTTTTTAAAACAATACAAAGTATAGATTTGAACTGATAACCATATCTGTTGATTTTATTACGATAATAAAATAAAAAATAAACCACAAAAAAGGTGTCAAACTCCCAGATAGATAATGTTAACTATGTTAATTTATTATTTGTATCTTGTAAAAAACAAAAAAAAAATTATCTATTCCAATATATTCATTTTTTGCTTTCAAAACAAAAAAAAGATAATATCAGTGCCAATCTATTCTTTTCTGGAAATATCAAAATACTAGTGACACCTTTGCAGATAAGTGCAGACAACTTTAACCGAATGGGGACCGGTTCACACCTTTGCTGGAATCAAAATACTTGTGACACATCACTTTGTCACACCCCAATAACACCTCTCACACATACAGGTGGATTCCATTGAAAGACAAGTGCATACAACTTTAACCGAATGGGGACCGGTTCACACCTTTGCTAGAACCAAAATACTAGTGACACATCACTTTGTCACACCCCAATAACACATTTCACATATAGGTGGGTTCCATTGAAATGAGACCTACATGTATGTGAAAGGAGTGTGGTTGAGATGCGGCAAAAAGATGAGTCCTTAGCATCTCTCTTAGTGTAATTTTTTCCAGGTAAAAAGTTACAGTGGTAACTATGAGAGCTGCTTTCCCCCGCACACCCCCTCCCCGGCCCCACCTCCTTTTCCCGGATTACCCCCGCCCCCCTCTCTCTCTCTCTCTCTCTCTCTCTCTCTCCCTTTTCTTTCTTTCTTTCTTTCTTTCTTCAGTTTTTTTTTTTTGAACAGTTAACTGCTTCTTCTTTTCTTTTTTTTCACCTTTTCTTTCCGGTTTACTTTTTTTTTTCTCTTTATTTCTTTTTCTTTCTTTTCAATTTGATTTTTTTTAATTTAATTTTCAATTATTTTCTTTATTTGTTTCTTTTCCCATTTACCTCCCTTCTGTTTTTTTTTTTGGGTTAACTCATTCCGGTTTTTACAAAAAAAGAAGAAGTGGTCAGTGGTCTAGGCAACCGAGCAACCGAATAATTTTTCCTACTAGTAGAGTGTATGTTTCTGTAGAACTTCAAATTCCTCTTTCTGATTTTTCCAAGTCCATATCAAATAAGACTTCAAAGTTTGGAAGAACGACCAACTCAAATCACCATCTTCTTTGATCAAAAAAAATATCACCATTTTCTTTGCAAATTACTAATATCGTTTGTTTGTATTCAGACAAATGCCTTTATCAGAGTAAAGTTTCACTTCATCTGCTGCGCAACCAAAACCTCAGGGAGCTAGCGTAAAATTTGTATGAGTGAAATACAGACAAACAAGAGGACAAACAAGAGAATAAATATGAATCGTTGTAATCTGGGTTTTGAAATGAGTTTTGTTTTTCTCTTGGGTTCACGCGTCTTCTTCGTTCAAGACTGATCAAAGAGGAAAAAATTTCAAACTGAAAAGAAAAAAAAAGAAATAAAGAGAAGAAAAAAAAAGAAAAAAAGATTTCAAACTGGATAGAAATAAAAGGAAATAAAGCTAAAAAAAAGATTTCAAACTGGATAGAAATAAAAGGAAATAAAACGGAACTGAAAATTGAAGCGCTTAATTCTTGAATTATATTTTTTAATATAGAAAGGGTGTATTTATAGAAATTAAATAAATAAGATAAAAGTAATTAAATAAATAAAGAAATTTAAAAGTGGGAGTAATTTAAGGAGACCCGGTTTCTAACAGTTTTTCAACCAAAAAAAAACTGTTTTCTTTATGAAAAAAAACTATTTTCAAATTTTTTTTCACTGCACTATTTTCCTAAAAAAAAGATCTTTGCACCGATTTAAACGGAGTGAAAATTTGAGCACTAATTTTTTGAGATCCTTTTTTTTTGAAAAAGAGAATAGTTAAAAAATTAAGTGGTCCAATTTTTAATCCGTTTGAACGGGTGCGAAGATCTTACTATTCTGATCATATTATTCTAAAGAGACATAATCAAATTTTGTCTCTAAAGCTCTCATAATCACGTTTCTGCTCCATAGGATTGCAAATTGGTGGTGTGGAATTTTTATTTAACCAAAACTGTGCCGTTTAGTGTGAGTGGGGCGGTCCAATTTAGGGGGAAGAGAGAGAGAGAGGGGGGGCGGCCGGGGGTAGTTTGGGAAAGGAGGGGTGTGTCGCGGGGGGGGGGGAAGCAATTTCCGGTAACTATACTACTTTAACCTTGCCGGCTGAATAGGACTGGCAACTGTCTCATCTCTTGTTCCCTTCCCTCTCTCTACTTTCCTTTTTTTTTTTCCTTCTCTCCCCTCATACCAGAGTTATATACCAAAGTTATGAATACCTTTCCGTACCGGCCGGTACATACCGGTTTGAGAGAAAAACGGTACTGTAACCCTCTAATACCGTTCCGGCTCCAATACCGGGCCTTACCGGATCTTACCGGAAATACCGGCCGAGAAAACGTTACCGGAAAATTCGTCCGGTATTTTGCTCAGCCCAAAAACACAAAAATCAGATCTGAAAATGTTCAGCTACCTCTGAAAATGACGACGCCGGCAGCAACGACAGCTGGCGACTGACGGAAGGTGTTCCAGTACCGACGATTGTGCTCGCCGTTGATGTCTTCTCTGCATTTTTGTTTATTTACTTTTCGTGTGGTCTTCTGAGTTCTGACTCTTCTCGATCGAGGAAGGAAGAAGACGATAAGCTCTATTGAAGGGTTTTTTTTTTATCCTATGTGTGCAACTTGTGTGTCCAACAAATAAAATGCCAGGAATTGCTTGTATATTGTCATTTACCCCTAAAACTTGTCCTTTTCTTGGTGGGACTGCCACACCTGATTTTATAGGCTATGTTTTGCCTTTTCACTGGGAACAGCTGGAATCACGTTTACAATTACACATGTTCTTTATTTTTTGCAATCAAAATAATACACTAGAATAATATTTTACTTTTTGACATTTATTCAATACATATATGTAAGAATTTCAGCAAATACTTGTATTTGACAGGAAATTCGAAATGGTATTCAGAACCTTGCACCACACTTTAAACAATTACAAAAATAACATAAACATTAGAACATTGCAATAAAATGCTAAAGGCATTAATTTTAACAGGTAAGTGGGGAGGTGGGTTTTGCCCGATGGATAATCTATTGATAGAGTGTTTTTGTTTTCTTTTTTTCTTGGATTTGTAAGAAAAATAATGAATTTAAGTCAATTATGTGAATTTTGCAGTCTTAATATATGTATTTTATGATGAAAATGTAGCATGGTATGAGAATTTTTTTGAGTTATAATTATACAGTGCACTTCTATTGCGGGCGTCCACAGTTTTCTTAAATGCGGACTTCGCCTGTGAGCCGTTGGACTCATCCAACGGCTGGGATTTTAAAATGAACCTCGCTGGTAAGATAGGACCGTGGGTCGGGTAAATTTGGTCGCGGGTCAATCCATCCGGGTTATAACAAAACCCCCTTTTCCCCTCATTTGGACGCCGGCCGCTCAACCCAGACGAAGAGAGAGAGAGAGAGAGAGAGAGAGAGAAGATGACGAAGACAGAAGAAGAAGAAGAAGTCACAGATCTGTTCAAAACCTCCAGGTATATATATATATATATCTCTCTCTCTCTCTCTCTCGCTCTCTCTCTTGCTGACTCTCTCTTTCTCTTTGAACCCAGTCTATACTAGGGTTTTGTTTGGAATGATACCCACGACGAACAAGGACGACAAAGACCCGACCTTCCTCGAGGTATCTCTCTCTTTCTCAGTCAATTTGTTCAAACCCAAAAAATTAGGGGTTTTTTTCTTTCGAAAATCTGTTTTTTTTTTTCCGAGAAGAAGAACACCCCTTTCCCCTTGCAAATCTGAAAATCTGATTTTTTTTTTTTTTTCGAAAATCTGATTTTGTTTGAAAATCTGATTTATGTTTTTTTCGTTGATCGATTTATGTTTGTTTTTGTTTTTGTTTTTTTTTGAACATATTTATGTTTGTTTGAAAATCTGGTTTTGTTCGAAAATTTGTTAGTGATATCCCTTGAATTAATCCCACAAAGTGGCAGGTGCTTTGCTTCTGATTTCCTTGAATTAATCTGTATCATTAAGTAGTTGACATCATATAGAACTGAAAAAATGGAGATCTATTGTGGGCTTTAGTTATATTAATGTGAAACAATGATACTGTGTAAATGTGTGGATAGGCACATGCTTACACCAATATTACAGAAGACTTAGGGCTCCAATACAGAAGATTAGGGCTCTATTACAGCATATTAGGGCTCGGCTCGATTAAGTCAGGTTTGTGAAAAATGGTTCCAATAAAAAAAGACCATACAAGTGTGCTTTTGTTTCGAACCAAAAATTAGGTGCTCCAAACCCTATAATTTATTAATCCACCAGTTCAAAGAAGAAAAGAAAATATCTGAAATGAATCTATGTTTTGTATATTTCCTTGTGTTTGCATTTTCCTTCTCTTTTGGTTTGTTTGACTAATGCTGTGCTGAAATGAACCACATTTGTATGTTGCGACTAGCCTTGCAGCAAGCGGTGGATTGATTGGTGCAACGAGTACACTCAGAATGTCGCACATTCGGGAGATGATATGTCACGCCAATTGACTGGCCCATTCCTTGATTTCAAAGTCGACCTCCAACGCTTAGCAAGACGCATGTTAGCCATAGATAATTCAGTCCGTGTTGTAATTGTTATTGGGATTGTAATTTGTATACTCCAAGCAATTCAACTTATGCATATGTAATTGTAATTTGTTGTCGTACTAGTAAGTTTGGAAAGGAATTGGAGTTGCTTGCAATCCAACTTATACAATTTGATCCCTTATGCATGGAGGCAGCTCAACAAGTGAGAGAATTCCAAGCTAGTTCTGAGGCATTTGTGGCAGTTAGAGCTGGCATATTGGCTTTGCAATGGGCCAACAACAAAGAAGTGATGAAGGTTTGCCTCTACACAGATAGCATGGAGTTTGTCAAGTGGCTTATCAATCCAGTAGCAGCTCCCACTTTGCAGCTTTGCTCCAGTTTGCTCTTTTGAATTTCTGTTATTTGTATACTAGATTTCAAGTTGTAAAAGTTATTTAAGTTTCTAGGTCTAAAGTTGTTTATTTTGCTAAAACTTATTTTGTTGTGTAATATGAAACGAGGCAGTGGCTACTTGAGTGTATTTTTTTTAATCTATTACAATACCACTTTAATATACAGCTATGTTGTTTTATTTTTCCTTCTTTGCAATTGGAATCTCCGGTTTGCAATGGAACTCTTATCCGGTTGTGTTGGCTTTTCGCAAGCGTGTCAGACACCACTCCATGTCCTTGCTTTTGAAAATAATGTGTTGGTGTATCCGTGTTGTGTCGTGTCCTACATATGTATGCACAGGTAATTAGAAGAAAATAATATGCAACAATTACAACACAATGTCATACATGCTCCCAAGTTACACAAACGTATTGTGTCGTGTCCGTATCGTATCTTGAAAGATGTGTCTCAAGGTATTTTTAATGTAACTCCACAGCTAATAGTAATAAGTAATTACTTTTTTTTTTTTGAATGGCAGTAATAAGAACCAACAAATGGTAAGAGTCAACACAAGAGAACTAGATTGCTCTCCAATAAAAAAAAATACATAATGTTTTACAAACAAGGCATGAGCCGAACATCACCATCATCGTCTACCCTATAAGCTATATTACAAGCAAAATGTAAAAGAAAAATCCCAAGTGTCGCTAGCATCTCTTCTTGGCTGGACACTCCATACACCAAGGGGAACAAATTAGCAGTTTTGATCCTATAAGCTACATTACAAGCAAAATGTAAAACAAAAATCCCAAGTGTCACTAGCATCTCTTCTTGGCTGGACACTCCATACACCAAGGGGAACAAAAGAGGCATGAGCAGTTTTGATGATCTGGATGCAAAAAGGAGATCTCCCTCTTGCATAGCTTAGTGCCCTCCCTCTTGCGTAGCACCGTTCTGAAAAAATGAAATTTCAAATTAACAACAACTAATTGCACAAGCTGCCATTGCCTTTTAAACTTCTTTTAAACAAGAAAGTACAAAACTTACCATGTTAAGATGCCTAAAAGCAGCTGGTCTAGTGAACTTCCTAGAAAAAGGGAAGCACAGAGAGGGTTTCCCCCAAACTCATTTCGTCGGTGTCAACATTTTCTTCATCTCAGCCAGTTACGGCTTGCTCCGCACAGGCTTGCTAGTGCACCATTCTCTTTGGTATTCCGTCTCATAATAGATATTATCTATACCCTTCTAAGTCACCAAAACATGAGAACACATAAGAATGCACACCCACTAACTCGTAAAAAACTAACTCCAAAAGAAACAGTGAGGGCTCACTAATTCACAAGCCATGAAAACAGGGGAGGAGAGAGGGACTCCTCTGGACTCACTATCCCATTCTTAGTCCATTTTGGAGAATGCAAGCAAATTTTGCAGTGAGATTTCAGAGTGGACATTCTTTATGGAACAATCAAAAGTGGAAAAATGAACTACCAAAGGGCTGACAGAATATCAATCTACTGTTTCATATCAAAAAATGATCCAACTTTTGGAAAAGCTAGGAAACAACAATTGGGCAGTTAATAACAGTTGTATGAATATTGTTTGCCTTCGAAGGACTACCATTCCACCACAATCACTCTAGCAAAAATTACTTTTATCAAGAGCATGAACCAAATGCCAACAATTGGGCAGTTAACTACTGTGTTCTTTGCCCTCATTTGAACCGATTTTCTACAACAGACCTTTTAATTTTTAGAAAATTTAACTTGTAAAAAACCATAACTCGAAAAAAAAATACACAAACCCTAACCCAATATCACAACCCCAATTTCTGTGCCATTTTTTGGTAAATCGAACAAACCACAACTCCAAAAAAAAAAACAGATCCGGAAAGAGAGAGTAAGATACCTTGAAATGGAGCCCTAATTTGGTTGTATTTCGTGTTCTCCTTCACAAGATCGAGAGATAGCTTCGGGTATCTGGTATTACAAGAGAAAAAAAAATTCGACTTAGGGTTTCTGCTTGTCTAGGGGAAAATCGAGGGGGTAAATGGAGAGAGAGAGAGAGAGAGAGGGAGGGAGGGAGAGACACCTTTGTGGTCTTCGTGTTCGATTCGTCGGTCTGTACGTCGTCGTCGCTCAATCGCCCTCTTCTCTCTCTCGTCTGAAACAAAGCGTATTCTGGAAGTTGGGAACAAAAGGATCCGCGTGTGTGGGAGCCGGACTGACCCGAGACCAATTTTACCCGACCCAACCCCTATTTTACCCGCGAGTTATCCCCTTTTATCAGAGCCGTTGGATGAGATCCAACGGCTCACAAAAGAAGTCCGCATTTAACAAAACTGCGGACGTCCGCAATAGAAGCCCCCTGTATAATTATATATAATTATTATATATATTGTAGTTGCGGTAAATCCGAAACGGTACCCGGTACCGGTACGTACCATACCAGTAAAGTGAGTGGAGAGGTCCCAAATGTTATAAAGTGATCACCCATTCCAATCCCAAGTAATATGGGACTCTATTTCCTTAACAGTCTGGTCCAATCTAATATATATATATACTAGTGCTTGCCCGTGCCTACGGTACTTGCTAGCTAGTGGCTCAAACACTATTGATTCATTAGTGTGTAGTATATGATCCTCTTCTTAGAAACACGAAAGAGAATTACCCGTGCTTACGGCACTCCCCCAACTATACATTTAAGCTAGCTTCAAAGAACTATCAATTTGTTTTTGGAATCCCATTAAATACCAAGTAAAAAGTTAAAACCAGAAATCACTCTCTACACAAAAATGAGTACACACTTACAATATAATCTTAATTTTCATAGACAAAACATGATTCCAAAACTTATTCCACTCTGCACTAACCTCTCTACCAAACTTCTTGACTCCAAGAAACTTTGGATTGGAGTCACGACCGTTCTTTGTGGATCCCGCCATCTTTTTTGTAGCCCATCGTCTGAATGCCAAGCTTAATCCTCTTCCAGTGTTATCTAAATAAAAGGGCAATACATACAGAAATAAAAACAAAATCCTTAATCAAAATAATAAAAGCTCAAACTTCTACCAATGAAATGGAAACTTACCACTGGCAGAGTTGTAGACAGGAGCGTTTGTAACCAACTCATTAAGGTTCAATCTTCTACAAAGTGACGTCACAAAGTTCATCCTTATGTTTTATGGTACAAGGAGATTGAAACTGAAAAAAACACCAAAGGAACAGAGAAGAGTCCTGCTATAGGGACCGACCAATCCCCACCGGAATCGTACCGACAGCCGTGCCGGGCCGTCTCCGGCCACCGGACGGTCGATCCGAGCAGTCCAAAAATAAAAAACCGAGGGGGCCTACGCGGGAATCATTGGCATTCGATGTGTGTTTTTCATGTATATTTTTCGTATATACACGAAAAATAGGGTGCTTGATCTAAGCACCCTACACACATCGGATGCCAATGATTCCCGCGCAAGCCCCCTCGGGTTTTTTTTTATAGAATTTTTGGACGGCTCGGATCGGCCATCCGGTGGCCGGAGACGGCCCGGCGCGGCCGTCGGTACGATTTCGGTGGGGATTTGGTCGGTCCCTATAGGTTTTCTGAACAGAGAAAGGCTAAGTTTTGATGATAATATATCGCAAAATCCAGCTTGATGGGCTCATGTTCCTATTTTTGAACCATGGCATTGGAGCTAAAGCTTTTTACAACTGATGGGCAACAGAAAATTTATGAGCATTCATGTACCCCATTCCTAAGTTGGAATCTGATTTGGAAGATCAACTTTGCCGACAAAAATTAAAGGCCAATATGAATCCTAGTTTAAGGGCAAATCAACTTTAGAAGCACTATGTTATCGTTTTTGCCGAATATTCCCCAAGATCACCCTAAGCCGTCCACTTCCTTGATTCAATGCACCTAAAAGCCACAAATGAGCCACTAAAATAACTAAAATCGCACCAAATTTCTGATTAGACAATGTAAATACAACCAAGATGACAACATCATAGAATCACGTCAAACCCATTTCACATAATCATATAGAACCAGATGCTAACTTCCCTTATACCAAAGGCTTAATTACTGCAGTCAACATCGTCAAATCAAATTGCGTCCCCCCACCCTCAACGTTGTCGAACCAGATGCCTGAAGGCACGGCGCAACTCATTCTGAGCACAACTAAATTGAATTACCATTCTCTGCTTCTAACCAACCCGATAACGAACCTGACTTTTTCAAACATGATACATCTAATCAATTTCAAGCAAGTGAATGATCCGCTCTTTTTCGGGGAGAGGGGGGACACGGGAGGGTCATTTCTACTCACTTTTATTCCAGGAGCATACAGTTCAAAGCTTATAAGTATGATGAGAAGAAGAGGACACAGTTCAAAACTACTGAGCAGAGTATCTTTTACCATCAACAATCTAACCTCCTCCTCCTTTAATCCATCAAGACATTCGAGTTGATTTACCTAGCTTGGGACGACTCAATACAATTAATGATGCTCATAAATAGAACAAAACCTTCTTAACAAAAACTTCCATAAAACAAAGTGTTTGACAATCAACCATGTTCTCTTCATTCATAGAATTAGCGAAAAGCTAAGGGTAATGCAATTCAAACTTCATTATCTAAAATGGAGCATCATTTAAGAAGAGAGAACTCATAGTGTACATACTTTGTGTAAGCAAGAATCGTTGTTGCGTATCAGAATTCAAAACAGCTTAATCACACAACAAAGTTCACAATCAGGCGACTTCAATTTGAGAAACTATTCTCTCCTGCCACTCCCAACTATTCCCTCATGCACCCTCAACACTAAAAGAGTAAGATAAGAACCAACATTTTAAAATTTAAGCACACCAGTTAGTGCTCTGCATCAACGAAGTCAGAAAAAATCTAAGCACACCAGCCAGTGCTCTGCATTTAACAACCTAAGAGCAAATATAAGCACACCAGCCAGTGCTCTGCATTTAACAACATAAGTACATCTAAGCACACCAGCTAGTACTCTGCATAATAAGGAAATACTTACTTATCTGAAGCATTGCGATTTCACGTACTCTTTCCTTCCAATGCACAAACGTAAAAAATAAATAAACTAAGTCGGGCTCATGTGTGCTCAAACCCCATTGTTATATGAAAAAAAGAAGCATTTGTGATGCAAAATCACACGTCTTAGGCCGTCCCTAACAAAATAGCGAGTTTCAAATTATCCAGAATTACTTTTCAACAATTTCAAAGATACCACATAATAACCATAAACTCTCCATAATGAAAACAATATCCCTGCTTAGAGATATCTCACATCTCTAACACCAATTTAGCAAAACAAAATTTCACTTGCCTAGTGTATCAGATACTTCAGTTAAGGTACTATCTAAAAGGCAAAGTGAGAGCCATAGGCTTATGTAGTGTCATGACATTGAATTTCATCTCTTACTGTTACTGGTAAACGCATCCAATAAGACATTAATCATAGTTTTATCTAATGCAGCAAAGATAGAGAGAAATGATAAATCAACGCCGCCGGAGATAGCCATCGCCGGAGAACAACCTGTATGTATTCCATTCGCCCTTTGTTTATGTGAATCGCTCCGATCGATCCGATTTTGCTTCAAATTTGGGCGTAAGTCCCCGTCTTGGTCAGGAACGTGTTCCCGTCATGATTGGAGCGCGTTTCCAGGCGTTTCTGAGGACGGAACCGCGGTTCTTGGCAAGAAGCGTTGCCTGATGAGGCGTTTCCTGCAACTAAGGATCCCGCCCTATGCAGATTAGAGAAAATATGATTTGAAGTAGTAGTGAGGCCTCGAGGGGGTTGGTGTGTGTAAGCACAAAACTGCATCAGGCCATGTTCTCATTGTATTTGCAGTTTGATAACCGTATGTACCAAAGCTGCATATGGATTACCATGTTTGCAAATCTGCCACCAAAAGAGGAATGTTTGCAATTGCCGAAAACGTAAGTCCACCCCCCTAGCTTTGACATGTATTTGTCTTTACTTTTTTCCACATTCTCAATCCTAATTAATGGTATATTAAACTTTTGGAATGTTTGCAATTGCCGAAAACGTAAGTCCACCGCCCTAGCTTTGACATGTATTTGTCTTTACTTTTTTATTTCAATCTTGCGATGGGGACAGCATGGCAGCTGCAGCACCCGAAAGCTATCCACGACACTACATTTCTCATGGGCATTTCATCAAACACTTCGTACACACACAAACTCAGAGCATGTGATAGAACACTAGGTTATTGTCTACTATCAGTGGCTAAGAATATCCTGCTTAACAATAAGCGAATGGAAAATCTTACCTTTGAAACCCCAGAAATGGAGAGAGTTGTTAAATCGAAGCTCGTCTTTCTGAGCTACCAACGCTCGAATCGGCAGAGAGAGAGAGAGAGATGGAAGGTCCTCTCTCTGCTAGGGACGATCGAGAGAGGGAGGGAGGGGAGAGGAAGGGGAAACCGTAGTGAGAGAGAGAGAGAGGCGTCTGTCTGAGAGAGAGAGGGGTTTTTTTTTTTTAATCTGGAACGTAATTTGAAACGTGAAAGGGGAGGGATGGCAGTTGTGTAATTTTGGCTAAAATCATGGGTACTTAACTGGGAATATAGGAGGATGCTCCACAACCTTTGGATCAAATGAATTTCAGCCGTTGGATGTGTTTGTATTTGTGTAGAGGCCCACACCGTTGTGTTTTATTAAGTAGACTAGTACTAGCCCGTGCCTACGGCACTACGCATCCCGAATGGAAGGGGATGACAGTTGTGTGATTTATGTGAAAATCATAGGCACTTAATCGAAAAGTGGGAGGATGCACTACAACCTTTGGATCAAATGAATCTAAGCCGTTCTAACAACTTGTCCTCACACTCATCTGTTTTATAATAGAGGTAAAGATAAGAGACAATCCAAATCCATTGGTGAGATAAACATTGGTGGGGGGAGGGGAATGATAGGTGGAAAAGAAGGGGATGGGGTTCTCCCGTAAAATCACTTCTTGAAGTTCTTGCGTAAAATTTAGGGAAAAATTCAAAAAAACCCCTAAACTTTGAACTCAATGTCAAATAGGCACCTGAACTTAAATAAACTTCAATTGAACACCTGAACTTTCACTCCGTTATCAATTTACCCCCTGCCGTCTCAATCCGTGACTTGTCGTTAACGGCACAGTTAAAAAAAAAAAAACTTACCACCAGTTTGCAATCCTATGAAGCAGAAACGTGATTATGAGAGCCTTAGAGACAAAATTTGATTATGTCTCTTTAGAATAATATGATCAGAATAATAAGATCTTCACACCCGTTCAAACGGATTAAATTTTTTACAGTAATATATAAACGGTCTCAAAAATTATATAAACGGTCTCAAAAAATTAAGTGCTCAAATTTTCACTCCGTTCGAATCGGTGCAAAGATCTTTTTATTCTTATCATATTATTCTAAAGGGTCGTAATTCATTTTTATCTCTAAGGCTCTCATATTAAGTATGTGTTCTTTATTTTGGACCCTATGGAGCAGAAATGTGATTATGAGCACTTGATTATGAGCACTTAATTTTTTATGAGCACTTAAATATCTTTGTACCGATTCAAAACGGAGTGAAAATTTGAGCACTTAATTTTTTATATATTAAAAAATATGATTAAAAAATTAAGTGCTTCAATGTTTAATCCGTTTGAACGGGTGTGAAGATCTTATTATTCGATCATATTATTATAAAGAGACATAATCAAATTTTGTCTCTAAGGCTCTCATAATCACATTTCTGCTCCATAGGATTGCAAACTGGTGGTATGAATTTTTTATTTAACCAAAACGTTGCCATTTTGGTGTGTGGGTAGGGGCTGATGTGCCTTTGGGGCAGCAGAGCCCCCGGGTCCGGGTAATAAGTGGAGAGAGATAGAGAGAGAAATGTTGGAAGTAGGAGGAATTTTTTTAAAAATTCTTTTTGAAAATTTGAGCACTTAATTTTTTTTGAGACCGTTTATATATTAAAAAATATGGTTAAAAAATTAAGTGCTCCAATTTTTAATCCGTTTGAACGGGTGTGAAGATCTTATTATTCTGATCATATTATTTTAAAGAGACATAATCAAATTTTGTCTCTAAGGCTCTCATAATCACATTTCTGCTTCATAGGATTGCAAACTGGTGGTAATTTTTTTTTTTAACTGTGCCGTTAACGACAAGTAACGGATTGAGACGGCAGGGGGTAAATTGATAACGGAGTGAAAGTTCAGGTGTTCAATTGAAGTTTATTTAAGTTCAGGTGCCTATTTGACATTGAGTTCAAAGTTCAAGGGTTTTTTTGAATTTTTCCCTAAAATTTATACTCCTAGTACTACTCCCCTGACTGGCTCCCTCCGTCCCGAAAAAGATTAACAATTTTTTAAAATTCGTGTCATTTTTTATCCTTATATCTTTCAATTTATAATGTTTTTTATGAATTTGAAAACTTTATATAATAGAACTAATCAAGAACTATCAAACAAGATCCATATTGCATATTTTTTTGGATCCGTATTAAAAGATATAAGTAATTGAAATTTGCACATATATCAAAAATTGACAGAGAGTAATTTTTTGTATTTTTAAGAATTTTTGTTAGTTTTAAGATGAGGAATGCTAGATACAAATAAAACTTACCCCGATAAAAACAATTAGTGGTTGAGAATCACTTTGATAATTGGATCATACACATCAAAGTGAATCTCAACCACTAGTTGCTCTTTCAGGATACTTTCAGTGGCTATTGTTTCATGGATAATGAACCTATGACAACATTATGTATTTTTTTCGGATATTATGTATGATTAAAATGAGGACGCGTATACTTTCTTGAGATTAAATATTCTCTCCGTCCAAAAAAACAAGTGTCCAAATCCCCGAATAATAACTTAAAAATGCATTTTGGCTATAAAAAAAAAAAACTCAAACGTCCTTTCATAAAATGCTAGATCTCAACGATCGAGTTTCCTTAAGATTTGAAAAAAAGTTTGCAGTTATTAAAATAAAACATATTTTTTTGTAGGTTTTGGATTTGTGAATCAAACATTATTCTTGTGACAGTCATACTGATTTTTTATGTGCCACTTTTAAGTTTGAATCCTGACTCCGCCACTGGACACCTCATCTACCTTAGAATACGCATACCATCTTCAAAAGCTATTTTTTTAATTTAATGAAAACGTGTTGTTTTGATTAACTAATTAAATTATTTTTTCAGACTTGAAAAAGGTTATCTTTGATGAATAACTACAGATTTTTGTTTTAACTTGTCAATTACTTGAACTTCTTTTGTTTACAATCTATAACGAACTTTATTGATATATCAACTCAAAATAGTAACATCCAACGATGCTTCCGTACATATGGACCTCGGGAAATTTCCTTGCAAGATTGTAGGGTGAGCAAGAGATACGGAATATTTGGCTATAGCATTAACCACCCTGTTACAACTACGGCCAACAAATAAAAAAGAACCAGAATTAAAACTATTGGTTAAAATTACGACTTACAAATTTAATAATTGATTCAAACATCATCAATATAACATGAGATCAGCTTCATACACACCAACAAGCCAAGGGAATAGACTTTGATCCATGTATATTGATGATGTTTGAATCAAATGTTAAATTGATTAAATTGATTCAAACAGGCCAAGGGAAGTGACTTTGATCCATATTAGGAGAGAGGAATGGTGGTCTTATGGGTCTTAGGGTTAGGTTTTGGGGTTCTTGGATTGGGCTTGGCCCATATTTTGTATGGGTTTTGCCCTTTTTGTAACGCCCCGATTTTCAGAAATAAAATCAGAGATAATAAATACTAATTTTTTGAAAATTTATTAAATTAAAGTTCAAATCCAAAACAGATAATTCAACATAAGGATTCATTTATTACAAACCATTGTGGAAATACTAAAAATAGTCTTTGTGGTAATAAAATAGACAAAATAACAGAGCCGACTTCTAAGCTTGATACGGATCCCAAGCGTATATGGGCTCAGTCTCCATCCTCGGATTCATCCCTAGATAGTATTGCCCACCTTCAGGGTCCTGAGTCTCCTTCTGATTTTCTGCAAAATCTGACATGGATGCCAGACAATCCATGCCTGAGTGAAAGAGTTCACCCCGTAGTATAATCCAACCCAACCACCCCTCTTACATTACAGCTAGCAGATAACCATATATTATCAATGCAGGAAAGTAAAATAGAAGTATCACACATGAATTTATTCATTTCTGTACAATAGCCTAACAACGAGAGAAAACTAGTCACGCCCAGACCATAACTAGGGTATACCTATCTTAATCACCACATCAAAATTACCACTGGACTCCCGTCAATTCTGTCATCACAAAATTTCACTGGACCACCTGCTAGGTTTTATCAACATAAAACGTCATTGGACCACCCGCCAGGTTTTATCAACATAAAACGTCACTGGACCACCGCCAGGTTTTATCATCACAAGACATCGCTGGACCACCGCTAGGTTTTATCAACAGAAAACGTCTCTGGACTACCCGCCAGGTTTTACTGTCACAAAATATCGCTAGACCTCCGCTAGGTTTTATCATCATAAACATCACTGGACTATTCGCCAGGTTTTACTATCACAAAATATCGCTAGACCTCCGCTAGGTTTTATCATCACAAACATCTCTGGACCGCCGCCAGGTTTTATCAACAGAAAACATCTCTGGACTATTCGCCAGGTTTTACTGTCACAAAATATCGCTAGACCTCCGCTAGGTTTTATCATCACAAACATCTCTGGACCACCGCCAGGTTTTATCAACAGAAAACATCTCTGGACTATTCGCCAGGTTTTACTTTTACAAAATATCGCTAGACCTCCGCTAGGTTTTATCATCGCAAAACATCACTGGACCACCGCCAGGTTTTATCAACAGAAAACATCTCTGGACCACCGCCAGGTTTTATCATCGTAAAATATCACTGGACCACCGCCAGGTTTTATCATCAAAATTTCGCTGGACTATCCGCCAGGTTTTAAATCATATCACACAATCCGTCTGCAGGCATCCTCTGACATCTCCTTCTCCCAAATAACCATTGTCTAATAACGTCTAGACGAAATCCTACTCATAAGTCACCCCATGTCTCTAGGGTCCAATCTAGCACAATAATCAAGAGACGGAGCAATATACAAATAATCACAATGGTAATTGAAATAAATAGTAAGCGTAGAAGTCACGTAACCTTTTATGAATGGGCCGTTGCCCTTAATCTTGTATGACCAAGAAGTTAATAAATAAACAAGGAACTTTTATTAAATAAAATAATATAATCTAAGCTTGTATAAATTTTATTTAGAAAATTAGATTGATTAAAGATCGTAATGAACACAATAAATAAATAATAACATTAGAAATAATTAGCATGACCTTAAAAAGGTTCCTATGATTCTACACAGTGGGATCGAGTGTCAAAATCGAGTCCGGAAAGTTGCGAGATTATTTTAAATAATGATATAATCGAAAAACTACCGAAAGTAAAATAATTATGAAATAAATAATCTAATAAAAAAAATATTGAGATTAACAAGGTTTTGTCTTGGGAGTGTAAAGAATCTAAAAAAAATTATTTGGGAATTAATAAAATGGTTTATGAGGTCGCAAGGATTTTTTGTTTGTAAACTCTTACACGAAATCAAATAAATAATTAATAAATAGATTAATAAATAAAAAAAATGTCATTAACAAGTTATGATCTTTGAGGTGTTAGAAGTCTAGGAAAAATAGATCGGGGGTCGAAAACATTGTTTGGATGGTCGCAAGGATTAAAAACTTTTATTAATCAACTCAATCTACCAGATAAATTAAATTGGTATAATTAATACGTTTTAACTAAGATGATATTTCACTGTAATAAAATAATATCAATTCAGTAGTTTTTTTAAAATATTAATATCATAAAGATTGTAAAATAAATATCAAAAGGTCATCTTTTACGAAAATAATTACAAATAAAGTGTCGGGCTCAAAAATAATATCAATTTGGTGAATCTGGCAGAAAATACGCAGTGAGCTATTTTTTTCGTTTTGGCTCGATTTTTGATGCATGGGACCAATTGGGGTATAGGGTTAAGCATATAAACATAATATATACTTAGAGAAGAGGTTGGAATGGATTATAATACCTCGGTTTGGATCGAATCGATTTAAAACGAATCTTGAACTTTTGGGAAAGAAGACTTCGGTTTTGGCGATTGGAAGGCCTTGGGACTGAATTGAAGCTTGCTTGGTGATGCTAGGAGTTGTAGAAGATGATTGGATCGATCAATTTGGGTTTCGATTGGGTGGAACTAGGAAACCCACTTTTCTCTCTCTTTCTTTCTCTCTCTAGAACTCCATGGATTGGAGCTTGGTTTTCTCCGGTTTCTCTCTCTCTTCTGGACTGGTAGGGCGTGGGAAATTTCGTGGTGTACCCTAGGGTCGGATTAATGGGATATATATAGGGTAATTTATAAGAGGATGATAAGTTTGAGTTTTAATAGGATTCTAACTCTTGGCTTTGAGATGGATGGAATATGGACGAAAAATAGGATTGGGGAGGAGGTAGAGATTGAGTAGGAGTAGGAGAGATGGAAGGAGTTGTACTTGCATGCAAATTTAAGGAAAATAAATAAAAAGGGATAATTAGATAAGATAATTATTTTGGTATATATCTATTAAGGAAAAGAATTTTATTAGTACTAATTATTAATAGTAAAAATTACGGGTTAGTTAGAAAAAAAAAATAAGGCCGAAAATCCGGGTTGTTACACTTTTGGGTGTTTCGGGCTTAGCCCCTTGGTGTTTTCAGGCTTTGTCCCATCGGGTGTTTTTTTGTTTCATCCAACCTTTGGTTGGATTCCCCTCCCCTCTCCCCCATCTTTAAGTACCCTTTGTCAAGATTTCTTTAATAAACTTTTTTGCCTATCAAAAAAAAAATAGACTTTGATCCATGTATATTGATGATGTTTGAATCAATTGTTAAATTGATTCAAACACGGCAAGGGAATAGAGTTTGATCCAGGTATGCACCAATGCTGCAAATTTTTTAGTTGACTTTTTATAATATTCCAAAGTACCAAAAAATAAAAAAAGACTTGGAATAACAGTTGGACTGAATCCAAGACCCAATGTTTCAAATTTAAGCAATGAAAAGTGCATACCCTACCCAAACCCATCCAAACCCATCCAAATTTAAGTAGTCCGGCTGGTTGGTGTTTTGTTTCCCTCACAATTGATTAGGGTTCAATTTTGGGGTCAAGCCACAAGTACATTATTTCATGTGAGTCTCCTAATTCCGGTGTAAGAACAATGCTACACACACGGCACTCAATCACAATATCAACCACAACATTCTTACGTAGGTGCATGTGAGACCCGCTGATAGAACAAACACTTATGTGAGAGTATTAATTGTGGTTGGTGTTTTTTTTGCTCGGCAAACGAAACTTTTTATAACAACTCGAAGGGATACATCGAGGGGGATTGAACAAAGTAAGTAAACAATACTTATTCATTCAATGAAAAACTAAGAGAAAAACAATGCCCTCCAACAGAGAGTTGGATTGATCATGCCTCAACCACAAAAATGCATTACAATTTCAACAATCTAATTACGTCCAGAAAAACCTTAAATTCCTCCACCGTGTACATCTTAATGTCGAATTTTGCCTTCATCCACATAGCGACTCTGGTTTTAATATGCTTCCCAACGTCCCCAGCTCTCGTTGATGCATTGTTGAACAAATAATCATTTCTCGCCAGCCACAAAGACCACAACGTAGCAAAGAATGTAGCTTCCCACCAGGGCTGGCCCAAAGGTTTTGAGTGCCCAAGGTCAAATTAAAAAAAGTGTGCCCCTAATACTTAACAATTTTTACAGCAACGATCAAAATACGAGAAAGCCAAACCAATATAAAGTTCTACTAATTATCACATAAGAACACAAAATACAAAGTCTTCAAATAGGCAAATATATATTATCTCAACAACGCATGAGTATCACTTGAATACTACTCATCTTGCATTTCTAGAAGCAAATGTTCCTCATGACAAATTCCTTCACTTGAAATCCACATCTACGGAAACACAACCTAATAGTCTGTGTGACCACCAAGAAAACTTGCTGAGAAAATAAATGAAAATAGTACTACGTTGAGTCTCAGCAAACTTAGACCTTTAAAAAGATGCATTTTTTCATAAAAAGAATCAAGTTTTTTTCACAAATCAATAGATATCAATGAATTCTTTTAAGTTGTGAAAAAAATTTAATCTTTTAAAAAAAAGTACATAATATTTTTAAAGAACTAGGTTTGCGCAGCGGACATTTATTTAGGGACGGAAGGAGTAGTAATTAGTGAAGAAGAATATAGAGAGTTGAACAAACATATAAGATGAAGAAGAGGATGAGGGGTGAGAGAGAGAGGGGGGAGAAAATTGAAAATTATATTCTAGCTAGGAGTTTATGAGGGAAATAAAAATCATTGAGCACTAGCTATACATTGAAAATTTAAAGTCAAAATTAAGCCGTAGCTAAAGATAAGAATCGAAAGAACAATAGGTCGCAGATAAAAAAAAAAAAAAGAACAATAGGTCAATGGTTATTTTTCAGATGAGAGAGAGAGAGTGTGTGTGTAATGGAAAAAAGTCAAAAAACGTGCCAATTTTCTTTTTTTCGAAAATGGATCAATTAGTTCTCTGATTTACAAAAATGCCACCGAGTTTTTGGGTCATCTGAGTTTTTGAGCCTTTATTTGCATGTTGGGACTTTATTTGCATGTTGGATGGGCATTTTTTTATGGTATTGGGCTTAAAAAGAGTCCTACTCAAACCAAAATACAAAAAAAAAAAATTGAAGTGCCTCAAAAATTGGACATTTTTAGGGTGCCCAGGCCTCTTGGGCCTTGGGGTTGGGCCGACCCTGCTTCCCACAAGTGTTTCTCCAAATTCCTGAACCTATTATCCACCCACCATATGAAAAGAGCTTCCAATGATGCAGGGCACACCCATCTGGCCATCTCATATGCCACCAATCCAGAATCTGCGACCAAACATCCCAAGAGAATTGGCAATGCAAAAACAAGTGTTGGGGTGTTTCCAATTGCGAAGCACAGAACGGGCAAAGGAAAGATTGTCCCTCTGGAATTAAATTCCTGTCCAATAACACAGATCTTGTAGCCACCTTCGATTGAATAGCCATCCAAGTGAAGATTTCCACCTTAGAGCTAGGGGCTAAGATTCTTCCAAAGAGCTTCCATTGTCGGACTTCTAGAGTGCCCAGAGCTTTCCCATTGATTGTATACCGAGAACCATTGTCGGACTTCTAGAGTGCCCAGAGCTTTCCCACTGATTGTATACTGAGAACCGATTATCATAGGACCATTTCCAATACACTGAATCGCGACTGGACGAATTCAGATTTACTAACTGTAACTTCTGTTTTAATTCCTCCACTTGAGTCGTTTCCCAATCGTGTTGTGGTTGGTGTTCTGTACATATCTTTACTGCCAACTCTAATACTCCATCTAGCTTGTCCCGCCGCCATTCCATTTTCCTAGCAACAGGGGATGAGCACATTATCTCAAGAGAGTAGATCATACTTTCAGTTTAAACTGTCCCAAGTCGACCTTAAAACACAAGTTCCTATTGGTAGAATAGTTTCTAGTCTCGACGCGAATGACTTGCCTTTGATCGGGACTAGGCAGTAGATCAGTCGAGGTCCTCGTAAACTGGCCTAGATATCCTTGACCATCATACCATTAAAAATAAAAAATATAAAAAAGGACAGCAACGTTACAAACGTGGTCCTGCAATTTATTTTTTTGCTCCAATAATTTTTTCCCTCTTGTAGCTGATTTTTTAAGCTTCTCACAAAATCTCAAGTTATTCCCCAAAATGAAAAGAAATAGTTATGATAAATGTTCTTGTTTAAGCTATCCAACTTCTACTCGAAGATAAAGAAGTTGGTGGTGGTTTGTATTTGACTTTACAGGAAAAAAAAAATTATCAGCAAAAAAAGGTTTTCATATGTTCAACAAATGATACAAAACTGAAAACATGTGGTAGTACACCAGGGAACATCATGCATAAACGGTAGTACCTATCACTACACTTCACCTTACCTTTAAAAAAAAGAAAGAAAAGAAAAAAGATTCCAACAAATTGTTGATAGGATGATGTTGTTTGCCAATTTCATTTCTTTTCCTTGAAACTTTTTATAACAACTCGAAGGGATACATCGAGGGGGCCCGAACAAAGTAAGTAAACAATACTTACTCATTCAAGCAAAAAGGAAGAGAAAAACAATACACCTTACAATGCCCTCCAACAGAGAGTTGGATTGATCACGCCTCAACCACAAAACGCATTACAATTTCAACAATTTAATTCCATCCAAAAAAAACTTTAAATTCCTCCACCGTGTACACCATAATGTCGAATTTTGCCTCCATCCACATAACGACTCTGGTTTTAATATGCTCCCCAACGTTCCCAGCTCTTGTTGATGCATTGTTGAACACATTTGGAGCTTCCATCGTCGGACTTCTAGAGTGCCCAGAGCTTTCCCACTGATTGTATACTGATTTTACCGAGAATCGATTATCAGAGGACCATTTCCAATACACTGAATCGAGACTGGACTAATTCAGATTTACTAATTATAACTTCTGTTTTGATTCCTCCACTTGAGTCGTTTCCCAATCGTGTTGTGGTTGGTGTTCTATATATATCTTTACTGCCAACTCTAATACTCCATCTAGCTTGCCCCGCCGCCATTCCATTTTCCTAGCAACAGGGGATGAGCACATTATCTCAAGAGAGCAGATCATACTTTCAGTTTAAACTGTCCCAAGACCTTAAAACACAAGTTCCTATTGGTAGAATAGTTTCTAGTCTCAACACGAATGACTTGCCTTTGGTCGGGACTAGGCAGGAGATCAGTCAAGGTCCTCGTAAGCTGGCCCAGATATCCTTGACCATCATACCATTAAAAAAAATTAAAAAAAAAAAGGACAGCAACGTTACAAACATGGTTCTGCAATTTTGTTTTTTGCTCCAATAATTTTTTCCCTCTTGTAGCTGATTTTTTAAGTTTCTCGCAAAATCTCAAGTTATTCCCCAAAATGAAAAGAAATAGTTATGATAAATGTTCTTGTTTAAGTTATCCAACTTCTACTCGAAGATAAAGTAGTTGGTGGTTTTTATTTGACTTTACACAATATATATATCTGCAGCAAAAAAAGGTTTTCATATGTTAAAAAAATGATACAAAACTGAAACCCTGTGGTAATACACCAGGGAACATCATGCATTGATGGTAGTACCTCACCTATCACTATACTTCACCTTACCTTTTAAAAACAAAAACAAAAGAAAAAAGATTCCAACAAATTGTTGATAGGATGATGTTGTTTGCCAATTTCATTTATTTTCCTTGAACTTATTAAAGGACTAGGTACCTTGCAATGTGCAAGGCACGTGTGCCATGCCCGTTGAATTGATCGGTTTTTAATTTCGTTGGGATGTAGGATATTTTAGTTTGATGTATAGTTTTCTGTATATAAATAGGTTATATTTATGCTTGCAAAAGGCCTATCCACAGTAGGTTATAAATGTGAATGGGCGTAGAAAAAGTTGTAAATCAACAGAAATAAGAAAATGAAGCACAAATAGGAGAGAACCACTTCAACACTAACAAAATTTGAACAAACTGGAGCCAATATTGTACACTCAGAACTTGATGTTTGTATGGTTTCTGTATCCCATAGCTAAGGTAGAACCTGAAAACATCATATGATGAAGTTGCCATTCACAATGGTATCCTGAATATCAATCCTGCAAATAAGAAAATTTTGAAACTGTTCAGTTCAGCCCCTTACCAGTTAACACACATTAGAGAAATCACTGCAATAACAAACTAAAAAATCTTGAGAATCAAAGATTATGTACATTGTTTCAATAGGAATACAAGCAAGTTGACATCAAGTAGGGCTGCTTCCTCAGTAGTTTTCACCCATACAGCTGGAAAACATGTACCAGTAAAACGACGATCACCATAAGAATTAGCTCAAATATCATCCCTTGTACAGAAATTAAGCTGCTAAAGGGACTGAAAACCCAAGTACTTGGAATTGTGTACACAAGTAAGATAATATAAAAGTCCTGATGCTATATCCAGAATAACTACTGCACCATTATACTTGAAATCCACAACTTTTCTTAGCAAAAATACAACATTGCAGCTAACAAGTTGGTTGGATTTGATATGCATAACCTGCATTCTGTTGGTACAAGTTTTTCTAACAATAATAATTCCACTTTTCTAATAACCATAGGCAAGAATACTTACAGTTTTTTGTTGTTTGACCTGAATTCTCTTCAGTAACTATTCGAGACAGTTAATTAAAGTGCGCGAGAGAGAGGTTGTGAGATTCGCAGTTTCTAACATAATTGGCATTTTTTTTAGATCGGGTATCAAGAAAATTTACAACCCTTTTCTGTTTGGTTTCCTAGAACTTGGGAAGGAGGGAAAAAAACTCTCCACTTG
Organism: Rhododendron griersonianum; assembly: GCA_018127125.1. Lineage (NCBI taxonomy): Eukaryota > Viridiplantae > Streptophyta > Magnoliopsida > Ericales > Ericaceae > Rhododendron > Rhododendron griersonianum. The sequence goes on along the minus strand of CM030789.1, from coordinate 47,839,698 downwards.
ACAGGTTTAATATCTAATACAATCGATACCTCGAAATTTCACTTCTATTTTCCCCTCCATTTTTCTCAGTAACCAAACATAGAGCCCATTGCCGAACCCCTAGCGAACCCAAGATTATTTGAACAATTCATTGCGAAATTAAAGCTCATGCATAACAAGCAAATCAAGGACAAACTCATAGAGACAAATCAACCTGACATGTAACACTATTGTAGCATATCCAATAGTGACTTCATCTCGAACAACCACTAATCCCTAACATTACAACTATTATATGAATGCAATTTACTTCTTTTACAAGGGCCTGCTACTTTTAGCTACTAATTCATCTTTGCTATTGAAATGCATTCCAGGAAATCATATTCTTTTCTAGTTCATCCAATCCAAAGCATGAACAAAAATGCTTTTCCAAGTGACTGATGAAGTAAACACCTTTTGGATGCTACTTTGGTTCACAAATTACTTTTTCAAACATGAAAACAACATTGGCGGAATCGGATGCTCAAAGCTAGAATATATTTTCCTAACACATATATCTTGGTCGTCTCTTGCAGATAAGGAGGTCTAGAAATGTGTACCTTGAGTTAGATATCCTTGAGAGAATGATGATCCTAATTGAAGGAGCCAAAACCCCACCTGCACATGGAGAATATAAGCAACATATCTAGAAATTGCACCCGAAATACTAATATGAATATAAATGTTTGAAAGTAAATAGGACATACTTGTTCTACAAAGAATATTGAAGCACGATGAACCTGTTCTTCACTTTAGTCCAATTGGGAAACTCCATATGCATGTTAACTGAAGAGGAAAATGCAAGAATAATGCAAATTAATTATTTACTGTAGGTACTACAATTGAAGCTGAAGACAAAAGGAAACATATCGAAGAGATTACGATATCAAGGATTCCAGATTTGTAGCTATATATTTCCAAAGCAATGACAATTGAGTGACCAAAACCATAAATCTTGAATTAAACTAATCACTCATCAAACCTAATCGAAGGCCAGCCATGAAAGTATTACTGAGAATATCATGAAACTACAAAAAAATTGACTCATTTCAATGGATAAAGTTAAAATTGGTCTCCCTTCGTGGTGTGTCTTGTCTTGCTCTGCAAGAGCTCGTCTCCTTCATGGAGTTACCCTAGTTCCCTCACCCCTTTTCTCTCATCTTTCTCCCCATCTCACCCTGTTTATACCATCACCCTTTCCACAATACACCCCTCTCGGTCCTCCTATTTCTGTCCCACAAAATACCCTTTCTCTTTTCTAGCCCATCTTCTTTTCCTATACCACATACTCCAGTTCTAAACCTCTCTGATTATCTATGGCTCAAACCAACCCTCGTACTCTTGATGACGAGTTATCCACCCGTCTCCGCTCATTCCGGCTTACGGATGATGAGCAAAGTGAAGTTTCGTTAGATGATGATGATGTCAAAACAAGTGAGACTGAATGTCGCACAAGTTTGTTTGGGAAAACTATTTCGCAGAAACCGGTGAATTTTGGTGGCCTCAAATCCACTATGGAGATGCTTTGGGGAAACCCTAAGAATTTTCGAATGCTTGAGATTGGGAAAAGCACTTATCAGTTCATTTTTCCCTACGAGACGGATGTGATCCGGATTCTTAACGGTAAGCCTTGGTTCTTCAACAACCACTTTCTTATTTTGGAACGGTGGAATCCAAACTTGCAGCCTCATCAGTACGAATTCAAATATACACCTCTTTGGGTCCAGTTATGGGGTCTCCCAATCCAGTTCATCTCCAGAGAGGTGGACTTGAAGCTTGGAGCCAAGATTGGCTTTGTAGACGACGTGGCGATCCTTGCCACGGGCAGTAAGGACGGACGCTTCGTTCGTGTAAGAGTGCACATGAATGTTCATACGCCATTGAAGAGGGGATGTATGGTCAAGCTGGGTTCTTGCCCAGCCTTCTGGGTCGAATTCCGGTATGAGCGATTACCCACTTTATGTCACTATTGCGGGCTGGTCGGGCATGAACTCCTAAACTGCGAGTCAAGATTCTTTGATATTGAGGAGAACACTCTTCAGACTGCTCAATATGGCGCCTGGATTAGAGCATCTCCGGCCACTCAACCTGGCCGGAAAAAGCCTGCATCACCAGCGGCTGGGCCATCATCCGATGGTGAACCTGATAAGGGAATGGGCGATAATTTCGGATTAGATGGAGATAGCCAATCCAATCTTGCTATTTTGAAATCCCCTATCTTTTCGGGAAATGCGGGAAAAAGGACTTCAAAAGTTGATGACGTAGCCCACGCCGAGATGTTAGCAGAATTGCGTTATCGTGAGAAAAATCCGGAATGTCTTCATTTGTCCAGCCCTTCCCATGATGAGATTAGCCCAATCGGAGAGAAGGCCTTGCACATGTGGCGGGCTAAAAACCCTCTTAGGCCCACTTCAACCCAATCCACCTCTCCCAATATTTCCCCTGACCCAAACCAAGCCCACCCATCAAATAAGCCCATTGCCATCCCTAGCCCACTTTTAACTTCACCCAAACCCCCATCTGCTTTCTATCCCACTGCCCAAACTACTATATCGAAGCTTTATCCTACAAAGACAGATCCGATCATCAACCTCAAACCACCCCCCGTCCCGTCTAATTTATCTACTCCCCAACCTAAAGTTACCCTTACCACACAATCCCCCTCCCCAATATCTGTTCCTTCCACCCAGATTATTCCCAACCCATTCACTTCTAACCTTTCCCTTGACCTGGCTTTGGTGGATACTCCAATTTTGGTCGAAAGTGATGCAAATCCCCAGTCTAAGGGCAAACCTACCCGTAGAGCCAGTAATCGAAAAGGTACCAATCTATGCCCCGTGAGATTTCTCTCACCCCTTCTCATGCCTTGGCCAAGCAAAAGATTGGAGTTTTGGATGATGGCATTACCATTGATGGACAGGGTGATTTTGATATGCCCTCTATTACCTCTCAAAAGAAAGCACGTTCTCTTGTGGTGGTGGAGACCAGCCCTGACTAGCCTCCTCATGCTCAATGATTGCCTGGAATTGTCAGGGTGTGGGGAGCCCCCTGACATTCCATCAACTTAAGGAGCTTGCTCGACTCCACTCTCCAACTTTGTTCTTTTTATCAGAGACAAAGAACAAAGTGACCAGACTTGACCTGATCAAGAGATCTCTGAAAATGGACAGTGCAATCCGTGTTGACCCTACTGGATTGGCTGGTGGTTTGGCTATATTTTGCAAAGGTACGTCTTCTGTTTCGTTAGTGAAGATGTGCTCCTGGTTTATTGATGTCTGTATTTTTGATGTAGCCCTAAATAAATCTTGGAGATTAGTAAATGTCTATTTTAGCCCGAATGATGCTCTTAGAAAAACCCAGTGGGATTTTTTTGTGCGGTATAAATCCTGTCTTGGAGATGATTGGGTGTTATGGGGCGATATGAATGACATTATGTGCTCTGCGGAGAAGAAGGGTGGGGTTGTTCGTCCCGCTTGGTCTCTGAAGGGGTTTCAAAATTTTATCAATGATTGTGGTCTTGTTGATCTAGGGTTCTCGGGGTACCCCTTTACTTGGCATAATAATAGGAGCGGGATTGATTCTGTCCAAGAGAGATTGGATAGAGTGTTGGCTACTCCCTCTTGGTGTCTTTCATTCGCTCAGGCATCGGTGACCCATCTCGACACCGTGGGTTCCGATCATAATGCTATCCATCTGAAACTCAGGGATCACGCTAGAGGATTCCGTATCCCTTTCCGCTTCGATGCTCGCTGGGTGGAGGACGAGGAGGCACGTCATGTCATTAATCAAGCTTGGGCAACTCCAATTCAGGGCTCGCGATCATTTCTTGTTTTTAAGAAGATTCAAGCTTGCAGATCCTCTCTTACTAATTGGAAACGACGAAAACGGGATAACTCTGGAAAGTCAATTGCAGAGCTGAAGGCCAAAATCTTTTCTTTGAGCAATTCGTGGCCTGGACCGCCATTAGCAGTAATTCATGATCTGAAGTGGCAGTTAAAGAAGGAGTGGGATAAAGAAGAGATGTTCTGGAAACAAAAGTCCAGAGTTACTTGGCTGAATAATGGGGATAAGAATACGAAATTTTTTCATGCTTCGGTTATGCGGCGACGGGCATGTAATCGTATATCTGGTATTGAGGTGGATAATGGTAACTGGACTAGTGACCCTCAGGAAGTAAAAGCAGAATTCCATCGTTTCTTTTCAGGTATCTTCACAGCTGGCCCTAATCTCCAAATGCATGATACTGTGGAGGTCATCCCTCACAAGATTACTGCTGCTATGAACCACACCCTTGTTCGACCCGTTACAGATTCTGAAATTCTTTTTGCTCTTAAGGGTATGGGCCCGACTAAAGCCCCTGGTGTTGATGGTATGACCCCTCTCTTCTTTCAATCTTATTGGCCGACTGTGGGGGATGACGTTATTGCAGCCGTGAAAAGCTTTTTCCATTCTTCTAACATGTTACGGAGTGTAAACCAAACCTTAATCACTGTTATCCCCAAAGTGAAATGCCCTACAAAGCCCAGCCAATTCCGCCCAATTAGCCTTTGTACTGTATCTTACAAGATCATTACAAAAATTTTAGCCAACCGTCTTAAACCCATCCTCCCTCTCATAATCTCAGAAAATCAGAGTGCTTTTATTGAGGGTCGTCAGATATCGGATAGTATCCTTATTGCTCATGAGCTGATGCACTCTTTGAAGAATAGGCGGCATGGTAAAACTGGGTGGGTGGCTTTGAAACTTGATATGGCGAAGGCTTTTGATCGAATTGAATGGTCGTATTTAGAGGCGGTCCTTCATAAATTTGGATTCGCCGACCAGTGGATTCGGTGGGTCATGTCCTGTGTTTCCACGGTTTCGTTTGCTACAGTTATCAATGGTGAGAAAGGGGATCTTTTCTCCCCAACTAGAGGAATTAGACAGAGCTGCCCATTATCTCCTTTCCTATTTATTTTATGTGCAGAAGGTTTCCACTACTTACTTCAGTTAGTGGTTTCAGTTGGTGCTCTCCATGGTGTTAAGATTGAGCAATTCTGCCCATCAATCTCTCATTTATTCTTCGCCGATGACTCAGTACTTTTTTGGGAGGCTACTGCTTCGGGCTGTCATGCTATTGATGAGGTTCTGCAAAAATATGAGGCGGCGTCTGGACAATTGGTGAATAGGGATAAATCGTCCTTATTTTTCAGTCCGAACACTCCTAGTAATGTGAAGGAAGGTATTTCTAACTTTCTTAATATTAAATGTGAAATTCAAGGTGGCAAATACTTGGGCTTACCTTCCATCATTGGTAAGTCCAAAACTGAGGTGTTTAAGTACGTTAAAGACCAAGTCTTTCATAGGCTTCAAAGCTGGAAAGATTCTACTCTCAATATGGCAGGAAAGGAAGTTCTGATCAAGTCGGTGGCCTTAACTATGCCAAATTATGTGATGCAGTGTTTTCTTTTGCCTAAACGGGTTTGCAAGGATATTTGTTGTGCTATTCGTAAATTCTGGTGGGGTTCTAAGGATGGGGAGAACAAAATTAACTGGGTTAGTTAGAACAAGCTCTGTGATAATAAAGCTGATGGTGGGCTTGGCTTTCGTGATCTCTATGCTTTCAATCTTGCTTTCCTTGCAAAACAGGGCTGGCGTCTCTTACAAGGTCCTCCTTCCTTATTTCTATCGCTTTTTAAGGGCAAGTATTTTCATAATACTTCGTTTTGGGAAGCTTCTTGCCCTGGCTCTGCTTCTTGGGCGTGGCGCAGCATTCTGGCAGGTAGAGCTATCCTTAGTAAGGGCTGGAGATGGAATGTGGGAGATGGTTCTTCCATTGATGTTTGGCGCGATCCCTGGCTTCCAAGATCTCTCTCTTTTAAGGTGCTTAGCCCTCCCCCAACAGCCACTTCCCCCCTTAGTCATATTCATCTTGTCTCGGATCTTATCAATACTTCTACCCATAGCTAGAACGTTTCTTTGATTAAAGAGCTTTTTTCGGAGTCAGATGTGGACTCAATCCTATCACTCCCGATCAGTTCACAAGGTTGCGGTGATAGAGGTTTATGGCACTACACCAACAATGGTTCTTTTTCAGTGAAATCAGCTTATCGTTTGGTTAAACAAAGCATCATGCCGCGGCATTCACGAGAACGTGGTGAGTCAAGTTTGGGCATTCCTTCCGACTCTTTCTGGAAAACTTTATGGTCTCTTCCGATCCCTAATAAAATCAAGATGTTTCTGTGGAGGTGTTCCCATAATGCTATTGCTGTTTTTGCTAATTTAAATCGTAAAGGTATTGATATTCCTCCCCTCTGCCCTCGATGTAAGACCAGTTATGAAACGCTAGAACACTTGCTTTTCCAGTGCAAGCTGTCGAGAGCGGTGTGGCTTGATTCGCCGTTTAGTTCTATAGTTTCTTCTATGTGGAACTCGTTCAACTTTATGGACTGGTGGTATTCCTTCCCACATAATTCTCATGCGTCTGTTGCACTGATGGATATGGGTGCTTTTTGTGCTTCTATTTGCTGGTTCATTTGGAAAACTCGTAATCAAGTGCATTTTGATGGCCTTAGCTGGGATGGTTCTATGATTTTGGACAAGGCTTCAACCCTTTGTTCTGAATTTAAAGCTGTTCATGTTGTTGGTCATTCTCTCCAAAGCCCGGCTACTTCTGGGATTGTTACTATGTGGCGACCACCTCCTGCTAATGTGGTAAAATTTAATGTTGATGGGGCTGTTCAACGGAAAAATGGTTCAGTTGGGATCGGCATTGTGGCTCGTGATCATTTGGGGCAGATTGTGGGCGTAATGGCTACCTCTTTTCCTTGGCTTTTATCTCCCCGAACTGTTGAGGCTATGGCTTTCCGGGAAGCTTTGGTTTTTGCAGCTAATAGAGGCCTTTCAAGATTTGTTGTGGAAGGTGATTCTCTCGAAGTCGTTCAAGCACTTACTCAATCAGGAAAATCTTTTGCAGATTGTAGTTCTATTCTCTTGGATTGCTTAGTTCTTCTGCCTTTATTTTCCTCTTGTAGTTTCGTGCATGTTATTCGTTCTTGCAATAGGGTAGCCCATTCGTTGGCTAAGCATTCCCTATTAGGCATTAGACTAGAAAATTGGGGGGGTCCTGTCCCCCATTGGCTAGCTAATCTTGCTTTGGTTGATGTCCGGTCCTTCAACCGGGTTCTCCGTTAATAATATCTTCTCTTTTTCTGGAAAAAAAAAAATGGATAAAGTTATTAAAGACAAATCAAACAGCAAACTGATTGTCAAATGTTGAAGGCAAGCATGCAACCTACAATTATGACTGACTGATTGTTAAAACAATCATTTAACAACTTACCATTATATCATAATCACCTGTTAAGTCATAAAAGAAATAGTGGAGCTCCACAATTTTCAACTGTGATGATGTAAGAGAATATTGTTAAAACAATCATTTAACAACTTACCATGATGTAAGAGAATGATGTAAGAGAATATTGTTAAAACAATCATTTAACAACTTACCAAAGATGTAAGAGAATATTGTTAAAACAATCATTTAACAACTTACCATTATATCAGAATCAACTGTTAAGTCATAAAAGAAATAGTGGAGCTCCACAATTTTCAACTGATGATGTAAGAGAATATCATAGCCAAAAACAGAGACATGGGCATATTTGGAGGATTAGCGTTCAACAAAAAAAAAAAGAACTTCCCTCTCATCAAATGTACAAGTTGTGGGACATAAAAAACTTGTAATCAGGGTGGTTAACTCGCAATAGAGGGTTCACCTTTGACTTTTATGACACTAATGGATTGCAATCAGTTAGACTAAGATAAATTCAAAAGCAGGGAACTCACTTAAAAATTAAAGGCAGACTTGAGAAAATTAAGTGACAACCACGCCTATAGCTAATCAATATAGTACATGACTCAACAACATTATATACCACTCCTAGTCCTTACCCAACCACCCATTCTTCCTTTAAAATTGACAATTGATTTCCCATGAAAGAGAGTAAATTTATATGAGAGCTCAAAGACCTTATTTTTTGAAGGTGAATCCAATAGAACTGGAATAAAGCCGGGACACAAAATCCTCCTGAATCACAACTCAAATCTAGCCTAAATCATGCAAAAAGAACTAAAAAAATTACCTCTAGAATATCTGAATCCTCGTTACAATGTAAGTTTTCTTGTTTCCTTAACTACGTAAATCTCAGTGCAAGTTTACTTGTTTCAAGGATATATTGTAAGAGAAGTCAAACTCTTGAAGCACAAACTATATCTAAAACACTAAGGTGTATCTCTTATGAAACCACCATAATTGGCAATTAGCAAGAAACCAACAGTTAAATACATAAAGCTCACTGCCTTCATCATCGCCAACTACATACCAAATCACACACTGTTATGCCAAACACTTAATCACACCCTACCCACGTTTATGGATACCATGTCAAGTGATCTCCAACACTAACTCAAACTTAAATTTCTGCAAAATCACCCAAATCTCTATCAAACTAATGTCAAAATGATCAGTTTTGCTCATCATTTTTTACTCGTTGGGGAAGAACTTTTTCTTTACCCAAAAGTTTCAACACTATGTTGAGGCTTTCAAACTTAATACCATGTAATTACTAACAAATGAAGGAAAAATGATACCCAATACCAATCACATCCCCACATAGACCACAAGCAAAATGCAAACGTATCATTTGAAACATTAGAATACCCTTGAAGAAAATAGATTGGAAACACCCACTAATATTACAAAACCGAATTAGCATTGCCAGGTACACATGCGCAAAACATCTGCTAGATTTATTTTTTTTGTTCCGAATCTGCTAGATTAACTGATAAACCAAATGATAATGACAAGATGGCACAGGAGATAATACCTTATAATCTGAGACTTTAATATACTCTGATGGAATAAGAAGAATGTTTTCTAGTTTCAGATCATTGTGAATTAGGCGTAAATCATGCATAACTGCAAAAAAACAAGCAAGTAAATGGATGAGAACTACAACTAGAGTTGATCATCACTACAAATCATCCTTGTCCAGACGAAATGAATAGTTGTTGAACACGCAAACGAACAAGACTATATTACTCCTTACTTCTCACTTTCTAATACTGCACTCACCAAATCAACCAATCAGTCCAGACAGCAAAATTCCTCAAAACTTGTCACAAAAACAACAAATAAAAAGAAATACCACACAATTTCAGAATAGAGCCACAAAAGCGAACATGCAACAAAAATCAGGAAGGGAGAAAACATCACCAACTAAAAATAGTATACATGCAACACGAATGGAGAAGAAAGAAGAGATGAAAATCCTTCTGGACTGTGTCTGGGTCGAGACCCAACAGATCTGTGGGACCCTGAACGCCAAATTCGTCGGCGATGGCCTCAGTTCCTCGCCTAGCTCTGGGATCTTAACTTGTCCCATAATAGAGTTTTTTGGCCTGAAATCTCACGATCGAAGCCGCCTGATCTGGGCCTTGGTTCCGGCCCACGAGATTTCGCTTTTGGTGACGGAAAATCTTTGATTTTGGGATTTGGTTACGGTTGGCTTCGTAGTGGAAGGATCTCAGGAGAGAGAGGGAGACAGTGAAGATATTCTCTTTGTTGGGAGAGAGGGAGGTGGCCGGAGCAGGGCACCGCTCGATCAACTGAGAGAGAGAGAGAGAGAGTTCTCCATGGTAGTTAGGTCTGTGAAATTCACAGAGAGGAGGGAAAAGTCGGGTGAGTAAGTGGAGCCGTGGAAGAAGCCCCATCACGCATTCGCGCCACGTAACCGAGTTAGTGGAGGAAGCCAAATGACCAGTTTGCCCAACTAACAAAGAACAACAGCAGTACAATTGAGGGGTACAATTGTCCAAATTGGACTAACAATGGCTAGCGAAAATCAGACCAAACTGAATCTTCTTAAAGAGAGGTAGGATAGGAAATGGGTTTGGGGTTAGAGGAAAAGAAAGAGTCCACTTTCAATTCGCCCGGTTCTTGGCTCCAATCAGCCTTGGCGACCGATATGTGGATCCTCCAATAATAGTGGTGGCGTCTTGCGGCATCAACAGCAGTGGAATGAATTAAGGGACGTTAAGCTTCATGTTGCCGATTTATTTTCCTCCTATTTCCTCTAACCACATCTATGAACAGCTCGGTGATTCTACCCGTACAGCTGTTTTCCGGCTTTTCTTTTATTTTTGTTTTCTAGTTTTTTGTGTCTCATCTTTTCTTCGGACCTCTTTAGATACTTCGTTTTCACAGTTTAGGCTTATGGGCCATGTAGCTTGTATCAATAAAAGCTGCTTTTGTTTGTTGCTAAAAAATTTGACCAAAATGGATGGATGTAACCATATACTCCTTCCTTCTGTCCCAATTTAACTATTTTTTTTTAGAGTTCATGTCATTTTTAATTGATTATATCATATAATTTATAATATTTTATGTGTTTTTGAAAATATTGTACTATAGAACTAATCAAAATTTATCAAATAAGATCCATATTGGATATAAAATATATTACCGATTTTAAAGATATAATTAATTTTTGATATATCAACTCAAAATAGTAACATCCAACGACGCTTCCGCACATACGGAATATTTGGCTATAGCATTAACTACCCTGTTACAACTATGACCAACAAATGAAAAAGAACCAGAATTAAAACTATTGGTTAAGATTACGACTTACAAATTTAATAATTTATGATGTATCGATCAAACAGGCCAAGGGAATAGACTTTGATCCATGTATATTGATGATGTATTCAAACAGGCCAAGGGAATAGACTTTGATCCATGTATGCACCAAAGCTGCAAACTCTTTAGTTGACTTTTTATAATATTCCGAAGTATCAAAAAATAAAAAATAAAGACTTGGAATAACAGTTGGACTGAATCCAAGATCCAATGTTTCAAATTTAAACAATGAAAAGGGCATACCCTACCCAAACCCATCCAAAACTCTCTAGCCACAAGTTCGGTTGGTTGGTGTTTTGTTTCCCTCACAACTAATTAGAGTTCAATTTTTGATGTCGAACCGCAAGTACATTATTTCATGTGAGTCTCCTAATTCCGGCGTGGAAACAGGATTGCCAACATTTTAAGTAAGAAGGTGACCCCCGAGCTCCATTCCTAAAATCAATAGTTGAAAGAGCGTGAATGAATTTTCACATCATGGGGGTGATCCTTGGTATTAACCAACTGCGCAATATTAAACATCTGCCCAAAGGATCGAGGTCTTTCAGTTGCTTCAAGAGACCCCTCCAAATTCCCCGATTTCATTCTGTAACAACCCGGATTTTCGACCCAATTTTTTTTTTAAATAATAGCGTTAATATTATTAGATCTTAATTATTATTATTTTTCCTTAATAGATAAATACAAAAAAATAAGTATATTATCTTATTTATCTCTTTTATTTTATTTTTAGTTGCATACATGATTAGAATTCCTTCCATCTCTCCCTCTCCTACTTCTACTCAATCTCTACTTCCTCCTTGATCCTATTTTTCGTCCATAATCCCGTCCATCTCAAAGCCCTAGAGTTTGAAACCTTTTCGAATACAATTTATTCATCCTCATCAAAATTCTCTTATATATACCCCATAACTCCGACCCTAGGGCACACAACGCCACTCCCTACATCCCACCAGTCCATAGAGAGAGAAAAATCGCAGAGAAATCGGACTCCAATCCACGGAGTTCTAGAGAGAGAAAGAAAGAGAGAGAAAAGTGGGTCTCGTAGCCACGACCAACCGAGACCCGAATTGATCATTCCAAACGACTTCTACAACTCCAAGCATCCCCAAACATCATTCAATTCGAGCCCAAGGTTCCCCGTTCGCCCAAACCGAAGTCATCTTCTTCAAAAGTCCAAGATCCGTTTTTAATTAATTCGATCCGAATCGAGGTATTATAATCCTATCCAAATACTCCTCTAAGTATATTTGATGTTTTTAGGCCTAACCCAACCGCCCCCGTAGCCCCATGCATCGAAACCGTAGCCGAAAAACCAAAAAAAAAAGATTTCTGATAGCGACCTTGCGGCCGCAACCTTCGGGTTCTCCAGCCGCAAGAACCAGGCCCCCGAACATTGCGGCCGCGAACTATGACCGGTCCAACCTCGCGGTTTGGACTGTTTTGGTTCGAATCGACTTTGCGACCCTCCGAACATCGTTTTCGACCCCCGATCTATTTTTCCTAGACTTCCCACACCTCAAAGATCATAACTTGTTAATGTCATATTTTTTTATTTATTATCTATTTATTAGTTATTTATTTGATTTCTTGTAAAAGTTTACAAACGAAAAATCTTTGCGACCTTATAAACCATTTTATTAATTCCCGAAATATTTTTTTTAAATTCTTTACATCCTAAAGATGATATGTTGTTAATCTCAACATATTTTATTTATTAAATAATTTATTATCCATTTATCTTACTTTTGACCACTTTAAAAATAATTGTTTTATTTTAAAAATAATTCCGTAACCCTCCGGACCCACTTTTTGATGCTCGAACATGTTGTGTAGGACCGTGGAACTCCTTTTAGAGCCATGCTACCTATTCTAGTGTTATTAATTACTTATTGTATTTGTTATGATCATTAATCAATCTATTTTCTTAAATAAAATTAATACAAGCCTAGACTTATTATTATTATTATTATTTTTATTTTTATTTGATGAAAGTTTCTTATTTATTTAATTACATCTTGGCCATACAAAACTAAGGGCAACGGTCCATTCATAAAAGGTTACGTGATTTTATGCTTATTGTTTATTTCAATTATTATTCTGATTGCTTATTTATCATTCCAACCTTTGATTGATCTGTTAGATTGGACCCTAGAGACATGGGGTGGTATGCGAAATAGAAATCACTTAAACGATGTTAGTTAATGGATGAATTGGAAGGTTTTTGTTTTAAATTGCCTGCAGACGTGATTTTGAAATATGATGAGATTGTGATGAGAATTGAAACTGGTGAGAGTTCAGTGGAACATTGAGTCCTGGCGAGAGTCCAGTGGAACATTGAGAGTCCTGGCGAGAGTCCAGTGGAACATTGAGAGTCCTGGCGAGGGTCCAGTGGAACATTGAGTCCTGGCGAGGGTCCAGTGGAACATTAAGAGTCCTGGCGAGAGTCCAGTGGAACATTAAGAGTCCTGGCGAGAGTCCAGTGGAACATCAAGAGTCCTGGCGAGAGTCCAGTGGAACATCGAGAGTCCTGGCGAGAGTCCAGTGGTAATTTAAGAGTCCTGGTAAGAGTTCAGTGGAACATCGAGAGTCCTGGCGAGAGTCCAGTGGAACATCAAGAGTCCTGGCGAGAGTCCAGTGGAACATCGAGAGTCCTGGCGAGAGTCCAGTGGTAATTTGAGAGTCCTGGCGAGAGTCCAGTGGAACATCGAGAGTCTGGCGATATTTTGTGATGATAAAACCTGGCAGGTGGTCCAGCGATATTTTCTGATGATACAACCTGGCTGTGGTCCAGCGATGTATTGTGATGATAAAACCTGGCGGGTAGTCCAGAGATATTTTCTGTTGATAAAATTTGGCGGTGGTCCAGTGACATTTTATGTTGATAAAACCTGGCGGTGGTCCAGTGAAATTTTGTGATGACAGAACTAACGGGAGTCCAGTGGAAATTTTGATGTGGTGATTAATATAGGCAAACCCTAGTTATGGTTTGGGCGTGAATAGTTTTCTCTTGTTGTTAGGCTATTGGACAGAAATGAATAAATTCATGTGTGATACTTCTATTTTACTTTCCTGCATTAAGAATATATGGTTATCTGCTAGCTGTAATGTAAGAGGGGTGGTTGGGTTGGATTATTCTACTGGGTGATTTATCACTCACGGATACGTCTGTATCCTGGTAAATCGATTGCTTCGGCGATCAATTTGCCAGAGGGCGCAGGATTCAATGGAGAGGATTCAACGATGGTGCAGTTCAACACAAGAAGAATATCAGGAATAGAGATCGAATATGCTTGAGATTCGTATCAAGCCTAGAGTCAGCTCTGAAGTTAATGTATTTTGAATCGAATATGTAAATCTATCTTGATATTGTAATAGTTAAACCTTTAGTTTGAAAAATCATATTTGTTTAGCAAATTTTCTTAAGAAATTAATTTATTTTGTTCCCGAAAAAGCGGGGCGTTACAAATGGTATCAGAGCATAGGTTCAACCCTCGGCCTTGGGTAGATTGGGTAGACCATATTCCGAGAGCATAAATCCGAATAGCTAAACGTTTACGATATCTTTTACTTCTCTAAACTATGATATATCCTACCTAAGTATATCATATAAATATTTATTTACCTGCTGCGACTCAGACTCCGAGAAATTACGAAATCAGCGTTGACTTTAACCAGAAGAAAGCGATGGAGCAGCCGTTTCCTTTCATAATTTAGTTGGTCGATCAAACAAGACGAAGAATCCCAGTACGAAGAAGACAAAGAGACAAACCTTGACAATAAAGGAAAAAGGTGTTGTCTAAGGAGGCTACTCAGTAAATAGAAGACCTGTCGAGGATGAATTTCCCTTCTTTAGGTAGATAACGATCTAAAATAGGTCAAATAGGGTAGGACCATTAGGAGATCGTTGTTGCACGCATTCCATTTCGAGAACCAGGTACTCAGAAACCCTCAAGACCCTAAACCTAACCTCATGGAGCAGTCGTTACAAGATTAGTACCAAAGGTCAACAACGTCACTTTCTACGATCATTTTGTCAACCTCATCAGCAAGGACAATACGCATAGCCCTAATGCCAACGACAACATTGCCGACGTCGATAACAATGATTCCTTGAACCTCAAGATCAAAGACCAACCATCGCACTATTATCAAAAGTGATAAGAAAAGCGAAAAGTCATTTTCCACCAGTGAGGTCTTACCCATTTAAGGGGGGTAGACAGGACCTTTCTACACCCAATGCACACAGAGCAAAGTGACATGATAAGCTCTCTGGATGGTTAATAAGTTCGAAAACCAAATCGTATGGAGTTAGGGTTTAGCTTCCTCACATCATCTACGAATACAAGGAGGAGTTCCCTGAGAATTGCCAAGATTACCGCCGATAAGGGAATTGGATTTCACCATCGAGCTACAACCCGGCACGGCCCCAATCTCGATGGCCCCGTATCAAATGGCTCCAGCAGAACTACGAGAGTTGAAGACACAGCTACAGGAACTTTTAGAAAAGGGTTTTATCCGACCTAGTATCTCGCCATGGGGAGCTCCTGCACTATTTGTCAAAAAGAAAGAAGGAACGCTCCGACTTTGTATCGACTACCGCCAATTCAACAAAGTCACTATCAAGAACCGATATCTTCTACCGAGAATAGACGACTTGTTCGACCAACTGAGAGGGTCGACTTGATTCTCGAAGATTGATCTAAGATTTAGATACCACCAAATGCTTTCACTGTAGGACCCTACAACCACTACCTATACCGGATGGAAGTAGGAACAGATCACCATGGATTTTGTGATAGGCCCCACAATCGAACACTGCCATTGGGTGACAGTCAACTGTTTGACTAAATCCGCTCACTTTTACCAATGCGGATGACGGATTCAATGAACACCCCCAACCGATTCTACATTCAAGAAATTGTGCAGTTACACAGTATACCTATATCTATTGTATATGATCAAGATTCACGATTCGCGTTAAACTTTTGGGATAGCCTATAGAAACATTAAGGACCAATCTTCGTCTCAACGTTGCCTTCCATCCGCAAACACACGGACAATCCGAAAGGACGATCCAGATCTTAGAAGACATACTCCTTACCTATGTCCTGGACTTCAAAGGAAGCTATGAGCGAATCTGCCTTTAGTCAAGTTTGACTATCAAACCAGCATGAAGATGACACCATACAAAGCTTTGTATGGGTGACCCTGTCAATCGCCGATTTGTTTTACTAAATTAGGAAAAGCAAGCCTATTAGGATCATAATTAGTTCGAAAGACAACATAAAAGGACGAGACCATTCGCCAATGATTTCAGGTTGCGAAGAGCCGACAAAAAAAAAAAAAAAGCTACGCTAATAAAAGGACTAGGTCGTTGACCTTTCAGGCTGGAGAACACGTGTTCTTAAAGATTAGACCACGAAAAGGAGTTGTTCGACTTGGGGAAAGAAAGAGAAACTATCACCACGCTACAAAAAAAAAATTTTTTTTTTTTTTTTGATTTTAAGGAAAGATTGGGAAAGTAGCATATAGTCTAGCACTGCCGCCACAACTGGAGCGACTCCACAACATATTCCACGTATTCCGACATTAATTGGGAACGTCACTTTCGAGGAACAACCAATGGAGATTAAGGATCATAGCAAGAAGTGTGTCTAAGGGCAAAGCCATCCAACCTGTCTGAATTCTTAGGAGCGACATCGAGGAATCAACTTGGGGATGACACGATATTATGCACACCAACTACCCTCGACTATTTCCACTAGAACTTACATCTTAATTTCGAGGACGAAATTATTTTAAGGGGGGTAGGTTGTAACAACCCGGATTTTCGACCCAATTTTTTTTTTAAATAATAGCGTTAATATTATTAGATCTTAATTATTATTATTTTTCCTTAATAGATAAATACAAAAAAATAAGTATATTATCTTATTTATCTCTTTTATTTTATTTTTAGTTGCATACATGATTAGAATTCCTTCCATCTCTCCCTCTCCTACTTCTACTCAATCTCTACTTCCTCCTTGATCCTATTTTTCGTCCATAATCCCGTCCATCTCAAAGCCCTAGAGTTTGAAACCTTTTCGAATACAATTTATTCATCCTCATCAAAATTCTCTTATATATACCCCATAACTCCGACCCTAGGGCACACAACGCCACTCCCTACATCCCACCAGTCCATAGAGAGAGAAAAATCGCAGAGAAATCGGACTCCAATCCACGGAGTTCTAGAGAGAGAAAGAAAGAGAGAGAAAAGTGGGTCTCGTAGCCACGACCAACCGAGACCCGAATTGATCATTCCAAACGACTTCTACAACTCCAAGCATCCCCAAACATCATTCAATTCGAGCCCAAGGTTCCCCGTTCGCCCAAACCGAAGTCATCTTCTTCAAAAGTCCAAGATCCGTTTTTAATTAATTCGATCCGAATCGAGGTATTATAATCCTATCCAAATACTCCTCTAAGTATATTTGATGTTTTTAGGCCTAACCCAACCGCCCCCGTAGCCCCATGCATCGAAACTGTAGCCAAAAAAACCAAAAAAAAAAGATTTCTGATAGCGACCTTGCGGCCGCAACCTTCGGGTTCTCCAGCCGCAAGAACCAGGCCCCCGAACATTGCGGCCGCGAACTATGACCGGTCCAACCTCGCGGTTTGGACTGTTTTGGTTCGAATCGACTTTGCGACCCTCCGAACATCGTTTTCGACCCCCAATCTATTTTTTCTAGACTTCCCACACCTCAAAGATCATAACTTGTTAATGTCATATTTTTTTATTTTATTATCTATTTATTAGTTATTTATTTGATTTCTTGTAAAAGTTTACAAACGAAAAATCTTTGCGACCTTATAAACCATTTTATTAATTCCCGAAATATTTTTTTTAAATTCTTTACATCCTAAAGATGATATGTTGTTAATCTCAACATATTTTATTTATTAAATAATTTATTATCCATTTATCTTACTTTTGACCACTTTAAAAATAATTGTTTTATTTTAAAAATAATTCCGTAACCCTCCGGACCCACTTTTTGATGCTCGAACATGTTGTGTAGGACCGTGGAACTCCTTTTAGAGCCATGCTACCTATTCTAGTGTTATTAATTACTTATTGTATTTGTTATGATCATTAATCAATCTATTTTCTTAAATAAAATTAATACAAGCCTAGACTTATTATTATTATTATTATTTTTATTTTTATTTGATGAAAGTTTCTTATTTATTTAATTACATCTTGGCCATACAAAACTAAGGGCAACGGTCCATTCATAAAAGGTTACGTGATTTTATGCTTATTGTTTATTTCAATTATTATTCTGATTGCTTATTTATCATTCCAACCTTTGATTGATCTGTTAGATTGGACCCTAGAGACATGGGGTGGTATGCGAAATAGAAATCACTTAAACGATGTTAGTTAATGGATGAATTGGAAGGTTTTTGTTTTAAATTGCCTGCAGGCGTGATTTTGAAATATGATGAGATTGTGATGAGAATTGAAACTGGTGAGAGTTCAGTGGAACATTGAGTCCTGGCGAGAGTCCAGTAGAACATTGAGAGTCCTGGCGAGAGTCCAGTGGAACATTGAGAGTCCTGGCAAGAGTCCAGTGGAACATTAAGAGTCCTGGCGAGAGTCCAGTGGAACATGAAGAGTCCTGGCGAGAGTCCAGTGGAACATCAAGAGTCCTGGCGAGAGTCCAGTGGAACATCGAGAGTCCTGGCGAGAGTCCAGTGGTAATTTAAGAGTCCTGGTGAGAGTTCAGTGGAACATCGAGAGTCCTGGCGAGAGTCCAGTGGAACATCAAGAGTCCTGGCGAGAGTCCAGTGGAACATCGAGAGTCCTGGCGAGAGTCCAGTGGTAATTTGAGAGTCCTGGCGAGAGTCCAGTGGAACATCGAGAGTCTTGGCGAGAGTCCAGTGGTAAATTGAGAGTCCTGGTGTGTTCCAGTGATAAATTTTGATGATAAAACCTAGCGGTGGTCCAGCGATGTTTTGTGATGATAAAACCTGGCGGGTAGTCCAGAGATATTTTCTGTTGATAAAATTTGGCGGTGGTCCAGTGACATTTTATGTTGATAAAACCTGGCGGGTGGTCCAGTGAAATTTTGTGATGACAGAACTAACGGGAGTCCAGTGGAAATTTTGATGTGGTGATTAATATAGGCAAACCCTAGTTATGGTTTGGGCGTGAATAGTTTTCTCTTGTTGTTAGGCTATTGGACAGAAATGAATAAATTCATGTGTGATACTTCTATTTTACTTTATGAATTGTGATAAATCTGCTTAGCTGTAATGTAAGAGGGGTGGTTGGGTTGGATTATTCTACTGGGTGATTTATCACTCACGGATACGTCTGTATCCTGGTAAATCGATTGCTTCGGCGATCAATTTGCCAGAGGGCGCAGGATTCAATGGAGAGGATTCAACGATGGTGCAGTTCAACACAAGAAGAATATCAGGAATAGAGATCGAATATGCTTGAGATTCGTATCAAGCCTAGAGTCAGCTCTGAAGTTAATGTATTTTGAATCGAATATGTAAATCTATCTTGATATTGTAATAGTTAAACCTTTAGTTTGAAAAATCATATTTGTTTAGCAAATTTTCTTAAGAAATTAATTTATTTTGTTCCCGAAAAAGCGGGGCGTTACACATTCACCGAATTTTGAAAAATTCCAATAGGAAGAATTACAAATTTGATCGATGAGAAATAGGAGGACAAAAGAAAATAAGAACTTGTTTGAATGCATAGGAAATCGGGTAAGAAATTAAATAAAAGGTACTCATTGATTTTGATAAATTAATGTAGCACGCGGCTTCTCTTTATAAATTAATGTACACGTGGCTTATCTCTATTTTTATTTTTTGTTGTTATTGTTGTAGTATTTTGTATCGTTGTTTCGTTGTACTTTACTTTCGTATTAATATAACTGGGTTGATCTTTTCGTCGGAAAAAAATTGAAAATACGAATTGATACCCTCCCTTTTTATATATTAACTAAGATTAGATGTCCTCCTATTCTTCTTAATTTTTTTTGAACGGCGATATAAATGTTCATATTCTTCTTAATAATATATAAATGTTTACCATTTCTTCTCTTTTTTCATGGAACGTCATGTTCATATCCTCTGAATCTTTGTATGTTCCATTCCATTCATTCATTCATTAATAAAATCTATTCTTTTGCTGAGGGAAAAATAATAATAAAAATGTCATGCTCATTCTATTGGATACCCAAGACATTTTCTTCCCTAAACCCTGTATAAATACCCAATATACATGTGTCTTACTTCTCACACCACTCATCATGGCTTCATTACCACCACCGTCTATATCCTCCCTCCTCTTTCTTACCCTAGCTTTGATTCTCATATCCATTTCACCCGCATTTTCCACTTCACGTCAAGCTCTGGACGATCATCAGGATCAACTGACCAAAACTGGTTTCAAAATTACTCTAAACAACATTGATTCGGGTGGAAGCTTCACTCACTCTGAGCGTTTATATCGGGCGGCAAAGCGTTCCAGTCAAAGGCTCGAAAAGTTCAACGAAATGGTTTTGACAGCCAAACATCCGAAACTCAAGACCACGGTTTATGCTGGAGTGGGCGAATACCTTATGAACTTTTCGATAGGGACCCCGCCGAAGTCCTACTACGGTTTTATGGACACCGGCAGCGACCTCGTATGGACTCAATGCCAGCCTTGTCTCGAGTGTGCTCCCCAGTCCGATCCGTTGTTTGATCCAAAGAAATCCTCCTCTTTTTCAAATGTGTCATGCACCAGCCAATTTTGCCTAGACCTTCTGCCAGATTCAAATTGCAACCCGTTCTACGGGTGCGTGTATATCTACGAATACGGAAGTGGGGTAACTTCAGGTTTTTTAGGCACCGAGACCTTTACTTTTGAGAAGGTCAAGGTGCCGAAAGTAACGTTTGGTTGTGGTCTATTTAATTTGGGATTCGACGGGAGTGAGGGCCTGATAGGCCTCGGACGCGGACCCTTGTCGCTCATCTCCCAGTTGCACGAGCCCAAGTTTTCGTATTGTTTAACCACTTATGATGATGCCAAACCCAGTACCCTCTTGGTAGGCGCCCAACAAGTTGCCGTCGGGGCGAACAGAACCACCCTTTTGCTGCAAAACCCACTAATAGCCACTTTTTACTATCTTTCTCTCGAAGGAATCACAGTTGGTAACGTTAAGTTGCCCATCAACAAAACAGTTTTTGAAATCCAGCCTGATGGGTCTGGAGGCGTAATCCTAGACTCTGGCACAACATTTACGTACCTGGAGCTCAGTGCTTATTTTCTCCTTAGAGAGCAGTTCGCCTCTCAAGTAAAGCTTCCGCCAGTCGACGTCCCCGGGTTCGATCTCTGCTTCCAATTGCCACCCAATAACGCGAGCGTGGTGTTACCCAAATTGATATTCCATTTCACTGGCGCGGATGTTGATTTGCCGACGGAGAACTACTTTCTCGGGAATTCGAGCGTTTTCTTACCCGGATTGGGGGTCACTTGTTTGGCCATCGGGCCGTCGTTTTTCAGTTTCTCCATATACGGGAATGTACAGCAGCAGAACTACCTGGTGTTGTATGACCTATCCAAAAACACCGTATCGTTTACGCCGAGACAGTGTGAGATCTCGTTATCATGATACATCGATCCCTAGTTCACTAGTATTTGTTTACAGTACTATGTACCCAGTTGAATTCCCTCAATAAGTTTGTAACACTAGTAGTCTTGTATTCGTATCCTTCTGTATACTTTGCAATTCGTAACATTGAACATAAATTTCGTAACGTTTGTACGTTATGATTTTTTTTCTTCAAGTTACGAATTTTTTAGCAAATTTCAAGAATTTTATATAAAATGTTTGGGATTTTTATCCAGAATGGTATGATTAACTTCACTCATAGCAACAATCCATTAAATTTTTCCCTTTCTTTCCAGTGAGCTTATAGGAGTGATCTTGAAAGTGTCGTCCTGATCATCCTCACTTCGGATTGCAGGCTGCTCCTATATGCTAAAAAATTCCATCCATATAATTAATCCTATTCAATTCTACAAGACGAAATACTAATAGAAACAAATACATTCGGGGCAGGTTTAGGGGCGGGATACTATCACCCTGAATCCAGCCGGATTTTAATATATTTATATTCTCGTTAGAAAAGAGTTTATCTCTCAAGTAAAGCTTCCGGTAGTCGACGTATACAATACCACTGGGCTTGGTCTTCGCTTCAAATTGCCACCCAATCCCTCTAGTGTGGTGATACCCAAATTGGTATTCCATTTGACGGGTGCAGATTTAGATTTCCCGACGGAAAACTATATTGTCGGGAATTCTAGTGTTTTCCCAACCGGATTGGGCCGGGGGTCATGTGTTTGGCCATGGGAGCTTCATATGGTGGTTCCATATTTGGGAATGTACAGCAGCAGAACTATTTAGTGGCGTATGACTTATCCAAAGAAATCCTATCGTTTACGCCGGCAGAGTGTGACAAGTTTTGAGCTCTAATGTTAGTTTATCTTGTTGTTGTAGTGTATCCCTATTTTACTACTCCCTCCGTTCCTAAATGATTGCTCACCTGTTTTCGTTATGTGGGTGTTGTAGTGTGGTTTGTGTGAGCTATGGTTTGATTTGTTTCTCCTTCAATCCCATTTGCAATAAATAAACTCATTGTTTTCATAAGTGGTTGCTTGAATTAAGCATCATGATCGATCATTACTTTTCATTGTCTTTATGGTTCGATCTGGCTTATCGGCAGTCCCCTTATGGAAACTGCACCATGTAGTTGGCAGAATAACGGCTCATATCGAGTTTATTTTTATGATCGGAACCGTTCATGTCGTAGAGCTCATCGAGAACTTCAACCACGTCAAATATCATCTTTTCATGATCGATCATTACGTTTCAGATCTCTTCAACTGACTGCTTCCATTTAAATAATAAAATTTGAAATATCAACTACTACAATCTTCTTCTTCTTTTTCACCAAAAGATAGAAAGATAGATTAATCAATGAGACAGTTTAATCAACGAGAAGAGTACAAAGATTATAGGAGAGTGGGCACCACGGCATCACAACCACAGTCCTTGATCCCAACTAGGTTAGCACGAAGGACATGGATAATCAAATGTCACCCTCAACCCCAAAAGGAGAGGGGGAGAAGGCCCGAAGCAACAAAAAAAACAAAACAAAAACAAAAACGCTATGGTTTATCAGATCGTACGCATTTGATATTTCTTAGAGGAAACCTGAATTCTTCCTTCCACTCTAGATTTAACTATTTGGAGTTCAATTTATTTTGTAGATTAACTAGAAACATGAAGATGATGCAAAAAAGAAAATAGAAGAAAAGATCAGAAACATAAGATTTCATCCTATTTTGCAATAACAAAATCTAGGAAAAATAAGACTTCCTTCTGGAAAAAAACCTCTAGTGTGTACATTCCAACGGCGAAAAGAACTTAGAAAGCCATGTATCCCTTCCTTTGATACTATGCTTGTCAATGTTCATCACATTTTGTACGAGTATATAAAACGTTAAAGTAATGCTATGGTGACCATCTCTAGTAACTACATTTTAGATACTATGTGTTGTGTCATCACTGCATTGGTAAAGTACTCCATAACAAGTGAGGTGTACTATACCGATACAGTAATGACACATTACATAGTATCCAAAATATGGTCACCAAAACATTACAATGTTTTCCAACAATTGAAGCTTTGAGTTTACATAGATACCCTAAAAGCAGGATTTTTCTTGGCCATTATTGTATGAACTTACATTCCATTGAACACTACAAGAAAATACACTTTCAACAATCACTTTCGGTGACGAAGAGGTTTTTGGTCACAGAAAGTTGACACATTAGTGACTGAAGACTTTTGACGACTAGATATGGACTTTTCGTGACTAAATTTTTTGCCACGAAAAGCGTAATTTCTTGTAGTGATTCCAGCATATTTTCTCCCAAACACTTCAGAAAAGATTCCAACATCTTTGACTTCTCTATGTTCTCTCTTAATTTGTTCAATTGTGGAACTATATATATACTACCCCTTTTGGCCTAACGTTCGTCATGATAAGAGTAATAAAAAATGTATACAAATATATATATACTTTGGTTCTCACGAGAGATCCCGGATTTTAGTGTTTGTGCGGGCTTCTTTTGTGAGCCGTTGGATCTCATCCAACGGCTGGCGTTTTAAAGAGCATCTCGCGGATCCCAGTCGGTCGGGTCACGGACAAAAAGAGTTCTCGCGGGTCATGGCACACACAAACAGATCCAATCTCTCTTTTCTTTTCGTTTCACGCTGAAACACACAGAGTGAGAGAGAGAGAGAGAGAGAAGCGACGAAGACGAAGAAGAAGAACATCAAACCTAGCAGAAGAAGATCGAAAATCATCACCACACCACAAGGTTTCTCTCTCTCTCTCTCTCTCTCTCTCTCTGGAATCCGTTTATTCTAAACCCCCTAAATTTTCTGGGTTCAAAAAATTGGAGAAAGTGCAGATTTCTGTTACTCGAAATCTATGACTTAGGGTTTGAATCTCTCGTTCCAAATCGACATGGGATAATCTGTAATTCAGAAAATTTACTTGAAAAGTGTCCATACATCATTTTGGAAGAACTCTAAATGTTCATTAACCATCTGTTTGTCCTGCGGTGACATATTTTCTTTTTTAGAAAAAAAATAAAACTTTTTTTGTATTTCTGGTAATTCCTGCAGCGAAACCTGAAAGTCGAGAAATAATACTGTCAAAAGAAAATATTTTTGGTGGTGAACAAGGAATAAGTTGATTTTGGACTAGTACCACACCACGCAAACGACCCCCACTTTTGCCAGATAAACTATTGCTGCAAGGCCATGTGGTATTCGTTGCAATTTATAAACCATCAGGAGTATTCATTTCCATTTCTTTGTTGTCATAAACGTAATGCATCCAAAAAACTATAGAATGATTCATTGATTCTGTAGAAGACTAGCTGTATATTGGTGCTTGCTGTCGTTGATCTGTGGCCAGAAATGGAACAAGAAGATAATGTCAGCGTCAATCCAACCCCCTTGTACAAATTTTTGTAGTTTCATAGCTACTTGGTAGTTTCATAGCAATGGTCAAACATTCTGTAGACTGGAATGAACAAATTTCTGTAGACTCAAGTAATTGTGTTTCTTGATGGGTTTCTTGTGTTGTAAGACATTGAATCTGTTGACATGTTTAGATGCTTGAAGAAGATTTAGATGCTATGTTTTAAAATAATTTCTTCCGTAGTCTAACTCAATCACTACTGGAGTTGGAAAGCTCACAAGCTTAGTTTATTTGTAGGTGTTGACTGTTGAGTTGGAAAGCTCACAGACCAAGGCCACGAAGTCTCTAAGAACTTGTTTTGTTGATGCATAGCGAAATTGGTGGGGGGAAGATTGTTGTACTACGTTAGGGAACCAGTAAAAATGGGGACTTGTATCTAAACCCAAGCCCTAAACATCCCTCTCTCTCTCTGCAAATGGCATTTGCCAACATCCTCTGCCGATCGGCTTCGGCCATCGCACCTCTCGCAAACCGACTCATCGCAACCCAAAACCACAACCACTCCTCCCCTCTCTTCTCCTCCATCACCCACACCAATCTCTCTCCCCACCTCCCTCGGAATCCATTCCCCTCCGTCCTCCACTACTCGTCCATTCCAAAGGAGCCCAGCAAGGTCTCCGAGAAGCGCAACATACAGGACCACAACCGCAGACAGCTCGCGGCCAAGTACGAGCTGAAACGAAACCTCTACAAGGCCCTCTGCAAGGATCCCGGTCTCCCTGCCGAGTTGCGGGAGAGGTACCAGTACAAGCTGTCCAAGTTGCCCAGAAACAGCTCGTTTGGACGGGTGAGGAACCGGTGCATTTACACGGGTCGTCCCCGTTCCGTGTACGAATTGTTTCGGATGTCTCGTATCGTTTTTCGTGGGTTGGCGTCTCGTGGTGCTTTGATGGGCGTCAAGAAATCGTCTTGGTAGAAACCGCCCAAAGTAACAGAACAAGGGTAAGATTTGAAGCTGGTTAACTAGCAAAGGTTATTTGGATTTATTTTTCGGTGAATTTGAGGTTTTGTTGTGGTTGTTTACTTTCTTCTCATGTTTTCTAAAACGTTTATTATCATTTTCGGTAAATTTGTGAGAACAGGTTGGTTTTAGAAATGTGGGAAGATAATGCCATCAAATGCGAGACAATGTGCCACATGAGTATGTGTTTGAATGATGATTTAGGTGCATGTAAAAATAAAAAGGGTACTAGAATTTAGCTATAAAATGGCTTCAAACGGCTGTTTGGCTACCAGGAATGTGTTGTCCCTTTTGTTTGGTGTTCATCTGTTGAACTTGTGCTTAGTTTAAGAAGCATAACTCTGAATTCAGAAGTTGGAGAAGGACTCTAAAATCATGAAAAATTGGGAAAAGAGATTTCATAACCTTTTAAGTTTGTATTCATATGTTTGATTGACTTGTATATGATAGGTCTTGATCAGAGGGATGATCAGACAAACGACAGTTATTCACATCAATAATTCTATGCACCCCGATAAGTTACCCCAAAAATGTCCCGAAAAGAAAATTCAATGGTTCATATTAACTTTCAGGCAGTAGCATAGCTCCACCTCTTTTTCTCTTTATGTAGCCAGTTGGGCTAGCTACTGTGATAGATGGCCAGTGAGTTTAAAACTTATAGCCTTCAACCAGGCCACAAACTCTACGACAATGATACAAACATTCCCACGCCTATGTGAGTGTGTTGTGGTTGGTTTTGCGTACAAATCTTTATTGCAAACTCTAATATCTAGCTTGTGTCGTGATTCCATTTTCCTAGGAACAGGCGATCAGCACATTATCTCAAGAGAGCGGATACTTACAGTAATTCTAACCTGACCCAAGACCTTAAACTGTAGGTAGAATAGTTCATAGTCCCGACACAAATGATCAACCTGCCTTTGACTAGGACTGGGGATCGGAGGAGATGAGCACTGCCTTTGACTAGGACTGGGGATCGGAGGAGATGTGTCAAGGTGCTCGTACAAGATATCATGTTGTGTTACAACAAGGAACAATATACTATATAATACATACATGGCTTCTATGGAAAATGGGTCCCTGATTTTTGCTTAAATTTTTGGGCCCTCAAGCAGCCGTACCTCCGGCTTTACCTCAAGGCCGGCCGTGCTTGACTGACACAAATGGAGGTCTTCGTTCAACCTCTGTTGCTTTCTCCAAATATGCTATCAATTCCAACACCTCAGACTGCAGATTCCTGATCAGGGTTTCAATTCGGGCGGAATTTCTGCGAGTTTCTGACCGCAAGGTTAAAGTACGTGACCGCAATGTTTGAATACTTGACCAGAATATACTACGAGTTTCTGCGAGTTTCTGACCGCAAGGTTAAAGTACGTGACCGCAATGTTTGAATACTTGACCAGAATATACTACCGCGAATTTTAAGCAGTAACTGAGAACTTGTGTTCATTAGCAGGAACAGAATATACTACCGCGAATTGACATGATACTACTGATTTCTAACTAGTCAAAAAAAGCTCCTGAGTGGTGTTTAATGGGTATATGAAGCATCAAAGGGTGAAATGAAGATAAACAGCAAATTACGGAAACCAATCGATGATACACATATAGGCAAGAACACAATCTTTTGATAGAAAGGCGAGGGAAATCCCCTAAAAAAGTGAGAACCTTTCGACTACGCAACATTCAACAGAAGATTATACAATGATCTGCTCCCAGAAGACCGAAATTCTCGACAAAAGTAGTACGCTTATATTGCATGAATGTCAACTAAGCAAAGTCAATCTAGCCTTTACATAGAGCCTTGTTCGACCCCTTTGCTTGTTCTATGGAGCCAATTAATCGATCTCCGAATGAAGAAGTTCCCCATGTGATGATCTGTTGGTGGCATATTGACAATACTGAATTCTATACCTGTGCTTGATACAAAAGAGACTATTTTTTGTACACCTGCTAAAAGTCCTTCAAAAACATAACTGTCCAACATTATTGGTCGAAAGAACGGGCAGAAAGAGAAAATGAAGAGCTTCGTCACTAGTCTTTATCATATTCGAAGGTATAGTGAACACGATGATCCTCAATTAGAGTCCTATGTTGATGGTATGCCAGTCAACAATGCCTGAGATTCTCGTAGGTGTCCCGGGACGCGTCGTCTTATTTCTTCAAAAGCACGCAATGTTTCTGAATCAAGCCCTCCAGCAAACTGCACTCATGTAGAACAGAATTAATTAGAAAAGTGGTTGCAGATACATGGCAGAATAGCACAGATTTAGACTTAAAACTTCCTCTCCGCTAGAACCAGTGTTATATGTGAAATTCACAAAAACTTCAGATAAAACCAGCACCCTAGCGTAAGTTAGGCTAAGCGCCCCTTGGATGGTGAGAAACAGTGAGACGAAAAAACAAAATAAAGTCGAATCCTATCACTTGTTTGTAAGAATAAAAATGGTGAGAGATGAAAAAAAAAATGGTGGACCATATGTTGAACCTTTCAACTATTGCCGAGTATCACTTAACCCCTCTCAACTACAGAACCATATGAACTACTCTGTTTTTAACCTGGTTTTTCTTTTCATTGGTTCCACTTGTCGTCTGGTATGTTGGCAACAAGCGGTCACGTGACTCAAACGAATTGAAGATAGACATGTCAGCTAATTGACAACGGATTCTAGATCACACACCTGGTGCACCTTATAAGCAAAATGGATGCCCTGAAGCAGTAGGCCTTCTTGTGTCGATTCCCTTTCTAAATACTGGGCAGATTCAAGCTCCATCGTTACTCTCCTCAAATAAATCTTGGCAAGCATCATAGAACCCTGCTTTATCTGAAGAAAATTAAGAATACTGATCAGTTCCTATGATCACATCTCAACATGGGGAATACAGCTAGATTTCCCGCTTGTGAACCTTCAAAGCATCCAATACTAATCATATATGCTCTACTAGAAAGATCAAATCCAGAACAAATTTACAACATCCTTTACTATCTCTACAGTCTAATCCCTTAATCTCTACTGATATTTGTACAAGAGGTAGTTGGTGGGACCCAAAGAGATCCTGAAACAGAAGCCATGCTTAGAGAGAGATTAATCTTGCTATTAATGATGTGCACTACAATCACAGTGAAGGATAGAACTCTAATAGGATGGAACTGTATGTAAATCTTTCATTATTGACGTTAATCATTGTATTGATAACTTCCTAAAAACCAATAGACTTAAACAGGGAAAAAAAATACCTTACTAATAAATCCAGAGTCAAGAATCCAGTCAATTGGAATTTTGAATTGTTGATAAGAAAGCATAACAGAGGTTCGCAACTTAATCAATCTCTGTATGCTCTTCTCTGACCTAGCACCATACAAGGACAAATATCAATCCAGTCCATTAAAAACACAATAGACGTGGATGAAGAAAAACAAATACGTTGTTGTCTCTCGAGGTTCATACTTACTTGTCAAGCAAGCCAGCCATCTTCTTGAAAGCAACTCCACACGGAATGGTCGGGTCGTCCTTGTGTGAAGAAAGTTCACTTTCTAAGAGTTTGAGGCCACGATACTCAACTGCAGCTTCTCGCATGGCATCTGCTTTCTTCTCAGGCCACTTGAAATGCTTCAGCACTGCCCTCTCATCAGCCTGTATAGGATAAGACATTAGGAGAAACTATAAGGACTATACAACAAAATAACATAAAAAATATTGGGCCTATCTTAACATCAACCAATGGATCACCATCCGTCAATTAAGTCTCACTTAGTTGAGTGAACATCTTCTCTTTTGCAGAAGTAACTCCACTAACCAGTGGCATTGGAATTTATATTAGTGTGGTACTTACTAATCGTATATAATATGTCTGTGTATGTATACAGCTACGTCATCACTCATCCATTGATTATCCATTCGGTTCCACCATTGGGTCATCAAATTGTTCATGGTTGAAAATGGTCTATTTATTACGCTGATAGAATCTTCCAAACAGAGAGTTGACCCAGACCCCAGACCCAATAAGGAATGTGAATGTTTTTGGTATGTCTACAAAAACGGGTTGTTGCTAAGCTGTTTTGGTTATTTTCGTCACTGTTTTTTATCTTTTTTACGAAAAATGTGTGGCTAAGAGAGCAGACTTTTAGCTAAGTTGTTTGGATAATTTCGGACAACCTTTTGGCAAAAATAAATAAAGACAAACATTAGATTTTTAATGTGTGGCTAAGAGAGCAGATTTTTTGCTAAGCTGTTAGGATAATTTCCGACAACCTTTTGGCGAAAATAGCTAAAGACAAACATTTGATTTTTTTGGCGATGGAAAAGCCAAAAAGTTCAGTTTTTCTATAACACTGCAAAATAGCCTGAGATTTAATTAAGGAGATAGCTAATGTGGTGGCAATTTACAGTCCAAACTATAAGAAAAAAGATGAAAAAATCAAGGGGAACGTCCAGTGGATCTTACTTGGCTCTGCCTCTAAGAGTATCTGTTTATGGAAAGGACATGGAGAAAATGAAAAGTACAATAAAATCAGTCATTGACCACCTCTTTATGTATACCTCCAGATTACTCGACATCAATCGACCTAAGCGTATATTAGGGGACCGGTGACCTAATATTGCGGAGCAAATGATGACTTCTCATTGTAGATTGAAAAACCCATGGTGGTGATAGCTTCTTACAGGTTTCCTTGCAATTGTAGATGGAGTACCCAGTGATTTGAATGCAAAGAATGCATGTTACTAACTTATTAATTATTATTGTTACTGAAACCCTAATACACCTATCAGTTCTGGTAAGGAGAAATTACCAGTGACAAGAGTTGATCGTCAAGCCAATCCACAAATTGCAAAACATCTTCAATATCCGAATAAGCAGCATCCAACACTTTCTGGATGAGACTATTTACGAACTCGCCTTTTGTTTCAATGTCTGTTTTTATCTACAAACAGAGCCATTTACTAAGTAAGCTAATTAACAAATAAAGAGTAAGATCATATGTAATCATAGTTACAAGAAAAGGCTAATATACTTACAGCTAAAAGGTGTGTGGACCGCTTTTGTATTTCCCCCACTAGGTTACTATGTGCACTCATAACCACCGGCTTATCATGATTCCGAGATCCTGAGAGGGATATTATAGGAGCTTTTGGAACGATAGCTCCTTTAAGTGTGGCCCTAGGCGGGAGAGGTGGTGGCGGCGGCGGCGGCAAGTGGCATGCGGCAACCTTTCTCTGTAAATCTGCAGAGGCTACTGGAACTGACTGTATACCTGGTGCCATTAGAGCCCTAGTTGTAGGCCTTGCATCACTGGTTGACTCATTCGTAACCTTGGAGTGATCCAATTTGGTGGCAATGAGCTTTTGAATGTCTTTAAATGTAGGAGTCGTCTGCACAAAAGAAATATTTGTTCCATCAACACAAGTTGGTAAATTGAAGAAGTCAATCATAACTTCATGAACAAAATAACGAAAACACAACGATGAGAAGGTAAAGTGGCCACATGTGTGGGAAAATAAATCTCTAAAAATAATCTTTACGGTCATTTTTTGGTTTGAAAAGTCTATGTTTGCAGTTTTTTGTACACATATCCGGAACAGATGTATTCAAAATCATCTTATGCACGTGGATCCCTCATTATTTTGTGGTGCCCACATGAATCACACAGTTCGAGACACATCTATGTCACGTGAATCTGTGTGCCAAGCATTGCTCTTTTGGTTTAACATACAATTTGATTACTTATTTTAGTACTCCAAACACCAATAGAATATTATAAAGCTAATTTTATTGCCCACCGTAAATAAGATTGCAGGATATCCCACAATGATTTCTTGGTGAGGTACATTGAAAGCTATCTAATCTGATTGCATAGATAATTTAAAAAAAAAAAAAACTCATCGAGAGCAATTGCAATATTTTATACTATTTACTTTATTTTTGCATAATTTGAACCTTGAATATCCATATATCAGAATCATTAAAATCTCTCTTTTTCATCATTAAAATCTCTCTTTTTCAATGGGCCCTTTACTGGACGGTGCATGTAATTTGTCCCAGAGATTACTCTATGTCCAATTATTTAAAAAAAAAAAACATTCAGTGTTTTCTACCTGACTAGTGACTACCTAACACAAAACAACTTTATAACCAAACCAAACCGAGCCTCCACGCAATTGGGGTCGGTGAATTTGTTCCTAATCGTATAAGGTCATAAGGATCTAATGGGACTTTTTGACATACTGGCTGTCAGCTACCTTAGTACAACCCTCCTCCTACTCCGGCACAGGCTTGAGACCAGAGTGTGGCAAATAAAAGTTGAAGCAAGACACATGTGAAGTTAAGCAATTTTACAGATTCCAAACAGTTACACAGATGCAATAGCCAAAAAGACAACCCAAGGGTTGGCCTAGTGGTGCATGGGACATAAAACCTCTCAGGTGCTATCAACACTTTTAAGTCCAGTCCATACAGAACTTTGCTAGGGCTCTAATTGGGCTCTCCGCAAGTGGGCGGTGGGATAACGCCCCAGAATTAGTTAGTAGAGGTGCACGTAAGGCCCGGACACCTGAATTCTAAAAAAGAATAGCCAAAAAGACAAATTGAAAACTGGGTTTCCTAATCCCTCACCTGTTGAGGAGGAGGAGTGATGAGAGTAGAAGCGAGTTTTGCTTCAGCAGCAGCAAGCTCTTCAGAGAGCTTTCTGTTACACAACTGGAGCTCCTCGTTCAACCTCTGTGTTCTATCCAAATCTGCTTTCAATTCCAACACCTCGGTCTGCAAATCCCTGATCAGGGTTTCACTTTTCTTCTTCTCCTGGTCAACTTCCTCATCCAATTCCTTTTTCCCACCCAAATCAGAGTTTTTAAGATCTGGAGTATGCTGCCGCCGCGTGGGCCGGGAAAATTGCTCGACACCTGATCTGGGTTTTGGTTTGTTTGCAAGAACAGGCTTGGAATTTGGAGTTGGTTTTGGGAGTAACGGTGGGGATACCCTATTCCCGTTATTGTTGTTCCCAATCGCGGAATGGGAGTCCTTTGGTTTAGAGGAGGCCCTGAGCCGGGATGAGGCGGCGGCTCTTGGGTTACCTTGGGGTTTTGTGGCGGTGGTGGAGGCGGTGGTGGCGGTTGGAGAAACCTCTTGCTTCATGGCTTCTCAATCTCCTCTCCACTCACTGAGCTTATTAATGTCAAATGACGGAGTCTATACTACTATAGTTCATTTCTTTTTCATGACTGTTAGCATGTCAGGTCATTTTACGTGCATTTTCATTAATTTCTTTTCTCATCCCATTAAAAATGTCCCATGCCCACTGAAGCTAAAAAATTATTTTCTTGCGGGATGATCCCAAATTCAATAACCGAACTCTGATCAATTTTGTAAACACCAACCAGCGGACTAACCCTGTCTTTTGACTTTTATCTCCTAGTAGGAGTATTTCTTTATTTTGAAGGAATCTTTCACTCACACCCACCTTCTTCTTCTTATGGGGTTTAATAGCTCAAATACAGAGTATGCAAGAATTATGAATAATGACATCAAACAATGTGTTTTGAACTTCTAGAAAGTGAAACTGTGAAAGAAGAGAAGAGAAAACAAATAAGGGAAGTGGGAGGAAAGTTTTAAATTTTTTTACTATGCTTAATACTTTAGTTTGCTATTTTTTGCGTCTTTCTTCCCAAACCAAATAATCTCTTCTTTTCCTTTCTTTTCTCTAACTTTCAAAAAAAGCCTAAATTTACTTTATAAGTATAGTATTAGAAAAGTATTGAAATAAATAAAAGTGCAAGTTGTGTCGTGAAAAAGTAAAAAATTTACTTTATGGTACCTGTGATTTTTTCTTTGTATCACTTTGGTTTCTGCTATTTTTATTGGCTCGATTTTGAGTCTTCATTTACGAGCCTTTGGGTGGCAATCCAATAGAAACAATAAGATGCATTCCATGGACCAAAGTGATACAAAGGGCAAACTACAAAGACCATGACTAAGATTTATCTTAAAATCTTGCACTACGCCAAAAATTGCCTTTGCCGGCGGTTTTTTTACCGGCGGTAATAAAACCGTCGGTAAAGGGTGCTATTACCGGCGGTAATAACAAACCGCCGCAAAAGGTAACTATCTTTTACCGGCGGTAATTTACCGCCGTTTTTGTATTTCCGACAATTGTTTTGCCGACGGAACTTTTACCGGCGGTAATTTACTTTTACCGGCGGTAATATACTTTTACCGGCGGTTTTTAGACTATTACCGGCAGTTTTTTAATGCCGCTAATGCAAAAAATTGGCGTAGTGTTGAAAACACACTTGTTGATTGCGAAAATGTTGTTTTGATTCTATCAACAAGGATTGGGTTGGAGATGCTTTAAAGTAACAGTAAAAACTTCAAGAAAGGCTCCTCGGACTCAAACATTAGACTAGCGTACCAAGCCCAAGACATTCCTACTAGCCTTGATCGTTACAAAGGGCGATGCACTCACATCGAGTCCGTTGATCGACAAGAACTATAAGGTTCACAGATACTTAAAACTTTATCTCTTTTCTTTTTCCTATTTTTTTCTGTTGTTCAGCATATCTCCTGTATCTTGCACACTTTCCCTAGTGAGGAGTTGATGCTTGTACACTTTGCTTATTTTTCCAACTCTTAATTTAACCCCACACATTCATATGATTTTCACCCACTTGGTAGTAGAGATAGAATAGAAGTACGAAACCGATACTGATACCGGTAGAGACTAGAACTATGCCTAATAACACGGAAAAATATCTTTAGTTGTTCAGCATATCTCCTGTATCTTGCACACTTTCCCTGTTGAGTAGTTGATGCTTGTACACTTTGCCTATTTTTCCAACTCTTAATTTAACCCCACACATTCATATGACTTTCACCCACTTGGTAGTAGAGTTAGAATAGAAGTACGAAACCGATACTGATACTGGTAGAGACTGGAACTATGCCTAATAACACAGAAAAATATCTTTAACATGACAAGAGCACAGTCTTTCAGCCCAGGCCGTAAGAATTTTTTGTATGAATATTATAATTTCAGCACGAATCACCCACCTTTGACCGATAGAAGCAATCTAATCACGTTCGTTAGGTGGATTAAAATGAAAGAAATTTGAAAGAGAATTTCAATGCAGCAATGGGGCGGTCGTGACTAGATTACAATAATACAAGTAGATAGTGCTAGTAGTAGTAGTAGAGTAGAAAGGGACAAATGCGGGCGTTCAGATTTGGTGGAGGTTAGGGCAATGATTAGAGAAGGGCAAACAAATCCCATGATGGTACACTTTCACCATTTTGCACACTTGACACTTTATTCTTTCCTAATAATTTAGTAGTACGGTATCGGAGTACGTATATGATTGTAGAAGTTTTTGAGTGTAAATTGGGTACCACTTGGCCGAACAATTTCACTCCTCTCTCTCTCTCTTTCTAAAATCATGGCTATCCAAAACACGTTTGGACAGTTCGAATACCACGTAGATTATACCCTATTTGCACCAAAAAAAAAACTTCTCATATGATTGAGGTTTTGTATGTTTGTTTTGAAGTCACATCAAAAGGAATCCAATTAGTACTATAAATTAAATTGCCAGAAGGTAGTCTACTTCAAGGAAACCAGATACTCTCCGGTGACCCCACCTCTTAAGAATGGTGGATTTGTAATGAGGTGTTTGGATGATTTTTTGAGAAGGGGAATTTGGAAGGTGGATATGATGGGATTAGATGTCAAATGACCAAATTGCCCCCACTTTGATTTGTTAATGTTCAAAATTGGTTTATTTCATATTGATTGGAATAAATTGATTTTTACTATTAATTTTAGGATAAAATAATATCATTTTAGAATACAAATGCTTACACTTTTTTAAATCAAAATATAAGCAATTGGAAATTAAACTACACCCAGACAACTACACCCAATTTCTGTCTCTCCAACTACACCCACGCCCCCAATTTATTGCCCCAAATTCACCTCGGTCTCCTTTCACCCATGGCCATTTCTTTCTACGCCCAGTTCGGCGATGTGTATGTGTGCGATTGTGGGTGTATTTGTACATTATACGTATACATGCATATGTGATCGGCGAGAGAGAGGCCTAAATCGTTGGTGATGGAAGAGAAAAGGCAAGGGTAGGATGGTCAAATAGACACCCGGCTTGGTTAACGACAGGGGGTACCCTAGCCTTGGCAAATCCACCTCTTCCCTGATTTGTAGTCCCAACAGTAACAACTCCCTCCTCAAATCCGGCTCACGTTTTTCACACCCAAACACCGGAGATGAGGAGAAGGGGGAGATGTACTCCGGGCGCTTGGCAAATCCGGGGGCAAATCCCCCATCCAAACAGGCTGTAAGAGACCAGAAAATGTAAGAGTAAATTGCCTTATATTGGCCCCACTTGTGGCTCTTTTTCAGCTCATTAATTTCAACGAGTAAATTGTTTACTGGGGCACCGCTATGACCAGTGCCGGCCCCGATGTTTGGGTTGTCCAAATCCGATCTCAAGCTTGATTGCCCGTTTATTATTAAGTCATAAAAAAAATTTAAAAAATACAAGGCAAAAAAATCAAGGTCACGATGTGCTTTTAGTTTGAATTCTATCAAAAAATTAAAATTAGAATGGAATTCGGGTTATAGTGCTTTATGATTTAGCATGATTCGATTCAAAGAAAAAAAAATGATGGGTTTCTATTTATTTTAACTTTCATTTTTTTATTTTCTTATTTTGATCATTGTTCTATATTTAATGATAAATTGAAAAAAGAAATATTATGGACCAACTTGAAAAAATACAAACCTGACTTTAAAAATGGTTAATTTTTTCATTGAAGTATTTTAAATTGGTGAGTTCTGTGTATACAGTATATACATATACATGTATATTTATCATATTTGCATACATCACTATGTGAGTATGTGAATGCGAGTAGTTGTTTTTTCTTTTTTCTTTTGGAGGAGTTTGCCACATTGTTCTTATTTTTTAAATACTTATTTTCTGTTTTATGAGACAGGTCTTTCTCTCACAATACATCATCTTTAATTTTAAAAATAAATATTTATTTTAGTAAGTAGAACACGCCCTAATTGTTGATATAGAAGAAGTATCTCTCAAAATAAAAAATGTACAACAACAAATGGCCTTTCTCTTCTGAACAAATCATATATAAAAAAAAACAGAGAGAAGAGTGGGTGCAGTGAAGGAAAAGAAGAGGAGGAGAGAGAGAGGAAATTTAAAAGGAACAGACTGGCAAAATGAAACCTCAATGCTGGACACGGGAGGTATACTTGAGGAAACTTTAGTATGCCCTATTAACCAACAAACCAGCACAATCCTTTATGCTATGTTTGGGTCAAAAAAATATATATACGTATTTATATTTACATGGATTTTTTTTTTTGGTTGCCCTAGCCCGGGGGTTGCCCAAACCGACAGGCTTGCGGGGCTTACCCGGGGCCGGCCCTAGCTATGACAACCTTCCCTAGTCCCGCATTCGAATACTGATTGGTGTATAAGGTGATGCGTACGTACTAGTTACTATTAACCTGAGTTATAACTCTTGAACCACGTAGTTAGGCAAATTGTTATAGGTAATATCAAAACCTGCACCAACTGAAAGTTTGAGGTACTTGTCGCTTGGGCGGGTCCCATGAGATGAGCTTAATTAAGGAACTTAACGTATTTTAAGCAGCTATCTGTCTCACATTGCTTAATAGATGGAAGCTGTTGGACCATAGGCTGCAACAAGAATGTTGTGATCTTTTGTGCGAGAGATTGTGACATTAATTCTTTCCCGGTCCCATATCAGCTAGATGTGGGGATATTGATTTTATCACGTTGGTTATATTAATGGTTAGCAAGTCAGTTGGCGTAGGCTGTTACAACAACTGCGTGGTGTCTTAACACTCTTTTTCACCACACATTCACGTGAAATCCATGCACCTTGTCTTGGGCCCCGCAAAAATGTGTCAGGGAGAAAGGTGTTGGGGCACTAAGTGACAGTGTCCCAAGAGCACCCAATACTTTTTCCATTTTAATGGTCGAGCCTGTTTTTTGTCAGACTTTGTCAAGATCATTAAGTACTCTCTCCGTTCCATATTCTTGGTTCTATTTCACTTGTTGTGTCACTCAAACAATTGTCTATATGTCACAATCTATAATATTTTTTATGATTTCGAAAACTTTGCCTAATAGAATTAATTGAGATCTATCAAACAAGATCCATATTTGATATAAAAAAAATATTATAAATTAAAAGATATAGCCAATTTTTTGAGAGGTCCCAAATAGTAAAGAGTACCAAGAATTTGGGACGGATGTAGTATATTTATTGGATCAACCATTACATAGCTTTAGCACTTTTATCTCAACAAAGTAATTTGTCAAACTCATTATATTAATTTGGGACGGATGTAGTATATTTATTGGATCAACCATTACATAGCTTTAGCACTTTTATCTCAACAAAGGAGTCGTTCCCTTGTTTAAATTTTTTATTCACAATGATTGAAGTGATCAACAACCTTGAATTTTGCATGAGCGATTGTCTCCTAGGTTTTTTTATGGGAGAATTACCGGACAGAGGTAGAAGGGGCATTTTATTATCTCAACAAAGTAATTTGTCAAACTCATTATATTGCTATCTTCGTTCTTCATTCCGTTGAATGAATCAGAATTCCGTTTATGAATCTCAGTTGCCTGCTAAGTTGCCCCATGTTGCTCTTTAAGTTGCTCCATGTATGAACGTAAGTTGCCCCGTGTTGCTCCCTAAGTTGCCCCATGTATAAACCTTAGTTGCCCCGTGTATGAACTTGGGTTGCCCCGTATATGAATCTAAATTGCCCCGTATATGAACCTAAGCTGCCCCTAAGTTGTCCCGTGTATGAACCTTAAGTTGCCCCGTATATGAATGTGTATAAACCTAAGTTGCCCAGTATATGAACCTAAGTTGTCCCGTATATGAACCTAAGTCTCCCCACTCGAAGATTTGGTATATTCACTCGAAGATTGATTATATCTCTTTAGAATAATATGATCAGAATAATAAGATCTTCACACCCGTTCAAACGGATTAAAAATTGGAGCACTTAATTTTTTTAGACCGTTTATATATTAAAATATATAGTTAAAAAATTAATTACTCCAATTTATAATCCGTTTGAACGGGTACGAAGAACTTATTATTCTGATCATATTATTCTGGATTGCAAATTGATGGTTAGGATTATTTTTTTAAAACCAAACGTTGCCGTTTCAAGAGCCCGGTGCAGTAGGGTCGGTCAGATAAGAAAGGGGTAATTTTGTCCTTATATGTTAGAAAAACCATGCATTGACAATTAATTGTATCCTTCACATAACTTAAGAATTTTGAAAAAGTACATCATGGGTTGGGAAATAATTGCCCCAAGGGCCACTGAAACCGAATTCTCCCTTTTTTTATTACAATGATGGAACATCTCACCTACTTTTAAGTAAAAAAAGAAAACAAAAGGAAATCTTTAAGTTTTAACAATGCAAATCATATTGACAACAAACTTGACATATGATGCGAGGAAATTATTATAGAGCTAATTATTTGCAGGGTGTTTCCCTATCGATTATGAGCTTATAGAACCCATTTTTACTTGTGCAGACGGACCGTGCAGTACTAACGAACACAAAAATCGAATTAGGCCCCGTTCGTTATTTTTCAAATAAGTACTTAATTTTTGAATAAAATGTGATGTATTGTGAGAGAAAGGCATGTCTTGTAAACCAGAAAATAAGTACTTAAAAAATAAGAATTTTAGCGAAACGGGGCCTTAAGCATTATGAATGTTAAATTTCTTGGAGGATTCCAACCTAAAACCAATTGGTTATAGGTGGAGTAGCCTCTAGATTTTATTAACCAAGCTTGGGTGGTAAGACAAAGTCTAACACTCCTCCTCACTTGCAGCCCGGATGCACGTGAAGGTACGAATTGAGGAAACCAGGAGATTTAATTGACTGACTTGACCACACGAGGTGAGGCTACCCAAGATCTAACTCTGATACCATATTAGATTTCTTGAAGGGTTACAACCTAAAACCAATTGGCTATAGGTGGAATAGCCTCTAGATTTTATTAACTAAGTTTGAGTGGCTTAGTTGAGCGATATGAGACAAAGTCTAACAATGAAGTCGAGTTCTTAATGTACATTGTTATACCTAAAGGAAACTGTAAATATTACTCCCTCCGTCCCTTTTTAAATGTCCTGCTTCGGAACTCCAACTTATTAAAACGACATCATCATTATACCTTTCACATCAACTTTTTTCTCCACTCTCCCTACTTACCCATCATCATTACACTTTTACTTACTAACTTTTCAAAATGGAATCTACTTTTAGGGACAAAATAGACAATTCACCAACTTTTACCCACTAACTTTACAAAATAGACACTTATTAAGGGACAGCCCAAAATGAAATACTGGACTGTAATAAAGAGACGGAGGGAGTACTTAAAATTGGAAGCAAATTACGTTATTGAGGATCCGGATGATTGAAGTGATCTTTTTCGCACAAACTTCCAAAATAAACATAGGAATGATTTTAAGTAAAGGAAGAGTAGTTAAAAACGCGCACACAAAGCATTTGAGAAAAGGAATCCTCTCCACCGACTGAAAGGGATTGGGCAGTCTCTCCACTGTCTGAAAGGGATTGGGCAGTCCCGTCCGGCTCGTTCTCAGCTCTTTCTTGAGCCCACTTTGATACAGGACCCTTTACTTTTTACTACTAGATGATATCAGCCCCATTGAAAATCACGTTGATAAGATGTCATTTGATATGTTTTTGAACGGCACTCATCTTGCAATGTTTTTTCCATCGAGTCAAATTTACTTCGAAATATATACATACTACTTTTACCACGGTTGGTGTTATAGACGAGACCTATAAATTTAACGGTCCCCGATAATTGAAATGAGCTCAAAATGGTGTTATAGACGAGACCTATAAATTGAACGGTCCCCGATAATTGAAATGAGCTCAAAATGGACCTGTCTTTCAGGACCTCTCTATTACACATTGAAATTGGGCCCACACAATTGGTCTTGAACTCCATGTTAACTCCATGGAAAATAAACTCAGGTTAGCACGTGGCGATGCCCCATGGCCACTGAATAATATTTTTTCCATACTTGAGTGTCCCTATCTCTTTCAACTGTAGTATATTATTGGCCCTATATAAACACTAGTATCTATTTCAGTGCCAAAAACCAACACCCCCCTTGAATTGTGTTCCATATGACTCATTTTAATCAGAACGCCATATGGCCTTATCTCTATGTGTATTTTTGCCGCTGCATATTCGGATTCAATGAGTGTGGATCTCAAATTCACACGATGAATGTAAAACTCGCACATAGAACTATTAAACGAACCAAGCTAGTTTAAGTTTGTTAAAAGCTTGTTTAAAATCGGCTTGTTACATAATCAAATCAAGATTGAACATGTTTTTGAAGCTTGTTAAGATTTCAAGCAAAGCTTGAACAAGCTACTACTTGCCTCGTTCGACTTATTATGTATAAAAACATTTAAGCTACTTGAGATCGGCTCATGTTTGGCTTGATTAAAGCTCGTTTGAGATCGGCTCGTCTCATAAACAAGCTAAGCTTGAACATATTTTTGAAGCTCGTTAAGTTATCAAACCAAACTTGATCAGTTACCTGTTTGGCTCGTTTATTACCCTTACTCGCACACATCCAACAGATTGACAACGTCTATGCCCTCGGTACCCTCGGAGTGTATAAGTAGCATTTTTTAATCTACTGTCACTGGATTGCCAACACCCCTGTCTCCCAAGAAATACTATGGAAGTTCGGACACAAGACTGTCCAGAGCTCTGATAGATACATATGAAACAGCAGACATCACACAGTCCCGGACACAGTTGTGTGCGGAATTACACAGTTGTGTGCAGAATTGTGTTCTAAAGTTGTGTTTTTGGACTTCTTACTCACACTCACACAAACTCTGAGCTGCTATTATTCAAAATGGATTGCCTCATCCCTTAATATACCTGGACAGAATTGGAAACTATTCACCCACCATGGACTCACCACCCTCACGCCCATTAGAACCCTTCTTCATCCCCTTCCTGTCCCCAGACCACCTAATCCCCCTCACCGAGATCATCCGCCTCTTCGCCGCCCACGGCCACCACATCACCATCATTACCACCCCTTCCAACGCCTCCCTCATCCATAACTCCAACAACATATCCCTCCACCTCATCCCCTTCCCTTCCGCCGAAGTCGACCTCCCTCCAGGCCTCGAAAACTTCTTTCCCCGCCAAAGACCTCAAAACCGCCTCCAAACTCTATGCCGGCATGACCCTCCTCCGCCACAAAATCCAAGAACTCATCTCGATGCGCCGCCCCGACTGCATCGTCTCTGACATGCTCCACCCCTGGACCGCTGGTGCCGCTGCCAAAATCGGAATCATGCGCCTTGTGTTCCAGGGCACGTGTATGTTCACCTCGTCTCTAAAGGACGCAATCCAGAGCCCCTACTCGCCCCACCTGAAAACTCAATCGAATTGTGAACCGTTTGTTATCCCGGGTTTACCCGACCCGATTACCATGACTGATCACAGCTTCCCAATTTCTAACCCCAAACGGGTATATACCCAGTTGATGGAAGAGTGGAGGGACGCCGAATTGAAGAGCTACGGAGTTTTGGTTAATAATTTCTATGAATTGGACTGTTAGTACACTCATCACTATGAGAAATTTATGGGTCATAAGGTTTTTCATATAGGTCCGGCGGCGTTGAACTGGCAAAGAGAAGGTGGAGAGAGGGCACAAGACAGTGGTCGGAGAAACCGAAGTGCCTGAGTTTCCTCAACTCAAAAAGTCCCAACTCCGTTCTCTCTATCTGTTTCGGCAGCGCGCATGTGTTCCCTGATCCCCAACTGATGGAATTAGCCTGTGGAATTGAGGCGTCAGGGTGTAATTCCATCTGGATTGTGTTGGGAAAGGACAGTGAGGAGGAGGAGGAGGAATGGTTGCCAAAAGGGTTTAAAGAGAGGACAAAAGACAGGAATGATCATCAGGGGTGGGCCCCACGAGTATTGATATTGGACCATCAGTCTGTTGGAGGGTTCCTGACTCATTGTTGTGGTTGGAACTTGGTGATCGAGGCTGTGAGTGCTGGCGTGCCAATGGCCACACGGCCATTGTACGCTGAGCATTTTTACAACGAGAAGTTGGTGAATCAAGTATTGGGAATCGGGGTGGAGGTGGGGAAGATGGATTGGAACTTGTGGGTGGATGCTGGGAAGGAGGTGGTGAGGAGAGAGAATGTGGAGAGGGCGGTGAGGGAGTTGATGGATGGTGGTGATCCAGCTGCAGAGAGGAGGAGGGAGAAGGCGAAAGAACTGGGGGAGAAGGCAAAGAGGGCTGTTGAAGAAGGTGGATTGTCTCACAGGAATTTGACTGTTTTGATTGAAGGGCAGAAGCAACTAAGAGATGCTAAGGCAGCTGGTATTTGAGATATACTACTAGCTAGGCTTACAACTTGTGCCTTTATGTTTCTTTGGGAAGATGTTGATTGCGTCTTCTTTAATAAACTCTAGTGTTTTCTATCTGTAACACAATTTTCTGGAAAACCCATTGCTCCGAGTTTGCTTTCATGCCGAGTGTTAGAAAAATACACCAAGAAATTTCTAAAACATGTTCAATTCATGGCATGCTTAAATTATTAACCCATACATACCTTCTGAAATTGTAGCTGATGTCATAATTTGTAGTAGATTGAAGCTCCAGTTAGAAACCCTCCAAGCTTGAAGATGATGATGGTTTTCAAAATGAAGACTCCAAGTTCCTACCGCAAAGCAGTTCAACTTGTGCCAGTTTACTTTTAAGCCCTCAAATTGGATACACGCGAGTCCACATATAGTCATTTACAAGAAAAGCAGTCGAACAGTTATACTGCACTACAACGAACCATCATCTATTATCCCCAGTGTGATAACGGGTCAAG
This sequence comes from Rhododendron griersonianum, assembly GCA_018127125.1. Taxonomy (NCBI): domain Eukaryota; kingdom Viridiplantae; phylum Streptophyta; class Magnoliopsida; order Ericales; family Ericaceae; genus Rhododendron; species Rhododendron griersonianum. The sequence goes on along the minus strand of CM030789.1, from coordinate 47,795,926 downwards.
TCACCTAAGTTAAAATAATTACATGATCTATACTAGAAAATTGCAGAAACAAACTCACCAAACTTCCAGACGGACAGTTGGGGGAACTACTGCATCAAGCCACTCACAGACGCTCTCCATTCGAACTTTATACCACGAGTTTGCTTCTTCATAAAGCCAGCTGTTGAATCCCTTGTAGACCTTCTGGCAAGGACTGACAGCAAGAACTTTTAGTTCGACTAGGTTGTCAAGCAGATACTTGAGGAGCACTTGTTCGTGGTGATTACCATAAAACCCATTAATCTCTAGCTCAGTGAGATGGTAATGAGGGCAGTTATGAAGGACCCTCTTGATCTTCTTTGGTTGTTTGATAAAGTTCGCGCAAAACAACTGTTAGACAATATTTTGTTTGAAGGGAGTCAGTTGTTTTGTTATACTCAACCACCACATACAAGGCAACATTCAGCATAGACAACTTGTTTGAGCTTCCACGTGTTAAAAAAAATAAATGCTCCCTACGGGCCCACTTTGTCAATTTTTCCTTCCAGACATCTAAAAAATCGTCACTATGATTGAATTTAATTTGTCTAATTTCTCTAACTTATTTAATATGTTTTGACAGATGTGTTGATTGGCGGAAAAACTTTGAAAAAAATCACAAACACGCTGTGTTTACCAAATAAAAGAACACAGCTATCCAAAGGGGACAAATATATAAAGACAGATGGAGTGCGCAAATACTTACATTTAGCTGCAGTTTGTACAACAAGGGGAAATTCTTCAGGATATAATTACTCCAGCAGAGTTTGTCTTCATCGTCAAAAGGAAAAATGGTTAGCACCAATTCCCTGATATTGGTGAATGTAGTAGGTACAGTTTCCGGAAGCTTTAGCACCTAAAACAGAAAGATTATGAACTAAGCATATTCCCAAAAATAAAAAAACAAAGACTAGACAAAAGAGTGTTCATAAATACAAGTTGAGTATGCAAAGTTTATAATATTTAACTCTTACAACCCCTTTGGATGGTGAGAAAGGGTGAGATAAGAAAGGGGAGCCATTTCTCACAAAATTTCACCATTTTTGGTGAGATTGGGTGGGAAAGGGGAGAAGCCAATCAAAACATTTCATTTATGTACTTTTCTCTCCATTTCTCACCAAAATAGTCAATCCAAATGAGTGATTTGACTAGAAACCAAAACCCTTTCTTTTCTTTTCTCTTGAAATCATTCCATCCAAAGGGGCTGTTAATGCTAATCTAACGAAAACTGAATTAGATCCAGCGACGACACAAAAGGTTACATGGACTCTTCTAAGCTAGTGTATAAAGTACAAATGTCTGACACTAGCCACTTAGACAAGGGTTTAAGATCCGTGCTGAGATATTCACTAAAATATTCAATAGGACATTCACCTAGCATGCGCATTTAGTAATGTTAAATTGTTAGGGGTTTTTTTGTTATGTATCTTTTAGATAGGGGTATATTTGTACTTGTACCTTTGTCTCTATATATACAAAGTGTGAGAGAGGAAATCCTAATTTGGGTTGGCTCTCCTTTTTCCCCCAAAATTCACATGGTATCAGAGCTCCAACGATATACCTGGCGCCTACCTTATCAACATTGATCATCCTCCGTCAGCCTCTTCCAATGCCGACGAGTCCTCCGTCAGCTCTTTCCGATGCCGACGAGTTCTCCTTGAGCCTTTTCTGACATCATTGTTGCTGACCCACTCCTTTTCCAGCCAATTCGGCACTGGGTACTGCTCGTTTTCAGTAACCCAGGCCTTTTTTCAGCCACTTCGGCACTAGATAGTGCTCGGTTTGCTGTTTTCTGCTCAATTCAGTCAAGATCCAGGCTGTTCCAGCCATTTCGGAACTCGTTTTACTGTTTTGGCACTGTTCGGCTGTCAAAACCAGTGTTCCGACGTCGTCTCTGCCTTTTCCAGCCATTTCCGACGACACCCAGTCCCCGACGAACCTCGCCGGAGCTCCGTCAGACTCCGGCGACCACCAACGACCATCGCCGGACGTCCTATCACCTCCGGCGACCTCCATAGCTACTCCGGTGACTGTTTTTATTGAAGAAGAATGCACAGAACTTTCAATCTGCCCTGTTCACGTACTGTTTGCACTCTATTTGCTCTCGTTTTGATCTAGGTTTGACTTTCTGAGGTATTTCACGCCATTTAGCTCCTGCTCTGCAATGTTTTGACTCTATTTGATAATATTCAGCACAGTACAGCTGCTGTTTTCCTACTGTTTGGGACTATTTTTTGTAGTCTTTTACCACTTTTCCATTGCTATGGCGAAAGATTCCAAAAATGCTCCGGTTGGTACTATGCTTGTTGTGAGCTCTAAGCGTGATTTGGCCTTACTATGGAGGTTGATTTGCTGTGTTTGTGTGGGTTGATTTTGGTCCCTCTTCAGCAATATTTTGCACTATTTGGGTATTGTTATACTTGGGTACTGTTTGAACACAAGTCAAAACTACTCTACGCCGTTTGGACTATTTTGGCACTCGAATCGGTATTTCCGGTTAGATTTTAGCTGGTTTTGTCTCGATTATTGTGACTTGCTGCGACTGTGATTTGCTGCGATTAGTGTTGATCTCTGATGTTTGCGATTTGAGGCTGTTTGGTGATCCACGCTGTTTTTCGGCACTGTTTGGTACTATTGCTATACTATTTGAGGCTGTTCTTTACCAGCTTTCTGTTGGTATGGCGAAGGATCTCAAGAATGGTTCAGTCGGTGCTCCTTCTCAGGGGGAGTTACAAACTCTCAGGTGCCTAATAGCTAAGCTTGACATTCCGTCTACCATAGCTTCCACTACCTCCTTTGCTCACACAGGTATCCAACCTAGTGCATCTACTGCCTCCTCTTCTCTTCCTTGGATAATAGATGCTGGTGCTACAGATCATATGACAGGTTGTTCATCTATTTTTGACTCCTACTCTACATGTTCCGGTAAGGATAAAGTCCGAGTCGCAGATGGATCCCTATCTGCTATTTCAGGAAAAGGTTTCATTCGTCATTCTCCAACCATCTCACTTTCTTCAGTTCTTCATATTCCAAAATTTTCTACTAACCTTCTCTCTGTTAGTAGTCTTACCCATTCCTTAAATTGCTCAGTGACATTTTTTCCTACACATTGTGTTTTTCAGGAACTGGATACGGGGAGAATGATTGGCAATGGTAAAGCCCATGGTGGTCTATACTTTTTGGAGTCTGCACCTCATTCTTCTTGTCCACCTTTGTCATGTGGTCAAGCTCTTAAAGCAGATACGGGTTCAGCTCTTCCTTTGTTACATCAATGGCATCGGAGATTGGGTCATCCTTGTTTTGGAATTTTAGAAAAGCTTTTTCCTAATTTAACTAAGTATTGTCCTAAGAGTCAGTTTTTTTGTGAAGCTTGTGAGCTGGCGAAACATAAACGTTCCTTTTACGCTCCTATTAATCAAAGAAGTGCTTCTCCGTTTATGGTTATCCACTCTGATGTTTGGGGTCCTTCTCCTGTCACCTCTCTTTCTGGTTATCGATGGTTTGTCACTTTTATCGATTGTTATTCTCGTGTCACTTGGGTGTACTTACTTCGATCTAAAAATGAAATGTTTTCGTGCTTTAAATCCTTTCATAAAATGGTGTGTACTCAATTTGACACCAACATTAAGATTCTCCGTAGTGATAATGGGACTGAGTATCTAGATGGGCTCTTTCGAGCATACCTTGATGACAATGGCATTCTCTTTCAGACAACTTGTGTTGGTACTCCACAGCAGAATGGAGTTGCTGAACGTAAAAATCGTCATCTTGCTGAGGTAGCTCGCTCTCTCTTGCTCACTATGCATGTCCCTAAACACTTTTGGGGAGAAGCTGTTCTCACTGCAGCTTATCTTATCAACCGTATGTCATCCAGTGTTCTCTTCTCTTCCGCCAAAGATTTTTGGTTGTGTGTGTTTTGTTCATGCCCCTAAACATCCTGGTGGTAAGTTAGATCCTAAAGCCCGTAAATGTGATTTTCTTGGCTACTCTCCTACCCAGAAAGGCTACAAATGCTATGACCCTCACGCCCGGAAAATGTTTGTTTCTATGGATGTCACCTTTTGGGAACTTAAGTCCTTTTATCCTTCCTCTGATCCATCTCTTCAGGGGGAGAGTGATAGAGAGGAAGAGATGATGATATCTCATAATCAAGAGTCATGGTCTTACTTCCCAATACCTTGTTATGGTGAGGGGGAGAAGGAAAACTCAAGGGAGGAACCTATATCTGAAACAAGAGCAGAACATGACAATTTATGCATGAGCCACGTACAATGCATCTGGATGCAGTCTATCGTATTTTGAGATATCTCAAATCAGCTCCAGGTAAAGGAATCTTGTTTTCCAATCAAGGTCACTTGAGGTTGGAAGCATTTACCGATGCAGACTGGGCTGGTTCAGTGGATGATAGGCGCTCCACTTCTGGCTACTGCACCTTTTTTTGATGGGAATTCGGTTACTTGGCGCAGTAAGAAGCAGTCAGTGGTAGCTAGATCTAGTGCAGAAGCTGAATATAGGGCTATGGCGCATGGCGTGTGTGAACTTTTGTGGCTCCAAACCTTGTTGAAGGATTTGGGACTCTTTGACGATGGTCCTATGAAACTTTATTGCGACAACAAAACGGCTATAAATATTGCTCATAATCCTATGCAGCATGACAGAATGAAGCATATCGAGATTGATAGGCATTTCATCAAGGAAAAGTTGAAAAGGGTTTGATATGTATGCCGTTTGTAAGGTCTGAGGACCAGTTACCTGATATATTTACAAAAGGGCTTAGTAGTAAGATTTTTCATCCCATTGTGTTCAAGTTGGGCTTGATAGATATCTTTGCACCAACTTGAGGGGGAGTGTTAAATTGTTAGGGATTTTTTTGTTATGTATCTTTTAGATAGGGGTATATTTGTACTTTGTACCTTTGTCTCTATATATACAAAGTGTAAGAGAGGAAATCCTAATTTGGGTTGGCTCTCCTTTTTCCCCCAAAATTCACAAGTAATTTATTATTTACTATGAACTATGCATAGAAATCTATCCATGAAGTGTCCTGAGACACAATGTAAACCCTAAACACCTTTAATATAGCGAATAAAAGAAATCCATTATGAAGTAAATATATTTTCAGGATGTCCCATAGTCCTAGAGATGGAAATTAAGGGAATGCGATTCTTGGATACACAGCCTCGCCAACACCTGTATGCGAGTGCATTTAGCACAGATGGCACATAGCAACATGAACTGACTTGAACTGAAAAGGAAGAAGGACCAAAATCACTAGTCACAATTGTAAAAGTTTCAGGTCTATCACCATCACAAATTCCTAAAATGTCGATCGAAAATGCCCAGAGATATTAAAGGCAGATTTCACATTTTACCTCCATAGCCAGTACCGAGACTAAATTTAGGGTCTCCAATTGAGGTACATCACTCACAAATTTCGTCAGAGCATAAGCTGCACCATCCAGCCTGCTGTCATTAGTGAAATTCAGAAAGGCCTCAGCCAGCCTTGGTACATCTTTGAAGTAAAAGGAAATCAAGTGACCAGAATATTCAAACAAAGCAAGATTTTTGGCACGTAGTTCCATTTTCTGCAATCTGAAACAGTCGTGTATGCTCAAACGCTTCAACCGGAGGTTTGGAGCAATGAAATTCAATTCGAAGAGACAATTGCACAGATGCAAACTTAGTCCTTCAAGAAACAAGCAACTTGACAAGAGACTCTCCAGCTGCTCATCACCTATTTTTACATTTTCCAGTTGAATGGTAACAAGGGAGGTGAGACTGTTGGAATCTAGAGGAGCAATGAGACTACATGAGGTAAGTTGCAGATGCTTTACACTACTCTTTTCCCCAGCAGCAGCAGCAAGAAGCCGGATAGGGAACTCGTATTCTTCTGACCCTTCTGACGCAGTAGAAGAATAATGATCCGCCGTAAAAATACATGACTCTGATAAATCAAGATCGATATTCTCAACTCCCTTTGTTATTGCAGAACTGATCCATTGGTCTATGTGAGGAGCAGAATCCTTGCCTAAGCAAAAATGGAGGGCAAAAGAGTCTACTTTTGTGCCTTTGCATCGCTGATGCATAAATTGATTGACCCGCTCTAGAAACATACATGTCTGTAATTTTTTCTCTGTCTCAGATATGCTGTTGGAGGAAACTAACCTCCCAAGTACATTAGCAGAATCAAACCAGAGGTCAGAATGACAAATCCAGATGAATCTCCACTGCTTAGATAAGACACTTGTCCTCACAGCATCTTTCAATGTCAGCATAGAGATGATGGTGTAAAGTACCCCATCTGGTAGTTCAATAAGTTGATCATTCTTTCTCTGCCCAATCAAAAGCAAGCGTCAGCAAACTAAAGAACTGACTATCTTTGTGACAAAATTTAGTAATTAATTATCCTTCCAAATATGTGAGAAATTGGTACACACAATCGTTTTAGCAGCTTTTGTCGCTCGACCCATTATGCTATCCAAACCCAGCAAAATTTATGCAATCATCTTATCCTTGTTGGGAGTACAGAAGATTTTCAGTACTGAAAACAGTACTGACGCTTGACAGTGTTCGGCAATTAGAGCTTCTGATCAAAAAAATAAGGACAAAAGTTTAGAAGTGAGTAGAAACAAATGATATACAATATACAACACTCATGAAGATTATATCAAAAGGAAAATAAAATCACCTTAAATGACAGTTTCCCACCGAATAAAAAAGGATACCATAAAACCGGTAAGGATTAGTTTCACACTGGAACATGATTAGTGAAACATTTAATAACCACATTTTCGAGACGGTTAAAAATTACAAGGATGTCAAACTCTAAAATACTATAATTTATCATGTACCATCAAACTCTGAAATGAGGGAACGCGTGGGCACCTTAAGCCCTTAATCTTTTTTTCCACTGTGGGCTCCTGACATGAAGGAAAATTTGGATTAATTCTTTTACAATATAAAATTGTTCATAACACGGTAATACGAGATTTTGTGTGTTCCCGTGCATCGAATGAGAACAACTCTAGTACAAATGATGCGTATGTAGGGTGCTCTTCTAGAACACGCGCCAAAAAGGAGAAAATAAATGTACCACAAACACAATAAAAGTGTGGTCATTTTCAGTTAATTCCTCAAATCCAAGTATGAAAACACCCAACTGCTTAGTCGTGATTTCAGATTCTAAGTCAGAGCTAAAACCCTAGTTTTGTTTGGGTAAGTACTGAAACCCTAGTTTTCCGCGTCGCACAGTACACACAGTCTGGGATTGAATACTAGACAACAAGTAGACATTATATACATATATGTATATGTATAAGCGCAGACAGATACCTTATTAAAGGAGCAATTTTTTTAAAGAAAATAGTGAATTAGAAAGCAAGAAGGGGTGGGGAGGTCAAGAAAAAGAAGATTCAGAAATTCAATTACCGCGAAAGCACCGGAAGAGCTCTGGACTGCTCTTTCTCAGAGAGAGATTACGAGATCTGTGACTGTGACGGAGGAGCCTCCATCGTGTTACGGCTAGAGAGAGAGAGAGAGAGAGAGTACGAAAATGGAAAAAATAATTTTGAATTCTGGGAAAATATCCGTTAAAATTCATTGGGAAAATTTCTTTTATATCCCTTCAACTTTGACCGAAAATTCATTTTGATCATTTACCTTTTAATTTCGGCATAAAAATACTTCGACTTTCCAATTTTTTTCAATGTCATCCTTTAGAAGGAATCCGTTTTATTTGAGTCCTGCTATAGGGACCGACGGCCATCGGACGGCCGATCCGAGCCGTCCAAAAATTCTTTAAAAAAAAACGAGCGAGTCAATGAGGGAATCAACGGCATTCAATGTGTGTAAGGTGCTTGATCCAAATACTCTATTTTTGTGTATATATGTATATATCCCTAAAGAATGACATTGAAAAAAAATTAGAAAGTCAAAGTATTTTTATGTCGAAATTGAAAGGCGAAGAACCAAAATGAAATTTTGGTCAAAGTCGAAGGGATATAAAAAAATTCTCAAATTCATTCATTTATTTATAATTAGCTAAAACCCACCCATTTTCAAATATGATTTCTAATTATGTCAAGAGCTTCTTTGGATGGTGAGAAATAGATAGATAAAGGAGGAGAAAAATTCTTTACGGAGGTTTTTAGGGGTTGTTCTGTGGCTTATTTTTTGTCCTTATTCAAAAAAAATTCGTACCACTTGGCTTATTCTCATTTTTTTGGGATTATTGCATCCTCATGACGAGAGGAATCTAAAAAGTAAAAAAATTTGATCAAAATCCAATTTTGACTTTTTGGCGGAAAAGCCAATAAGCCACTTTTGTGAGACTCAATTTTCCCGGCAAAGCCAAAGGCTTTTATAGCCGAACAGGTTACAATCTCACATGTTCAAAAGTATTTTGGGCAGTTCAGATTTTAAATGAACTACTCACGCGAATAGTTTATTTAAAATTTGACGTCAATTACCGAGACGAACGGCGAGATGGGGATGCACGGAAACCTCTTTTACAGATACTCCGTGAATAAGGCAACCTCAAGAAGGAGAAGGGTCAATCAAAATATTTCCTTTTTGTACTCCCTTACTCCCAATTTAAATATCCTCTGCGATTTTTCGTGCATTTTCAAATTCCCAAAAAATAATATGTAGAAATATATTTCTATATATTATTTTTTTAATTTTCTTATTATTTCTACATTTTTATATTGGGACAGAGGAAGTACTTTTCTTTCCATTTCTCGCCAAAATGCTCAATGCAAATGAGAGATTTCACAAGAAACCATCATTTTCATTCTTTTGTCATGAAACTCCTCCATCCAAAGGGACTCTAGAGTCTTCGCCCACCTCTCAACATTCTCCACTTCCCCATCGCTTTCAATCTCACCATTTAATACATTATTGGACGGTCCGGAGTTAAACCACCCTTCTCTGGAAAAAAAAAAATTAAAAATTCGGATCATTGATTGTCGAGACGGACGATGAAATATTAATCTGCTCGCATATGGGTTTTGATGGATCGGTAATAGGTTAGAAATGGGTCGAACTCAAAAGAACTAAAAAATACATTAAAAAAAGGGGTGAAAATATCAATTTCCTTCCTCCTTTATCGACCACCTCTCTCTCTCTCTCTCTCTCTCTCTCTCGATCGGTCCTCACTCTCTGTCACTGATAATACTTTGTACTGTGTTTGAAGATTGGAAGGATTGACAGAGGCGTGGAACTGGTTTTTGAAGTTGTTTCGGAGGCAATATACAGTTTGTTTGCTCGTAAGGTATGATATCAACTCTCTCTCTCTCTCTCTCTCTACATAGATACTTTTACAGAGCACATTCTGCATTTACTGTTCTCTGTTCTTCGTTTTGGTTTCCTATTGCTCGTTTGGAACATGTTGATTTCAAAGCGTTTTGCGATTCTATGATTAATCTGTCGTTTAGCGACTGAAAACTTCGTAGAATTTTCAAAACCCTAGCTACGTTGACGGCGAGGTTTGATTTTGATTCTTTATGTTTTTGCTTGCATTATGAAAGCTCTGAGATGATTTCCTATGCCCTAAGTCTGATTGTTATCGATTGAAGTGGAAATTTTTTTTCTCGCTGGTTTTTTTCTTGCTGATTTTTTGGGTATGGAGTATTGCTGCAATTTGAGCTTTCTTCTAGAGTTTAAATTTGTGGTTTTGTATTAGGACACTTAAAATGGAAGACCATTTCGAAGAGAATATTTTGGAAGATTATATATATAACTAAGCTCGCCGTAAGACCATGATTTGTACCTTGTTAGTCCGGGAAGTTATTAAGGTTTGGAAATGAATGATAGAAAACTATTTTAACACAAATATCCACACTTTCATTTAACATGTTACATTTATTTTGCCAAAAAAGAAAGTTTCAATTTGACAAAGTTTAGTCTTCCAAAATATTCTTTGCACCCGCTCTCAATTATCGCTATGCGCTCGCGCTCCAATCATTGCTCTCCTTAATTTTAGTTGTTTGGAATGTTTTTCAATCACGTATTCACACTCTCACTCACTCACTCGCAAACGCACTCGAATTATATGACTAAGGGGGGAGGTTTTTATTTTCGGTTGGGGGCTTATTAAGGACCGGCCTGTTTTTTACTAGGGCCTTAAATTTGGGCCATTAGGCCTGTCACCCAGAGAGATGAAGTAGTCATTCCTCCTTCAGGCCTCCAGGGCAATCGATGACACATTCTTTTCGTTTCTGTATTAAGTTATTAAATCTAGAAAAAGTTGAAGTGAAGCATTTTACTCCAAGACCCCTTCGATTTGTACTTAGTTAAGCTGTCAGAACTTACAAATAAGCGATTTTAGGGTTCCGTGTTTCTCAATCGGAGGTGGGTGTTTTCGAACCCAATTGTTCCCCATCACTATAAATGAGAAAAAAAAAAAAAAACTTTGATATTCTAGTTTCTTTGGTTTTCTCATGCACAGACGCAGTACAAAATAATTGTGTACTTTGAATATTTGTGTGTCTTTGGACTCTGTTCAATTTTGGGTGCTTCTTTATGAAGGTGGGCAGTCATGGTGTTCGTCTAACGAAAATGCTAGCTCGTCCATTTACACACCCACACACATAGGTGTGTCGTGTGTGAGCTCCACACACACTGAATGTGTAGTGTGGGTGGAGCCCACATGCATTAGTGTGTGGGTGTATAACTTGAGATGTGGTTCTAGACTTATTGGTTCGCCAAAATGCCCGACTCAGAAATGCTTGCGTAAATGACTCAGAAACGCTTGTGTAAATGATTCAGAAATGCAGTCTTTTATATGAAGCACATGCAATTTTTTTGCATCTTATGTAACCGTTTATGTTCATCTACATCTACAGAGTCCACTATTAATAATGGAAAATCACGCAACTTCTTTTGCCAATTTGTTCACTATCTGGCACGCCCTAGATTTGTAAATTCGCACTTCTTTTGTCATGCTCTAGTTGTTCCCCCAGTTGTATTTTGTCTCTATGGTTTTGCACTGGATATCTTGGAATGTTTCCCACCTTTTGTTATTCGTAGCACTGGGTAGCCAACACTACTAAATTTTGTCATGTTAAGCCTGTATTTCAACAATGTTTTTGGTTTGGGAAAGTTGGAGCTGTCACATTTTCTATAGATATATTGCTTTCTTATGTGCTTGTTATTGTTGTAGTGGTTCCTTTAGTTCTTATTCCATGTTCTGTGTGGAGCAAGGGCAGGGTTGGTGTGATGATTTCATTTCCTGTCCTGTGCGAATGTGGTATCCTGGACCTTGAACATCATCAGGGGTGTAAAGGGCATTCTCTAATTTTGTGCTCATCTGGGCAGTAGCATCCACTCCTATTGAGTTGTGCACTGATGCTAAATGTGATGTATGTAATGTGAGTTATTATTGAGAGTATGCTTGTGTCCCTTGCTAACTAGTGAACCATCTCACTCAGTTTTGCACCTGACCCCACATTATGTACCTGTTAGTGACTTGCTCAGAAAATAAAGTGGTGTTTGTTTCTCTTTTGGTTTTATCTTGGCCTGAATGTGAGACTGCTAGTTGAAGCATCCACTTGTTTTCTGGAAAGGTTTTCAACGGTTAAGGGCACTAATCATTCTTGAAAGTTAATTTGTTGATATGTATCATCTGTTAAGGCTGCTGCCATTTTATCTTAGTCAATTATAAAATACATTTATTTCATTCTTTGTGACTTGTTTAGAAGTCTCAGATGGGGTCACGAGTTGTTTAGTTTCATTTGTTTCCTTATATCTGCCCAGTAGGTAACCTATGCTTAGCTATTGACTTTGTTTATCCCTTCTCCCAGTCCCTGTTTATCAATGTAGTTTTGTTATTGGAGTCTAGGAAATTTATGTTCTACCTTCAAATTTAACAAAAAGTCTAGGTACACAACCATCCAAACATAACATCATCCACAACCCTCACATACATGTGGGGCCCACGCATTATGGATAATGGATGATGTTGTGTTTGGATTGTTGTGTATGTAGCATTATTGCAAATTTAAATCAAGGTATATGAGCCAAAACTTGTAGAATTTGTGTTCAAGTTTATCAGTTGCTTGTATTTTCGTTGGCATTGATGTAACGCGGTTTGGTGCATTGGCTTAGTATTTAGAGTGACATTATAGTAGTGGATAGTAGGGCTAGGGAAAGAGGAAGACCTAAACTGACTTTGGATGTCGTGACAAGGGTTTGGGCTTACTAAACCTAAGTGAACAGGTAGCCTTAGATAGAGCTCAATGGAAAAAAAGGATTCATGTAGCTGACCCCAATTGATTGAAACACAAGGCTCGGTTTGGTTATTCTAAATGGACTCAGATATGGGCATCGGTCTGCATGTTAGATTCATTTGATGCTCATGTACAAGGAGTCAAGGACAAGAACAAAGGATTAGACTTCATAATTCTTAAATACTTCATGTACTTTTAAAAGAGGATATATGTAGTAGATAATTGTAGGGATACCTGAACTCTAATCTCTCATATTGGGGTATTGAGCCTAAACTGTCATGTATCCCCGCAAGTGATATGAGAATGAAATAATTTGCATAGTGACGTTTGGGAATTGATGTAGATATTGGGGAGATGTTCACTTATATAAGTCAGAGACGTGGAATTCGTATTCATATCCTGGTATCGCCTGTCAAAGACATGTTACATTGTTACTTGACAAAATTTGAAGAGTCAGGTAATTTAGGTTGCTAGTGTGACTGAAATGCTGCACCTCACATATTACTTGAGCAAAGGACGTGAATATGAACTTGTTAAAAGTCTTCTTCATCGAATTATACTCCCTGAATGGTCCCATCTTTTTTCCTGGTGACAGGAATGTACAGGGATTTAGCGGCTTTTAAGGATATAGCGTGGCATTCAGTTCCATGTTCATTAACTGCTTTACTTGTGTTTGAAGTAAAATTACTTGTCTTCCTCAGTAGGACTTTAAACAGTTTCTGAATTACCTCTTCCGTTATATCGTGGCAGATAATGGCTGGAAAAGCAGTAAAGTCTATATCAAAAGCTGTTGCGGAGTACAAGTATCCTTGGCAAGCAAAGTTGGAAAAGTACAAGGATGAGTTTGCTAAGGGCGTTTGGGGTTATTGGGAGCTTGGAGCATGGAAGCCACTGAGCATCAGTGCCCGCCACAGAGCTCGTATCCGCAAAGAAGTCCTTCTTGCCGATCAGGACTGGTCTTATGATCCAGCACGGAAAGAGATGAGAACTAAGAGGAAGGGGCATAAACATGATAAGATATCGGCGGAAAAGCGGGCCCGTACTGCGGAGTTAATGCAGAAGATGCCTCAGATGTTGGCAGATTACAGGAAGAGAAGGTGGCAGAAGAAGATGAATGAAGAGGAGGCCAAGGCCAAGGCCGATGATTAGGTTCGGTTGTGCTATCTTTGATTTGGTAATATGCCGCACATTAGTAGATTTTGGAGGATGGTTCTCTCCTTGCTGTTTGATTTGTTTTTCTCTTTCCAAATACAATACGTTGTTATATGCAGGATTAATAAAGGTTTTGTGACGAGAAGGCTTGCAATTTGAAAGTAGTTTTGTGATGAGTTTTGTTCACCCTCCACTTAAGAGGGTGAACATTACCCTCATTCCTATTGGTTGAAATGATATGAACCCCACCACAAAGTGATGTCATGCTTACCAAAAAGTATATTGCATGGTAAGCATGACATCACTTTGTGGTGAGGTCCATACCATTTCAACCAATAAAAGAGAGGGTAATATTCACCCTCTTTTAAGGAGGGTGAACAAAATTGCACTCTGGTCTTGCCCTATGAAGCACCGACACCTCTAGAGGTCAACATATTGCAATGTCGGACACGGGAATACGGCGGGGACACGTATGCATAATTTAATTTAAATTTTTGAGAGGGACACCGATGGGGACACGGCGGGGGTCAAAGTGTAATTTTTTTATTAAAATTGTGGGCTAAACTGTAATTTTTTTAAAATTTTCAGGGGTGAAACTATAATTTTTCAATACGGTTGTATTGAACTTATGGATGTCTTGTTTTGTTTGAATGGTATTGGAACTATATATTTTTTGTTTTGTCCACATTTTGCCAGTAACTTTCTTCCTCAACCGATCGTAAACCAAGTAGAATTGTTGAATGATCGTAGTTTTCATAATTTAGAACCGTCTTCAAATCGCACAAATATCTTGGAATGTCTATTTCCGCCAGGATTGCTTTGAAGAATGTATACATTTTGCCCTCTGCGTTGGTTGTGTTTATGTCGAGGACTTGTGAAGGAATTTATCGATGTAGGCTGTGTTTGAATAGAGGATTCTTGAAGGAATTAATCAAGAGAAAGCAAATATAGTAGTAGAGAGAATAAATTTATGTCTTCGCTTCACTACTAAACTACCATTCAATTGTTTTATCCAAAAAAAAAACTACCATTCGATTAATGGTGGTTTTTCATTGTCTTTTCTCCTCCCTTTTGTGGAGTGCTTCTCTTCTTATATGAGTTTTTTCATCGTTCACTGATTGTGTTCCTTGAGTAGAGCCAAAGTATCAAGCTCGATCTCAGCTTGTTTAGCATCGAGATGTTCAAATTCGGTTGGTTTATTAAATGAGCCTCTATATACAAGCCGGGCTTTTATAAACAAGCGGACTTGCAATTAATTCAAGCCCGACTCATTTACTAACGAGCCGAGCGTTAAGCATCTCATGAACAGCCCAGTTAATCGTTTGTAGCCCAGACAACATATGCCAATATAGCATGGGGCTTGCGTCTAGGTGGTTCGGGTTCTTCTAATCTGTGATGAAAATTCTCTTGCAAGCCCCGATGGGTGTTTTTCGATCAAATTTATGATGGTAAAAAAATGGCTGTAATTAAAATTTGTAGGAATCCAACATCTTTTATAAATCTGTCGTCTTAAAACAAAATTTTTCCTGAACGTCTGTTCAAATGATTTACTTCTTTTTTTTTTTGTTACGATCAAGGTGGTCGGGCTAGCTTTCACACACCTCGATTGATTCTCTAGTCCGGTCAAATGACATGCCATCTACGCATGAACTAGGAAACTCAAAAGGAATTAATTTCTTGCGGCATGATCCTAAGAATTGAACCCTAGTCAATTATGTGAGAAACAAACCTACCAATCAACAGGACTAAAAGAAATTAATTTCTTGCATCTGACCCTAAGAATACCCTAAGAATTGAACTCTGATCAATTATGTGAAACAAACCCACCACCAACCGAACTAATATTTTTTTTACCAGAAAGTAAACTCGATTTATATATAAGCAAAACACAGTACAATAAGAGGGGATACTACCGGTCCCAAAATGCAGAAACTAACAAAAGAAAATAAAATACAACCAACCAAAAAATACCCGCATGGAACCACAAAGCCGGAGCCGGACCAGTTGAACACACTCGTGAAGAGGGGTTGGAGAGGCCGAAGTTGAGAGGCCAAGTATGAACACAGAGCAAGCCCTCCTGGATGACCCGCCGCCGTACCAACTCGAACTCGTCCCGCCGCAAACACCGACTTGAGGCTATATTATTTCTACTTACTTTTTCCGTTGCTTTCAATGCTTCAAAACAGGATGGGATACTTCAGAACTATCAAACCATTGCTTGGATCTCGATAAAAAACGAAATAATATATTACTGCTTGGATCTTTGACAAGCATTTTTCCAAGTAGGCCTTTTTAGCATGATGCTTATTTGCTTACACAAGAATCATACAAGCGCACGCGCGCACACACACAGAGAGAGAGAGAGAGAGAGAGAATCATTGATCTTAGGCCATGCCCACCACTGGCCATCATTCAGTTGGTCTGATGACAGAAATCAGGGGCATCAGTTGAGGCAAGACCTATGATGCACGGACATACGGACATGGACACGGGGATCCTAAAAAAATGGGGACACGGACACGGCAGGGTACACGCCACGTGTATATTTATTTATATTTTTTTCCAATTTTTTCCCAAGTTCAGAAAAAGGAGAGAGTGAGGGAGAAGAAAGTAGCTTATCAAAAAGAAAAGGCAAAACAAGCATTAAAAACTTCTGTACTCCACCAGGGAAGAAGTTCTAAATAAATGATGCTCCTAATTATATTAGTGTAAAGGATGATGGGGAAAGGAAAAGTAGAACAATTAATCAAACACTACAAAACACATTTTTTTACCATAGTTAAAATATTCCAAGAGGGCGGCAATTGAATGATCATGGTACACCGAGATTCTGCAGCCGCCAGTGCAAATCAATTTCTGACCTTCGAATTTGATCATGCCAGCTTTTTATACGTTTTTCGAAAGAACCCCAGCAGCAAAGAGTAGATTCCTACGAGAAAACTGTTGCCAAAACATGAATCAAGTGGATGTAAGGGGAAAAAGAAATAACGATCAAGCATTCAACCATTGTGGAGTGTTCTGATTAATATAATTGGAAAACTGAATTCCATTACGTCACAAATGCAACATGACTACATGAGCATGAGCTGTGTTTATGTCCTGGAAAACTGATTCTGAAAACAGCGCCCAAACAGGTCTCAGAGATTTAAGATGTCAAGTATTTTACCTGCAATGAGTAGACTGGAGTAGACTTGGTAGGGAGAGTCTTCAATGATCTGAGTCTGTTTGTACTTCCAGTTTTGCTGATACAGAACATAGAATATAAGATCTCCACATACTTCTAAAAGAAGTAACGAAAAGAGGACAGCAAAGAGAGTCAATTTCTCATTCTGGCAAAACTTACTTCTCTTCTATTTTCGGCGCTTTTGTGCTTGCTGTCACGTCCCACAGTTTTACAGTGCAATCAGCAGACCCAGATGCAAGAAGTGAACCTTCACAACTGCGGCAAACCAAATGGTAATCAGAAGAAATTTGACAGATTAGATATATCTTCAAGCCATTCAGAGAACAAAGATTGCAACCTGAAATCAAGTGTCCATACACATGAGCTGTGGCCCACCAAAGGCGTGACACAACGACCACTTGAGAGGTCCCACATCATAATCGTGCCATCTTCATCCCCAGAAGCCATGTATCGGCCGTCAGGTGACATTGCCAAAGATAAAACCATGCTTCTGTGGCCAATGAAAATTCTAACACACTCCCCACTCTGTACATCCCACAATCGAACTGTTTTGTCACTAGATCCCGTCGCAATGTAATTGCAGTTTTCATGCCACTGTACACACTGTAAATGAAATGCCAAATTGTAAATCATCTCTTTATGGTTAAATTTGGAATAGCGCCTGAAAATTTAGCAAGAGAAACTGAAAAGAAAGTTCACACATGAATGCAACT
This sequence comes from Rhododendron griersonianum, assembly GCA_018127125.1. Classification (NCBI taxonomy): domain Eukaryota; kingdom Viridiplantae; phylum Streptophyta; class Magnoliopsida; order Ericales; family Ericaceae; genus Rhododendron; species Rhododendron griersonianum. The sequence goes on along the minus strand of CM030789.1, from coordinate 47,778,632 downwards.
ATATCAGGGGAAGTCTTAAGAGCACTGAATGCAACTAATCAAATTAAAATTCTGCAATGAAGGCACTCAGTGATTCAGGGGCACAACACAAGGAAAACTAAAAGCAACGTATGTTGAGACAGATCATACCGTCATAGCGAGATATGAAAGAATGCAACTATAAAGGACGCAAGTATGAAAGTTGGGAAAAAGATAAAAACCAGGTAGAGAAACCAATTTTATTTCTTCCTTATAAATGGAGACCAGGACTTGTATCCAATAGATGAGAGGACAACAGGCAATGTAAGAGCCACAGAAGAAGAGGGAAGAGATAATAAATTAAGTTCTAGACAAAGAAAATCATCTAATCAACTTCAAGGATTCTACCTCTGCGATGTCTGATATCCTAGTGTTCATACGAACAAATTTCTTATTGGTCAGGTTGACTCAGTAGCAAGTGAAACCAAAATGAAAAGATACTTCAAACAGAACTCCCTACGTGATCCAATGGTCTGACCTGAAGACCAAATTTAAATGCTACATCGATAATGTGGAATCACAAAAAAACGACTTTGGCCGCAAATAGGTGAACCCTTAAAATGCACACTCCATGTCTGCCTCTTTGTTCTTCCTTCGTTGCTTTTTTGGTTGCCATATAAGTTACCGTCAAGTTTTGCAGCCAGATCACATCAGGTTTTACCAAGGAAAATACTGAAAGGGGAAAATAAAAAAAGAAGGAAAAACGAAAATTCTCTGTTCTCTTTAGTTGGTAATTTGACTGTTATTCGTAAGATAAAAAGCATAGATTTTTAGGTCAAACATTAATTGCATGGCTTGATTTTCATGACCTCGGACTTTGTGGGCTACGACACTTGTAGGTTATGCCAAAAGGTGCTCAATATTATTTCATAAGATTTACAACTGGGATTTAGACCATAACAAATGATAATTATAAGTAGATAACTGTGTGTGTGTGTGTGAGAGAGAGAGAGAGAGAGAGACTACTCACATCCACATCAGATAAGTGTCCAGCCATTATCCTTAAAGGCTGTATTCTGTCCATGGACCAAATTCTTGCTGTTCGATCGTGTGAAGCACTGGCAAAATAATGTCCCGCGGGACTAAACTGCATTGACCACACGCAAAGCATGTGTATCAACTAAAACATAAATAAGAGAGTAAAGAACAAGAAGTATATTGCGTATTCTTCAAGTCTACTCAGATACTTATATGTTAAATCTCTTTCTTTTTTTTTTTCAGATAGTGAGCAAGCTTTGTAGACTTCTTTGCTTTGACTTTGTTGGGAGAACGGCCTTTGTTTTGTTACAAGGAGTATTTGACTGAGGTTTAGGTTTGAGTCTTTTGACCCAGAGGTAAAGCTGCAGGTAGTCTGATATCATTACCATATGCAAAATGGACATATTTGCAGAATAGGAAGATCTGTGTTTCCAAAGAATTAAGGTGAAGAAGTACAAAACCATTTTTTAAAGTCACTTCTTAACATTTTTCTTGGGTGTCATCCAAAGCATATGTTATGCCTAGGAGAACTTCAAGTCATCAACGTAAACTAGTAACATCTTTTTGCCCAGTAGGACTTTGCTCATGGTTTCTGTCATTCACGTACTTGGCAAACACAGTTGTGCCACATGATCTCATTTGTTAGCATAACGTCCATTTATTAGGAAAAATATCAGATAGGTTGGGCAACTAGTTTCAGGTTGCTTGTGCACACAATGGAACAGTTCCTCGGACTCGGGATAAAGACTAACAACGAATAAATAGTGCAATGCAGAAAAACTGGCATCTGTCATCAAGAAGCAGAAAATTGAAACTTTTTGCATAAAAACATAATGAGTGCTATGAATTCAGCGGTCAACTAGGGTGCTGTTTGATAAAACTGAAAGCTGAAAAATAAGTACTGAAAGCTAAATGCTGAATTTTTTTTCGTGAAAAACTATCTGATAAACATATTAAGCACTGAATTAAAAAATAATGAATTAATTTTAGTTCCATTAGTCATAGTGATTCTCTTTTAATTTTACTAAAGGTCACCATGTAATTTATTTGTGGTAGTGGTGGAGTCGAACGGTGGCGTGGTGGTGGTGGAGCGGTGGTTGGAGTGGTGGTGGTGATGGAGCAGTAGTGGCGTGGTGGTGGGAATGGTGGCAGTGTTTGTGGTGGTGGCAGCGGCGGAATGTTTGTGGTAGTGGTAGAGTGGTGATGGTAATGGCAAAGGTGGTGGGAGTTATGGATTGGTGGTGATAGTGGTTGTAGCGGTGGTGGTTGTGGCGAAGTAGTGGTGGCGGTATTTATAGTATCAATGATCGTAGTGGCGGCCATAGTGGTGGTGGTGGAGTGGTGAAGATGGTGGTGGTGGTGAAGAGGAAAGAGTTGAATATAAGCACTAATGAATTCAATCAGAATTAAGTAACTCAAAACTACTTAATTTTTATCAACTTTTTAGCCTACATTTTAAGAGGCACTAATTCTTTTAAGCAATGTAAAATATTGTTATCAAACCTACTTAATCACTTAATACTTAATTCATTCAGTTTTAAGTGTTGAATTTGGGTTATCAAACAACTTCGAGTACAAATGCTGAAAAAAGGAAGAAAAATTACTGACAAAAGAAAATCAGAAAACAGGTATACAAGCAAAAGGTGATAGGCATTTCTGCGAAGTAAAAGTGGTGGTTGTACACCTCTTTTTCTTCCTTGCTAGATGAGGCATGTTCAATATCAACATGAAATAATAGATATCCCAGATTCTCTACCTGAACATCCCATACAGGGTAATTATGACCCTTGTAGCATACGAGATTTGCATTCAATTTTGTGCTCCACAATCGAACTGCAACAGCGCAATGTTGTCTTTAAAAGCAGTAGTTTCACAAGTATGACTAATTTAAGATGAAATACGGACACACCAAATAGGTGAAGCATGACAAATAACGCAAAACATACTCGTTGAATCTGAGGAAGAGGATAGAAGGAAATCCCCAATGGGACTGAAACTGGCCGAGTAAACAGGTCCAGAGTGACCCCGGAATAAAGTATAAGGTCTTTTACCGCCCTTTTCCCCAACCAAGTGATCACCAGGAGATGAACCATTCTCACCCTGCAAAATAGCTGACAAACAAAATCCTACCAAATAAGAAAGAAAGAACTTCCATTTCTTCTTTTATTTCCACAACAGTCCAATGTGATAACAACGAAAGTTACATATGAGCAAGTCAACTATTCACATCTTAAAAACCAGTAGAAAGGTAGTTATGGATACTAAGAAACATATGCTCCAAAGGAACATAAAAATATCAAGAAGTTCCAACTCGTCCAGTTTCCTTAATTAGTGAACCAGTAATGAGGAATTACAATCACCTTAGCAATACTTAAAAACTTTCCTCTTGCCAGTCCAAAATCAAGCTGCCAGCCATATTTAAGTTGCAAATCTTCCAAATAAACTCATAGAGAGATGATTTTGTATCAATCTCAATGCAGACTCACAGAACACAGGCGTAACAGAAGGTCTGATCCAGATCAGCTCTTAAAGCTAAGCAACAGAAATTCTAGTAAGACGTCTTCAATTTCATTTTGGCCCATCCTACATTAACGAATCATACTTGTACAGATTGAAAACAAGAGCAGAATTTCTCCTATCTCTTATATGTTCATTTTTCACTGATTCTCTCGAGAGGGCATAAAGAACCAAACTGCAAGCTTTTGAGATCCACTAAGAGTCTAGACATTCACATTCACTCCATGATTGATATTAGTTCAGTTAACTTGAAAAGTGTACCAATACATTGCGTACCAGAAAAGAATTGTACAACAATTATTTTACCTCATCTATCATATACAACAAGGAAACCTTTTCAACTGTAACATCCATTATTCCATTATTTTTAAGGAAATGTTATTTTAAATCTTAAATCATATTTCAATAACAGTTTTACGCTCCCCTTATTATCTCTACAACATCTCATTTTTATCCACCACCAAACTCTGTCAATTCTTTTTATCATTTATTTAATTTGTACACATAAAGCACGATAGACTAAGATTTCCATTCTAAATTGTGCATATACGGAACTCACATTTCATAGTAACTTTAAATAAGTTTTTGTATCATCACTTTCTGCATATTTTTTATTGGAAAAAGAAAGCCTAAATTCAAACTATGACATTGCTCTACAATAAAATTTTCAAGTTAGTAGTAGTAGTTACTTTCACTCTAAAATACTTTTCCTTCCCACCCACATGCGTGTGTACTGTGTAACCCCAGTTCCACAGTATAAAGAAGGAATCAGTATCTTTCAATGTTCCATAACCCAAAAACAAAAAACATGTAGCAGCATGTCACCAAATGATAAAGTAACACATCATGGCAACAATAACAAAAGTTATCAAAAGACACTTACAACCAGAAGTTTGTTGCCCAAGTTTAGCCATGTCCCAAACCTGCAGAAAAACAGCTTGGATATTAGCAAAGAACAAAGAGCAATTAACGAAACAAAAAACAAAATTTGTCACAGAATTATGAAACCTTCAGAGATGAGTCTGAGAATCCACCAGCAACTAATGATCCATCACAGGATATTGTTGAACAGTTTAAGCTAGAAAATCAGGCCAAAGATCAGCAATAAACCAGATACAACAGTTTGCAAATACGCAGCCAGACATGAAAACTAGCCCGAGCAAAATGCTTACCCATTATGTGTATTAACAAACGTATAGAAGCTGACCGAGGGAAGAGCCACACTGCTTAACTGTACACGATTTCGCAGATCTTCAAGAATAGAATGTTCTACCTCTATTGGCCTGAGACGATAAGCAAAAAACAGTAATGTATAGCATGCAACAAAACGCTTCAGCTAAGGGTATTCCGAAATCTAATCCCTAGCCTCAATGTTTTAGGGGGGGGGAACCGTCGTATGGTGACAGCTGTTGCCTTCTATAGATATATAAAATGAGCTCACCATAAGATGATGCACCAAAAGATGTTGCCTTCTATAGATAAGTACATAGATAGTTGAAATAAAAAAATAAAACAGGAATTCTGAATCGTTGATTCTGAACATACATTACTGGCAAGGTAAGTTCCGCTTTCACACGTGGTGCTGCCGACACAGTATTAACCTCTGTACGAACAGCTTTCCCTGTTGAACCAACCACCTTGTCCTTTTTCAACTTTTTGAGAGAAGCACCTTGCTTCCCTCCCTCCACTGCTCTTTTCTGAGAATTCATAATAATAAATTTATACCAAGAGGCACATATCGAAAAACTAAATTAAATAAAAAATGGATTAGTAACAAACAAACAAAAAAGTCGACAAACTAAACAAGATTAAAAAATTTGGTAACATATCAACAACCAAGGATTAATTATATGGCACGCAGATGAAAAATCAATAAGTGAGCGCGCATATCGTAGGCAGAACAACATATTTCCTACCTTGCTCTCATCTAAATCTCCTTCTTTTGTTTCTCCTTCTCCCTTCTCTAAATCTGAAAGCGAGCTTCCCGCCTTCTCCAGCCTTTCTTCTAAAGAGTCCTCAAGCAACTGTTAAAAATTAAAATGGTTCAAAAAAACTAGAACATGGGAAACTAATAGGTTCAAGCTTCTCCAGAACGTGCACACTTCAATTTAAAAAGGGAGGTCACATAGGGCAGTAGTAAGCAACTGTTGAAAATTAGAATGGTTCAACAAAACAAGAACATCAGAGACTAATATGTTCAAGTTTCTCCAGAACGTGCACACTTCAATTTATAAAGGGAGATCACATAGGGCAGCAGTAAGGAAATCTTCATTCACCGAGTGCAAACCGATTACAACGTCTAAAAAAAGGACTATTATGCTACAGAATATTGGTTACGAACCTATCTAAAGATGTGAATTTCATATGCAAAACTTATCCAAAACAAAACTACCAAATCAATTTCAAAACCTTTAAGTAATAAAAGCCCAACAAGTAATAGACCCCATTAGATCCTTATGGCATGAATCCGATTACGAACATGAGATTAAGTACTACAAGTAGGAACCATGTTTATTAATTACCAAATCATCACACACAAACAACAAAAGGATTGTAACACCAAGTATTTATCGACTACTGGATGGATTTTATCCTTCTAACTTGTGGCTAACAATGAATATACCAACTTCCGTCTCTTTCTTGTTTCTTTGGTAAATTAGCAAGCATTGGCATTCGTAGGGGGATCTTGTCCATGGAAAGACTTGAATCCTTGACCTCCAAGTGAGTAACAAGAAATCTGGCCAACTGGGCTAGCCCAGTTGGTTAACTTTCACCTCATCTGTTGCTTAATTCGAGTTGTACCAACGACTTTCTGTCCTTCAAAGAAGTATTGACATTCCCAAAACTCTTCGCAAGTCTTCATAGTTAATAAGATGCTTCCCTTTATGTTTTTGGTACTTTACCAAAAAAAAAACACTAGTATGCATCTAGTATCTGGGAAAGTCAAGGATAAGAATATTCTGATGCATGAATTTAACCACAAAGTTTTACATTCAGAATTACCAAAGTCCTAAGCAAGAATCGTGGTATCTGCAAAATGATCGAGAATCAGCCATTGACTTGCCTCTCTTTCCACATTACTCTGTTTCAAAAAATGGAGTCAAAGTGTCCACATGTTTCAAATTTATGCCTCTATTCTTTCTTCATCCATATGTACGTATGAATTCATATATGAAGATAACAGTTCTGGCTTCCCCTACTCGCAAAAATATCTAGAAATTCAGCAAAACCAATTACTGGAATCTACAACAATGTAGGCATTGCTTGTTACCACATAAAAGAAAAATACATCCAAATTGTATGCAGCTACCCAAATAATAAAGCCTTGCAACATTGAGTAAAGAAAACTTTGCATGAATATAAAATGATCCACCTCGAGAACTTACTCCCCAATGTATTTCTTTCTGATTTATCATATTAGCTGCATCCTGGCCACTCCCAACAAGCGTGACAACTTCAGTATCATCAGAAATTGAGCAAGGCTGTCCTGGAGAAACTGTGAACAGATATCATTAGATCAATCCGTCTGCTTGCACTAAAGGAACATTATTAACACTTGAGTTCAAACGTCCGACAATCCGCTTTTAGTCTTCAGCCTCTTTAAAAGGAAGCATGAGTCCAAAAGTGGAGCATGAATACCTTCCCCTTATAATATCAAAAACTGAACTGAATATTAATGAAACTTGAACACCAGATTTTTCAGAAAAATATAGTCCTGAGTGACAAATTCCAGTCAAAGAGCAGGAGCTGTACCTTGAAAGTTAATATGCTCGTTAATAACCCCAAGCATCATAATGGATTGCGTCTTGTGTAAATATTGCAACAGAAGCTCATAAGAGTACTGAGGAAAATGTAAGAAAATGGATTAGTTTTTAGCCAATCTATTGCACACTTATTGATTTGGTTTGATGTTGTATAGCCACATCTGCCTTAACCATGAAGCTGGCTCTAGACCTGGAACTCAACGGACAAACGAAAAGAAAAACAAGCATTGGAAGTAAATTAGACATCAGATTTGGAAGCCATACCCCAGTGTATGTTCATAAGTTAACACAGAAGTGACTCTGCTAGGAGGTCTTATGTTCAAGCCTCTTTGTCTTTGTTTACATTTGTTCCCAGTTTGTATTCTAGTTCTTCCATTGGCATTTTTTCTCACTCAATGTATAGATGTTGCATCCCTATGTGCACGAGGGGATTGCTAATTTGCTCGTAAGGGAGGTATTGTATAGGTTGATATGCATTTTATTTTTCTTGTTATAGACAAGGATAACAGCATCATCTTGGTAGCTTGTATTGATTGCTAGACCCACTTCTGAAAAACTTAAGCTCCTGGGAAACTTGGTGAAACAACAAGAAGAACATCAAAGCATCAACCTTTCAAAAACCCAAATCTCAGTCTTACTTCCAAATGGCACCAAGTTCACCAACTATAGAGTCTCAAGCTTAGGTTGTCCAACGGCCTGACAGCTACAGCACTTCAGAAGAGTTAACATTTCCTAATGATTCATTATATGGTTTAAACTGAAAATATTTCAGAGTTGCCGAATTACAAATGCAACTGTTCTAAGATGTTTCTGACAGCCACCCGAAAACCAAATCCCGTTCCTCTAAAATAAACAAAAAAATAAAGTATGTCCTAACTTCATACATTATGTAAAAATAGCATCTTCTCTCAAATGTAAAATAGTCCTAACCACATATTACTTGTGAAGGGAGAAGTTAAGGTCTAAATGAATGACATGTATAGGTAAACAGAAGTTACAGAAGGATTTTTAGAATGTCCTCGACTGGCCTCAACGTAAGCTTATGCATAGCAGCTCAGAAGGGGCTCAAGGCAACACACAAAACTGAAAGAAAAGAGACGTAAAACATCACTAACAAAAATGTTGCAGCAGCTGAAAACATTTGCAATCTCGTGACGTCTACCATGAGCCTCAATGCTTTTCACAGTTGAATAGGAGGTCTGAGTTTGGCTCACTCATATTACACAAGAAAACCTACCAACTACACAATTTAGTACAATAGTTAACAGAATAGGACCCAAGAAATCACCTTGCATATCTTTATATTCACTTTGCTCTGCCTCAAAGAATGAGCAAACTCCATTTCCTGCAAGAAGGGAACAATGTTTATCAAAAACAGGGTTGTTTCAGGAAAGATAAATGCAACATGACAGCCTTGGATAGTAATTAACCTCCAGATGAGAGGGAGAAAGAACACCTTCCAATTTTTGGAGGTCCCGTAAGTGCATCATCTCATGATCTTCACGGAAGCTATTGAAAAAAGTCCGTGCTGAAGATTACAAACGTCAATATTAAGTGACTTGTCCCATTAATGGACCAATTTGAAAATGCGCAGCCTGAGATGCATAATAGTTCAAAATACAAAAAGACTCTCAAGCATACCTTCTTGGATATGGCCTTTTGCCACAAGATCCATGAAACAATGGATAAACACTGGATAGAGAACTCGAAGCAATTCATGCTGCATCATTGCAATGCAAACAAAGATAATCTAAGTTAGTATCCTACCAAAAATAAATAAACCACGAAGTGATCATGACAAGTTGAGTGGGGTTGGGATAGTGAGAGAACTCATACCAAATCTACTTAAATGCATCGTCCATGATAAACTCTATCAGAAATATGAAAAGCTTACAAATGTAATTTCAGCAGAAGTAGACAATCCACTGATTAATACATTAAGTGTAGAAATCATGCAACACAATAACAAGTCACCTTGTACAAATCCAGTGAACTATAAGTCCATGACCTAAGCTTGCTGTATCCATCATGGTACTGCACTGGAACATTTTCCAATCTGAAAAGCACAAATCTCATTACATTTGATAAGGCATTTGTAGTCAGTACAAGTAACAAGAAAGATGCATAAGAAAATATCGGAAACAAGGAGATAGATCTTTAGTAATTTTCACCATCAAGGGGTTCAATGTATGCATATTAGAAATGTTCAAGACAGAAAATGCCTCAACTTGTTTTAATTTCAGAGAAGGTATTCATGTCAAAGAAAGAGACTTCTGTCAGATGTTTGCCAGATACAAAGTACAGTATGTGACGCCGCATTATTATCTTATAGTTGCAGAAACATGGCTTTGCTCTTTTCTCCTCCCAAAAAACTTATCTTCGAAATTTTTAGACTGTTTCATCATTTTTTTTCGTCTTTAGTGACTTTTTTTTTATCAAACTTTTATTTTATTTTTTCTTATTTGGATGTAAATAGTGTATCTCTATTCAAAAAACAAGAAAGTTTGTTAACAAGTTTAAAAAATTGACTAAAGACATAAAATACGCAAACCTATACAACTTTTTTATCTCAAAAGTGACAACCAAATAAGGTGAAAAGGATTTGCCTGATTCCAAATGTCAGTGAATGTAGAAAGACGAAAATCAAAACTGTAAGCCAAGGAGTATTTTCACAGTGAACAAAGGCAATAATAACAAACACATGGACGCTTACCGATTACCACCAAAAAAAGAAGCAATCAATGAAAGACATGGACAACACGAGATAAACAAAAACAATGTCTTCCTAGGGCTGGGTAAGAGGTTATTCCTGCTAGGCATAACCTTCATACAGAGGGGTAATAACCTCATCTGAAATGCAAGCAACATGTAGGAGTATATTGGTAGAAACAAAGTCTCATTCTGTATGTGCCCTCTAGATTACTGTTCACGTTGTTGCAATTCATTTCATTTAAATCATCGACATCACACAGAGGAAAGACAAGAAAAATAGAACATTCAGGATTGGAATAAACATGGAGAGCATATAACTGAACTGATACTAACAATCCAAAAAAAAAAAAAAAACTATTGCAAGCAGCAATGAACAGGGAAAATAGAATGCTTGTCTTGTCTAAAAAGCAACAAATGTCGAGTAATAATCATAATAGTGTCATGCACATCCAAACTCTTGTGGATATCTTAAGAGAGAAATTATATGTTCATAATATATCAGATTAAGTTATTTACAGAATGACAATAGTACTTTCGTTAATAATACATACATAATTTATTAGCCATGCAGTACATATACACAGATGTGTAAAAACATATGAATAAGCAATAAATACTAGGAAAAAAAATTATCTTTTGCCCTCTAGCCCAAGAATTCCAGAGTACCAATAAAACGTAAAGTTGATATATTTCTAACCACTATAACACAGACAAATGAAGTTTACTAGATAACAAAGAAGCATAGGAAAGTTTAAAACCTAAGCATACCAATACCAATTAATTGGAGTCCGAATTAGATAAAATTTCACCTTGAACATTTAAAAATCTACACTAATCAAGTACGAAGATAAATATGATGTAACGTTGATAAACTTCTTACCAACATAACATACACGCGTATGAAGTTTTATACTGTAGTTTACTAACCACAAGAAAATCCATAACCTAAATGTAGCGAATTCAAGAACCGCGGCTTCCAAGTGCAAATATAACGAATACTAGGAAATTCTTTTCTCTTCTGCATCTATGCTCACATGCCCTAGTACCAAGAAAATGTAAAGTTGATAAACTTTCACCGAATAACACACACATTTGAACTTTTATAGCTAACCCCAAGGGTTGGCCTAAAGGTCAAGGCCTAAGACTTTGGGGTTCGTCTCAGGTCCGAAACTTCTCATGTGCTATCAACTGCTTTTGGGCCAGTCCATAACTTTAATTGGGACCCCGCAAGTGGGCATTGCCCCCAGAATAGTCTTCTAGTGCACGTAAGCTGGCCCGGACATCTAAGTTAGCCCAGAATAGTCTTCTAGTGCACGTAAGCTGGCCCGGACATCTAAGTTAGCAAAAAAAAAAGTTTTATAGCCAAGTAAGAAGCACACGAGAGATCAAAAAATAAAATGTACTGCTTTCAAGTAACAGGAGTTCGAATTGCAAATAATTTCACCTCGAAATATTGAAAAATCTCCGGTGCACAAATAAATAAAATCTAAAGCACATAAATTTTTTACTACTACAACCTAACTGTTGGGAATTCAATCACCACGAGTTCGAATCGCAAATAATTTCACCTCGGAACATCCAAAACCTAGAATAATCTATTACGCAAATACGTACACATAGATGTGCAAGTATAAATATATAGGTAAGAGAAAAACGTACTCGGAGGAGAAGGAGAGAATGTTTCTGGCAATGTCGGGATCTGTCTGCAGGGAAGAGTTGGAAGAGGAGCTTCTCGAGTGTTGTTCTTCTTGAAAAGCGAGCTCCGTTTGCTTGAATCCCTTCTTCTTCAGGTACGCTATCACTGCCTTCTGTATCACCTCATCCTCCATCTCTCTCTCTCTACTCTCTCTCTCTCTGGTTCGCTTGCAGAGACTGGTAATTAGGTTTTGGCAAACGACTACTCGACGTCCAAAAATTCGGTTGTTGCAACTTGAGGGTAACTCATATGTATGAGGCGGCTGATAATGCCACGATAGAATTTGCTTCTGCCACGACCCAAAGTTTCCAAGTGTCCGTTTTCTTTTTAAATTTTCTTTTTCAAAAAAAGAAGGGAATCTCAAATTCAAATATAACGAAAATAAAAAATATTTTTTCAATTTTTTTTAGAGATTTCAATGTGATCTACGGAGTATCAAATAAAATCCATATTAGTAAAAAAATTATTTGCGTAAATAACCAGTGAGCCGAACCACATAGCCACCAAATACCAATCAACCACCAAATCAAGGGTTAAGGTCCCCTCTATTTCGTTGCCTTGCAGAGAACAAACAGCATTCCGTATATATAAATAAATAAATAAATAAGATTTATGGGTCGGATCCTGCGCAGTTAAATCGAACCAAAAAGTTTACGACCACAAATTCATTACACAAGAAGACCAGGTTCAAGCCTCGGCAAAGACGTTTGGGGTTATGTGTCACTTCTAAATTCCTTGTGGATTAATTACTAACTCCAAGCCCTGCGTATCGGTGTGACTCACTTCAGGGTCCCACCCAAATGATCGGAGCTGTTCAATATTCTTCAATTTTTTTTTATGGTTTTTGTGAAAAAAAAAAAACTCAATTTCCCATCAGCAAATTGGTTGTAGAACCGATCAAGCCCTTACTAATATTAGAATGAGCTGATTTTAAACAAAGACCCTTAAATAAGTGTTCTAAGAATATTGAGTGGCTCAGCGGTGTACAACAAATGGTGTACCCATAATAAATTGTCCATATTTATTTGTGGGTCTCACACTCGCATTAATATGTGGATGCGAGTGCGTTTGTAAAAGTGTTTGAGTAGATGAATTGAAACCGAGCTGTTGCAGCAGACTACCCGATTCACCCGACCCGCTCCCATTGGGGCAGTTTCCCGACTTTTATTTTTCGGGCTTGGGTTGAGTTTGTGGATTTTCTGTCTGGCCTTTGGGCCCTTTGTGGGCTTTTGGAGAGGTCGTTTCCCATGGTGGTTTTATGCCCATGGAAACCAAGCACCCAAGCCCATCTGAATGTGGCATACTTTTTTTTTTGGTACACTGGAAATTGGAAAGAAACTACTGGCTCTCAAAGGCGACCCCCTCTCATGTCAGCCTCCAAAAGAGGGATGATGTCGTCCGGCGGAATCACATTCGACACCATCCTCTCGTCTTGAATCACTCCCATATTGGCCAACCGATTTGCCACCTTGTTGCCTTCTCTCAGTGTATGTTTCAGCATGCATCTGGTTACTGTCATCAAAGCTTTGCATTCTTGGATGAGGACTAAGTGAGGAGAGTGCTCCGGTGGCTCTTCGTTGATCAGGGCAATAGCTGCCGTTGAGTTTGATTCCACCTCCATAGCCTCCATTCTCTGGTTCTGAATCAGCTCCAAACCTCTTAACAAGCCCCATAGTTCTGCTTCTAGACTAGTGCAGTCTTCCGATCTTCCATAGAAGCCCATAATCCAGTTAGGGATGGCAATCGGATCTGCCCGCCCCGAACGGGGCGGATTTTCCAACTCATTTTCGGGTATAGGGTCGGGGCGTGGTTAAAATTCCAAAATCCGACCGAGTTTTGGGTGGAAGTATCCCGCCCCGACATATATTTATACTCCATCCGTCCCCTTTTTAAAGTTCAGTATTCCATTTTGGGCTATCCCTTAATAAGTGTCTATTTTGTAAAGTTAGTGGGTAAAAGTTGGTACATTTTTCATTTTGCCCCTAAAAGTATATTCTATTTTGAAAAATTAGTAAGTAAAAGTGTAATGATGATGTCTTCATGAAGGGTAAGTAGGGAAAGTGGGTGTAAAAGTTGATATGAAAGGTGTAATGATGATGTTTTTTTAATAAGTTGGAGTTACGAAGCGGGACACTTAAAAAGGGACGGAGGGAGTATATATAACTATACTTTTAAGCCAATTTTTTCGTCTTTATTAAAAAAATTTGGATTTCGATCAAAATTTTTTACTTTTTAGATTCCTATTGTCATGAGGATGCAATAATCCCCAAAAAAATGATGATAAGTCAAGTGATACGAAAAAAAATTGAATAAGGACAAAAAAATAAGTTACTTGGCTTATTTAGCCGAACGGGGCCTAAAAAAATCTTATTCTTAACTTTATATTTTCACCATTATACTAAACTACCACTTTTTTTATAACTATTTTCTTTTATTTTGCTTTTAGATTACCAAATTTTTTAAATTTCTTGCAGGGCGGGCAAACCCGTTCCCCGATCGGGGCTGGAAGGGGGTACCCAAAAAATACCCTGCCGGGTTCGGGTCGGGTCGGGTCCGTGTAATAATTTTCCGGGTCGGGACCGGGGTACGCAAAAACCCGCCCCGCCCCGTTGCCATTCCTAAATCCAGTGGCCTCTTTCTTCACGGAAAACACCTCCAAATCCAGCAGGTCCTGGGTTGCCACGAGAGCTCCCATCTGTGTTAAGCTTCATCTTTCCAATTCCAGGGAAATTCCAAGACACAAGTCTCAAAGATCTTGGATTAGCACATGATAAAGCAAGGAAACTTTGGGTGATTTCAGTAGCAAAGGAAAGACTCCTAAGATAAAAATATCATTAGAGTTAACAGAGATATTGTCAAAGACTTTTCGATTACGCGCAAGCCAAATTTTCCACAGGAATACCATAACTAAAACACTTTTGAAATAAACCCCCGGGTGATTCTGCATCCAAATGTTAGAAATCACAGGACATTAACAAATATTCTCAACATATTCTTGGCGGGGAAATCTTTTGTTTCAGCCCATCAGGGGAGCATGAAACTAGTAATGGAGTTAACAATGTCAATATTGAAAAATGATCCTTAACAATGTCAGCAACCTAAGTAATGCTAGGGTCCATCAAATTAACAGATTCATCAAGTCTAGCATTGTCAAACCACCAATCATGCCATAAGGAAATACCAGTACCATCACGAACCTTCCATTTCAAATTTTTTCAAAACTAAAATCTTTAGCCTTGAGAATACTTTTCCAAACATAGGAAGCTAGCTTTTCTGTTGGATGGCCAATCTTTGAAGTAATGTTTACTAAGGCATTTTTTATGAAGCAATTGAATCCACAAGGGGGTCTTTTCAGTTAAAATTTGTCGGACTGGTTTTCCACCATCTCTCTTAAAACCAATTGGTGGTAAGAAGGGTTTCAATTAAGTCTTTTATAACATTCGACGTCGCACCCGCAAGTCTGTTTTTAGAGCAGTCGCGGAGAGTGACATTATGTAACCGAATCCATGAGGGCACTCCAGGCCCAACAATCCCTGCCTCACAATGACGCTCCCGCGACTCGAACCCATAACTTTCTGGCTCTAATACAACTTGTCGGACCGCTTTTCCACCATCTCGATCTCCTAAAACCAATTGGTGGTAGGAAGGGTTTCAAGTCTTTTATGGCATTCGACATCGCACCCGCAAGTCTGTTTTTAGAGCGGTCGTAGGGAGTGACATTGTGTAACCAAATCCATAATGACACTCCGAGCCCAACAAAATTCTCCACCCAAGCTTAGCAAGTAAAGCAAGATTGGCATGCCCAGCCTTCCTTAAGCCCAAGCCACCACTTCTTTTGGAAAGGCACACAGTGTTCCAATTCACAAGGTGAATCTTTCTCTTATTATTATCCTTATCACCCCACAAGAAGTTACGATTAACTTTGTCGATTTGGTTGATGATAGGAGAGGGAAGTGCAACAGTTTGCATAGTGTAATTAGGGATAGTGGAAGTCACAGATTGAGCAAGGGTCGAGCGCCCCGTGAAATTCAGGGTATCAGATTTCCAACCGGCCGCAAGTTTCTTCGAAAGTTTTTTTCAATAATATGTATTGGTATTGCCTCTTAGAAACCTCACCGAGGATCCCCTGTCCGAGTGAAATCCGGACAGGGGCCTGTCCCAGTTCTCGGACTGGGACAAGCCCCTGTTCGGATTTCACTCGGACAGGGGATCTGGTCTCTAGAAACCTTACTATGAATTAACGGGACTCCAAGATACTGTGGCATAGTACTGCCTCATAATTATTTTGCACCAATTTGTTTTTGTTTTTGTTTTTTTTGAACTAATCTCATCTAATAGGATTATAAGTTTATTCAACTAAAATCTTCACTCTTCTGCTTCGTCATAATCTAAACTAGAGGCTGGGGCACACGTGATGCACAACTTTAGGACTTGTTTTCACAAAATATAACTTTGAGGGTTAAAAAATCATAGACTGCACAACTTTAAAGGTTAATATTGTCATTAGCTTCACATATATATGAGCAATTCTAGATGCCGTAGCATTTTAGCAAAGCCGGCCCTGATTTATCAAGGGCTTAAAGCGAAAATTAAAAATGAGGCATTTTTGTTGGACGATTATAAAGGGCAAAAAAAAAGTAGAAGAGGCCCCTGAAATTCAATTTTTTTTAAGGTCTAAAGCGGCCGCAACACAAGATTTAGCTTAGGACCGACTCTGCATTTTAGTCTCGAATAGGAGGTTCAATTATACAAGTTATACAACATAGTGCAAAGGAGTTGATTCCAGAAGTCTGTGGGGGATGCAAGAGGCCCCTCCCCACCCATTCAAGCTTTTGAAAGTACAATAATACATTTCTTATACAAAAATCTCAGCCCTAAGAAATGGTTGAAAGTCTCTTACCCGTAAAGCGGGGTGGTTCCGGGAACAACTAATTATACACTTAAAAAAATATCTCATAGTTTTCGATCAAATTTTGATGATCCGAGCCGCTCAATGTGATCAGAACGTGATTTTAAAGATACCCGCAATAAATCAGAAAAATAGGCACCATAATTAAATCCGACTCCACCCCACCCGCCCCATTGCCACCATTGCCTATGAACGTTAGGTGGGAGATGTAGGCAAATCCAAACGGTCAAAGATCACTTGAAATGAGTGTGGTCCATTTAGAAACCATTTGGTTGGTTAAATTCGTTCATTATGTTGCTTGACTAATGTTTTTTAGTGCTAATAATAATGGTCCAAAATGATGAGCTGTTTAATGAGCTGTAAAGTTCACAAATCCCGTCTTGCCGGGAAAGTTTTCGGTGACTATTATAGAAAATAAAAAATCTGTACAAATTTAAATACTAAGTACTATCGCTTAAGTTCCGCTTAGGACTTTTTGAGCTTTCTTTTGTTTTGTTCTAAATCTTGGATATTTTAAAAAATATTTTAGTAAAAGTCATAATTTTTACTTTTCCAATTCATCTTGACGAAACGAATCGAAAAACCAAAAAAATGAGACTCAAAACTAGCAAACACGAAAAAAATTTAAATAAGGACAAAACAAGAAACCACCCCCAAAAAAAAAAACACTTAGCGTAATAGTACTTATGAATCAAGGCCGGCTCTTAGTTATTGTAACCACAAAGCGAACCTTCAAGATGGAATCCTCAATACATTTCCACAAACTAAAGCCACATATTAAAAATAAACTTAAGAAATGGTTACAAAAGTCAAATAGTACTTTAAAAAAAACTCGCAAATTACTATATTTGTTTGTACCAAAAAAAAAAAACTCAAAAGAAAATATCATTTTCCTAAGGAAAGAAATTCATAGGACCAAATTTTGTGAAAATACCTGTTGTAAAATCTTCAAATTTTGTGAAAATACCTGAAGTAGCGAAGAACCAATAGGTAGAGTCCGAGCACCGTAGTGAATCTTTATATGGGTTTTGATTGGGTCGGCTAGGAGCATTGACTCTGCAGTGTTTGCTTTAGGATTTGAAAAGCATTTTTCAAAAAATTTCCTCTAGATTTTCCCTAGTTCTAACATTTTTCTTTCTATCTCTTTTCACTTATTACCCCTACTATTTTTCAAAAAAAATTTCAAAAACGAAACCAAACACAGCATATATCCACAAGGAAAATCTATTCACTCATGATCGGCCTTGTTTCATTAATGGAAATAAGTACTTATTTTTAAATTAAAGGTGATTGATCGTGAGGGAATAATTTGTCTCGTAAAACAAAAAATAAGTATCTAAAAAATAAGAATTGTAGCGCCCCAAAAGCCCTTGTACACAACAAATTTTTATGGAACTCAGTGCTAAGTCTATGGATCCTACGAAAATGTGTGGTGGATAAGAAGAGTGATGTGTCATGATGTGGTCCTTTGCGTTTCCAAACAAAACATGAGTTGATTTGCCTACTGTAAAAATGTCACCGCCACATCATTTTTGTGAATTTTGTTACAAATTGTCTATGGGTAAATCATTTTCCACATCTAAACGAGGACCTCATTTGTTGTCAAAATTTTGAATATGTGCATAAGGGACTTCGGGTTGGTGCTGTGGTAGCACAGTGCGCTGTGCTCTGAGTTGTCGGATCGTACATCCGAAATCCGATGGCTCGAAGGTGCGCAGCACGGTGCTGCGCACACAACTGCACAGCACCATCCCCAATTCGTGCATGAGACATACAAGAGTGTGTATTACAACAAGGCCAACAAGAGAACAAAGAGAGAGTCACGTGGTGAGATTTCCCTTTACGAGGAAATAGGCTTTGATACCATTCTTATCGTGGGATCCCATTTTCCACCTATTAAACTAAGTTTTCGTTCCAAAACACCTTCTTAAAAAATATTTATTTATTTTATATTTTAAAACTCAAAAATAATGTAAATAAAAAATAATTTTTTAATTTTTTTTGCACCATATTAAAGATCTCAATGAGATCTATCAAACAAGATCCATATTGATAGAAAAATTATTTGCGTTAGCACATGATTTTTGAACTTGAAATTACGTTCTTAAAAAATAAGTACTTATTTCCCTTTCGGAAACGGGGCCTAAATTAGACTAAATTTCTTACATATACTATAAAAAAATAGATAACACGGAATAAAAAAAATTACTAAAAATGCTCAAAATTATTTGGGAAAAGTATCTTTTTAAACATGTTGGCTTTTCTTTTAAGATTGGTATATATGTTTCTTCTTTTGTTTCTAAAAATGTTGGTTGTAATTATCTTTTCTAGTTTCTTCTTTTGTTTATTTCAATCTCACACTCCTACTCTATCTGTATAATTATTAAACAAGTTTTGGCCCCATTTATTCCTTTCGCACAAATAAAAAGAAATGCTACGAATGACCTATATTACTCCATATAGTATTGACAACTTGCATAAATATCGGAGTGGTCGGCAGTTATTTTAATTATTAAATTCATGGGAATTATATACTTTCATAATGTGACTATTAATTATTTTTAAATCGTTAAAGATAATTGTTTTTATTCTTTCTGCAAAAGAAGACAACGCACCTTGATCCAAATATGGACTTCTTTTATAGTACTATCTATTTCCGGATATTTAGGATCTAGGCGTAAATAGGAATCCGCACTTGGATTAGATTTGAAATTGGGCATTTATATGTCGTGTTAAAAATAAATAGCTTTACATTGTTTGATCGAGCAAAAAATAACTTTTGAGCGCATGTGAAAATAGCTTTTAACCCGTGGCGGCTGGTCAGATCTGTAGTTTTAGAAGTTCATTGGTGCGTTTTATACTTGGTTAGAGACATGGTAGAGTTCATCTAATCGTCTGGATATTTGTTGTCTTTTGTCTTTGTCTAGCACATTATCTCTTTTGAGACTTCTGATTCTAGGCATGAATTTTCGACAGATCGCTGTTTGCGTCGTACTCAATGTCTGGGTCGGGATGAAAGACATCGCCTTATGTTTTCTCATTTTACATTAGTTAGATGATTAGTTTGACTTTATCCAAGATATTTGTAATGAATTCATTATCTAAGTGATGCTGAACTATTATTAATATAAACTTCTTTATTTTGTCAAAAAAAAAAAAGAAAAAGAAAATAGAAATAACGTATCTTGAATGCCAAATGAGGGAAGAAAAGTAAATCACTAGATATTTTTTTTTGGCTTTAGAGGCTTTACTTTTGCCAAAAGAATTCTCCAAGATGATCTTATCATGGATATTGTTTAAAAAGTAAATATCTCTCCTAGAAAAGATATCTCTGTGAATGCATACTTCCTGCTATGTTAGCATATTTTTGAGAAAAGATATTTACTTTTGCGAAAAGTATTCTCATACGGCGAAGCCTTAGCTGCATTCCCATCCCAACTAACTAATACTACTACTCGCGCTCTTGTTTCAAAAAAAACATACCCATTCAATTTATTCAAACAGGTCATACGACACTTACAAATAATCACCCAAATACAGATCAAACCATAACCATCCGAAAACAAAGATACAGAAAAACAGCCAGACCCTCCAAGAGACGAAACTAATGTCGAACTCCTAAGTAGGAGCCATTACCCATCCACACCGTAATCTTGAACGACAAACATCTCGTACTAGGTAATGGCTATCATGATAAAACAATTGCTCACTAAACAACCCTAGAGTTTCACCCTCATGGTAAATTAGGATCTTGCGTCTCCGCAATTGGACTACAGAGAAGCCGGTGCAGTTCAATCTCGACAATTCATCCCGACAAAAGCGGATCGTAAACAAGCCAGATTCAACAAATTAAACCCTGATCTTCTGATCTGAACATCTTAAAACACTGAAATTGCTTACCATGTGTAATTTTGGGCTTCCGTAGCCTCCATCCCAGAAGACTAATCGGGCCATTGAAGTGCTGCAGGATGATCCCTCGATTCTCTCTTGCAAACTCTGTTTCTCTCCCCACTAATCTCTTTTTCCAAATAAACTCATTGTTCTTATAAGGAACGTCTACGCTGATCTTCCCTCTAGAAAGCCAATCTTCTCTTTCTATTATGGTGCCTAGGGCTGTAAATGAACTGAGACGTTCGTAAACTGTTCGAGACTCGACTCGGTAAAGGTTCGTTCAAGTTCGATTCGTCTACTAAATGAACCGAACATGAACGTAGCAGTATTCGACTCGATTAGGCTCACGAACCTGGAGTATATGTGTATCATGGGGATTTTATATAGTTATATAGTGAAAATTTTAAAACTTGTAGAAGTCTAAACGTTTACAATTACTAAAAATTTACTTATGTATATGTTTTTATCATTTTATATGTATATGAACATATTTATGTACATAATGAAAAATTTATTTGCAGTTTAGACTTGTATGAGAGCATAAAAATATGATATTATTGGATCGTTAAGGCTTATGAACAAGCTCGAGTTCGACCTAGACCTGGGCAAGCTCGGTTCGAGTTTGGCTGGTCATGATTTTCATTGAGTTCGGCTCGAGCTCGAATTCGCTAAAAAATTTAATGAACGAATATGAACATTCTAATATTCGACTCGATTCGGCTCGTTTACGGCCCCGCCTATTGGTACCAGAGAGTTTTGAACCCTAGTGAGAAACAGTAGCGACAACGGGTCATAGATGAGCATGGTAGTCCTCGGTAGTGTGATCGGCCCGATCTGGTCGGGCATCTTGGAATTGAGAGGTTCGTTCTTACCTCTAGTGGAACCGAACTTGGTTTTCATCAAGTAAAGTGCCTACATAATGAATTTGCATACATTCCAACAAACCACCTTTCACTAAAATGTGGATTGTACTAAAAAAAAATCAATCAATAATTCTCAGCTAAAACTTTCAGCAAGATGATCAAAGAATGACTTAGAAAGAAAATTCCATTTTTCCAGAGCCCACTAATTCGTATGTTTTGTTGGTCGAATTAGCCTTCTTGACCTTCGAAGCCTGATTAATGCACCTTGAAGTAAAGCCTTCGTGTCGTACCGGTGACTATATCTTCGAAAGTGGCCATTTTTCGAAACTTCTTTTGATGGGAGCATATACCGTATATACCAACGTATTTGACAATCTACATATTTGGTAATTCTCAACGTATTAGATTATCTCCTGCCCAAAGTTTACACGCGATCGACCTGGTGGTTAGGATAAAAAAAAAAAAGAAGAAGAAGAAGAAAAGAAAAAGACTTATCCATGAGGAATGGTACTTGAACTGTAGATTTGGCATGTTACATGCATTCTCCATGAATTGATCTCATTTATAGCCCATTGAAGAAAAGAAAAAGACTTATCCATGAGGAATGGTACTTGAACCGTAGATTTGGCATGTTACATGCATTCTCCATGAATTTCATTTATAGCCCATTTGGATGGTGAGAAAGGGTGAGATAAGAAAAGAGAGTCAATTTCTCACAAAATCTCTCCATTTTTTGTGAGATTGGGTGAAAAAAGGGAGAAGCCAATCAAAACATTTCATTTTTGTACTTTTCTCTCTATTTATCACCAAAATAGTCAATCCAAATGAGTGATTTGGTTAGAAACCAAAACCCTTTCTTTTTTCTTGAAATCACTCCATCCAAAGGAAAAAAAAATTCAGTGCCGAGCGGGTACCACGTGGTGCCTGCTTGCGCATCCGAGCCGTCCATTCCATATTTGAATAGCTCAGATTTGAAGAGAGAAAAAGGAGAGAAAAAATGTTGGGGTGGAAGGAGAGAGAGGGTTTCAATCCGAACCGTCCAAAAATGTATCGGACGATTCGAATGCGTCGAGCAGATACCACATATGATATATCCGCTCGGCACTGAAAAATCTCTCCATCCGAAGGGGGCTGTTAGTTAAAACTTAAAGGGGGAGTAAAACTTGCATAGTCAACTTCCAAGAGCCACTGAGAGAACAGAGTATACACAAAACCAGGAATGAGTCAATATAATACTCTAGTGCTCTCCATTTGGACCACTTGCATCAAGCCATTATGTGACTTGTTTTTTAATATGTAACCTCCTCTTATTAAAAAAAAAAGAAAGGGAGTTTGGATTTTCTCCAGTTCAAGTTGGGGACTCGGAAATGCCGAGCGGCTGATTCGACTATTCACCTCGGTACGGACGATTCAAATCAAATCTGAGCGCATGCAAATCTGAATCATTCATTGTTCGGTTAAGATTCCAACTGTCGATTGTCGAGATGAGCTTTCGACCACTCTGCATCGCTCTACATAAACCCATTCTCCAAATTTGGAACCGGACGAAATAGTCTAGTTCCAGACCATATATTGGTATAATCAATGAAACCGCAGAGATCCAGTTCCTATCGAAAATCTTATTGACAACTGCTATATATGCTTATGTGTCGTTCTATGCGCTCCCCTGCCTCTTCTTCTTGGATGTCGTCGTCCCAAGGAAATTAGCAGAGACCAGGTGTTCCAATGGCTGCGCGACACCTCGCTCTCTCTTTCTCTCTCTAAAATCTTGTAGCCGCTCATAGACTCAAATTGAAAAATTCCCACATCCTCCGCTCTCTTGTCCATGGGTTCAATCTTGAAGATCAGTATTTCTTCAATCCTATCTTGGATCCCCTTATACTCCTCTGCTATTTCCCCAAGAACAGAGTCCATTATCATTCATTTCCCAATTTCAAACTAGGATTTAGCCTTTTTCATTCAAGATCTCAACTGGGTTTTCTCCAAAAACATCTGATAAATCATTCTATTATTTACCCAACAGAACTCACGAATTTCATATTCAAATTCATATGAAAACAGAGTCCAAACCATTCATAAATTCCAAGGTGTTAATAAATCTCCAAAACTTCTCACAAACCATTCTATTTTCCCATCAAACCCCAAGAATTTACACTCATTTCCTCAGCCACATAGTCCTTCCAAGAGTCCTCTGCTCCCGAGCTCTCAATCCTACTCTCACGGATTTTAGTAGTTTGGAATATTTTCGAAAGACGCTTTCATTCTCGCGCTAGGTACACGCGCGTGGCTTATTGCTCAGATCCGAACAAAACTGAGATAAAAACATCATAATCATAGACCCAATGGAGGAGAGGCAAATACTGCTCGGCAAGTACGAGATGGGCAGATTCCTAGGAAAAGGGACGTTCGCCAAGGTCTACCACGGCAAACAGCTCAACTCCAACGACAGCGTAGCGATCAAGGTGATCTCCAAGGACCAGGTGAAAAAGGAAGGCATGATGGACCAAATCCAGCGCGAGATCTCGGTCATGCACCTCGTTCGACACCCGAACGTGGTCGAGATCAAGGAAGTCATGGCGACGAAGACGAAGATCTACTTCGTCATGGAGTACGTGAAGGGCGGGGAGCTGTTCGCCAAGGTGGCGAGGGGGAGGCTGAGGGAGGACTCGGCGAGGAAGTATTTCCAGCAGCTGATTGCCGCGATCGATTATTGTCACAGCAGGGGGGTGAGTCACAGGGATCTGAAGCCGGAGAACTTGTTGCTGGATGAGAATGGCGACTTGAAGGTGTCGGACTTCGGGTTGTCGGCGCTGCCGGAGCAGCAGATGATCGACGGGCTGCTGCACACGCAGTGTGGGACGCCGGCGTATGTCGCGCCGGAGGTGCTGAGGAAGAAAGGGTATGGTTTGAAATTCTGTTACATTTAACTCGCGTTATTTCATCAATAATGCTAGGATCGATGCTAGCGACACAACTATCGGGCACAATCGCATAAGTGCAGGATTGATGGTCGGGAAGTAATTTCAAAGTGGTTGTTCTTCCATTACCAATCACAGTCTCACTTGGCAAAGGATTTAGACCAATTTGGTCTATTTGTCAGGTTTGTTTTGGGTGTTTTAGATATTTTATAATAAAAATAAATTCAAACAAATTTGAAAAATAAATCCGAACAAATTTAAGTCGTTTAAAACACTTTTGGATAGCTCGGATGTAACAAATGGACCAAACTGGTCTGAACAAACTGGATTGGATCCGATGCCGTCCCACACAGGCCGCCCAACATTATGTTATTTCATACAATATTTTCTTCTTGCATAAATTTGTTCGTGGCCTTAGAAATGTGAAGAATTAGGCCCCGTTCCAGAACCTTAAATAAGTACTTATTTTTTAATAAGGCAATTTCAAGCTCAAAAATAATATACGCAAATAATTTTTCTAGTAATATGGATGTTATTTAATAGATCTCATTGATATTTTTTTAACGGTGAAAAAATATTAAAAAATTATTTTTTATTTATATTATTTTTGAGTTTAAAAATATAAAATAAACTGCTTATTTTTTAAGAAAGTTTCTGGAACGGAGCAGGCTTCTTTTCAAGTCATTTTACCGTCGCTCCAAAGTGTTTTTAATGAATCAAATCAGTTTCAAATGCGAATGTCTCCTCTCTGTGATGGTGACAGTTATGGAGCCCACCTTGTTAATTGAGACAATTTTTATTTTGTATACTTCGTCAAACTATTAAATAAGCTAAAATTTATATATTGATCCGGTTTAAATTACTAACATATTAGTATGATTTTAATATGTGTCTGGTTTTAAATTTATTTTGTAAACTGGACTGTCAATAAGCTAAGAATTTTAAAAAAAAATACAAGTTTTGCACTTTTCAATACACTTTCACACATTTTTATCTTTTTTTCGCCTATTTCAATATACATGTTGAACCTTGACAAAAGCCCGCTAGGATTTCCCTTTAAATATATTCATCTTGGTAAGACATAAATTTGTCACAATGAATCAAACTCATCATCTCTATATAAATGTATTACGATTACACGTTGATTGATATCGGGTCAACATAAATTTTTTCATAATAAAAATAAATAAACGATTTCGATCATCAAAATAGACCAGTACTAAAGGACTCGAGGATAAGTACTCATTTATAGTTTTTGTTGGTTTTTGCATGTTAGTTCACTTGATTCTCACACAGTGAACGTTCAAGAAAGACTTGTAAGCATTTCAGTCATACCTTATGACGTAACTATTCGGGATGCTCAGTAAGTTAAAGTGACCTTTTTTTTTTTTTTTTTGTCTTTATTCAATATTTTTTTTTGCATTTCTTTGTTTTGCGTCAAACTTTCGTGACTTATTGATTCATCTCAACGAGAGGAATCGGAAAAGTGAAAAGTTATGATCAAAACTCATAATTTTTTGAATAAAAAGCGAAAATAAGCCAAAAAGACAAATTTTTTAACTCATTTTTGTTTTTATTCAAAAAATTGTGAGTTTTGATAATAATTTCTTACTTTTGTCGATTTCTCACGACGAGACGAATCAGTAAGTCACAAAAGTTTAAAGCAAAATTAACAAATGCGATTTTTTTTTGAATAAAAACAAAAGAAAAGTCATTTTAGCTTATTGAGCTAAAAACAAGATAAAAAGGTGATGTGAATCGAAAGGCGAATGTGATTTGTGATTGCAATCACAAAAATTCTATGGGAATGAAGGAAACTGAATGGAAAGGTGATGTGATTGCAATCACAAAATTCGCGCGGAGCTGATTTATGGATTATCCATTTTTTATTTTTTAAATATTTGGGAGCCAGGTTATAGAACGAATTTTCTCGAAATCATACTTTAGATGCACAATTTGAAAATCAGCTCTAAAAGAGTTGCATTTTATTCTCATTACCGACAACGCTAATTGCATTAATATCAATAAGACTTCGTCTTCGTTCTATGTTTTGTACGCCAATTATTTTGAACAGCCAAAAATAATTAATATAGATTTTTGTGTTTTAGGGATTCTTTCCGGGCCTAAGCGGCTTTCTCTTCAGCTTTATGTCCGAGCCGGCTCTAGGCACTATGGATTTATATTTTTTACGTGCAATCATGTACTAAATATTGGGGGCTCTTTTTGCTTGATAGGAGGGCTCCTAAAATTTGTAAAAAAATTCGGGCCTAAGCGGCTTTCTCTTCAGCTTTATGTCCGAGCCGGCTCTAGGCACTACGGATTTATATTTTTTACGTGCAATCATGTACTAAACATTGGGGGCTCTTTTTGCTTGATAGGAGGGCTCCTAAAATTTGAAAAAAAAATCGGGCCTAAGCGACCTTCTCTTCGGCTTTATGTCTGGGTCGGCTCTAAGCACACGGGTTTATGTTTTTTACATGCATATGCGATATTGGTTAAAGAAAATCACAATACATCCATAATTTTGCAATGACAGATACGACGGTGCCAAGGCGGACATATGGTCATGTGGAGTGGTTCTCTTCGTTCTGCTTGCTGGGTTTTTACCGTTCCAGGACGAGAACGTCATGAACATGTACAGGAAGGTTTTCAAGGCGGAGTTCGACTTCCCGCCGTGGATTTCGCCCGACGCGCGGCGGCTCATTTCCAAGCTCCTCGTCGCCGACCCGCACCGCAGGATCTCCATTCCCGCCATCATGCGAGTGCCCTGGTTCCGAAAAAACTTCGCCCGATCAAATTCCTTCCAGATTCGAGAAAATGAAGAAGGTAATTGAGGGGCATCTAGCATTCAGTTTTCAGCACTTAGGTTCCTTAGGCTAAATTCTCACTATCTTTTTTACTAATTTTTTTCTCTTAATTTTTATCAAGTTTGCGTCAAATTTGAAGAATTAATTATTTGTCTTGACAAATAGAATTTCAAAAATAAAAATATTATAATCAAAAGTTCATTAAAAAGGAGAAAATTCCAAAAAATAGTTTTTCCATATCTTTAGTGTCGTTAGCATCATCTTATATGAATTTTTCATACTTTTATACCTTTTCGATTTTTCTAATCAAGACGAACGATTAATCTTAAAAATTTTGACAAAAAACTAATAAATAATTCACAAAACTTCAATTATATTCACTATCTTTTACAAAAATCAAGGAAAAAGAGACCTATTTTTCCAGTTTTCAGCTTGAGTACTTTGTTTTTTAACTTTAATACTTAATTTTTCAGCTTTCAGTTCGCAAGACGTAGATCTAGCAGCCAACAACCCGAAGCAATCCGGATCCAGTGGGATACTGAAGAAATCGATATCCTCCCCCGCTTTCTTCAACGCGTTCGAGTTCATTTCCTCGATGTCGTCCGGGTTTGACCTCTCGAGCTTGTTCGAGACCAAGAGGAAAACGGGGTCCATGTTCACGTCGAGGCATTCAGCGGCCGCGATAGTGGAGAAGATCGAGGTGACGGCGGAGGGGTTGGGATTCGGGGTTGCCAAGGAGAAGGATTTCAAGCTGAGGCTCGAAGGGGCCGCGGAGGGCCGGAAAGGGAAGCTGTTGGTGACGGCGGAGGTTTACGAGGCGGCTGCGGAGGTGGCGGTGGTGCAGTTCTCGAGGTCCGCCGGGGACACCCTGGAGTACGTGAAGTTCTTTGAAGAGGACGTTAGGCCCGCGCTGAAAGACATTGTTTGGACTTGGCAGGGTGACAGTAGTTGTAACGGTAACGGTAACGGAGGAGAACCACCAAATAGTAGTAAATCCTAACCCTTGTTGGGGTTGACTTTTTGGTTTCTTTAGTTTTTTCTTTGATGTGACTTTGATTTCCAGTTTCTTCTACAAAATTACGAATACTAAAAAGTGTAAATTACTTCCTACTTATGAATGAGATCCTATTGTGTATTTTTTGTTGTAATTTGAATCATTCATCTTGAATGGTCGGCAGAGTAGTATATCAATGTAAAAAATCAGTTTGATTGGCTATCGACAGGTGTATCAAGAAATTGAATTTTGGTTTACAGAATGGGATGTCATAGATTTTGAAGTTTAACTGTCCATGACTGTCTATTTTATAATCCAAAATTTGATTTTTAATATATCTATCGGTGTCCGATCAAGCACATTTTTTGCGTGGATATACTACTCTGTTGGAGTACAAGATGAACGGTTCAGATTAATAACAAAAAAATGCACGATGGGGCCACTACGGGCGGTGGTGGAAAACCCAAGGTTTCAACCACATGTGGAAAGAATTTAAACTCTATTGAGAATGGTAATAACACTTTCTTAAACCGAAGACCGTAACGACCTGTTTGGATGGGGGAGAAGCTCCCGGATTTGTGATGAGCCCGGATTTCTAATCCTCCTCCTTGCCATCTCCGGTGTTTGGAAGAGAAAAGGGAGGCCTGATTTCGAAGGGGGATTTGTCACTGTTGGGATTACAAATCAGGACAAAGGTGGATTTGCCAAGGATGGAGGTACCCTTGTCGTTGCTATATCCGGGTCCCAAATGACTGTTTTGCCCTAACCTTTTCTCACACATACTTACACACAGTGAGAGAGAGAGAGAGAGATACAGACGAGGAGAGGGAGCGGAGAGAGAGAGAGACATACCGGACTGATCGGAGCAAGAGGCGGCTGGAAGAAGGCGACGGCGGCGATAGACGGAGAAGACAAGGGGTTGCACAGGATTTGGTGGGCGGCGTGGGTTAATGACAGAAAAGTGGGTTTTGTTGTTGTGAATGAAAGAAGAGAGAGTGGGTTTTGTTGTACATGTAATGATTTTATAAAATTAAAAAAAAACGAAATCTGTTTTTCTTTATAATTTCATAATAATTGAATTATTTTACAAAATATTATATCATTTAATCTGTTTTTCTTTAACCAAAAAAAAATTAAGGTTTAAACATTTTAAAGATAACTTTATTTAATTTTATCCAGTTTTTTTAATAAATATGTATTTATTTTAGTTTTAATTAAATTAACCTATATTACCCATTAAATTAATAAAATTGGGGCAATAAAGTCATTTCACATCTTATCCCATCATATTCACCTTCCAAATCCACTTTCTCAAAAAATCATCCAAACACCTCATTATAAATCCACTTTTGTTAAGAAGTGGGGCCGCCCTTTTTAACATATCACCCCTCATTACATATCCACCTTCAAATTCCCCTCATTACAAATCCACCCAAAACAAATCCTCCATCCAAACGGGCGGTAAGAATAATTATTCAATAGTGTGGGATGTTGAAAAGAGTTGGGCCATTCAATATCAACTCAGGTTATCCTCTACTCTGTACAAGCTTGCCATGGCTCATGGCTGGGGCTGTCTATCAAATCGGGAAAGCTAGGAATGAGGGTACTTTTGCAATAAATCTTCTAATCCTAGCTCTGTTAGCAATGTACATAAATACATAATGGACAAACTACGATAACAAATGATAGACTAGTGGTTGTATTCGGTTGTCATTTATCTTTAGTTTTAGTTTTGTTTTTCAATCATTACCCTATATCTTTCTCCAATCATTACCATGTATCTTCAATTATTAATTTCATATCTCTCTATCTCTTTCCAATCATTACCCCTCTCTCCAATCATTACTCTATTTCTCTCTCTATCCACTACCAAAACTAAACTAAAGTACCAACCAAACAAAACAATTTTTTATACATTAAAGGCTCCTTTTGTTTCAACGTAAAATATTTTCCTGTAAAATATTTGACCCATTCTTCGGTGTTTGATTGGACGAAGTAAGAGTAAAATATTTTATTTATAAAAGACTAGTGTTTGTCCGTGCCTACGGCACTATCCACCCCGATTGGAATTGGAATTTCCCTTTGAATCTTGATTGTGGGGCGTTTTTGTAATATATTTGTAAGGATGTGGGTGCTTTCTTAAAAGAGTTGGGGAACACACATCAACCATTAGATCAAATGAATCTCAGCTCTTCTAACAACTTGTGTTTGTATGGAACTCACACCGTTGTATATTTTATAATAGAGATTTGGAAATTGATTTTAGCACTCCAAAAATTGATGGAGGGGCTCCAAAACGACGTCGTTTTGTATATCAACACCGTTCAGTTTTGGAGCCCCTCCATCAATTTTTGGAGTGCCAAAATCACAATCCTAGAGATTTTCCTAAAATGGAGGTAACATAACTACTTCCTCAAAATATCCGTAGGATTGTGATTTAGGCACTCCAAAAATTGATGGAGGGGCTCCAAAACTGCACTGTGTTAATACACAAAACGACGTCGTTTTGGAGCCCCTCCATCAATTTTTGGAGTGCTAAAATCAATTTCCTATCCGTACGTTGTTATACAGTTCAAGCCAGTACTACCTTATCCCGTGGTCGGCAACAAAAATCAGTCTAATTTCTGTCGTTTGTTTCCCACTTCTCTCTCTCTCTCTCTATAGCGAGGAGTTTTTCAGTGCTGAGCGGATATTGCCAACGTGGCACCCGCTCAGCATATCTGAGCCATCCGATTCACTTTTAGACGGCTCAGATTGAAACCCTCTCTCTCCTCTCATCCCAACACTTTCTCTCTCCTTTTTCTCTCTCTAAATCTGAGCCGTTCAAATACGAAATGGACGGCTCAGATGCACGAGCGGGCACCACGTGGTATCCGCTCGGCACTGAAATTTTTTCCCTCTATAGCACATTTGGATTGAAAATCTGACACAAAGAGAAAAGAAACAAGAAGAGAAAGTTTGAAGTTTAATTTCCTCCATCGTTTTTTATGTGCCAACCAAATCCTGAAAAATAAAAATTTGAAATTTATTTTCTGAAAAAATATTTTTCATCAAAACAAACGAAGTAATATTAACATAAACAATTTTGACATTATCAATATTCTTTAGAAAAAGTCGTTCAGCCCGACTTTTGGTGGTGAAACAAGAGGGATTCAATCAGAGCTAGCCCCTTTTTTCCTCTCGTTCTTTTCTCTCTCTACAACCTCTCTTGCTTAGGGTTTCAGGGGCGGCAAGAGAGGGGGGGAGCTGAGATCTGTGAGTCTCCCCCCTCTCAGTGAGGTTTCTCCTCCTATTTTTTAGGTTTTCCTCTCTTTTCTCTCTTGTTTTGAGATCTGTTTTCTCCCTCCGTACCCACAGACTCCTCCACCTAACCCAGTTCCGCCACCGCCTCAGCCGCCTCCACCAGATGCTGCTGAACCACCAACGTCACCTCACCCTCCGACGCCTGCATCACCTCTCCCAGATCCGCTTGTTGCCGCCTCCGCCTCGCCGCCACTCTCCGCCTGCTGCACCACCTCCGCCTCGCCCATCCCCGTCATCGTTCGCCACCGCGCCGCCTCGCCCAGCCCCGCCAACGCTCACCGCCGCCCAGTCACCGATCCCCGCCGCGCCGACTGTTCGTTCTTCCTCCATTAGTCACCCTCTCCGCCGCCGCCTTGGATCGCCTCTCACCTCCTGCCAGTCACCGGCCTGTTTTTCGTAAGCCTCCTTGCTCCTCCTCGCGCTACCTCAAATCTGTGCCTTTTGCCGCCCTCGGAAACCTCTGGAATCCGTCGGCGAGATTTGTAGTTGGTGTTCGGCGATGCTCCGGTGGCCCTCGGGCTTTTAGCTGTTTTTTCTATTTCAATTGTATTAACAGGTTGTGTACTGGTCTGGCGTTGTTTGTTGGTCCCTGCGCGGACCGTTCTTTGCCCGCTAAGGGTTTGGTCTACTGTATCTCAGAGATTCCTATCCAGTCGCTATGGATAACCCATCTGTTGCGGTTTCTACCCAACTTAGGGCTCCGGACTTGGTTCTTGTTAGCCTTCGGGCTGTTTTCTGTTTCAATGAAAGCCCTTGAGGCATAATTTCGGATAAAAAAAAAAGAAAAAGAGGGATTCAATCCAAATTGATTGCGACCGTAACAGTATAACACCCGTATGGGGATACCGCAATCTCATTAGGGGAAAGCCTAAACTCAACTAATTTATCAAATTAACAACCAAGGTCCACATCATTCCCTTTTGTTTTCAAACACGATGTTTGTACCAAAATTCCCTTTTCTTTTCAAACTGCCCCAAAATCCTTTCGTGCCAAAACTTCTCTCTCTGCTGATCGCCACACGCGATGTTAGGAAAATGTGTGAAAGGTTGAGTCCCATATCGAATGAATAGAAAAAAGATTGGACCTTAATATACAATTGGATGGCTCATTACTTACAAAGCTTAGCCTTTTAAGTGGATATGGGTCATTCAATGTATATTGGGTCCAGGTAATGTGGTGTGGACTCTGCGGACACTTCCAACGGATTGGGCCTGTGCTCACACGGGAAGACCTCAGGCAAATCAGACTCCCAACACACGATCGACGACCGTCCATAGTATGCCTGTCAATGGGCCATCCAATCCGATTCGAAAACCTTTTTTACTTCAAAAATTTTAACAAAAAAAAAAATCAAAAAATATTATTTTCCAAAAAAAAATAAATAAATAAAAACACAACTTCTTAAACATTTTTTTTTCAAAATAAAAAATTTACATTTTTTAAAAAAAATTTAAAAAATAAAATTTCTGATCGGATTGATATCCGTTATAAATCTGATCCAATCCAATCCGATCCGAATCCGATCCAAATTTGGATTACCGAATTCGGATTATCGGATCTATGTTATCGGATTCGGATCCGGTCCATTGACAGGCCTAATCCAAGGTTATGCGACTGAAAATGGTCGCAACTCGAACTCAGATGGCTCCACCGGCATGATCCGGCGCGAGCTATCGAAGACGACTCCACGACCTCAGACACCGGCAATGGCGTCGAGCTAAAATTGAACATTTAATACTCAACATGTTTCACTTTCACACTGGCTTTTGTTTTTATAACCCAAATACTATTTCACCCTTCAAGTTTTTTCATACTGTGAATTTGAAAAGTTAGCAGCATCCTTCAAATGTCAAAATAAAGATACTTTATTAATTATTTCCCCTTTTATATTTATTTGATCTTTTCTGCTTCAAGTTTTTATTTAGTTTTGTAAGTATCCAAATTTGCTATTGCTAATGTAGTGTCTTAAGGATCTTTTTTACAGAATCTCGTGACGTTTGAAAAAAAAAAATTCCTTCAAATTATAAATTTTTTTAAGATAATTTTTTTACAGGTTTGCGTATTTTTCGTCGTTAGTCAATTTTTTTTTAATCATTTAAACAAATATTTCGACTTTTCGAATAGAATTACGCTATATACATCTAAATTTTTTAAAAAAAGTAGAAAAGTTAATTAAAAATCACAAAAAACAAAAAAAAAAACACAGATGATGAAACAGTCAAAAAATTTAGAGAGAATATTTCTGAGATGAGATCAAACAAAGTGGCGTAATAGCCGTCATAGCAGGGGTGGCCACGTGCTGAGCACGTGCCATTCAACCGGCCACTAATGGAAATGGCAACTAGATATGTTGCAGTCATCAGCCGGGTCCATAAGTTGTTGGGGAAAGATCCGTGACAATTTTGGAAACCTCGAAAATGATATCCCACCTATGTGTTTGTGGGTCAAATCGAATCTCTACCCGGTTATTCAATTGAGCTGGCCTGGTTTGGGTCCACACCAACGGTCACAATAACCATAACCCAATCACCAGACCAACTCACATGGTGTTCGGGGACAATTATTAGGTTGTGCTCTCTGTAAATAAAAGATCGTCATCACATAATGTGGGTCATTTTTGGAAACTAGGGGTAGTGCTGTGCTGGCCTCCGAGGGACAGCGCGGTGCTGTCCCGGCTTTGCGGGCCCCGCTTAGGTCTCGTTTCGATGATCGGGAACTTTGGCATCGTAGAGCTCGTCGAGTAGAACAACCATGTAAAAAAATCAGCTCGATCGGATATCATTAAGTGCCTGATTCGAACACATACAACTTGCCAATAATGGGATCCAGTGGATTTGATCCAATATTTCGGATCTATTCTTTTCAAAATAAAAATGTTTCAATCAGACACTTAATGATGTTCGATCGAGCTGATTTTTTACATGGTTGCTCTACTCGACGAGTTCTACGAAGTGAACGTTTCCAATCATCGGAGCAAGACCGAAGCAGGCCCCGCAAGGCAGTGGCAGACCCAGGATTTGTCTCACGTGGGGGCACATTATACTAATAACCTTAAGCAAAAATCGAAATTAAGCGCAAAGGCACAAACTATGGAAAATTGAATTGTAAATTTCATTCATTGGGTAAAAACCAAGTAAAGAAATGAAGGCCTAATTTTTCCACATAAACAAGATATATATTACAAACCTTAAAAGAAAAGAATAAAAAGTCCTAAATTATGTAGCCCCAAATTAAAAAGTCAATCCAATAAAATGTTAATTTTGCCGTGTAGCCCCAAATTTAATTGATGATTGGTGAGAAAAATGGTGAGGTGACGGGCGACGACCACAGAGACGAGCGACCGGCAACGACAAAATAAATCAAGCGTCGAGCGAGTTCTCCCCGTCGAGTTTTCTGTGTGGGTTTCTCGTTCTCCCACTCATTTTTGCCAAAAAAAAAACATTCATTTTTACATTAAAAAAAAAAAACTACAGTATAAATTTTTTTTAAAAAAGGGGATGGGGTGGGGGCACGTGACCCCAAGTGCCCCTTACTCGGTCCGCCCCTGCCGCAAGGCCGGGACAGCACCGTGTTGTCCCTTAAGGGCACAGCACGGCCCCTCAGTCCCACTTTTTGACTCTGAACCATCCAACAAAAATGAATGGTAACGTCCATACTGCATAATTTATCGCTACGTTAACGGTTAAAAAGTTCGACGTAAGTACTCTAAAAACGCTGGATAATACTCGTGTTTGGAATTCTCTCCTTTTGTTTTTTTGATGTTTGACTTCTGAATTGCATGATTACCCTTTCATTTATGGCAAAAAAGAAGAAGAAATACATAAAAAAGGAATTAATAGCAAAAAGAAGAGCGTGGACACAAAATAAATGTAAAATAACTACCCCTTTTACATTATTGAAATACAGACCAACTCTTTTGTGAGATTCACCCACCCTCGTTGCTTGTTTTAGCAAATTAATGAGGTGAACAGTTTGGTTTTGTTTCAACACAAATGCATGCTTGTCTCTTTCAACACATGCAATCATGTTTCAACAGCTTGTCTCATGACTCTCATCTTATGTGAGTGCTCCGTCCGTCCCATTTTCTCTGGTCTTTTTCGATATTCATACCGTTTTTTAAACTCTTATATCTTCCAATTTATGATACTTTTCATAATTTTGAAAGGAAAATGATATTGGCACTCCAAAAATTGATGGAGGCACTCCAAAAAATAAAAGAAAGTGGCTTTGGAATTACACTGATTTTGGAGTGTCTGCATCAATTTTGGTAGTGTCAATATCATTTTCCTTTTGAAAACTTTGTATTATAGATCTAATCGAGAACTGTCAAACAAGATCCATATTGCATATTTTTTGGAGATTCATACTGGAAGATAAAAGCGTTTTAAGAATGACACGAATATCAAAAAAGTCCAAAGAAAATGAGACGGAGGGAGTATTTTTGAAAGTGGATGTCCTATTGAAAGTTATCTTTTATTAACAAATTGTCTTTATCTTATTGAAAGTTACATTTTCCCAAAGAAGACAGGACATACTAAAAGATTAGAAGCCACTCCACGCTAAGGCATACTGTAGGGGAGGAATAATTGAGTTATATACACCTCATGCACTACCAAACAAAACCTAATTCCCAATCTCTGCTTTAAAGAATTGGGGAAAAAAAATAGAAAGAAAGTGAAAATGATTGGTTCTAGAGATCACCTAGTCACCTAGATAGGGTTCCTATTGGTAGTTTCCAAATCCGTCAGTAAGGAGATGGGAAAAATGAAGCTACACATGGCTTATTTTGACCTAATAAGCAAAATAACTTCTTTTTTTGATTTTATTAAAAGAATTGCAATAGTTAGTTTTTTGTCGTTTTTTTTTTTTGGATGATTGTTTTTTACAATCGAAACCCAATTTTTTAAAAATAAAGATGCAAAAAATGGGCTTATTTGGCTTCATTTTTTTTGGGTAATGCAGAGTGTTGAGGTGGCCCCATTATTGGCTTCATTTTCCCATCTCTTAAGGGTTTACTTACGGATTTGAAAAACTAATAGGAACCCTCCTGAGGTGATCTCTAGAACCAATCATTTTCGATTATTATAGTCTGTTCGGATCAAGCCCCAATCTAGACTCAATTAATGCTGTTACGTTTTGAAATAAAGTCAAGTAAAATAAAGAAGGGAAAGTCAAGGATAAGATCGTACACTTTGTTTTTTATTATTATTTTTTTCGTTTAGGTTTCTTGATGGTTCTGAGTTGTTGGGTCGAGACCACGACCCCGATCCGTACCTCTGAGCACAAGCACGAAATAATGAAGCACAAAACGAGAGACAAACACCGAAGAAAAACTCATTGTATATATTTCCACTCTCCCCTCAGTCCTCATCCTCTCTCCCTCATCCGGTGGCTCTTCGACAGAGTATCCGAGCATCTCCGAGGAGCACCGTTTCTCCCGAAGGAAGAGCCTCACTCAACTCTCTCTCTACTCTCACCAGTCACTACTAGCACACACACACTTTAGTCTCTCACACACCTGGGCTAAAAAAAGAGAGAAAGAAAAGTCTAGGGGCCCCACTAGGGGTGGACCCCTACATGAATAGTGCTGGTGAATGAACCAGGCCAATCCCGTTTGAGTTTACGTCGATTTGGAAAAAGCACTTTCGAGATCGATTTGTAACCTAAACATATAAAGTTTGTGTATTTTTTTGAAATTCGTTAAACTTTCGAACTAAATATTGAACAAGCTACTACTCGATCCGTTCAACTTATGATGTCACAAAATTCAAGCTTCTTGAATTTTACTTGTGATTAGCTCAATGAAAATACGTTTGAGATTGACTTGTCAAATAAGTGATTCATTCAGCTTCAAGATTTTTGAGCTCTCTGTAATAAATTTCCAGACTTTTAGATTTCAGCTTTCACGATACGAATTCGATAGCTCAAGAGGGTGATCTAGGAAACAAGATCCGAAGCAATATGGGTTCCGGGGCATTGAAGAAATCGATATCCTCCCCTGCTTTTTGTCAATGCATTCGAGTTTATTTCCTCCATGTCATCAGGGTTCAACCTCTCGAGTTTGTTCGAGAATAAAGGAAAACCGGATCGATGTTAACATCGAGGTGTTCGGCAGTGGCGATGGTGGAGAAGCTCGAGGCCCCTGCGGAGGGGTTGAGATTTGGGGTAGGGGCAATGTTTTCAAATCGGGATAAGTATCGTGTATCGTTTTTTTTTTTCATTTTCCGAATTATATCAGGATACGTATCGCATATCGTAAGATACGCTAATATACAATTCAAAATTAGTTATACCTAATTACAAGCTAAAAGTCTGATGCATATAGGAAACACAAGTGTCATATATGAAAAATAAAGTTAATGGAATGAAAATTTTCAAGTCTCCCAAGTGGCGTCTATAACATTGAGTTTTTCTAGTGCATTGGTCAAGGGAAGAAAGAAGAGTCTTACCCGATTCATGCAAAACATGATCCAACTATGTTCTTTCTTTTATTCGAGCCTCAATAGATTCAGTTTTGGTTTTCTTCAAATGGTTTGAAGGCTGCCATAATTAGGTCAAAGATTTGTAATGCATTTTGCTTCTCAAAATATGGTATGAGTAGGTAGGACAGTAGGTAGGACAACATCTCACTCATGGAGTAGTGAAAGTCTTATCGTACGGGATATGAATAAACTTTGGCCTACAGCCGAAGGGATTTTTTGCTGGAGCCGAATGGGTTTCACGTAGTGTCGTTCATACATAAATTGTACATTGTGTTTCTGTAGGTCTTGGATTTTTTTTTTTTAAAAAAAGAGAGGTAAACGTACTAAAATTGCACGAGAAGTAAAATGTAAAAAATATTAGTTGTTTCCTTTTTTACTCACCTTTATCTTTCACTCGTGTCCGTTTTCCTTCGTTTTTTATTTGTATTTTTTTTTCTATCGATAACATATTTCCAGTTTTTTACCGATTTTTCCAATTGAAATGCAAATCCCAGTTGGGATTTCCATTTAATCAGAACTACATGAGTACAATGGTTTATCCCCTAAAAAAAAAATGGACGATCTCACTCTTATTTTCCCCTATTCTCCCAATCCACATTTTATTCGAAGAGATGTAATAGAAGCTGAGAAAAAAAAAGTTTTCTAAATTTCAATTCGTTTGAACAAATAAAAATATTTTAGTGTTCTGATCATTTTATCCTAAATGAACATAATTAAATTTTGACTATAGAACTCTCGTTGATTAACCCTAAAAAAATTGTATAATCAAATATTTTTAGAGTTAACTAGATGATATTGTGTGTCGGACCGCTTTTCCACCATCTCTCCTAAAACCAATTGGTTGTAGGAAGGGTTTCAATTAAGTCTTTTATGGCATTCGACATCGCACCCGCAAGTCTGTTTTTAGAGCACTCCGGGCCCAACATTGTGCGTAAGGTATGTTTCTTTTAATTTCAGGTAATGTATGATAAAGTGTTGCTGTTGACATCCAATTTGGTCTGCTCACTCAAGTGCGCAAAAATGACGCTGATATTATCATCATAAAGTCCAAATAAAAATAAGAATTTTAACTGCACTCGGATTCCAATCGAATAACGTTAAAAAGAACAGTCAAGAGCATCACATAACCATACGCGTCGTATGTGCCTTTGTTCCATCTTCTACACGTACGGAATTGAAGATGCAACTTGAAAGCTTCAATATTATGTGCCTGTAAAAGAATAGTTGTATGAAGACAAATAGATATTATCATATACTCCCTCCGTCCCTTTTTAAATGTCCCGCTTCGTAACTCCAACTTATTAAAAAGACATCATCATTATACCTTTCACATCAACTTTTTCCTCCACTTTCCCTACTTATCCATCATCATTACACTTTTACTCACTAACTTTTTAAAATAGAATCTACTTTTAGGGACAAAATAGACAATTCACCAACTTTTGCCCACTAACTTTACAAAATGGACACTTATTAAGGGACAGCCCAAAATGGAATACTGGACTGTAATAAAGGGACGGAGGGAGTATATTATTATAATATGTTATGCATGATAATGCAATTGCATAATATGACATTAATATGCCTTGACTTTGACTGCTAGCAACAAGCCCCATTTATCTGGATTATACTACCACTAAAAAGATAGGTACACTATATTTTTACACTTCATAGTTACACTACATCTTATATGGGGCTCATTTTGGATCTCACAAAAATTCAAAAAAATACCGATAAATTTTAAAATATTATTTTATGGGGTCCTGTAAAAAATCAGCTCTAATGGATATCGGTAAGTATCATTTCTAGATTTGTAGTGGCGAAACTGCATAGTTGAGCAGTTTTATCCCTACAAATCAAGAAGTAATACTTGTCGATATCCGTTAGAGCTAATTTTTTACAGGACCCCATAAAACAATATTTTAGAATTTATGGATATTTTTCTAGATTTTTGTGGGACACGAAATGGACCCCACATAAAATGTAGTGTAACTATGTAGTGTATGTAGCATCTCCCACATTCTTAGGGTTAAACAACGAGAGCTCTATAGTCAAAATTTAATTATGTCCCTTTAGGATAAAATAATCAGAAAAATAAAATCTTCGTACCGGTTCAAACGGATTAGAAATTAGAGTACTTGATTTTTTAATTATATTTTCATATATAAATCGTTTGAAAGGGTAGAGGCGAGGAAAAATGAAAATAATTGATATATTTACATTTTATTTCTCGTGTAATTTTAGTACTTTTACCTCCAATATTTTTGAGTTAAATCCAAGACATTATTCCCGGCCAGTTTTTGCATACTTATTTTATTCAGGTGTGGTTTTTTTATTTGTATTTTATTATACGTAAGTTAATTTTTTTTCGAGTAGAAGATGTCAAACCAGCATGTTTCACTCCGGAGGATTTCAAATAAAAAATGTAAAAAAGATAGCTTTCATATTGGATGTCGAC
Source organism: Rhododendron griersonianum (assembly GCA_018127125.1). Classification (NCBI taxonomy): domain Eukaryota; kingdom Viridiplantae; phylum Streptophyta; class Magnoliopsida; order Ericales; family Ericaceae; genus Rhododendron; species Rhododendron griersonianum. Next base: position 47,738,322 of record CM030789.1, on the reverse strand, counting down.
GGAGGATTCCAAATAAAAAATGTAAGATATTTTATTTTGTAAGATATCTTTCTACAATTTTTTTTTTCATACTTATTTTACTCAGATGTGGACCATGTGGTTATTGATAGAGCGAAAAAAAAAAAACCCGAAGGAAAACGAACACGAATGAAAGATAAAGGCGAGTACAAAAGGAAACACCTAATTTTTTTTACATTTTACTTCTCATGCAATTTTAGAACTTTTACCTCTATTTTTTAAAAAAAAATTTTCAAGACATCCATAAACGCAATGAACAATTTATGTATGAACGACACTACATGATACCCATTCGGCTCCGGGAAAAAATCCCTTCGACTGTAGGCCAAAGTTTATCCATATCCCATACAATAAGACTTTCACTACTCCACGAGTGAGATGTTGTCCTACCTACTGTCATTTGGTTGGAGAAAAGTCACCAACTCTGTAAAAGATAAAAGGTATAAAAGGCTGAACAACCCTCACTCCGAGAGTGCCACAAACCGGCTCTCCACTCTTCCCTCAGTCCTCATCCTCTCTCCCTCATCCGGTGGCTCTACGACGGAGTATCCGAACATCTCTGAGGAGCACCGTTTCTCCCGAAGGAGGAGCCTCACTCAACTCTCTCTCTGCTCTCACCAGTCACTACTAGCGCACGCACACACCACACCTGGACTAAAAAAAGAGAGAAAGAAAAGTCTAGGGGCCCATTAGGGGTGGACCCCAACATGAATAGTGCTGGTGAATGAACCAGGCCAATCCCGTTTGAGTTTATGTCGATTTGGAAAAAGCTCTTTCGAGATCGATTTGTAACCTAAACATATAAAGTTTGTGTATTTTTTTGAAACTCCTTGAGCTTTCAAACTAAACATTGACCAAGCCACTACTCGACCCATTCGACTTATGATGTCACAAAATTCAAGCTTCTTGAAATCTACATGCGATTAGTTCAATGAAAATTCGTTTGAGATTGACTTGCCAAATAAGTGATTCTCTTCATTCAGCTTCAAGATTTTTGAGCTCTCCGTACTACGTAAATTTTCAGACTTTTAGGTTTCAGCTTTCACGATACGAATTCGATAGCTCAAGAGGGAGATCTAGGAAACAAGATCCGAAGTAATCTGGGTTCCGGGGCATTGAAGAAGTCGATATCCTCCCCTGCTTTTTGCCAATGCATTTGAGTTCATTTCCTCCATGTCATCAGGGTTCGACCTCTCGAGTTTGTTCGAGAATAAAGGAAAACTGGATCGATGTTAACGTCGAGGTGTTCGGCGGTGGCGATGGTAGAGAAGCTCGAGGCCCCTGCGGAGGGGTTGAGATTTGGGGTAGGGGCAATGTTTTCAAATCGGGATAAGTATCGTGTATCGTTTAAGATATGCTAATATACAATTCAAAATTAGTTATACCTAATTACAAGCTAAAAGTCTGTTGCATATAGGAAACACAAGTGTCATATATGAAAAAATAAGTTATTGGAATGAAAATTTTCAAGTCTCCCAAGTGGCGTCTATAACATTGAGTTTTTCTAGTGCATTGGTCAAGGGAATTAGAAAGAAGAGTCTTACCCGATTCATGCAAAACATGATCCAACTATGTTCTTTCTTTTATTCGAGCCTTAATAGATTCAGTTTTGGTTTTCTTCAAATGGTTTGAAGGCTGCCATAATTAGATCAAAGATTTGTAACGCATTTTGCTTCTCAAAATGTGGTATGAGTTTCGTTCAATAAGTAATGGTGAGATACATACCGAATCGGAGATGCGTCGTAGGATACATCATCGTATCGTAGAATTTTTATACAAAAAGGATATAGAATGGGTTACATATCCCGTATCGTAGGATTGTAACAACCATGGGTAGGTGTGTAATCACTTCGGGTTTTTGCATTTCCATGGACCTGTACAACCGAACTATTCAGTTTCTGAATGTATAAACCGAAAGCAAACCGTTTACTTCAGTTAGCCGGGTTTTTTTTTCCCGGTTTGGGTAAACAATGGTGACGGCCAATAACGTGTTTTGATAATTAATACCTGTCAAAGATATTTTCAGCATTAACAAATGTTTTCAGCATGTCCTTGGCGGGTATTAATTATCAAAACATGTCTTGGATTGTCCTTTTCCCAAAAATAAAATAAAAATCCCACATAGACATGAACAATAGCAACAAAAGTGGGCCAGTGCCCTGGGAAGTTTAATCAATAGCGAAGCCCAACAATGTTTTTTGATCCGAGGGCTAACCCTTCTTGACAGAATGTACTCCCGTACACTCTGAAGATACAACTTCACAAAAGACAATAAGTTGTAGTGCAAAATTTTTAGTGCGAACGGAGCCTCAATTGTATCCCCAGAACTAATCGTAAACAAAATGCGTATTTTCATGACACTATCAGCAGCCATTGTGACTCTTAAATGAGTATCGGAGTCATTTACCGCAACCAGTTCTTGATCCAAAAGAACAAGACTCTCTCATAAGGTAGCATAAGGAATGATCTAGAAAGTCGCTGAAAGAGAGAAAAATGGGGCTTTGGATTGTGTTTTGATACATGAAGGTGGTGGTAAAAGCTACTCATGAGCTTGTAGTCTGTAAGTTTGAATGGGTGGGCATAATTTTATCCCATTGCTAATTCAAGTTATAAAAATATAGCAGTGGTATTTTTGCTTCATCATGGGTGTAATTGGCAAGTGAAAGACTGGCTGGCTGGCTGGCCTCACCAAGCATAGACTTCACCAAAATGGGGTTTATCTATATGCTAGTCTATGTGTCTATGGTTAACTGCTTCTACCAACATATTGGGTGATAGTATAGGTTGTGTACGTGCAGTATTTTGATTGTATGGATGTTCCCTGAGACGTCTGTTGCCCAGGTTTGCTCTACCCAATCCACATTGATCGACTTCCTTTCAGGCAAAAGACGATGTGGCTGGTTCTACTCCCCAAAATTTCCAGACTCGCATGTCTACTTTTGAGGGTGTCGACAGTATTGAGTTTTGCAGGTTTGAGCAAAAACCCAAACCGCTCGAAGGTGCATTCTAAGCCAGGCTTCTTCAAGTCTGCTTAATTTACAATGACTACCAATTGAAAATAAATTTGAGCCACTAATTGTATTTGAAGACAACAGGCTGCACATGAAGTCGTAACTATAGTATGTTGCAAGCAGCCATAAGAATGACTTGTGATTTTGTTCATCTTTCTATGTCTGTGCATGACCATGAGAAAGTTTGTAACGGTCTGAGTAGTTTGTTCTTTTTCTCTATCAATTCTAAAATTGAGTTTTCAGAGCTCTGTGATACCATCACACGAATCCTCGCATTACAATTTCAAAAGAAGTCCCCACACACGCCCAACTAGTATCATGGAAATGAGCTTCTCAACTTTGTACTCGATAGTGCGATTGCTTGATGAGGAAGAATCCTGCCATCACCAATCTTATTGCAAGGTTGGAGTTGACTTAGTTGGCTGGAAAATAAGCAGTAATGAGGAGAGCAATGACTGTTTTGTGGTCAGGGATCTAAAAATTGAAGTAATAAGCGAAACTGTATAGTGTATTGCATTAAAGTTCGATTAAAGGGGGTACTAGCTGAAATTTCAGTAGAGAGCAAAGTTCTTTCTTTTGGTTCTCAATACAACTTTTGATCTTATTAGGTTTGAGGCCTAGAAAGTTCAAAAACTTATAGAATTTCAAGTAGCTAACGAGAGACAATTTGGAAAAGACGGATTATTTGGGTAGAAAAGGAGAAAAGGTCATCAGCAAAATAGCTATGACTTATCCCCAAAGTCTTTACAGTGATAAGCATAGGGGAGTCAATTGTAATTGTAATTAGATTCAGGGGCTTTAGGTGCTATATTGTAATTGTTGGTTTGTTAGAGGTGGTTATTCTGTTCAGCGGTTATAAGGGGGAAAGGGGTACGTAGGAGTGTGTGCTGTTGTTACATCTTTCTTCTCTACCATACTTCTGTAATTTCTCGCTTCCTTCCCCAATCTTCTTCTGTAATTCATTTTCTGTAATTCTTCAGAAACAATAATAAGTCCATTGACCCTATTCTGGGTTTCATCTCTTAAGAAAGGTCTATCAGTGGTATCAGAGCCAGGTTCCTCCCTGACGAGGCCGCCACGGGATAGTCGGAGGTGCCGAGAGGGGCGACCTGCCGCCGTGGGGCCGCCACGGAGTAGTCGGAGGTGCCAGAAGGGCGACCTGCCGCCGTGGGCGTCGGCTCTGAAGGGGTGGGGTTTGTTATGATCCCAATGCAAGGTATGGGACTTGTCCCACATCGGGAGTATGGGCTCTCGGTGGGGGGTTAATAAGTCCTTGGGCACCCTTCCCTCAATAGCTAGCTTTTGGGGGTGAGTTCTACCCGGGGACTTGTTACATTGGTATCAGAGCCCTACTCCTCTGACTGTGGGCGATCGGGATCATGACGGAAACTCGTGCGCAAGAGATTAAACGTTTGGAAGATTCTATTCGGAAATTGGCAGATGCAACCAACGATTCTGTTCACCGGCTGACCGACGTTACGAATCGTCAAGCGGCAACCATAGATGGTTTTAAAGATACGATGGATGGGATCAAGAATCTGATCACCACTCTGAATTCGAAGTATGAGCAGCTTCACGAAAAGGTATCCTCGACTTCTTCTTCTCCACTATTACCAAGCCCTAATCAGACCCAGGGTTTTGTTCGTCTGTTTCAACCAAAATTGGATTTTCCGAAATTTTTTGGGGAAGACCCTGAGGCTTGGATTTACAAATGTGAGAAATTTTTCGAGTTGAATGCTATAGACGAACCCCAGAAATTACGTTTGGCTTCGTTGCACATGGAAGACAAAGCTATGCACTGGTATCGTTGGTTTGAGAAATCCCATACTCTACGAACGTGGAGGGAATTTTCTAGGGTTTTGTTACTAAGATTTGGGGAAAATGTCTTTGATGATGCTACGGGTAATTTGACCAAACTCAAACAATGGACTTCTGTCAAATTGTACCAAGAAAAGTTTGAAGAGTTAGCCAACAAAACCACTGGATTATCAGAAGAATTTTTCATTAGTTGTTTTGTCAGTGGTTTGAAAGATGAAATAAAGGGAGGAGTTCAAATGTTTCAACCCAGAACTATCTCTCAAGCTATGGGTCTAGCTCGTCTCCAAGAAGACACAGTTGAGGCTATGAATAAGAAGAATAGGGTACCCACGAAGGCTGTTACTCCCTATTCCACAATACCATTACGAACCCAAGATGCAACTCCACAACCTGCAGAATCCCGTGGTGTCGTGAAACGAATTACTCCAAAGGATTTTGATGAAAAGCGAGCCAAAGGGTTATGTTTTGGCTGTGACGAAAAATATTTTCGAGGCCATGTATGCAAGAAGAAACAACTGTTTATGATTGACATTGGGGATGATGAGGATGAATTCGTGGAAGCCCCGCAAGAATTGCCTCCAGAAGACAATTCGGAGGAGTTCCATATTTCAGTGCATGCTCTATCAGGTATACAGTCCTATCGAACCATGCGGATTAAAGGGGTTATCAAGAAAACTGAGATCAACATACTTGTTGATTCCGGAAGCACGCACAACTTTTTGGATCCAGGGGTAGCCAAGAGGGCTGGAGTTAGAATTCATTCCACCAACCCTTTAACCATTGTTGTGGCTGATGGTACCAAGATCATTAGTAAGGCCTTGGTTAAGGATCTTCAGTGGACCATGCAGGGTATTGATTTCAGTTCTGAGGTACGTTTATTACCATTAGGGGGATGTGACATGGTGTTGGGGGTGCAATGGTTATCAACCTTGGGGCCAGTCCTTTGGGATTTTCAGCAATTGCAAATGCAGTTCTCAGTTTCTGGCAAGAAGCTCATTCTTAATGGGGATACTGCCACTGATGTGAGGATTGTGGATGCTAAGCAGATGCAACACCTGTTGAATAAACAATCTCCAGGCATATTGGCCCAACTCTACTGTATCCAAGCTGTAAATTCGGGAGAGGTACCCTCTGATTTACTTCAGATTCTGCATACTTTTGATGACGTTTTTATGGAACCCAAGTGTCTACCCCCTTTTAGGGCACATGACCACCAGATCCCACTTCAGTCTGGTGCTCAACCCCCAAATATCAGGCCTTATAGGTACCCATATATCCAAAAGAATGAGATTGAGAAGTTAGTAAAGGAGATGATGGCATCTGGTGTAATCAAACATAGTGTGTCACCTTTTTCTTCACCTGTTCTGTTGGTCAAGAAGAAGGATAATACTTGGAGAATGTGCATTGACTATAGAGCCTTAAATAAAGATACAATCAAAGATAAATTCCCCATTCCTATTATCGATGAACTGTTGGACGAGCTGCATGGCGCAAGGTTTTTTTCGAAATTGGATTTAAGGTCTGGCTACCATCAAATCAGAATGCACTCTAATGATGTAGAGAAGACTGCCTTTCGGACTCATGAGGGTCATTATGAGTTTTTAGTCATGCCTTTTGGCTTGACCAATGCTCCATCCACCTTCCAAAGCCTCATGAATGATGTGTTTAGGGCATTCCTCAGAAAATTTGTTCTTGTTTTCTTTGATGATATATTGATCTTTAGCAAGACTTGGCCTGAACATTTGCAACATGTCTCTCTTACATTGACTAAACTGAGGGAACACCAATTATTTGCCAAGATGTCCAAGTGTGCCTTTGGGCAACAACAGGTGGAGTACTTGGGACATGTGATAAACTGCCATGGGGTAGCAGCTGACCCTGCTAAAATTGAGAGCATGCTGCATTGGCCTAGGCCCCAATCTATTAAAGCACTTCGAGGTTTTCTGGGGCTTACTGGTTATTACCGGAGATTTATAAGGGATTATGGCAAAATTTGTCAACCTTTGAATGTCTTGCTCAGAAAAGGTGCTTTTGGTTGGTCTGCAGAAGCTGAACATGCTTTTATTCAGCTCAAAATTGCCATGACCACAGCTCCAGTGTTGACATTGCCCAATTATGCAAAGCCATTTGTGTTAGAATGTGATGCTTCTGGTCAGGGAGTAGGGGCAGTGTTAATGCAAGAAGGCCGACCTATCGCATTCTACAGCAAAAGCTTTATCTCCTACAAGGTTGGGTCTTTCTACTTATGAGAAGGAGCTTTTGGCAGTGGTGATGTCAGTTACCAAATGGAGACACTATTTGCTGGGACGGCAATTTATTATCAAAACTGACCATCAAAGCCTCAAATTCCTTTTAGAACAACGAGTTACTACTCCCATGCAACAGAAATGGTTATCAAAATTAATGGGTTTTGATTATGAAATTGTCTACAAATCTGGTAAGACCAATGTGGCAGCAGATGCTCTTTCCAGATTGAAGGAAGAGGTCCAGTTCGTACCAGATTCCCAGGGGACCCTTGATACAATGACAGTAGTACTTTGTCAATGGGTAAAGGAGCTTCAAGCTAGCTGGAATCAAGACCCTGAACTTCAGAAACTCATCCAAGCTTTACAACATGATCCTACCAGTCATCCTTCCTTTTCCTGGCAGCATCAAATGCTCTACTTTAAATCCAGATTGGTGGTGGGAAATGATGCCCAATTCAGACTCAAATTGATCCATGAGCACCATGCCAGTCCAGTTGGGGGCCACTCTGGGGGTGAAAGGACCTATCAGAGGTTGAAGCAGGCTTTCTTTTGGAAAGGGATGAAACAGGCTGTGTTGCACTTTGTGGCAAGTTGTGACGTTTGCCAAAGACACAAAACTGAGACTGTGGCCTCTCCTGGTTTGCTTCAGCCCCTCCCTATTCCAGCAAGATTGTGGAGTGACATATCTATGGATTTTGTCGAAGGTTTGCCCAGTTCTAGTAACAAGACTGTGATTTTTGTCATAGTGGACAGACTTAGCAAATATGCTCATTTCTTGTCCTTAACTCATCCATACACTGCTGCCATCGTGGCTCAGGTCTTCTTGGACAACATTTTCAAGCTCCATGGTATGCCTCAGTCCATAGTCTCTGATCGGGATTCAGTTTTCCTTAGCAATTTTTGGCAGGAGTTGTTTCGTTTACAAGGTACTACTCTGTGTATGAGTACAGCTTATCACCCCCAATCTGATGGGCAAACAGAGGTGGTTAATAGGTGTGTGGAGAATTATCTGCGGTGTTTAACAAGTGATAGGCCTACCGCTTGGACTAAATGGCTTCCCTTAGCTGAATGGTGGTATAACACCACCTTTCATGTTTCTACTGGGATTACCCCTTATGAGGCCTTGTATGGACAAACGCCTCCAAATCTCATGCATTATGTTCCTGGGGGTACTACAGTGGCAGCAGCTGATGCTATGTTACAGGACAGAGCTACCATTCTTAAATTGCTCAAAGAACACTTGGTTACCTCACAACACAGAATGAAACAGATTGCAGATCAACACAGAACAGAACGGGCATTTGATGTGGGAGATTGGGTGTACCTCAAACTTCAACTTTTCAGACAAGTGACTGTAGCTTTCCGTAGGAATGCTAAATTGGCTCCTAAGTATTTTGGTCCATATCAGGTGGTGCGAAGGGTAGGGTCAGTTGCCTATGAGCTTGAGCTTCCTCCCCACTCCAAAATACATCCTGTCTTCCATGTTTCTCTCCTTAAGAAGAAGCTGGGAAGTCATGCTGTGCTCCAAACAGAACTTCCACTAGTGGGGGAGGATGGACGCATGCAGTTGGAACCATTAGCCATTATGGACAGGAAGTTAGTCAAGCGCAACAACAGGCCTTTTACAGAAGTTCTGGTCCAGTGGACAAACTCTATTCCAGAAGATGCAACCTGGGAGAATTGGCAAGAGTTCCAGCAGCGTTTTCCTCATTTCCAACCTTGAGGACAAGGTTGTTTTTAAGGGGAAGGAAATGATAAGCATAGGGGAGTCAATTGTAATTGTAATTAGATTCAGGGGCTTTAGGTGCTATATTGTAATTGTTGGTTTGTTAGAGGTGGTTATTCTGTTCAGCGGTTATAAGGGGGAAAGGGGTACGTAGGAGTGTGTGCTGTTGTTACATCTTTCTTCTCTACCATACTTCTGTAATTTCTCGCTTCCTTCCCCAATCTTCTTCTGTAATTCATTTTCTGTAATTCTTCAGAAACAATAATAAGTCCATTGACCCTATTCTGGGTTTCATCTCTTAAGAAAGGTCTATCATACAGTTAGGATGGTAGGAGAATACCCATAGACTCGGAAATTCTGGAGGAGAATTTCATGAAAAGGGGAAAAAGGTAAGGCAGCCCTTCCTTTGAGTCCTCTAGCACTAGGAATAGATAAGACTGTAATTTATTGGTGAATTGATCTCCAATTTGATTACCGAGCACCCAATCATCGGAGAAATTCACGTGTATCAATCATTTGAACTGACTCGAAGTATAAGCAAGAAATCAAGCACATATTTCAGTTAAATATGTTGTTAGTTACTTAGTTTTTGGCTAATTGTGCATTTTTCTGGTTAATATTGCAGGAAATATATGATAACAAAAGGTTAACCGGGAGAGAGGAAGCATGCAGATTGCTTGACCCTGTCATCTTGGTTGTTGGATATGGATGAACCCATGATGGAGACTATCGAGTACTATTGGTGCCAAAACAGTTTTGTGCCATAGTGAGGAATCTATGGAGGGCACGTCAAGGAAGCCAGAACAACATTTTTTTTAACTACTTTTATCCGGGGAATCCTTCATCACTTCTATTAGTTGTATTACTGTGATTGGCTTTATCTATTGTTTACTACTACACATCCAACTCTATGTACATTTGGCTCTAGAATATTAATGTTTGAATTTTGGGTACTCTGATTCACTCTTTATTTTAGATACGTTTGGGTATTACTATTATTATTATTATTATTATTATTTAAAGCTAAGGCCTCTCCCTACGTATTTGATCGATATGATGTATTACATTTATTTAGGTTTGTCTCTACGGTAAGTAAAGACTATAGAAAAACATTTTGCCAACATTAGCTGCAAAGTCTATTAGAGTTGGAGCGAAAGTGCCATGTACATGCTACAGTAACGGATCACAAACCCACACAACCAAAACAGTCATAAGGGATGTGCAATAGCATGGTCAAATCTTTAATTTCCTTTCTGTCCTTGTCCTTTTAATCTATGTATTTTTTGTAGAGATTAATAAAATTTTATGCCAATCGAAAAAAAATAGCATGATCAAATCATAGTTTTATCTGTATATAGATTAGTCATAATCCCAAAAACCAACTACATCAATCGTCACAGATGACTCAGCAATTTAGTTTAAGCTACAGTCTCTTGCCTTATCCTACGAGGCACCATTCACTCAATACCCAATCTTTCAATATGTTGTGTTGTACTAATCTTATCCCTTACTTTCTCCTCGATCACCTAAAGCATGAAGTACTTCAAAACAAATGTCTCATTGCAGAAACAAATGTTCGGATTTATAGATAATTTCCCTAAACTTTTGAAAAGTGTATTTGATGTCTTGTACTTAATTTTCATGTTTGATTAATTTGAAGCTTGATTCCTATTGTGCTTTAACTCATAATCAACATGAAAACTTCAACTCTTTATGCCACACAGCACAAGATTTAATGAAGTTTATCAATTGACGGACTATACCCAGAACAATAGAATTAAGAGTTTCAATTTTCCTCTTTTGCTATGTTTTAGTAGCAACCAGTGCATATAAGCCCATTTTGCAAAAAATGGAAGGATATAGAGACGCGTACCAGAGGCAATCCATAACCCGCTAGAGAAAAACCGCAAAACCAATAGCTCATTCACAGTCAAAACATTAAGGGGTAAAAGTTGATAAATTGAATAAGCACCAAACCCTAGAACCCGATATTGCACACATCTACCCAGAAGAAACAAAACCAGGATAAAATTCGAAAGAGTTTCGAAATTCATACCAAAGAGCAACATAATCATTCGTGAGGGAACACGTTGCCGCTGTAGGACAGTCGATCAACCGTCGTAGAAACTAACGAAGAGGCATTGAATGACAATATGTCCGTTAACAATGTGTGACAATATGTCTCCTTTCATTAACAATTTTGTTTTGGTGTAAACTACCAATCCTGAATCAAAACCATAAAATTTAGGTACGTTATAAAAAAAATCACACAAAATTTGGAGATATGGAAGAAATCAAGGCAAATGACGAAAGAAAGGATAATAGCTTTACTAAATAAGTTAATTAATCTTACCCATTATAACAATCTTGTGTATGAATCGAGATACATTGTAAGAACAAGAACTCACAGCTAGCTTCAAGTTATTTTATAGTTGCACATATAGCAAAAGAAAATATTAGCCGAAAGGTCTTCTTCTATACATACCATACATAAAAGCATGCTCTGTTGAGAATCAACACTAACTCTCCATATTTGTAGAAGGTTCTGGAGAGTTCAAGAATATTTTCCCTCTAGAATATGGTAGAACATTCTAGAACTCTTCCGGATGGCATGCTCTTTTTCTCTGGTTATGTATCCGTTCTCCTCCTGTGAGTGACCAAAATAAATTAAAAAAAAAATCACCTAATTAATCACGTAAGTACAACCTATGACACGTTAATACACACAAATCTAATGCAACCATACCAACGATTATGAGTGCCGGAAGCTAAAACCTACATAAGGAAAACTCTAGGAAAATTAACTGACGAGGGTGAAATCGGTAGTGATGGCTAGTTCAGGCTTGGAGACTCATGTCTGGGGCATTGAAGCTGAAGTTCAATCCAAGAAAAATGAAACAACTTAATATCATGTCAAAAAACGAAAAAAACTTATCATCTCCACCACACGAAAATACATCATAACCATGTAAAGAAGCCGGCCATGTGACCTTTTTTTTTGGACAAAACAAGTACCGCAAAGCGGAAGAATTAGCGGTACAGCTACGGAGCTAAGTTTTTGGACCTTGAGGTGAGGTGACTCAAAGGAAGGCGAAGTTGGGATTGAAGCTGCAAGAGAAATTTGTAAATGAATCTCAGTCCATTAACCCACATGATGAGTTTATTTCCTTGTCTTTTGTTGTTTTAAAAATAAGATCAAGTGGACTGGACGAGGGTTTAGTATTTGCGAGCTGCAGAAGTAGAGAAGTCTATGCACTCTTCGAACCTCTCTCAATGCATTGCTTTTCCTATTGTACCGATTTCAATATTTCATCATTTGATCTCTGTGACTGATTCTTGGCTGTTCCAAAAAAAAATCTAGGGAAATTTTCAGTTTGACCCCTTCTGGTTTGGGCCGGGTGCGGATACACCCCTCCTCCTTCAAATATCAGCATATAACCACCGTGTGGTTTGTGGATCAATGTGCACAGTTGGAGTTTCCATCTAATTTAACGGTAGGTGTGGTTCACTCGCCTATGTTGAGAATGATTGTGACTACAACAACAATATGAAAACCAAATACCCTAATCTATCTCCAAAATTACACTTTGCCATCCTACCCTAATCTCCTCCTTCATCTAGACTGGTGTAAACAGCTCCAATTCATCGGTGCAATTGGTAACAACTAGGGACAATTTTTCCCCCAACAGCTCCATTGCAAACCCTTTACCCAAACCCTACGGTGGTGGCTAAATCCATGAAATGCCATGTTCCTGTGAGATGTCGGAACTCCAAAATCCATAGCCACCGTGCGGTGTCGGGCAGCCATGGATTCCGGCGATCAATTTTTAATTTTAAATTTTTCTTTTTTGCCTCTTTTTCTTCTTCTCCTATTCTTCTTCGTTCTACCGTCGAGCTAGCCCATCTTAAAAACTCGTTGATTGGAGCTAACCTCAAGGAATCGACATAAATTGTAGCACTAAATGAACTATGTTTAATTTCACCCCCTACAAGTGGGTCTGTATTTCCGGCAAACTCAATTGTAAACTGCAGCAAAAGCACTTCGATCACATGCGTTCATTTCGATTGCCGGAGACGTAATCGTGCATATATTCAATGGTCGTGTAGAAGCACCAAATGGAGCAAATTGAGGTTTGATTACACTACAATGTAACAAGAAGGGTAGAAATCAAACTAGAGAGAGAGAGAGAGCAGAGCAGAGCAGAGCAATGAAAAAGCAGAGAGAGAGAGACCTGTTGAATGTGATCAGTAGTAACGTTGTTGGGATAGTAGGCTGCCATACTGGGCTGCATTTTCTCCCCTTTTAAATCCTTCATCACCCCTCTCTCTCTCTCTCTCTCTCTCCCCCTTATTTCTCACTTTCGCTGTCTACATGGAAGTATCTCTTTCTCTCTGTCTCTGAGAACGCAACACTGCAAAGTGCTACAGCCGGCCCTTCTCTCCTTTATGAGGAGGAGTATTTTTTTTTTGGGTCTTGCTAACCTCCCTCCATTAATGGAGGATATTATGTCAATAAATTCAAACAAGTTCGGATATTAATATATATATATCACGAATATTAGTACATTTTCATAAATATCAATATATATTTCTTGAATAAATTTAAACAAATTCGGATATCAATGCATATATCACGAATATTAGTACATTTCATAAATATCAATATATCTTTTTTGAATATCAATACATTTTGGCCACTGATTTTCGCGCTCCACCTTTTTGTTTTTACACTGTGATATTGTTGGCAACATCACAGTGTAAAAACAAAATACACTGTGATGTTGCCAGCAACATCACAGTATAAAAACAAAAAGGTGGAGCGCCTGCAGTAAATCTTAGAGCGCGAAAATCAGCATCCTACATTTTTTACTTATTATTCTAATTCCTACACCATTTGAACGAATGTTAGAATATTCCTTTTTATTTCTCTCGAACACTCGGAAAGAGAGAGAGAGAGAGATTTGACCAAACTCTCATCCTTTGAAGACAACATCAGATTACAAGTGCACTCACTCACTCACTCAATCACTGTGTGCGTGTGATTGAGAGGGGAAACAAAAAGGGGAAAGAAGGATTTTTGGGGTTTTGGTTTTGTGGTTGGGAGCCGCTTAGGCCTTTGCCCCTCCTCCCTCTTGAAAAATACTTTGCTTCATAGCATTTCCGAGTGGTATTCTAGATTCCTTTCCACCATATTAAGAAGGTGAATAAGAGAGGGAGGGGGAGAATAAAGGGATCGATAAGGGAGGGGGGAGAATTTATCCCCTTAGAGGGGCCTTAGCTAATCCCGCCCTCCACCTTAGGAGAAGCTATTTTGGGTGAAGAAAAAGACCAAATTGCCCCTCAAATTTTTTTTTTGTATTCTCAATGTAATAATTTTATGAGGGTAATCAAGTAATTTTATACACCATCCACTCTTATCCATCTATCCATATCAACTACTACTCAAATCGAGTATAAGCTAATCTCCCTTATAATATATCCACATCTTATCCACCCTTCTTCTTTATCCATCCAAATCTTGTCCGTATGGGAAATGCGCCGTAGGTGGGTTTCAAGAAAAATTGTAGGGCAAGCGAGTGGTACCTTGGTAGACATCACATACCCTCAAGCACAAGATTAACGATCAAATCTCACTAACAACTAAGGGCTTGATAGCCTGAAATGAGCCAACCTGGCTTTCCCGGCAAAGGCTAATCAGTGATAGGGTTGACTTTATTGGCTTCTTCCCCTGCTTTCCCCTTCTGACACACTCACCCTTCCCCTGCTTTACCCCTTCTCCCTGCTTTACCCCTTCTGAAGCCAGAGGAAGACAAATAAGGACAAGGCATTTTGGTAATTTCACCGGGGTGGGGGTCCGGGGAGGCCCTGTGTGTGTCAGAAAGGGGGCTCTGGCAATAAGCCAGCTTTTGGCTCAAAAATGGCGGGAAAGCCAGCTTATTTGTCCGAACAAGCCCCAACACTTCTTGCACGTCCACCAAAAAAAAGATAAATTTTAGGGACCTCAAAGCAATATGCGGTGAAAAAAATAAGCGTAGAACACCACATGACACCGTCACAGGACAATGCGTCAAGGTGCTCTCAATACCCTTGTCCTCTTTACCCCCTTCAAACTCTCCTTCGGAAGTCCCACTTTAGCTCACACTAAGGGCTCGTTTGGATGCGGGGGAAAAATCGGGGGTAAAAAATATGAAGGGGATAAGATAGTAGGGGGTATTAAATTTGATGGGTTGGCCCACATCGATTTGATGTTTATGGAGGGGGGATAAAATAGTATGTGGTTTGGATGGGGTATTAAATAGGGGGTTAAAATTTGACGTTGTTTGGATGATTTATAGAATGGGGGGATAAGAAGGGGTGGATGATGGGAAAAGTTGTGAAATGACTATTTTGCCCATGTGCAGTGTTAAATGTGATTATGTATGAAAATAAGTATATAAATTCAAAAGTCAATATATTTAATAAATTTTGTAAAATGGAAAGTATAAAAAACTAAGTAAATTAAAAAATGTCTATACTAAATTTTTTTTTTAAAAAACGTTTTTATAATGAATGGTTTGTATTTTTTTTTCAATTATTTTGGAAAGTGAATTTTGGTCAAATGAGAAGACAAATTAGGGTAGAGTTGAATGAAAAATATGATTTTGGGTAGAATGGAGAGTAGAAGTTGGTTGAATGATGAAGGGTAGATATATTATTGAACTAGCGAATGCCCGTGCCTGAAGGCACGGCTCAAACGATCAGTACACGCAAATAAATTATGTACTTGAGTGCAATATATCAACTCCTGCTCAACAAATCCAACTATGCGAAAAACAATAATCAAAGCATATTCATTGACCTAAGAACAAACAATTTTCTAATCCCTAACGATTGTGCCAGTGATCTTCAAGTACGACGCAAGACGTTTGCATTACGTACTCAACAAATGAGCATGTGTCTGAAGGCACTTATTAAAAAGTATTAACCTACTCATAAATAAAACCCAAATTCATCATTATCTACACAGATTAAAGCTTAATAAATGCCTATAAGTTGGTAAACATCAACTCAAACAATAATTAACAACATAAAAAGGAAAAAAAAAGAAAAGAAAAGGAAGAGCTCCAATTGAGTTTCTAAACTAACTGAAGCCAATCATCATAACAAAATTACAGTCAAATTTAAGAAAAATAGACTTCCAACCAAGCAAGAAAATCATTTTATCATCAAGCAAAAAATAAAAACTCACAAAAGGCCAAAAAAAGAGAAAGAAGACATATCCCATGCCAATCTCCTGACTCAAATTCCCTAAAAAAAAGGCTGACACTTTACAACATGCAACCCTTCTGCTAGAACTTTAGTACTTTTGTTTAAGAACAGAAGAAGAAAAATAAAAATTGGTCCACCATATAAATCATCCACCCATTAGAGTAACACAACATGAAGAACTAACAAACTTACCTATAACATCAACATGGAGAACTAACCAATTGTACTCCACAGAATAGTTGAATCCATAAGTTGTACATTGCCAACCGCATAATAACAAACACCTACATTCACTATGAAGCTTTGTCTATCTTCAAAGCTCCAACAAAGTTGCTTTCAACAGTAAAATAACTCCAACCTTCCATCCGTGAAATTTTCATCCTAGCAAAGTCAAACCAAAGCTATGTAAAGCTACAGACCTATTAGCTTCCAACACAAATAGCATCTCATTAGAGCAGTAATACCCCCGATTTTAAAAAAATAGAAGTGAAAGCGTACCCTCGAAAAGTATTCAAGGCCAGACCTCTACCGCTCTACAGCGTTGATGCGGCCACATAATCATGCCTGGAAGTAATTCAAATAAAATTATGAGAGAAATTGAATTAACATGGATTCCTCAGACGTACTTGAAAAAAACAAAGGAGTAAAGTATTATCAATATTTTCGAAAGCAAATACCGCCCAGAACTAAAACATGCAATCAACTCATCATAAATCTACTACTTGTTCTCTTTCCAAAAATACATGAGCTGATACAATGAGATTTTAAGAGAGGTACCAGCAACCGAACAATGAGAAATTTGGACATTGGTACCTGCTTTTTTCCTAATTAATGCTTCACAAATTCCTTACAGATAAAAAGAAAAGCAAAATGAAGTTTAGCGAACCACGTATATATCCTGTTGTTTATGTGTGTTTCAAGAATCTTATATGTATGAATATGAGTGACAGGGGGTAAACTTTTCTCCCTACTAATACCGTACTACGGGGCTGAATTAATTCCCCTCCCTACTAATATTGTGCTCAAATGTTATCATGTCCCCAAATGCTACCAAGCTGAAACAGGAGCTAAAACCTAGATAGATGCGCGTATGTCATTCAAACAAACATTAATGTTACAGACATGAAAAGGAAATAAGGAAATAGCATAGGAAAAAAATTAGAGTACCAGATGGAATCATGCCCAAAAAGAATTTTGAATAAGACACCAAATCTCACCTGAAGAAAAAAAGACACAATATTTCTCCAGTTCATAACAAATTGCTAGTGATTACCAGTATGCATCAAGAAACTACACAATTAACCGATTCAAGACCAAGTGGAATCTAAACACCCCCAAAACCACCTAAAGAGAAATTTGAGAGAGAGGAGAGACAGCGAGAGAGATATGACTTGATTGGGATTGCTTACGTGAAAAGTAGAGAATGAAGTCCAAGAAATCGAGCCTCAACCATGAAGCCTCCTAGTTACGTCTGAGAGCAACGCAAGTGGTCGACGGTGGAGGAAGCGATGGTTCGCCGAACACCCTATTAACCACCAAAGAGATTTTTAATCAAATTGGTTTTTTTCTAGTAACATCACGCCACATTGGATGTGAACAATAAAGCTTCTTTAACTGAAAAAAAGAGATAGAAAATAAGGAGCAGAATTTAAACCTCAGAAAAATCATAGCTAGGGCTTCGAAACTTCAACAATGAACAGAGAGATCGATAAGAGAGGGAGTTGAGTGGTGGTCGCCGGAGATCGCCGGAGGTTGATAGGTAGTCGTCAGTGGTCGATGACGCATGGGAATGCAATTTCGAAGGTCGTTGAACATCGGGGAGAGTCCAGAAGTGTTGTCGGAGGGTCATCGATATCTGGGTTGCTTCGTTGGAAACAAACGAAAAAAGAAAGAAAGAAAGAGGAATCCAAATGAAACGGGAATGATCGTTAGCTCACGTAATGATTCACATATACCTCATTGCACGCACGTTCCTAATTATATGGCTACAGGTCCTAATCCAACTGGCTTGAAAGTAAGGTTCACATTCTAATTGGTCAATGTGCACCAAAATCACGAAGAATAGGACTTTAACAAACAAAGGAAAAGAGAAATACCACTTAATAGGTGGCAATTTCCTATATCAGAAAGTTCACATAGGGTCTCTACTATATTAGAAAGTTCTATACACACAGAAGATCTTGAAAGAATTCCAGTCGTCCCTGTCTGTTAAGAAGAAGAAGTCATCTCTTTACCAGCTCTCATTAGGTGGCGTCCCAAAACAGTTTCAAGTAATCCTAAGCCAACCCTCTTCTTTCACTAAGGTCATAAAAAAAAAAAGACTGAAATAAGAAAATTATTGAAAAATAGAGAACTTTACAACATAGCGCACTTCTAACCGTTCTACTACTTCATGTACCCTAAAAGAAAGAAAACAAACCCAGCAATAACATCACTCGCAATAAAGTAGACAAAAGATGAAGAGCAGTAACATGAAATGAGTGTTTTCTAAAATGAACTTAAGGACATAGATTACTGTTTAGAGCATCTCCAAGACTCTAACTCTTACTCTATCTTTTGCACAAATCCAAAAATGAGTAAAAATCCATTTAAGCTCATTGCAACACTTGACTCAAAAAAGTGAATTCATATTAGAGGGTTAGCGAAGGCAAAAATCACTAACATTCATACGATATTTTCAATCAGCATCCTTAGGCTTACAAATCAGAGCCAAATATCTATTTTCGATAAAAACAGGGCAACAATAGGACAACAACTAAATAGAAACTGTAAACTTCTACCTTGGTTAGGCTCCAAAAATTAAAGGTCCAGTAACCACACACAATTAGGGCTCCATCTGGTCACCGAATAATACCTGAGAAAAGGAGGGGGAGAAAAACATAATGAGACCTAACAACGCACCTAGTTTTGCCACAACCAAGTAACCACACGCAAAGTGGCTTGTTAACAGTCAAGTTAAGCATGAGAAGGCTAAACAAAGTTGTATGGAAAAATTAAAAGCTAGTGTGAGAAGGCTCAACCGGTACCTATATAAACAAAGTTGAATGGAAAAACTAAAAGCTAGTGTGGGTACGTAATTGAATAGATTGCAATTTATTTTGCAAACAAATCGCAGTAGAGTCTGACTTCAGTCATTGTGACCTAATGCAATGTGAAACAATTACTGTTTTCGAGAGTAAGTTTCCAATTAGATACAAAAGAAACGTGAAGCCAGCAATGTTAATAGACTCAAATGAAAGTCATCTTGTACGTTTTACCACAACAAAAAAATAAGTAATTGAACTATTGAAGCATGCATAATGAAAGAAGTAAGATCAATTTCAAAGAAATAATAATCAAAACTGCTTACCCATGTAAACAACTCCATGCAACAATCCCCAATCTAACTCTGTGGAGACCAATTTTTGGTTGAAATCAAAGTCCAAATCAAGAAACCCAAAGTAATCTGACGGAGTAGCTATTCTTCAAATAAAAAATCTGGATACTTGTATACACAAACAATGGGTTTACGATTACAGGTTTCAGAGTTTGAGGATTGGGGTTTGGGATTTTTCTAAAAATCCATCACCCTCTTTCACCCTCTTTGACGCAGAGAGAGAGAGAGAGTGTGTGAGAGAGAGAGACCTGGAGAGGTGGTGCGGTGATGGAGAGGACTGGTGCCGCTGATGGAGAGGTGGTGTGGTGCTGCTGGTGTTGGGTCGGTGGTGGTGGGTCGGAGGGAGTGAGAGGGAGTCAACAGAGAGGTTTAGGCCGGTTGGTGGTGCTAGGAGAGTGATCCAAGAGACAGAGAGAGAGTCGAGAGAGGGAGACGGGGTCTGAGGGAGACGGGGAGCGTGAGGTATGGGGCTAGGGTTTCACTTGAGTCCGACTACAGGTACAGATTTTCGGGTACAGCATACGTCGTTTAGGGTCCTTGTTAAAAATCACCTCAATCCGATATCGGGAAAGGTGTTTACGAATCATCCAATTTTGCTTCAAAATTTAGCCCAATTTTGAAGAAAAATTGGATGATTCGTAAACACCTTTCCCGATATCGGATTGAGGTGATTTTTTACAAGGACCCTAAACGACGTATTTTGAACAAAATGAGCGGCTCCGATCATCTTTGCGGGACCCGAGACGGGAGCAAAATGCTGCTGTACCCGCTGCTGTACCCGGAAATCTGTACCTGTAGCATTTTTGTTTCCACTTTCCACAAAGTCTACGTTACAAATTTTGGAAATCAAATCAAAATTTTACCAAAATTCCATTTAGGATAGCCCTTGGATGGATCAGGTATCTACAAAAATGCCATTATAAAATCAAGGGTGGAAAATATGCGGGAGACAATTCTGGACCGTTGGTTGTCTTTTGGATTCAAACCCAGTCCTATCTTATTATATAGATGATAGATATGTGGTTGAATAGTTGGTGAATTTTGCTTATAAATAGAAAGTAAATTCATTTTGAAACTCATTGTAAAATTTGAATTACAAAACAAGTCTCATATTTAATTTTTGTTGTATGGCTGGTCGTCCGCCTCCTGGTCACAATTGGGTACAGGCTGAGGAGATCCTGTTGATTTCGGTACTGAAATCAATGGTGGAGTCCCGATTGTGGACCACCGGGAGTGGACACTTTCGTCCAGGTTACTTGAGGTACTTGAAACATATCATGGACAGTGATTTTCCTGATACTGCCATTGAGGAATGGCATATTACACACGATTCCAAACAGCTACATTTTCGTCAAGTGATTGAAAACGATCCCAAACAGCTACATTTACACACGATTCAGATAGCTACCAAATTAAAGACACAGGAACAATATCCACAGGACATCCTAGAAAACTTGCAAAGATCAATAACCCATCTGTCAATTATCAAGAACTACATAACTAGGCACAGGATTCCATTCCATTCACCACAATAATCAGGCCAAACAAGACTAGTCAAAATAAAAAACAAAGCCCTCTTCAACTAATTAAAAGACTTTCATACAACAGAATGGGTTTTAGCCCGCTTTAGAGAAGAGGACCCCGTCGACACACACACACACATATCTGCTCAAATGGAAGACACACGAAGCAGAGGCCAGAAAAGGAGCCATTTTTGCGTGCACACACACACACGCAGGGGTGATTTCGTACACACACACACAAAGAGATAAGAGCAGCTCGTACACACACAGACCCAAAGAGTTCTGCAAAAAATGGAGGCCATACCTGAGTTGAGGAAGCTGGTTCGACAGCACTCCAAATCGCCACCCAAAACCCTATTTCTTCTCCTCCACAGAGAACAAAAGAGTCGGCGACAGAAATGAACCCACAAATCGAGACCTAGGGTTGGGAAAAGGGGATAACCAGGGGTGATTTCGTCCAACTTCCTCCCCTCTACGGCCGGATTAAATTTGGGGAACCCAAGAGGAGCCCAAATTTTGCACCGGAGAAACCTTAGTACGCGTGAAAACGAAGAGGGGGTGAAGACGAAGACCCCTGAAATATTTCGTTCCCAAACACCGGCTTAGCAGTGAGCCCCACCCCTTTTACCCCCTCTTATATTTCCCCCCCTCTTTTAACTGCTTCCAAACAGGCCCTAATCGACTTTATCTAATGTCGGAAAGTACCCAAACATTGCGTTGCTCTTTTTTAAACGGACGCAGTAAGTTCAAAACTACAGTTCTCGCCATAAACGAAATTTGTGTTGTTTGTGCTGGTATAAATATCCAATCAAGTTTTTTTTTAGAGATGTTCTTCTTTAATACACGAGACATACAAATTTAACGGTTCAAATTATCTATCGTAGCCGCGAAATGGGATTTACAAAATATCGCATTTTCATTTCCAAAAAAGATATGAGTACATCATTTGGTGTACACTAAATATACATTGGATTGTATGAGATCCGATCGAGGTCCCACAATAAGTATCTAGCTTTGAAGTGACGTGTTTAGCATCCACACTCACATGGCACACGACCAAATCAGACCAGGCCACCAAACCTTTGGGGTAGTCCCAAAGGCAACCTTGTTTGTTTTGAGTTCCCAAATTTTAATTTGTGCTCGATTTTTAATAAATTTTCTCGATCTATATTTTTTCACTCATTATCAAAAAAAAAAAAATCCTCAAAATCCAAACCAAACATACAAACCATTCCAAACCTAACGAAATGTCACAAAACCAAATAAACACTATGAAAAGACTAAGCTCTTGTTCCTTCAAGAGCTTTTGGATTTTTGTGAGTTTTGTCTTTGAGTCATGCTACCCGCACATACTTTAGACATAGTCTTTATATATGCAATTTTTCCCCCATTTGTTAATTTTGCATTAAGCTTTTGTGTATTATTGGTTCGTCTCGACAAGAGTAATTGGGAAACCCTAAAATTTTTACTTTTACCCTAATAATTTTGGAAATATCCAAGATAAAACCCTAAAAGATGATTTTTTGTGTTTTATCTGGGATATTTTCTAAAACATTTGGGTAAAAGTATTTTTTTTAAAACTTTTTTAATTTTTCTCGTCGAGATGAATCAATAGTTCATAAAATTTGGTGCAAAACTATTAAACGCAAAAAAATAATAATAATAATGACAAAACTCAAAAAGCCCCAACAGCTCCAAAAAATCGGGAGAACAAGGCCTATAAATTTGGAAAAAAAATACTCCAATATACAAGCATATATATATATATATATATATATATAGTCAATTGACGTGCCAAATCTCTTCAAAAAAAAAAAAATTTGACGTGCCAAATGACTTTAAATTGTTGTACCATGACACTTATGACTTATCAATATTGAGGATACGACCATGTATATAGTGCCTGCTATATATCCAATAGTTTCAACCAATATATTGGCAAATACTAGGGGTGAGAAAAAAATCCGTCAAACCACGAATCCAGTTCAAATCAATCCAAATCGAAATGTTTGGTTCGATTTTTTAGTAGTATGATTTGGTCATGGTTTAAAAAAATTAAAAACCGCATTATATGGTTTGATTTGTGAATTCAGGTTTACGGTTATAGTTTCAAACCAATCCGAACCGCATACATAATACATATATATATATATAATTTAATTATGATTCACCAAATAAATAAGGGAGCCTTAGTCAACTAATTTCTTAATATTTTGATCCTATTAAATCCACCACAATATTTAGTTTTTCTTTTCTGTCAAGATAATTTAGAGTAAACTTTTATATCTCACAACTCATTCCTAATTTCCTATGATTATTAATCTTGATGTGGAGTGATCATCACAAGTTGGTTGTTACTGCCCTTTTGCTTCCACATTTCAATTCAATAGTTTTAGGAATTATCTTTGGCCTTTTATTTGGTTAAACTATCTTAAGATATTTAGTAGTTGATATTCTTAATTGGTTCATTATAGTGGCTTATTAGTATTTCATTTTCTTACTTTAAGATTTTAGGCAATTGTTGGTATTCTACTTTTAATTAGTTGGTTGAAAATGATAGCTTAGTTTAAAACAAACCGTGGTTTAAACCGATCAGTATTTTAATGGTTTGGATTGGTTTGGTTTTATGCTTTTTGTGGATTGGTTTGGTCCTCCAAATTCATAATCCGTAGATATTGGTTTGGTTCTTGATTTACCATAAAACCAAACCAATCCGGACCATGTTCACCCCTAACAAATATCAGAGGTCCAAAATTCCGGTAACGTATCGGTGTCAGCCCATACCTACCATATGTAATTACCGATATTTGAAACCATTGATTGAGGCTCGTCGTTTGGGAAAAATTTTCAGTGCCGAGCGGGTACCACGTGGTGCCCGCTCGTGCATCCGAGCCGCCCATTTTGTGCTTGGACGGCTCAGATTTTGAGAGAGAAAAATGAGAGAGAAAGTGTTGGGGTGAGAGGAGAGAGAGGGTTTCAATTCGAGCCGTCCAAAAGTGAATTAGACGGCTGAGATGCGCCGAGCGGGTGCCACGTCGGCAATACCCGCTTGGCACTGAAAAACTTCTCCGTCGTTTGGCACTTTAGTCAGTTTTGTTGGCTCAATTCTGATTTTTTTTTTTGGCAAATTTTCGTAGTCATCCCTCTAGTTTTACGGTTGTCTCAATTTCGTCCCTCTAGTTTCAATTGTCTCAATTTCGTCCCTGTAGTTTGTTTTACGTTCCAAATTGGTAAAATCGTTAACATCGTTAATGAAACTAACGGAAAAATATGATTAAAAAATTAAGTGCTCCAATTTTTAATCCGGTTGAACCAGTGCAAGAATCTTATTTTTTTGATCATTTTATCCTAGATGATCGTAATGAATTTTTGGCTCTAAGGCCTTTCAACGAGCACTCGAAGACTCCTTATTTAGTTTCAGGACTCTCTTAGGGTGCTCATTGAAAGGCCTTAGAGCCAAAAATCAATTATAACCATTTAAGATAAAATGATCAGAAAAATAAGATCTTTGCACCGGTTCAAACATATTAAAAATTGGAACACTTAATTTTTTAACTATATTTTTTAATTTATAAATGGTGTAGAAAAATAAGTGTTTCAATTTTCAATCCATTTAAACCGGTGCGAATATCTTATTTTTCTGATCATTTTATCTTAAATGGTCATAATGGATTTTTGGCTTGGCTCTAAGGCCTTTCAATGAGCACCCTAAGAGAGCCCTGAAACTAAATAAGAAGTCTTCGGGTGCTCGTTGAAAGGCCTTAGAGCCAAAAATTCATTACGACCATCGAGGATAAAATGATCAAAAAAATAAGATCTTCGCACCGGTTCAACCGGATTGAAAATTGGAGCACTTAATTTTTTAATCATATTTTTCCGTTAGTTTCATTAACGGTGTTAACGATTTTACCAATTTGGAATGTAAAACAAACTACATGGACGAAATTGAGACAATTGAAACTAGATGGACGAAATTGAGACAACCGTAAAACTAGAGGGACGACTACGAAAATTTGCCCTTTTTTTTTCCCTAGTCGAGATGAAAAACGAGAAGATAAAAAATACCCAACTATGTGCATTTCCACGGTAGGGGTTTGTCTCCATGGAACCCTCTCATCTATTGTTGCTCTCATATCAATCGCATTAGAAAAGGTTTTGGCTCGCAAGAGAGTACTCCTCTTAGCAATAAGTCACGTCTCGGGAACATATTCTCTTTTTGTCTCCAAGTCCTTCCCGGTGGTGAACAGGCAGGAAGGAAGAACGTCCTCTCTCCCCGGGAGAGTGCCGTAGACTACGTCAGTAGATACTCATGATTGTATTCCGAAAAAAAGTGTCTTATTAAGTAGAACATAATCTTATAAAATCGAACGAAAGAAAACAAAATATCAGATAGTGTTTTCGCAACTCTCCGCCAAATCGTGGTCAAGAATCCTGGTTGAGATTGCCGCGGCGATTGCCGCAGTGAAACTCGGATTTCCGGCCAAGGAATTTGCCATTTTTTCAACCAAAAGCTGTTGAAACGAAGACATATCGATTCGAGGCCCAGTAGAATCAAGCATTGGGCTTGGGCTTGAAGAGTTGTTATGGTTTGGGCTAGCTAATTGGTTGAAGCCCAAAGACATGACCTCAGCTTGACAACTGGGGTGGTGGTGGTTGTGGTCTCCTTCATAGGTTGCTTCTAACAAAGATGGATCTTCCACACTTCTTTGCACCTAAGCATGTACAGGAGAGAAGCCAAAACAAGGAACCAAATTATATATTTCCAATGCTCGATGATAGTGACAGAACCGACCCTGATTTTTCAGGAGCTTTAAGCGAAAATAAAAAATGAGATCGAACCTTTTGTTGGATTATTATAAGGGGTAAAAAAGTAGGAGGACTCCCTAAAATTCCTTTTTTTTTTTAGGCCTAAAACGGGTGCAACACAAGCTTTAGCTCAGGGTTAGCTCTGCATGATACGAGAGAGAGAGAGAGAGAGAGAGAGATGTGGGTGATCACCTTCTTTTTAACCGGGCAATTTGGTGCAAAGGAGCACTTGAAGTAAGCTCTAGGAGAAGGGTTATCTCTAGTGACCTTTTGTCCATATTTTCTCCATTGGTATCCATCCTTCACTATCTGCAATACAAACCCAAGAACTGTGAGGCTTACTAATACAACACTCGAGTGAGCTAGGAGAGATTTTCTCAAGGTTTTGTTAATAAGAATGTCCAAAGTTTTTGCCCTAACGATATCGGGTACATGGAGTCTCTCGTTCCACATAGTTAGGAAATTCTTAGATCCCGAACCTCAATATCGAGTGAAAAGTGAAATACCGATGATTGTTGTCTACCTCTTGAGGTTTGAACTAATTAACTACCACTTATTTGAGAATCATAAGCTTGGGTAATTCGAACAACCCAATAAGGAAAGGTGAAGAGAGATCATTTCATTAAAAGAAACGCTATTTTGCGAGAACCTATACATAACGCTGAATCTGAATTATGATCTAGAGACATTCTTGAAACACACTTCACTTTGATGGTTCTTTCACTATAGTACTCAAATTTGTCACAACATTAATTAATCTTTTCTTAAAACTACATACCATGTTTATTTCTTTATTTTTTTAGTACCCAGTCCAATGAACCAACTAACCCAGGTCGGGGATTAATCTCACCGTCTACTAAGGGGATAGGAAATCAAAACTCAAACAGAGCCTCGTACGAATTCACCCAATACATGAGTTAATAACATGCGGGTGAGAGTCGAACCTCAGACCAAAGGCTTCTTGAGGCCCCTGATTGTCTGCGCCAACCCTTGTATGTACCATATTTCAATCTTAAGTGAAACCTCTTTGAAATTAGATGGTGTTAGTTGTGGAACTTACTAGGGTTGTATCAAGTGGATCAGTCTTCACATAAACCCTAGAAACATTAGTCCTTAAGGTTTCCCTTGGCCTCTTCCATGAATTTCCTCCACCACCAACACCACTACATGGGCTGCTCTCATTTCCATTACTAAAAGTTCCAATTGCAACTCCCAAATTCTCAATTACTTGGGCTTCTCTCTTCTTCAAATTGGAGTTAAAATTTGCAGAATCCATTCGAAGGGAGTTGTGATTTCCACACAGAAGAAATAACATTTCCTTTAGCTTCTTGTTCTCACTACCCATCCGATTCAACTCTTCCTTTAAATCACTCTCCAGCTGATCACAAAAAAAAAAAAAAAAAGGAGTACTTGATTAATTAGCAAGGATAAAGTTAGGAACTTTCCAATGAAATTCAAGAAAAAATTAAACAAAGGAAATAAATAAACTTTGATCTGGTGAAAATGGTTTTTGAGAATCGGCGGTAAACGTTTTTATACAATTCCTAACTCTGTGAGAATTTAAAGAATTTAGATCTTTTGCTTAACGCGATAAATTTTGAGAATATGTGCATGGAAGTTCTTTACTCCCTTCGTCCAAATTTTTAGTCCACAACGAAAATTCGTGTAATTTTTCAGATAACAAATAGTAAAATATTATTGTGCATAATTTTTAGGATTTCATTTTTTTTTGAAAGGTGAAAAAATTCATTAATCTTTGAATAGAGGTTACAAAGATTAAAAGGAAACACGTGAGAACGGTATCACAACAAGAAGAAAACAAATTTTTTTTTTTAAGGATTTCTTGGCACCAAAAATAAAAGATTTCAATTAGTTACTTAAGTTAGTGCGGAAAGTTTCAGAAAAATATGCATGATTTTTTTTTTAGTTAAAGTATTACACGATTTTCCGTAGTGGACTAATACATAAGGACATAGGGAATAGTTTTACCAGAATAATGGCAAGATCTTTCATAATCCCCGAAGTGATTATATAAGTGAATCACAGCCAAACAAAGTGGTGGGGTTAGCGTAGTGGTCGGAAACTTGAACTTGGTTGGACGTATAAGACACGTGTTCAAGTCCCCATAGCTTTTCGTTAGGGCTAAACATACTCCTAACACCATCTACACATGATGGCCTTAGCTTCGACCCCGACACAAGTGCAATGAGATTCCCCACATATAGTAGTGTGGTGTGACAGAGTAATACTCCCTGGCGGAGATGACGAGGTACCATTCTGGCACTTCTATTTTTGTACCAAAAAAACAACAACCAAACAAAGTCTATAAGCTCTTTAAATTTCGTCAAGCAATTAAACCAAGGGAACACATTGTCTTTTTTTCTTTTTTAGTCATCATAAAATCCCCAAAGGGATTAATCAGGCTAATCCCTTTGGGCATTTTACGATGATCACCAGGCTATCTAATCCGATTTGATATTAAACGAATTCTACTCACTGTTGTTTCACCGTTGCAGGCTTGATCAGGATTAACGTTGAGGTTGAGGTTGAGACTAGTTGTATCTGCCCTTGTTGAATCCATGGCACCAAAAAAATGCACCAAATTCTCAATGTGACTGAGAGTTGGCTAAGTTATTGAGAGGAGAGTCCAAGAATAGGTGAAATACTTATAGGGGAGAAGGGAGATCGAGCTAATCAATTAAGAAAAGCGAGTCTTGGTCTTCGGTTTGGAAAATTGAGGAAAGTGGCACGAAATAGAGGGCACTATTTACCAAAAAAGAA
This sequence comes from Rhododendron griersonianum, assembly GCA_018127125.1. Classification (NCBI taxonomy): domain Eukaryota; kingdom Viridiplantae; phylum Streptophyta; class Magnoliopsida; order Ericales; family Ericaceae; genus Rhododendron; species Rhododendron griersonianum. Next base: position 47,709,769 of record CM030789.1, on the reverse strand, counting down.
AAACCCAAGAAGTAGAGGGTACCCTTAGTCCCTTAATTACCCTAGAGAGCAACTTCACCAATAAACTACAAAGTTTTTATTTTGAGAGAGAGAGAGAGTAGGGTATTGTTCTTGAAAACTTTGAATTCAAAGAGGATTCAATGTTTGGATCTTGACCGACCTCAACATTATCCAATGAACTTTAAAATTGACGCAGCTATTTTAGAACATTGGTACGTTCAAGATCCTTATCCTGTTTGGTTTTCATATGATTTGAATACTGTATATGATAATATATTTGCCGGGAAATTTAAAAAAAAAAGTCAAGAAATATCTAGGAGAGATGTACCTCACAATTGGAAAGGAGATTAACTTGTTTACGGTAGGGGTGTAAACTTGACCTGCTATGTATGGGCTACATCGACAGTTTATCACAATAATCTGAACCGTTTATTTTGTAAGGTCTACAAAATAGTGTATATGAGCAAAAAATCAGTTTGACCCATCATTGATAGGTATATCAAAAATTAAATTTTGGTTTATAAAATCGACGTCCTGGATCATTTTAACTTAAAAACTATCGACAGAATCCAAGCCTTCCATTTTATAAGCCAAAATTTAATTTTTGATGCACTTATCGATGTTTGGTCAAACTGATTTTTTGCTTATTTACACTATTCTGCGGACCCTACGAAATGAACAATTCAGATTATTGCGATAAACTGTCGATGGGGCCCACACATGGGGGTATAAACTTGGTTCCCCTGCTGTAAACAAGCTAATCTCGTTGGAAAGAGCTCATAAAATTCCAAATATCTTCCCATATATGTCTGGTGGATTAAATTAACATCAATTCTTTAATAAAAACTACCCTCCTTTTAGAAATGCAATTAATGATTACTTTCTAGACTCAAGTTTATTTTTTCCTCCACATAACTTTTGTGTTTGAATTTGAATACAGGGATGAACGGCCGAAAACGTATACAATAATTGTCTCTTTTTAATTTCTACTACATCACTAGTCAAAATGAACAATAATTGTGGGATATCCAAAAAAGAAAATATGAACCAAAATTATGGGACGGAAAGGAGCATTTGTATTCAAGTGTGAACCATTTACTTGATGAGGATTGTATTACGGTTTTCACTCCACTAAAAGGTTATATCAATCATTTGACAGTGTTGGTCTGTTTTTTTTTTTCTTTTTTCCCTGAACAATAGAAACTGCCCAAAGGCTACAAATACTAGAAATCCGGAGCCCTCTTTGGGTAAAACGATCCTCAACCTTTTATCCATATGGATTGAATAGGATCTCACCAAGTATAGTGAAGCAATACTCACATAAGGTAGAGAAAGTTGGATGGCATCCCAACTACACTGTATAGCTTTTTCTTAATACAAAATACAACTAGAACTTAATAACTGAAAAAGAGCAATGTTATTGACACCGCGTTTTGACACCCAATTTTTTCCTCCATAAACACAAGTATAATGAGCCGGCCCACATGCATTGGCGTAAAATATGTGGTGTCACCAGATTTTTCCGTATAAAGCATAGAAGTCAAGCGTAATCTTCTGGATTCTCCTCGCTTGAATTTCACTCAAGGGATGTAAACATTATGCCCCACACGGGTTTGAAAAGTGTGTTCCCAAGACTTCCATGATCCTTTCTTATCATTATTAGGTAATGATGTGGACGTTGGCCCTAGCTAATGTTAAGTCTTCTTGACTTCTGCTAGAAGATATATTTGTTTTGAACGACAAAAGAAAGTTTTCATTAATCATAAAGATGTAAACATGGAAACAGTATAATAGGAAAGCAAATGCATTGAGTTAGAGAGAGCTTCGAAGAGTATTATACTCTCTTAGTTCTGTAACTCGCATAACTTAATCTATCCATTAATCCCTCGATTTTTCAAATAAAATAGTTGACAAGAAGCCAACTAAACCCGAACGGAATCCAGCCTTAATTGCCAATAAACTAGGGGAAATGATTTTCAAAGCGTGAATTGTAAGAAAGGTAGAGTGGACGTAATTTGTTATCCGAAATAAGTGTGGTTACAAAATCATAACGATAACGAGGGTTCTTTTCTTTTTTTTTGAAATCTCTACCACGCGGATTTCTTTGTCAATCCCCTCAAAATTCTAGTTCGTTCACAGCTCGCAACAGTTTTTTTTTTGTTTTTTTTCTAAAGAATTTTCTTAGTGTTTTACCAATTGAATTTCGTAGGAGAATCAAAGTATTAACGTGTTTCACGTCTTCACCATGAGAACATATAAAGTCTTCCAAGTCCATCTTGTACTGCCCCGTAGTTTTATGGTTCCCATGGCATTGGACTAGATTTTATTGGCGGTTCGGAAATGACCCAAAAGTTGTTTTCGTGTGATCAATTAATGGTGTAGACCTAAGCCGCATCATTCGCGTGCGGGTGTATGAACAGGAGTGCGAGTGTGAAAGCGCGTCTTTGAGACACATCTCAAACTACTAAAATCTGCGAGAGCGAGGATTGAGTGCACGAGTGCAGTGCAAGGATAAAAGCGAGAGCGCAAGACATTTTGAAGGATTATGTGACTAAAGAAGAAGGGAGGTGCCATATATGAAAATTTTAAATTGGACTTGACACCTTACAAAATTAAGAAGTAGATTTGTGGGCTTATGAAATTCACATAATGGACCTAAGACTAATTTTTTTATATATTATTAATATATATTCATAAAATGAGTCTGCTCATCAAATAAATATCACATGAACACCAAATCATTCAGACAACGAAATATATGTCAAACAATGACATAAAATGAGACGATTTTGCACTTAATTTCTTTTTTGTCGCCTTTTTACCTATTTTTTTTATTTATAGAATTAGTTCTTCTATTTTTGTTTTGTTTTTATGTTGGTACCTAAAATAAGTTTTTTGCGAGGAGAGGAGAGTTTTCTTGTACTCTTCGACGTTGAATCATTGAATATATTTCTTTTCTGATCGCACTCGATTTTATTTCTTTATCATTTAAGATGAATGAATTTTTTTTTAATAGGCAATAAAAGTCTTATTAGGAAAACTTGACAAATGGTACATCAAGTTTTATCAAAAAAAGATTTTGCACTCAACTTTCTTTTAGTAATACATTACGATATTTTCCAGTTTCCATTAGCCGAAACTAAAATCAATAATTTTCCCTTCTCTGTACGTATTTAGATAATTTAGTTTCGATGAATGCATACATAGAAGGATATTTTTGTAATTACTTATTAAATAAATGTTAAAAACATGACTATAAGAAACACGGAGTGGACGTAATAAGGGTTTTCTGAAATCTCTAGCAAGCGGATTTTTTCTCCCCTATAGACTCAAAACCCTAGTCCGTCCACAGCTCGCAACGGTTTTCTCTAAGGATTTTCTTAGTGGTTTACCAAATGAATTCCATAGGAGAATCAAAGTATAGTATTAACGTGTTGCACGGCATCCACCATTAGAATGTTCCTGTGGATTGTCTTCCAAGTGCGGCTTGTGCTTCCCTAGTTTCTTCTGTGGTTCCCATGACATTGGAAATAGGCCAATAAGTTGTTTACAGGCGTTCATTTTTCTTCTAGATAGCAATAGGCCAATAAGTTGTTTACAGGCTTTCATTTTTCTTCTAGATAGCTAACATGCTTAATTTCCACACCTCACCTAACTCAACTGTAGAACACAAAATTGGCACTTTGTTCATTAGTCTTGATCACATATACCAACTTATCTTGGCGTGCCCACACATATCGAAGGATCTCTGGAAAAAAATCAGCTCGGTCAGATATTAGTAAGTAATTAATCGATTCTTTCAATTTTTGGTCACTACAAATTCGATCAGGGATGGAAAATTGGACAAATTGATCAAGCCCTTATGATTTTTAACTTATAGCTAATTCTTAAATGAATTTGGCAAACAGATTCAAATAGATTTTAAACAAATTTAACGGCTCCCATCATTTGTATGGAACCCCGAGGTGGGTCTTACACAATCCTTTTTATGGGTACCTAAATACGATTTCAAGGGGCTAGTTGGTGGTCAGAATCAGGGACTTAATCAATGGGTTTGCTCCCTCCTACAACTCATTGTTCAAATCTCTTAGGTGCCATCAAATTTCACTAAAAAAAAATGCTATAACCAACAAATAACTTTAGAATTTGGCTCGTCTGCAATTCAGGTTTGGACTGCACCGTCCAAGTGATCGCAACCGTCAGATAGTATTTTTAATGGTCCAGATTTATTTTTAATCTTATACCAATAAAATATTGAAAGCAAATCTGAACCATTGATTGTCAATACAAACGGTTCAGATTGAATCACACATCCTAAACCCGGATCCTAACTTTACACAAACAAATACACATACGCACGCCCACACGCACGTAGCATTATATTGTTGAATTTCATTGGGCCAACCTATGCGGCATTTTAAAATAGGTCTCCCACTTGTAGATGTTGTTTTGATCTCATAGAGATTAGCCAACATGTCCGTAAGTTGACTCAAACACTTTTGCTTATCAAAATGTATGCAAATAGCTAGGGATATGTGTGAAAAAAAATTTAGGAGTACTTCACCATACATTCTGCTGCTTCGAGACGATCGAGGCACGACAACCAATGGTGAGGGCTGGCCGAACAAGAGAGTTGTACATTTTCCAACATTGATTTGCCGATAAAACAACCATCAGGGGTGATAGCTTAGTTGGTGAAGGCTTACTCCTTTTGGGTTTGGGTGAGGTAGGAGGTAGCAAGTTTGAGTTGTGCCAGCGGCGTCCCTCTCGAATTTGGTCCTTCTCCTTTGTCTGGTTTTGGCCCGCTAGCTCTTGGTGGGGCGGTAGTTGTTATGGCTCTTTGGTCCATCTCGGGATCCGCCGCTGGTCTAGAGTCCCTATGGTCACGCTCAGGGGAGGGTTGCTATGCCCGGTCGCCCCCTCCTCCACCCTTTTAGCTTAGCAAAAAAAGATTTGCCGATAAAACTTGGTGTCGATATTTCTTATCTACGATCATCGAGAAAGAACGAATTTATAATAGCAAAGAACTCCATTTGGACTGGAATGGGAGATGCCACCCTGAAAGCAGAGTGGCTGATCCGGCCGCTTATCTCGGTAATCGACGGCTCGGATCTTAACAGAGCACTGGATGGTTCACATTTGCATGCACTCATATTCGATCTGAGCCGTCCGTGCTGAGATGAACGGTCGGATCGACTACTCTACACCCGCTGGGCAGAGCCTTAGCTTGGCAGCATCCCCAGTCCGGACCGGAATGAGGGATGCTCATCAGTCGACGGATTTAATTATAAATATTTGTCGAGTTTTGTTTTGATACGCTAGGTGAAGACTTCTGTGATATGGTACTCTTGTGCACATAACAGTGTGATGACGTTTTAAAAAAAAACAATGGCTGTATTTGGTTTTCATCTTTGGGTATTTTAGTTTTGGTAGTGGGTGGAGAGAGAAATAGGGTAATGATTGGAGCGAGGGGGAATGAGTAGAGAGAGATAGAGAAAGAAATGAAAGTAATAATTAGAGAAATAAGGTAATGATTGAAGAGAAAAATAGAATAATGATTAAAAAACAAAAACAAAAGAAAGTTAAAATAGAAAACGAACAAAGCCAGTGTGATGACATAATTAGGAACTTAATCATGTTGGAAAAAGTAGCAAAAATGATGTTTTAATTGAATTTAGAGTTATTATTGCACTGTACAAAATAATTGGGGATCAAATTGTTGGGCTACATGGCCCATGGCATAAGAATTATAGTCCACAGTAGGGCGGATTCAAATTTTCTCTCATTATTCTCTCTCACTATCCTTTGAACCATCTAACTACAACGCGACATCTCATTAACGAGGTTATCCAACGCTGGGAGGAGGCCACTTCGCCATCCCACATGCTTTAAAGCTGAACAACCCTGTTTTCAAGAAACGGAAACTTAACGCGCTACTGCCCGCGTGACCTTTTTGACAAATTGCAATTTTACTTTAAACCTAACAATTTTACCAATTTTACTTTAAACCTAAAAACTTTACCAATATTACTTTAAACCTAAGAAAATCCAGCCATCACCTCTTCTTCCTTTGACCATTATGACCCGCCCGTCATCCTGTATTGCTGTAACGACCCGGATTTTCGACCCAATTTTTTTTTAAATAATAGCGTTAATATTATTAGATCTTAATTATTATTATTATTTTTATATATATCCTTTTCCTTAATAGATAAATACAGAAAAATATAATTATCTTATTTATCTCTTTTATTAGTTGCTTGCATGATTAGAATTCCTTCCATCTCTCCATCTCCTATTCCTACTCGATCTCTACCACTCCCCTAACCATATTTTCGTCCATATTATGTCCCCATCGAAACCCGAGAATTTGAAACCTTTTCAAATACGAATTATTCACCCTCATCGAAAATTCTCTTATAAATAACCCTTAAGCTCGACCCTAGGGTTCACCACGAAATTCCTCATACCCTACCAGTCCAGAAAAGAGAGAGAATTCGAAGAAAATCGAACTCCAATCCATGGAGTTTTAGAGAGAGAAAGAAAGAGAGAGAAAAGTGGGTTTCGTGTCTACGATCAACCGAAACTCAAATTGATCGTTCCAATCACTTCCCTCAACCCCAATCATCTCCAAACGTCATCCAATTAGAGCCCAAGGTTCCCCGATCGAAGAAACCAAAGTCTTCTTCTCCAAACGTTCAAGATTCGTTTTAAATCAATCCGACCCGATTCGAGGTATTATAATCCCTTCCAAACACTCCTCTAAGTATATTTAATGTTTTTAGGCCTAACCCATAATCCCCCAAGGTCCCATGCATCGAAAACCATCAAAAAAACGAAAAAAAACCGAACCTGGCCCGAACCTTGCGGACCGCAAGAACCAGCCGCGAGTTTGCGGCATCAAGCCCAGCCGCAAGGTTGACCCGGTCAAACCTTGCGGCAGTTTCTGTTTCGTTCCGAATGTGTTTTTCGACCCTCCGAACATCGTTTTCGACCCCCGATCTATTTTTCCTAGACTTCTAACACCTCAAGGATCATAACTTGTTAATGTCATATTTTATTTTATTTTATTATTTATTTATTAATTATTTGTTCGAGTTCTTGTAAAAGTTTACAAACGAAAAATCCTTGCGACCTTATAAACCATTTAATTAATTCCCGAAATATTTTTTTTAGATTCTTTACATCCGAAAGATGATATGTTGTTAATCTCAATATATTTTATTTATTAAACAATTTATTATCCATTTATTTTACTTTTGACATCTTTAAAAATCATTTTTATTGTAAAAATAATTCCGTAACCCTCCGGACCCACTTTTTGATACTCGAATATGTTACGTAGGACCGTAGGACTCCTTTTAGATCCATACTACTTATTCTAGTGTTATTAATTACAAGCCTAGACTTATTTTTTTTATATATAAAAACTTTTATTTGATAAAAGTTTCTTATTTATTTAATCACATCTTGGCCATACAAAACTAAGGGCAACGGTCCATTCATAAAAGGTTACGTGATTTTTATGCTTATTGTTTATTTCAATTATTATTCTGATTGCTTATTTATCATTCCAACCTTTAATTGATCTGTTAGATTGGACCCTAGAAACATGGGGTGGTATGCGAAATAGAAATCACTTAAACGATGTTAGTTAATGGATGAATTGGAAAGTTTTTGTTTTAAATTGCCTGCAGGCGTGATTTTGAAATATGATGAGATTGTAATGAGAATTAAGAATCCTGGCGAGAGTCCAGTGGTAATTTAAGAGTCCTGGCGAAAGTCCAGTGGAACATCGAGAGTCCTGGCGAGAGTCCAGTGGTAATTTAAGAGTCCTGGCGAGAGTCCAGTGGAACATCAAGGGTCCTGGCGAAAGTCCAGTGGAACATCCAGAGTCCTGGCGAGAGTCCAGTGGTAATTTGAGAGTCCTGGCGAGAGTCCAGTGGAACATCCAGAGTCCTGGCGAGAGTCCAGTGGAACACCCAGAGTCCTGGCGAGAGTCCAGTGGTAATTTGAGAGTCCTGGCGAGAGACCAGTTGAACATCGAGAGTCCTGGCGAGAGTACAGTGGTAAATTGAGAGTCCTGGTGTGTTCCAGTGATAAATTTTGATGATAAAACCTGGCGGTGGTCCAGCGATGTTTTGTGATGATAAAACCTGGCGGGTAGTCCAGAGATATTTTCTGTTGATAAAATTTGGCGGTGGTCCAGTGATGTTTTGCGATGATAAAACCTAGCGGAGGCCTAGCGATATTTTGTGACAGTAAAACCTGGCGGGTAGTCCAGAGACGCTTTCTGTTGATAAAACCTGGCGGTGGTCCAGCAATGTCTTGTGATGATAAAACCTGGCGGTGCTCCAGTAACGTTTTATGTTGATAAAACCTGGCGGGTGGTCCAGTGAAATTTTGTGATGACAGAACTAACGGGAGTCCAGTGGAAATTTTGATGTGTTGATTAATATAGGCAAACCCTAGTTATGGTCTGGGCATGAATAGTTTTCTCTTGTTGTTAGGCTATTGGACAGAAATGAATAAATTCATGTGTGATACTTCTATTTTACTTTCCTGCATTAATAATATATGGTTATCTGCTAGCTGTAATATAAGAGGGGTGGTTGGGTTGGATTATTCTACTGGGTGATTTATCACTCACGGATACGTCTGTATCCTGGTAAATCGATTGTTTCGGCGATCAATTTGCTAGAGGGCGCAGGATTTAATGGAGATGATTCATTTTCTTTTTTTTTTGCCTTTTTTAGTTATTATTATTTTTTATTATTGATTCCTCTCGTTTGAATTTATAGTACAAAATTATAATAAAAAGCTTTAAAATTTTGAATATAGACTAAAATAATCCAAAAAATCATGTTGTACCGCCTCTAACCTGCATATTTGACGCAAAAATTTGTGAAAAATATGGCAATACCAAAACAATTTTATGTCAACCCTTGTATAAGAGCACAAAGAAAAATTCTTAAATCAATTGTTGTGACGCAAAAAAGACAATAGCGTGAAGTAGCTAGTGATGGATCAGTGATGACATCATCTCATGGAAAAAATGCTGTTGTTTGAGTAATTATTACATGTCCCTGGGTACCATATGGTGGTGCTCCAAACTCTTCTCTACCACATATTTGTGTGGACGCCACACACTTTGTGGTGTGGATCTGTTGGAAATTTATTGAATTTCGGATGAATGAAACCGGGACCTTTGGAGGGTCTCTCGAGGCAATCGGTACCGGGTTCGTTATATCCGGACGCACCACAATCAATAAACGTATTGATATGTGGATTCCGTAACTCCCGTAACCCCTCCACCTTGATGGCAGCATTATTCTTTACCATGATGGCTGCAATATTCTTCCCATTGATGGCTGATTTCATTTGGGGGTTATTCATATTGAATGGGTCCATTCACTACCAGCATTTGTGAAGATCTCCATGACTCCATTTGCCTATAAATTGATGCATCACGTTTTGGAGAATCACCAGCAAATTCACAACCTTCCAGCATAATCTAATATTCGTTCTTGAGAGAGAGAGGCAGGCGGTAGTCGGTTCGCCAAGGCGGTCGACGGTGGTGTGCCGACGGCTGGTAGTTTAGCCGAGCCAACCCTAGGAGGAAGTTGCCGACACAACCTACAACACCCATGGTTGGCGGCGAATCTTTCTTAAGGAGACTGTGGTATTACACAGGACTCGGTTCGATGTTCAGAAATCGATCTGTTTGTATCTCGTACTTACATTTTATCTCCTGTTTACATTTATGTAATCTGTTTCAATCATGTATTGTATCGTTTTCAATGAAATTGTTCTCTAGAATTATACGTAACTGCCAAAATTTTTCCAACAGGATCGCACAAAGAGTTTGGGGTATCAGGTAACAGTGTCCTGGAGAAATTTGAATAATTTTTCGATGGGAAATGCTAGGGACACATCAATGTGTCACACCCCATCCACACATTTCTCACATACATGAGTGAGAATTTCACAATATATGCTAGGGACCCGCATGTATATATGAAAAGGGTGTGGTTGATGTGTGACAAATTAATGTGACCCTAGCAATTGAAAGATATAACTACTTTTTATCAGATTAAGATAGAGCAATAAACTATTAAATTGGAACGAAAGAAGTAATAAATTGTACCTCGTGCAAATTTTTTAGTGGAAACGGAGATTCCTCTTGATTTTTAAATTATAGCTAATTCTTAAACAAATTTGGCGAACAGATTCAAACAGATTTTAAATAAATTTAACGACTCCCGTCATTTGTAGGAAACCCTGAGGTGGGTCCTACACAATCCTTTTTATGGGTACCTAAATACGATTTCAAGGGGTTAGTTGGTGGTTAGAATCTGCAGGGACTTAATCAACAGGTTTGCTCCCTCCAACAACTCATTGTTCAAATCTCTTAGGTGCCATCAAATTTCACCAAAAAAAAAATGCTATAACCAAAAAATAACTTTAGAATCTGGCTCGTCTGCAATTCAGGTTTGGACTGCAGAGGTGCGGTCCAAGTGATCGCAACCAACAAATAGAGTTTTTAATGGTCCAGATTTATTTTTAATCTTTTACCGGGAAAATATTGAAAGCGAATGTGGACCATTGATTGTCAATACGAACAGTTCAGATTGAACCAAACATCCTGAACCCGGATCCTAACTTTACACAAACAAATACACATACGCACGTAGCATTGTTGAATTTCATTGGGCCAATCTATGCGGCGTTTTAAAATAGGTCTCCCACTTGTAGACGTTGTTTTGATCTCATAGAGATTAGCCAATATGTCCGTAAGTTGACTCAAACACTTTTACTTATCAAAATGTATGCAAATAGCTAGGGATATGTGTGACAAAAAATTTAGGAGTACTTCACCATACATTCTGCTGCTTCGAGACGATCGAGGCACGGTAACCAATGGTGAGGGCTGGCCGAACAAGAGAGTTGTCCATTTTCCAACATTGATTTGCCGATAAAACAACCATCAGGGGTGATAGCCTAGTTGGTCAAGGCTTACTCCTTTTGGGTTTGGGTGAGGTAGGAGGTACCAAGTTCGAGTTGTGTCAGCGGCGCCTCTCTTGATTTTGGTCCTTCTCCTTTGTCTAGTTTTGGCACGCTAGCTCTTGGTGGGGCGGTAGTTGCTATGGCTCTTTGGTCCATCTCGAGATCCGCCATGGGTCTGGAGTCTCTATGGTCACGCTCAGGGGAGGGTTGCTATGCCCGGTCGCCCTCTCCTCCACCCTTTTAGCTTAGCAAAAATAGATTTGCCGATAAAACTTGGTGTCGATATTTCTTATCTACGATCATTGAGAAAGAACGAATTTATAATAGCAAAGAACTCCATTTGGACTGGAATGGGATATGCCACCCTGAAAGCAAAGTGGCTGATCCGGTCGCTCATCTCGGCAATCGACGGCTCGGATCTTAACAGAGCACTAGACGGTTCACATTTGCATGCACTCAGATTCAATCTGAGCCGTCCGTGCGGAGATGAACGGCTGAATCGGCTGCTCTACACCCGCTGGGCAGAGACTTAGCTTGGCAGCATCCTCGGTCCGGATCGGAATGGGGGATGCTCATCAGTCAACGGATTTAATTATAAATATTTGTCGAGTTTTGTTTTGATACGCTAGCTGAAGACTTCTGTGATATGGTATTCTTGTGCACATAACAGTGTGATGACGTTTTTTTTTTTAAAAAAAAAAACAGTGGCTTTATTTGGTTTTCATCTTTGGGTATTTTAGTTTTGATAGTGGGTGGAGAGAGAAATAGGGTAATGATTGGAGCGAGGGGGAATAAGTAAAGAGAAATAGAGAAAAAAAATGAAAGTAATAATTGAAGAAATAGTGTGATGACATAATTAGGAACTTAATCATGTTGGAAAAAGTAGCAAAAATGATGTTTTAATTGAATTTAGAGTTATTATTGCACTGTACAAAATTATTGGGGATCAAATTGTTGGGCTACATGGCCCATGGCATAAGAATTATAGTCCACAGTAGGGCAGATTCAAATTCTCTCTCAATTTATTCTCTCTCACTATCTTTTGAACCATCTAACTACAACGCGACATTTCATTAATGAGGTTATCCAACGCTGGGGAGGAGAGGCCACTTCGTCATCCCACCCGCTTTAAAGCCGAACGACTCTGTTTTCAAGAAACGGAAACTTAACACGCTACTGCCCGCATTACCTTTTTGACAAATTAATTGCAATTTTACTTTAAACCTAACAATTTTACTAATTTTACTTTAAACCTAAAAACTTTACCAATATTTCTTTAAACCTAAGAAAATCCAGCCGTCACCTCTTCCTCCTTTGACCATTATGACCCGCCCGTCATCCTATATTACAGTTTTTCTCTCAACACGTTTGAGCTTTTTGTTGTTATTATTCAATTTTTTTTGCCTTTTTTAGTTATTATTATTATTTATTATTGATTCCTCTCGTCTGAATTTTTAAGTACAAAATTATAATAAAAAGCTTTAAAATTTTGAATATAGACTAAAATAATCCAAAAAAAACATGTTCTACCGCCTCGTAACCTGCATATTTGACGGAAAACTTTGTGAAAAATATTGCAAAACAAAAACAATTTTAAGTCAACCCTCGTATAAGAGAACAAAAAAATTCTTAAATCAATTGTTGTGACGCAAAAAAGACAATAGCACATGAAGTAGCTAGGTGATGCTATCAGTGATGACATCATCTAATGGAAAAAAATATTGTTGTTTGAGAAATTATTCCATGTCCCTGGGACACAACATGGTGGTGCTTCAAACTCTTCTCTACCGCATATTTGTGTGGACGCCACACACTTTGTTGCGTGGACCGCACAAGTTTGTGGCGGAGAAAGAGTTTGGGATACCAGGTGGCAGTGTCCCAGAGAGATTTGAATAATTTTTCGATTAAGGTTAGTAGTAACAACTTCACAAAAATTACTCCCTCCGTCCCAATTTAATTGTCCCTTTTTAGAATTCGGGTCACTTTTCAATTGATTATACCTTGCAATTAATAACATTTTTTGTGATTTTAAAAATATTATATTACAGAATTAACCGAGATCTATCGAACAAAATTTATATTGAATATAAAATTAATTACGAATTAAAAGACATAACTACTTTTTATCCAATTAAAATAGAGCGATGAACTATTAAATTGGGACGCAGTAAGAAATAAAATTGTACCTCGTGCAAATTTTTTAGTGGACACGGGGATTCCTCTTGTCTTACCGTTCAAAACAAGAGTTCCAAAAAGATAAGATAAGAAAAGTAAAATAAAGATCAAACAGTAAATTTCGAGGCGGGGGACAACGTCAAATCGATCATGTCCGTTTTTCCTGGGAGGAAATTTTCGACAAAGTCGTTGGCGGTCTTTTCTAATTCTACCCAAATAATCATAAAGAAGGAAAAAAAATTCAGTGACGGGTGGGCTGGCGTGGTGTCCTAGGGCACATTTGAACCGTTCAAAAGTGTATTAGACGGCCTAAATTGAAACACCCTCTCTCCTCTTTTTCTCTCCAAAATTGAAATAGGCGGCCCAGATGCACCAAACGGACACCACGTGGTACCCGCTCGGCACTGAAAAATTTATCATAAAGAAGAGTCAGAAATTGGTCACGTCATGAGAGAAGCAGCCATACGCGACCCTATGATGCCATTCGATTATTCAATTCTTTCATCGCCATGACATCATCATTTGAATAGTCAATTAACTTGTTAGACAAGGTGCTCTCTCTCTCTCTCTCTCTCTTTTGAAATTGGGGCTTATTAAAATTCGGTTCCATAAATGGAAGCAGGGTTCTAGATTTGAAAAAAAAAGAAAGAAAGAAAGAAAGAATTTGAGCAGGAAAAAGACTGGGGAGGGGATCCAGGGACTGTGCTGTGCACCTCCGTGTTGTACAGCGTGTTGCGTAGTTGTCGGCGGGGCCTTGTCGGCATCGGTCCGACGATCGGAGACGTCCATCACGTAGAGCTCGTTGAGTACTACAAGTGTACCAAAAATCAATTCGATCAAATATCGTTAAGTGTCTCATCGGAATACATATAACTTGAAAAAAATGAATCCTAATGTATACGAAACATTGGATCAAAACCACTGAATCCATTTTTTTTCAAATTATATGTGTTCCGATGAGACACTTAACGATATTTGATCGAGCTAATTTTTGGAGCACATGTAGAACTCGACAAGCTCTACGCACTGAACGTCTCCGATCGTCGGACCGATGTTGGCAAGGCCGCACCGACGGCTACGCAGCACGGAGCTGCACAGCACAGTCCCCGGATTCCTGGGGAGGGGATTCAATCTATAACTGTCCCAGAAATTACTGAAGCTTTCTCAGAAAGTGTTTTTGATTTGATAAAATTGTATTACTGGCAGTATTATTGTCACGTCCCTAACCCGTCCCTAAAGGTGTTAGTCATAACAAAGTGCCAGTGATCTAATCACTAAGACCATTTCACATGGTTAACCTGTTTTAAGCAAATAACTAAAAGGGACTCGAGTAGCGATTAGCGGAAGAACAAACCATTTGTTACATTAACTCAACAAACGTATCTTACATGAGGATCTTACAAGCCAAAACTCCTCAGAGCAATGCATATTACTAGCAAACTCTTAACCTATGTACAAGCACTTACTAAACCAAAGTAAAGTTAAGTTATAAACTTTCTAGCAAGTCAACTATTCACATAGCATGTCCAAAAGAAAGGCTCCACATCACCACTCTACTCTCCGCTGCCTGAAAGGTGGAAAAAATAACATAAGCGGAAACTCATATGAATGACCAATACATAAGTTACATGCTTTCCATGGACAATGATAAAAATATTTCTTGGAGACTCAATCATAGAAAAATAGTTTTGATATAAAGCACATTCCACTAGTCTTGTGTGGCTACCAGGCGTCCCCGGTATTGGATAAGCTTCGACGTCTTGGCATTATCCCTAACGTTTTATGTGTCACGGAATGTCTTTACTAGATAGGAAAACATATCCACCTTTCATTGATATTCCATGGAGTTTATATCATGGTATAAAATATGTACAATAAAGCTTTGCAATAGAAAACTTGTATAAAATCATGTACTGTAATTTAGGTATTAGGTCACTCACCTCGATCCACGTGACAACTCGAACTTCCTAGAACATTCAATCAAATGGAAACATGTTTAGACAATGTTCAATGATCCTATTCATGCTCAATCTAATATCCTAGAAGTGTTTAAGTTCAATTCAATCTAAATAAATCACAAGTAATTCAATTGAGATCCAAAAAGAGCCAAACCATAACTTAAAGATAGCTAACTCACAATTGTATTTCCAGAAAAATAATGGAGATTAAAACTCTAAGTAGATTCATCACAAGAAGGCAAACAGATGATTATTTTTCAGCAAGAAACTTCACAGGACAGCCCAGTTTTGAAAAATCATCAAAAATTGTGCTTTTAACGTTTTTTAGTGATTCTAGTGTCGAAAGTTGCGTAACAGGACGTACTACAAAAGTTGAGAAGGAACCCAAGTCAGATTCGAACCTAAAGGATGGAAAAATGAGTAAATACTGTTGGTTCGCGAATCTGTCAGGAAACAGATTTCCTGGTTTCAACCCAGACTTCAGAAAATCACTATAAATTGAATTCTCAACGGTTTCAGGCGATTCCAACGGCAAAAGAACAAGCTTTAAGTCTACTTTCTACCTTGTGAAAGAACCAATACCTAATTCAGAGTTTACGAATGAGAAATCATCTAAAAACTGAGACCTAGTTTGCTGTCAGAAAACTGCTATGTACACATGCTACATACACGAATTTTTGCTACTCAAATCATAAAATTCATCACCAAAACCTCACTAATCATGTTTGAACTCATAGATATAAAAGAGCTGCTTCAAGAACATCAAATTCATGCATCAAAACAAGTTCTAAACATGAAATTCAAAATATTCAAGTAGGGTTCTTGGGCTTCTTTAAAAGTTCAACCCCAAACCCAAATTCTACTTCTATAAAACTAACACATGCAAAATCTATCAATTAAACATGGAATTCAACATAAAGAACATGAATTCAAGAATAAGGAGTATGAATTACCAAGTCTATGCTTCAATTCAAGTGTATCAAGATCAAACCCTAAGTTTTTTTTTTCCTTTTCTCTTTTCTTCTTCTCTTCCTTCTTCCTACGGCGGCTTCTCTCACTCTCTCTGGTAAAAAACGGTGAAGCGGTGAGGTTAATAGAAAGATTACATGTACCTTTTATTTTTATCTTCTTAGAAAAATTATCCTATGTATCCATTTCATTGTGTCTCACCTATCAAGTTTTGGCCAAGTATTCACGTATTAAGCATAATTAAAATCAGGGTTGTTACAATTATATATTCGTTCAGTCCACTTCCTGTAAGAACCACCTTAACTTAATAAAATGCAGACCTCCCTTTTCCGATAGAATTTCGATGATCTGAGCCGCTCAATGTATTCAGAACGTGATTTTAAGGGTACTCGCGAGAAATCAGCAAAAAAATGACCGGGAAGGTTTTTCATCCGAGCAGTTTTTGTTTGTTTTTTATCGAATGGTTCAAACAAAACATCTCAGATGAAGCCCTTCCCGATCATTTTTTTTGCCGATTTTTCGCGGGTACCCTTAAAATCACGTTCTATACACATTGAGCGGCTCGGATCATCGAAATTCGATCAGAAATTGGGAGAAATTGGGAGGTCCTTATTCGATCGGATTACCGATTTGGCAAAATTTGAAGGGAAAATGACGACTCAGGACGTGTTTTGATAATTAATACCCACCAAGGACAAGCTAAGAACATTTGTTAATGCTGAAATGTCCTTGGCAGGTATTAATTATCAAAACACGTCATTGGCAGTCATTTTCCCAAATTTGAACGAGCTTGGATTGGGCCTGAACTTGATGGGCTGACTTATTTTTGCGTTGCAATCAAGAACCATGACCTTAAGTCGTAACTGACGGAGGATTTCGGCCTAATTCCTCCATTTAGGCCGAAAAACTTATTCACAGAGCCCCGTGAATAAGTTTTTACGGAGGTGAATCATGCGCGGCAAAGTTTGTTTAAAATCTAGACCATGGATTGACGAAATGGATGGGTGAGATCGCGCAGATTCTATTTTAACATGTTCACGTACAGAGCTCCGTGAATAAGTTTCTCTCGGAGAGGAATGATGTAAAAATTATAGCAGCATAGCAGCAGTGAAGTTTGATTTTGAAATGCTATTAACTTTTTGTTGTCATATCTTATTCATTTTCGATTCGTGCAATTTTGTAGAGAATCAAACTATTATCATAAAATTTTGTAAATTAGACTTTCTGTTTGTGAATGGTGCTAAAATCTGTACCAGTGTGTACAAATTCCATTTTGTCCCGTTTTGGGTCTTAAAAAAAATGATCGGAATCGCTCATTTTGTTTAAAATACTTTATTTACGGCTCCTACTAAAAATAAGCTCAATCCGATATCGGTTAAACACCTACAAAACGTCCAACTTTGTCCCAAAATTCAAGCCTGAATTCTAGAGCAAATTTTAGATGTTTCGTAAATGCTCTTACCAATACCGAATTGAGCTTATTTTTTGCAGGGACCATAAGCAAAGTATTTTAAATAAAATGAGCGACTCGGGTCATTTTTTTTAAGACCCAAAATGGGCACAGAAAGTGGTTTGTACCCAGTGGTACAGATTTTTCATCTATACCATTGGACTTTCTGTTTGTAAATTGCTACTCCTAGTATTCTTTAAATTAACTTTAAGAATCACTAACTATTTTTCTAAAAAAAAGTTTTCTGCAAAATTGTTTTCAGACATCCTGTTAACAACTGGAAAATACCCTCCAGTGACTTCTTCAAAGTTTGGAATATATGTAGTCTCCCAAAGAATTCGAATATGCAATTTCACAAAGGAAAAACATTTATTCGATTTCTCATACTCACCTAGCACAGGAATTTTTCAGGGCTGGGTAGGTATAACCCACATGGTGCCGCTTGGCACATCTGAACTGTCCAATGCATTTTTGGACGATCCAGATTAAAACTCTCTCTCTCCTCTCATCCCACCACTCTCTCTCTCTCTCTCCTTTTTTCTCTCTAAATTCGAGCCGTCTAAAATCGCAATGGACGGCCCAAATGTGCCGAGCGGGCATCACGTGGTACCCACCCGGCACTGAAAAATTCTTCCACCTAGCAAAACAAAGTTGCATAAGCCAACGGTGACGTAAAGGTGATAATGACACCCATACGTAGGGCTGATTACCACATGCGCAACTGACGGAGGATTTCAGCCTAATTCCTCCATTTAGGCCTTTAATTTGTCATTTTAGGAAAGTTTTAAAACGTTAATAACTCTTAACGTATAATTCCTTTTCAATTGATTCTTTTTGGAAAAATCATGTTTTTCTTTCCTGTTTGCAATTTTGCTAGTTTTCTCAATTTTCGGAATTCTTTATTTTTCGGCTTTGTTTTTAGAGTTTCCAGGGTTACGTGTCACGACCCCATCCCAATAGTTGGATAATAGGAATGTCATGACCGGCCAGTGAATCTCACTTCCACCCAAGGCCTCTATTCAAAGTCACTCCACCTTTACAGCTGACATGAATGAATCTTCAAAGATCGAGTCTTCGTAGTGTCCCGCGTCGTCAAAATGCATTAGCTGAAATCAATATCCCATCCCTTAGAGCAAGTTTATCAGGTGATGTAAAAAGAAGAAAAAGGTATTTTGGCTGATCAAAAGGGAAAAAGTTCACCTGCAGCAGATGAGGTAAACCCGTTGGGAGAACAGCTCCAGCTACGGTTCTTTTGTATATGTAGAGAAGAACTGTTCAAAAGTTATCTAATTTTATAACATTATTTTCTCTCTCCTCTCTCCATTCTCTCCGTCCCTCTCTCTTCCTCTTTCTTTCTTTTTTTAAAAAACTGCACTTTTTACACTGTTGGAGAAAAGAAGAAAATATATTTTAATAGAGGATAGGTTAAATAGATAGTATTGGTGTAGTGTTGAGAGAGATGTGAGAAGGTAAAATGAAAAAAATGCACTGTTGATCAGTCTTTTTACATTTTCATTGGTGTACTTGCTCTTAGTTTGTGTTGTACACCGTGTTATCTCTCCGTTGGATTGGTCAGTGGCGGCTTGGTGGTTGTGATGGAACTACCCACACTACAGTGTTACGAAATATATTTTGCACATATCTCCTAAATACTGTGCCAATTCGAAAGCTATTACGACTATAAGTCACAATTCACAATCTAAAATGCAAAACCCAAAATAAAAAATAGGCTCCCAAACACCCCCTTAGAATCAATTACTTACCGAACGCTTTTGTGAAGTTTGATATATATATATATATATATTTTTTGATCGGCAACAAAAAAAATTTATTAATAGTATTCGGAAAAAAGTACATCGAGAAAAACTAATACAAAGACTAGGGAAACTCATAGGCATAGTAGAGGGGAAAGTCCATCCAGCTGAGAGAAAGAGGAGAGAGAGAGTGGGAAAATGCTTAAAGGAAAGCTAAAAACAGTTCGGTGATACAAGAGCAAAAACAAAGGCCTCCATACGTACGATCAGCTAATCTCCCAAGGGCATATAGCAGGAGCAAAACCTCCATATGAAGACATCCTCATATATAGGAGGAGAAAAACTTATTCACGGAGCTCCGTGAATAAGTTTTTACGGAGGTGAATCATGCGCGTCCAAAAGTGTTTTGAACGGTTCGGATTTTAAATTAACTTTTTCGGAAAAGAGTTAAATTCTTTCCCGGGAAAGTTTGTTTAAAATCTGGACCATTGATTGACGAAATGGACGGATGAGATCGCGCGGATTCCGTTTTTAACGTGTTCACGTACGGAGCTCCGTGAATAAGTTTTTCTCGGAGAGGAATGAAGTAAAAATTGTAGCAGCATGGCAGCAGGGAAGTTTGATTTTGAAATACTATTAACTTTTTGTTGTCATATCTTATTCATTTTCGATTCATGTAATTTTTTAGAGAATCAAACTATATCATAATATTTTGTAAATTGCTACTCCTAGTATTCTTTAAAATAACTTTAAGAATCATTAACTATTTTTCTAAAAAAAGGTTTTCTGAAAATAGTAATGAAAGACCCATGAAAACATATTTTTTTTAATAATTGGATGTTTGAATCAGCTCGCACGCATCTCCACATAACAACTGAAAAAACCCTCCAGTGACTTCTTCAAAGTTTGGAATATATGTTTAGTCTCCGAAAAATTTCGAATATGCAATCTCACGAGGGAAAAACATTTATTCGATTTCTCATACTCACCTAGCACAGGAATTTTTCAGGGCTGCGTGGGTATAACTCACATGGTGCCGCTCGGCACATCCGGACTGTCCAATGCACTTTTAGACGGTCCAGATTAAAACTTTCTATCTCCTCTCATCCCACCACTCTCTCTCTCTCTCTCTCCCCTTTGTTCTCTCTCTAAATTCGAGCCGTCCAAAGTCGCAATGAACGGTCCAAATGTGCCGAGCGGACACCACGTGGTACCCACCCGGCACTGAAAAATTCTTCCACCTGGCAAAACAAAGTTGCATAAGCCAACGGTGACGTAAAGGTGATAATGACACCCATACGTAGGTCTGATTACCACATGCTAACCCAATAGTCTAATGTGTACCACGTCAATCATGTTACTATGATAGACCGGGCAAAGTCGTCCATAATAAAATGTTTATGGTCAATTTATATTCTAGCTAGGGTCCCCCGCGAAGACCTAGACTTGAGCAAGTGGTGGTGGTCCATTTTTAGAAAGCTTTCGCCCAGCCCACAAGAGTCTTGTCTTCAATTAAAGAGAAAGCTAAGATTTTTTTCTTTTTATTTGGAAAATCAAAAAATACATTAATAATAATAGTATAAGTACAACGGTAATGTCGTCGTTACAATAATAAGGACATGTCAGCGACAAGCGAAGAATAAATTAGGATCTAAGGTACAGAACACAGCTACTGATCCGCAGAATACAAAAGAAACAACTACTATTATGCTATCGCCAGAAGATAAAGGCCAACAAGAGGCCTAGAAAACGTCGACGACAAGCGAAAGCGGCCAGGCCGAGCCTAAAGAATGGAATATTGTGTGGAAAGCGTGTGTTATGCGTGCTAAGATTCTAAGAACAAGAAGAAAAAACATATTTGTGAATATTTTATGTTTGGTGAACCTTTCAAGTATCGTTCTTTTTGTCTAATGGAGTAGTAATTTGGATTTTGTTTACAAAGAAAAAACATATTGTAGAACTTGTTTCGCAAAACGTATCCAAAAAAATTTGCGCGGGAATAAAATAGATTTAATTATGATGAGAACTTTTAAATTTTGATTTTTCTTTTGTTTCTAAAATCACAAAAAAAGAAAGATTACTTGCTTATTAGCTAGAAATTTCTCGCGCAAAAAAAAAATTAATCCCACCAGCATGGGTTTAAAAACGACATCAGCATATGAAGTAGGGTACTGATGTCACATCGATGACGTCATCTCATGAAAAATCAAATTCCCACCACCACCAGCAGCCTCAGAATCATTAGTAGGAAGGATCGGAGTAGGTAATTGCATTAGGGATTGTGACTAAAAGCCGTACGTTATTCTTTGGAATTTTCTAAGAAGACTTCTAAAAAAACTAAACCAAAAGTCAAGTCCAGTTCACTAAGGATATTGTCAAGGTACCCAGATGACCCCACGTATACAAGGCATCCCATTTTATTCATCCACTTCATCATCGATCGATAATGCTACGGACACGTACGCCTACCCAGTGGCGACTGCAGGAATTTATAAGTATGGGGTCATTCGCAAATTAAAAGTTGTGATGTTTCGTTTCAGTCGAAGGGTGGAAGGAAAGTCATTCAAATTGATATGATTTTTTTATGGCAAACAATTAAATTATTAATTTTTGAAGATGATTACAAAAAGTAAGAGGACTTGGAGCACAATGACATCACAACAAGGAGCGTACGACCCAACAAAGATGGCCCCTATGCACCCACGACACACATGCCGCCCAGAGCCCAATGAAAAGTTGGCAAAAACATAGCTTTATATAATAATTGGTAGATCTAAACACAATAGAGATTTCCTTTAGAGAAAGACCACGAAGCAAAAAGGGGAGAAGACAGAATATTGTTGGTTGGTTGGTGTAAATTCTCAGGTATTTTGCACCCCTTGATGGGGTCAATGCACATTTTAGTGGGTTCATTTGTGATTTAGTACTCCAAATTAACTTGTAGTGCAATAGTAGCAGATTTTTTTTCCTCCATGGGTCATGCGACCCCACATGACTAAATGTGGCGTCGTCACTGCGCCTACCGACACATATGTGTGAGAGAGAAATAGTTGGTGAGAGTGTACGTACGTTACGTAGCATTGTTGCTTCGTCATTCCATGTTCCAACAAAAAATTATTCAGTGTCCTCCAGCACCGCAACGTTTTGTATAATATTTTTTTATAACCAAATATACAGATTAGCTCGGATCAAAAAATATATATACGGATTAGCTTACGCAACTTGGTAGGAGTACTACCTAAAACTCTCTATCATAAACGAAAAACCAAAACTTTAATTTATGAAGAACAGAGCCTAAGGATATGAATCCCATGTAATTGTCTGCAAAGGGCCTTGAGGCACCACATAACACTGCCCAGGAGCATTGAATAATATATCCTTTCCAAGAGACTTTACTTCTTCATTGTCTATATTGAGTAATCTCTTCTATTACGGGGAAAGACACAAGGATTTAAGGTTGGGTGGACGAATATTAAAAAAAAAAAAATTCATCTCTGATCACATTGAAGGCAATACTAATTTTGCTAATACAAGTTGTAAAAATACTTTTAAAAGGATTAATTGTCATATATAATTTATATGAATCTACTCAATTAGTAAATATGAAGCAATGGGTAAACTCAAATCTAAGCATAAAACTGAGCAAAGCTTCGATAATTACGTAGTTGTGAGAAACCAAGCTTAGTTGAGTTGGTTTGCTCATGTGTCTCTCCAGTGGTGGCCAGTACTGTTCGAGCCTCATGGGGAGCAAGTTTGGAGTTCAGGGCTATGGATAACCTCTG
The DNA here is from genome assembly GCA_018127125.1 of Rhododendron griersonianum. NCBI lineage: Eukaryota > Viridiplantae > Streptophyta > Magnoliopsida > Ericales > Ericaceae > Rhododendron > Rhododendron griersonianum. The sequence goes on along the minus strand of CM030789.1, from coordinate 47,686,674 downwards.
AACTCCTGTTGACTAACATACTTACACCTCGCTAACCCTCGTTGACGTATAAACTATTGCAAAAAATATATAAAAAAATTACGTAGTTGTAAATTAAAAAGAGGAAATAGCCTTCAAAACTTTGAGTAAAATTAAACTTTTTTTTTTTGCCATTCCTTAATCCTAATCTACTATATCTTAGAAGACTTGGAGAGGGGGATGAGTGCTGACGGGAATCGAACCCTGTCCATGTGCATGAGAGTATAAGGGAGGCACCAACTGCACTCTACTCCACTTGCACGAGTAAAATTAAACTTGAGTCTCCCTTGATTTGACTAAAATTCAATCTGATGTAGGTTTGAGTAAATGATTGGGTACGTTGAGCTTAAGATACAAATTAAAGGAAAATGTTTTGCAACTTATTCACTTATGTACTTTATTTTAATTAATGGATTAAGCACATAACAAATAAGTATTTAACAGTTACTAATTTATCATATTTATTTATTACAACAATTCCACTACATTGGCGAAATGAGAAGTCTAATTAATGAAAAAAAAATAGCCGCCGCTTACCATTTGAAATTCTCCCAAGGCATAATGTCCAAATTCAGAAGTGGCAAAACTATGGGTTATATGCATTATACTACTATTTTATTACTAGTTATTTACAATTTTGAAAGTAGTCTTGTGTTCTTGTCTTTGTTGATAGAACCCACAACGCGAGACAGATTTGGAGGTTTAGGGATAAAATTTGGAGAGAAAAAAAAGTATATTGTTTCTAACTGGATCAAGATTGTTTAATATTGACATTTTAGTTATTGTGTATCTAACAACTCTTAGATTTGATCTGCTGAAACAATTCAAACAACTATAATTTGTTTGATAATTTATGAAATTACTATCTTTCTTAGTAAATATGTAAGCTTTTATTTTTATTTTTAGCACAAGCGTTCTTTTGTTATTATGGCATTAATTGCTTATTACAATTGATTTTTCGTTCAAGTGTATTTAAAAATGCTCACACTATATATCGTTAATTTCTAGTTGCGCCACTAGACCCATCCCCACAGCTCCTCTAAGTTCACCACATCCACATAATGTTGGAGTCGTCATGATCAATGACTCAATACTCAAATTTGGATCAATACTCAAATTTGGAAAATCTCTCTCTCTCTCTCTCTCTCTCTCTCTCTCTCTCTCTCTCTCTCTCTCTCTCTCTCTCTCTCTCTCTCATGATCAATGACTCAATACTCAAAGTTGGAAAATATCCTACTCAAAGTTGGAAAATATCCTTCTCTCTCTCTCTCTCTCTCTCTCTCTCTCTCTCTCTCTCTCTCTCTCTCTCTCTCTCTCTCTCTCTCTCTCTCTTGCAGTAAGCCCGTGCCATATTGTTTTCCTTCTATAAAAATTTACCATACCCAATATTTATCCACCCTCTCAAATATTGGTTTTCAAACTTAACAAACAAAAAAAAACTTTAGAACTTCTCCTCAAGTACGGTCCTCCTCACCTTCAAACTTTCTCTTTTAAAGGGTTGGATCTCGAGACCCAAAATGGATACAGTCCCACGCTCGGCATATTTTCTGTGGTCCTCCTTTTATTAAAACTTTTGATCAACAGTTTTTAGGATTTTTTTTAATCAGCAAAAAAGGTTTCCCTATAATTAATAATAATGATACAAAAAGAAGCCCTGTAGCAGGGAGTGTAATACAAAGAAAATAAATTCAACCTATCACTACTGATCACCGAAAAAGAAAAAAAGAAAACACCCAAACGTGTTGGTAAGGAGCCAACAAATACCCTAAAACCCAACCGAAGCCCATGCCCAACACCAAAAAACCTAACCCAAAATGAAACAAAACATTTAGAAAAGCCAAAATTTTAAGGTAAACCAAAACAATTAAAGTCAACAGACCGATACACGTGTAACGTATTAATGTATAGTAGTTGGTGGTTTACGGCACCTCAATTTCTTGGCACTTTCCTCTCTCTCTTTCTCTCTCTCTCTCTCTCTCTCTCTAGCTCTCTCTATAAGTATCTCACCATTCTTGGCTTGTTTTCTTTCATTGAATAGAATAACATACCAAGTGCTGCAACGTACTATTCAATTGCATAGAGTATCGGGTGGTGTTTTTTTTTTTTTTTTTTTTCAGAGCCGGTCCTTAGCTAGAGCTTGAGGTGCCGCCCCCCTTAGGCTCCCGAAAAATACAAATTTTAGGAGCTCCTCATACTTTAGCATCCCTTATAATAGTCTAACAAAACAGGATTTCATCGTTCATCTTCGATTTAGGCCCCCGAAAAATCAGGCCGGCTGGCTCTGTATTTTTTGGTGAACTATTGGATTTTCAAATGGGAGATACAATTCTCAGCCTTAACCTCAACATTAAGCCTCAAGAGGACATTATTGATCAGCACGAATTTAATGAGGTATATAATAGTATTTCCTCAAGTTATTTTTTTGTTTGCTTAATTGCTTTAATTAATTGCTAATTCAATGACTTTAGCAGTTAATTAAGGATTAGTTTTTCTTTTTGTTATACTTACTTTTCCTTACTCTTTTGTTGCAATCAGGAGAGGGAGTTCCAAGGTGATATGGTTGGTTCAGAAAGCAGAATACCAACGAAGAATGACGTAAGTGAATGATATTCGTTGACTAATTAATTTAAAGCTAACCTTAATTAGGGCCGATAAAGGAGCCGAGCAACAGGTTGTTCGAGCTTGCTTTGTTTATCAGGCGACCTGATCTTTCCAACTGGTTTTAATCAAAGCTGGTTGAAAGTAAATTTCCAAGTAGCTTAAATTTTTTAAACATAATCTTATCGAGCCGAATAGTAACTTGGTTTGCTAGCCGGGTCAACGAGCTTTAAAATATTCAAGGTTAGTTTATTTTATATAACAAACCGCAAGGAACAAGTTTTTAACGAGCCGAATATGAACTCGAATTCAAATAGCTTAGTTCGTTTATCAGCTTTCTTTCTATTGTTTTAGAACAGTACCAAACTAGACGGATTAATCACTTTCCTCCCCACTCGACTTCTTCTTCTGATCTCTAGGAATTGACTAATTTCTAAGTTACTCTGTAAATATCACCATAAAAGTCTACAGAAATTAAGTATGAACATTGTCTTGATTTCCTACATGTTTCTAATAAATATTGTTTGCAAGTACTAAATCAAAGTCTTCTCTGATCTCTCTTTTTTCTGGCATAAAACAGGAGACTGTCCTGATGGAAGAACTAAAGAGGACGAGAAGCGAAAACAAGAAGCTAACCGAAATGCTGATTTTCGTCTGCGAAAATTACAACAATTCCTTGAAAGGCGGCACCCAGTCCGCGGATTTGTTGTCGGAAGACGACAGTAATTCCAAATCTTCAAAGAAGAGAAAGGGATCAGGAGGTGAGGATTTGGGAATTGGAAACACTGCTCATGAGATCAGCAGCTCATGTGGTGCAGATAATATTGGTTGTGGTGGTGGAGCTGGTTGTTGTAAGAGGCCAAGGGAGATTATAAAGACTATCAGCAATGTTTCCAAGGTTTTTGCAAAGACTCCTCCATCTGATACAACCCTAGTAAGTTCCAACAACAAACAAAATATAGTTTCAGAGAACTTTCACTTAAAAAGTAAATTGAACAGGTCAGCCTTATACGGGTTGGCGCAGTGGTAGTCACCTGCTAACTAGGGCTCTCAGAAAGCTTTTCGGCTGGGAATCGACTTCCACCAGTGTTGATCACCAGTGCATACGGAGTTTTGCCCGGCCTTTAATGGGACACCCCTATAAGAGACGGTGGGATTGTTCTCCCGGATTAGTCGATCCACTGGACCGGATATATAACTAATTATCAGAAAACTTGAAATATGGTAATGCAACTTTGACAAAAGAATGTTGTGACAAATTTGAGTACTGGTATGATCTTCTCAGTGAAGTGCTGTTTCAAGAATGACTAATTCAGAATTCGGATTCAGGGTTATGCAGAGGTTCTTGAAGAATCTTAACTATTTCTTGTGATGAAATGATCTCTCGTCATCTAACTGGGTTTTTTCAGAGCTGGATAAGACCCTATGATTCACACACGAGAGATCGTGAAGTTCGAATCGAAAGGTGGACTGTGATCAATGATATTTCATTCTTCACGAGAGCCGTTTGTCCCACACAAAAACTTTTTGAATTTCCGGTCGAAAGAGATTTCCCCAAATGAAAAAGCTTTACGAGAGTCGGCCCTGAGCTAGACCTCAAGGTGCGGCCGCTTTAGACCCCCAAAAATTTGCTAACTTTCGGGGTCCCTTCTATTTAGTACTCAACAAAAAGAAATCATCTTCAATCTTCGCTTCAGGCCCCCAAAAAGTTGGGGTCGACCCTGTTCTTCACTCAACCTTAAGGTAGTCTCTATAGCTTAGGCCTGATAATTTTCTGAATATAGGGGACGAGGGACTTCATGTACATGAGATTAGTTGGGGCGCGCAAAACTCTAACCATCCAAATTAAGAAAACCTTAAAAAAAAAAAAAAAAAAAATCTATCCTCACTCGAGTGTTGTATAAGTAAGCTTCAAAGTACTAGTAATTAAGAATCCTATTTGCGTTTTGGGTTTGTATTGCAGGTAGTAAAGGACGGGTATCAATGGAGAAAATATGGACAAAAGGTCACTAGAGACAACCCTTCTCCTAGAGCTTACTACAAGTGCTCCTTTGCACCAAATTGCCCTGTTAAAAAGAAGGTGATCACCCACCTCTCTCTCTCTCTCTCTCTCTCTCTCTCTCTCTCTCTCTCTAAAATTGTATCATGTAGAGATACTAATTTGCGTTGGTTGTTTTTGGCTTTCTCTCATGTGTATGTTTAGGTGCAAAGAAGTGTGGAAGATCCATCACTGGTAGTAGCAATCTATGAAGGAGAGCACAACCACCTCCCACCCAATTTTCAAGCCGAGATGCCTTTGGGATTCAACCAGTTAGCTAGCATGATTCCTTGTTCGGTCTCCAGCCCGAACTATACAAGCTCTTCGAGCCCGAGACCGAACCCGAGCCCAATGCCCGATTTTATTCGGCCCGGGATCGATATGTCAGCATTCCAACAGCTTTTGGTTGAAAAAATGGCTGATTCCCTGACGAGAAATCCAGGTTTCACTACATCACTTGCGGCGGCTATTTCAACCAGGATTCTTGACCAAGATCTTGTGGAGAGTTGGGAAAACACCACCTAATTATGTTATTTTTTTGTGTTTTGGTGGAATATTTTGAAGCATAGAGGAATATCAAATGATTGGCAGTACATTCTCTGTAGGCATGTAATGTATTTTTCTTCATTACCTGCAGAGAGCATTTCGTGTAATCTCAATTGTCCAAGAGTATTTAATGGGTCGAAATTGTTACAAGACTCGGTAAGAATAAACTCTACCAGAGAAAGTCTTTTTAAAAATTTGAACCATTAATCGTCGAGATGAATGACCGAGATGGTACTACAGAGAAGCTGGATCCTTTCGTCTACGGATTACTTGTACCTACAGTACCACAAAAACCAAGAACAATCCTACCTACAGTCGCAGAAATAACAAAAACAAACCGAACACAGAGTGCCGAATCACAAAAACCACTTCAGTACCACAAAAACCGATTTGGAAACGTTAGGTTCTACTGTTGTATGCCAATCAAGCAATGCTTTGAGGATGGTTCACTACACATACAAACTATCTAGTTCAACAACAACAACAAAAATACTGTACAAGCATTCCAAAATCGAAGTTTAAATCAAGTATCCACCGATCTTCAGATCATCTTCCATAGAATGTGCAATCATAGAACATGAAAGCATACAAATCATATTTACTGGGTGAAAAAACCTTACATAAGTACATAGATTTTGATATAGCGAGAGCGTGTAATTAGTTAACAATCCTGAACATATATACGTCACCTAGAAAACAGTTCCATTCGGTTCTTTACAGTTTTTCTGAGTTTAACTTCATGAACCAAACCATAGTCAATGATTCATAATGTCTCGAAATTAGAACCAAACTGCTCGTAAAGACAGTCAAACCAAACTACGCGTTTGGTCCCACAAAAAGAACGGTCCCTACAATCCATTAGTTTGCACTATACGGTACGCAAGTCTATATTTTCAGTTCACAGAGCACAACCAACCGATCCATATGTATTCACTTGAAAGCAACATAAAGTCTCACTCCAGACTTCATGATTCCCAGTCTTGGCAAATAAGAGATGCTGGCAAGCATAAGCATCATAGAAGAACAATGACAAACACAAACAACATAAACTCCAGCGATGAGTCTGAAACTCTTCATTTTGTGAATATAACCTCAAAAACGGCAATATTACACCACAAATAAGAGGATTTTCAGCCAATGTCCGACGAGACGAGACCTGAAGTTAAAAGTGGGATTTGAATTTCCGGTCCAGACAGACTTTGAAGAACAAGGTTTATCGTTGCTAATCACCTCAAATCTAGACTAACATATTACAAATCCAAAAGTTAGAAGATTTCCTTTGAAAGTTTTACTGCTCATCGTATGTATACGTGAATCTATAACACAGCATACATGAGGCAAAATTTACAGATGGACTAATACAAGAAAAGAATAAACGACTAAACTATGAAAGATACCTTATAAACTCACTATAGTGAAATTTAAATGACTAAACTACTATAGATACCTTAAAAAACAAACTGTCGAAAACTATCTTACAGCTGATGCAGCAACCACGAATTTCCACTCCATCTGTGTTGCAGAACATTAAACCAGATTAGAATTGCTATGGAAAGTTGAAACAATGGTGGAAGCACCGAATTTCAAAATAATGGGACATAAAGGCTTACCACTCGTGATGAGTATAAGTAGTTGCGTTAAATCCTCGGGGAATTGTAAGACTTCAACTGCTGGCTTATTCTGCCATCAAATTTATAATCGTCCCCATTTAATTGTAAATATACATCAATCTTGCATTCCAGCTCACACGTGTCTGTTGATCAATTAAATAAATCATAGAAGGGGCTTGATTAATTGATGTTACTATTCTTTGATGGCAGTCATTGACGTCTTGTGCCTTTCGGGAGAAATTGTTTCCGATTTTATCATTTAAAGATTCCTTTTTGGGAGCCACTTGTCTTCATCTTCTCAGTTTCTGCACCCTTTTTCGGGGTACTTGCTTTCATGTTCTCATTTTCTGCTTCCTTCTGAGCCTTCTTCTTTTCCAGCTCAATTTGCTTGAGATTTTCATCATGGGCTCGGACAAACGTTCTCACAAAATTAAGTAGAGTAGAAACAACTGCAGTACATATTCTAAAGGGAGTCACTATTCAAAGTTACTCACAAACCCAAGGGAAAAGAGCATGAACATGCAACTGCTTCTGCAACGAAATAGAGCTAATATCTAAACAAAATAAATCTAGAGCACAAAATGCACATCTCCTCCTCATCATAAACAATGTGCACTTGATCTTATTGCATCTTCAGTAAAGCATTATGATTGCTATTTTTTGCCATAGCCACTGGAAAAAATTGTTTAAGTGAATATTCCCTTTTTCTATTAATTTCCACCGAAAATTGAAGTATTTGATTGCTATGCTAATTCTATCATTTCCGGTATTAAATAACCTCGGGTAGTCAATGTAGAGTATTCTCCTCAGACATGGATCAACTTCTGTTTTATGAAAGGACATTCGCGAACAGAGACTTGAGCACTAGAAATGTCAACCCATTTAACCTTTTTGTGCAATTCCGGATGTAAGGAAATTCTTCATATCTTATTGTCACTACCAGACATGCTGAGCTTCAGAACTAACTTCTGGTGACTCTTAGTGAGATTAAAATGCACATCATGTATGTACTGAGCTTAGTAAGCAAAAGTGATGAAATAAATGTCGCCTTTTATTAAACTAATTTATTTTCTTTTCATTTTCAACAAGCAATGATTTACTGTATTTATCATGCTACTTATTACTACAGCATGTTAGAGGAAATTAAACTACCAGACTACCTTGCTCAAACGGAGTACGGGCTGGATCTTCTCCGAAGTAAAGAGCCAACGCGTCTGCATTTCTTCCCTGGAATCATCCAAGTTTAGGAAGGTGTTTTATATCTTCTGAGCTTACAATGGAAAAATCGAGACATACCACTCCAGAATAAAGTGAAGCCAAAGATCTCACTTCAGCTTCAGCAAAACCAAGAAACTCCTTCAAAATCTGAATATTTGCAAATAAAATAACTGATCAGAAAGGAGAACTACACGGAAGTGCATATTTGAGAACAACTAGTAGTCCTGGTAAATAATCTAGATTGCACTGGGCTTAAAGACAACAGCATTTGGTAAGTGAGTGTATATCAGAAAATACCAAAATGACATTTTTGCTTTTAAGTCCATCAGAGAATATGACTAACCATGTATAGCACCAGCACATCAAGTGATGCAATGATAATAAAGCATGAGGGAAACAATTAAACCTTGCTCAAATAACTATGAATGTTGTAAGTGATCTACGTTCAATTTGAAAGCGAAGCCCCTTTGCCAAGTGCCGACAAAGAAACATAATTAACGTTCATGTCTTAATGCCTTCCGTAAAGTTTGACATCGTAAATCCAACTGTCTATGAAAGGCAATGGGGAGGATCACCCTGTGTGTTATTCGTGTTTGATCCTGGAGGAAATTTTAGAAAGATAGCATTGAGTAAATTAAGTTGGTACTTTTAGGATTTTATGTATTAGAAATATTGGTCAGTTAGTCTTGTCTTTATCTTGCCGTTATCGATTTGAGGACCCTATTCAAGGGACTTTACGAATATTGTTTTGGATAATTTGTGAAACGACATTTATTTCTCTGCAGTACTGGTGCGAATGCCTTTGCTCCTCCCTAGATGTGGATTCTAGGGTTCCTTAGGTACCCATTTCCAAAGTTTATCTGCTATGCTGTTCTTCTTCTTCGATCGTCCAGCATCAGTTTGTACATATAATCAGAGCTCAGATAATGCACTTTACCAAAACTACGTAGCTCAAATCACTAAAGTACCAAAAGAGAGAAAACCATGAGTTCTAGAATACAAAGGAGTCTCCACTCACACTGTAAATTAGAAAACAAACAAGGAAAAAATTGAGGCGTGAGTGGTGTCAGAACAGAGGGGAGCGTTGAGACTTGAGACGGGCGTACTTCAATATAACAGAATTAAATCAAGGATCATCAAGAATCATTTCCTTTTGCATTTGCTATTGATGAAAGTATTCGATTTAATACTTTTCCCTTTGAACTCTAAGCAAGACCTCGAACTCTGAATTCAGATGATCCAAGAGCAATAATAGTCAGATTTAGTTGATAGACAAGAGAGAAACTAGAAGTTAATAAACTAAAAAGAGGAATGAAGGTAGAACGAAAGAAGGTTGATAGAAAGAGACACCTTTAGAGTAGCAATTTCTGATACTCGAGTTCAATCTCAGAAGCACAGACAAGGATACAAGACGTGGACATGACACAATACAGATGGACGGACAGACATGTGGGTCTTGAAAAAAAACACTAAAAATAATAAAACCTCGCAGAAATAATTAAGCATAAGAAAACACAAAAGGGAAATTTAAAATCATCGACACATACTAGAGCAACTCAGTAACAAAATAAGAACAAAAAAGGGCAATTCACAGAACACAACTTACCTACAAACTGCAAATTAACATGGAATTTGACCCCAAAAAAAAAAACATGCACATTAAAATGAGCATTTTCCCTAAAGTATCTTGAGCTGTATCGGGACATGAGCTAGAAGAAAAATACTCCATGCGGTGTGTCTGATACATGTCAAACAAAGTTAAGTGTCCTTGCTTCATGGGCTCTGATGACAAATACCCAAAGATGGAGAAAAATGAGTCCCGCAAAGTCAAAGGTTTTAGGAGTAAGAGATTTTTAGTGGTTGTTTGATAGGTCAAGTCCAAGTTGTACAAGATAGGTGAAGACCATGAGGATGATGAAATTGATAACTTAGACACGTCAGTGAAGTCACAATGAGGATGAGGAGATTGATGAGCCATGCTACAAGGAAAGATAGTGGACTCCACATGCCAGTCTCATTTTATTATCACGTCAAATTTCACGTCATTGCATTCAACAGACAAAAGGCCCCTAGTCCAGTACAAATAAGCTCAGGTTGAGATGGCCCATCTAGGAAATTTTAAACATCATTGCATGCAAAGCATGTGGAATATTAAGAAAGATATAAAGGCAGATAAAACTCCCATCATAAATTTGATTAGAGTAGTTTATCCACATGGTTACCTTGCAAAAGTTTTCAGACACAGGACCATCATTTTCTGATGCGGTTAGCTCCTGAAGAACTTTCTCTATCCCTTTGCTAACCGCTTGCATTTCCTCTGCCAAATATTTCAATTGGATCTGCACAATAATCAACCATTTAACCCCTAAGATGCCAACGTTATGAAAGAAAATTATGTGTTCACATAGAAAAGGTGTACCTTTGTTGAAGCCTCCAAACTTTTGAGATCTGTCGCAAAATCTAGTAGTTCTGGTAGTTTCTCAGCGAGCACCTGCAGATTGAAAAGAAAAAAGAAAGTAAGCAGTTCATCAATAACTATGAAGCACGGATACTTCTAGATGGGAGTCGTATCCATATTGGATACTGACATTCCTTCGATACTCGCGCAAACATATCCTGGAAGTATCCATAATATAAACTAATAATTTTTAATTTTTGAAATATCGGACACTTTTGGATACTTTAACACACGCATCCAAACTATTATGACATTAAGATGTGGACGCGGCGAGAGCTGAGCACCCTAAGGGGAGAGAGGCTGGCAATTATCAGAGAAAGAGGGAGAAGACCAGAGGAAAAAAGCTGGGTTGTAGGTTGGTGGCCTCTTTTACGTGGTTGAACATAGGATGAGGACCTCTACACCTCAACAGTCATGTCATGGGATGGCATTGCGTAGTTATAAAGTATCGCAACCAAGCTAAGATACGAGCTCCAACGCATATTCAACTATAGATTCCAGATTCATTAAAACAATAATGCATGAAAGGACACACAAATTCATAGCCTAATATGCCTGGATTTTGAGAAAGGAAATAAAAAGAAGCAAAATAGAAATTGGCTTATCAAAGATCTTAACATGAGTCGAAATTAGGTAAACAATGAACCACATCAGTCGAGCGGACTTGACAAGGGAAATAAACAATCTGAATTTAGAACGCACATATGACATACCTTGCACAGATAGTGCATGAGAGTCATTTTGTTGTTTTTGGCTCGGGTATCTGTAAGTTTGAGAAGACTATCCAATCGAAATCCAACAGCAGAACCTATGCAGAATGGAACTTGACATCATGCTAAAAACAAAGCAAAGTACATTTGAAACAGTGACAATATAACCACCTGAAAACATACGTTTAGAAAAAGGCATGCTGAATGCACGAAAATTTCAGATTGAAGTAACCCTAAACTCAATTACGATAGGCATGCTGATTCATATTTCTCCTAACCATGTCCCAGGACCTACCATATTTCTCCTAACCGTGTCCCAGGACCTACCATGTAGAACTACCACCTCCAATAAACTGTAACTATAGAAAACCCCAAACCACAAAATAAAACTATTGAAGCTGGAGAGTAAAAGAGGGGAACGAACTTTTTCACTTACCTCTTGCAGTCCCATGGTTCAAGGCATTCCCCAGTGAAAGAATAGTTTGCATAATTCTTTTCAATTTGGCTGAATTCCTGATCTGGTAGAAAAATTATTCAAAGTGGTTAAGCAAACAGTACCTTCAAAGATACATCTTTTCCATCACAAGAGAAAATAAACTGAAAAAGGCCGTCTATCTTACCTCATCAGCTACAGAATTTACAATATTCAAATTATTTCTAAGTTCAGAAACCTGAAAAAAGGTGCAAGAAGAAAACCGGATTGGTAACCCACCACAACAACAACATAACCCATGTAGTCCCCAATCATTGGGGATTGGTAACACAAAGAAAAGTAAAAGAAGACAATAAGAAACATTGCTCTAACCTGGCTGCGGAACTGTATTTTAAATGAGAATACTCTTAGCTTTGACTCTACTCGTGGCACTTTCATCAACTCTAGGAAGAACTGTCATAGAAACGTTCAAAGCACATGCATCAGAACAAAATGATAATAAATCACTTTAGACATGTTAAGTATTCCTCCCAAACCTATAAAGTACTTTAACAAAAAAGTCAGAGTTGAAGAGACAATTAGTAGTCATAGTCTGTTTATTATGACCAATAGTTACAGTTCTGGGCCGCAAATACCCAATTTCCTTCCAATTGCATGGCCAGAAGATATATGGATGGCAAGTCAATGTCAAAAGTTTGCAAGCTTTAGCCACTCAGTAATGATGCTTTTCTACCCGAAAGATAACAAAACAGCGAAAAGAGTTAATAATTAAAGGATGAAGATGTACAATCCGACTAACCTGTTCACATTTTCCTAAGATCTCCTTCTCGCCGTTGTAGTTCTGATCATAGAACTAGTGTTAGAATCCATTAGAATGAAAAGGGCACCTGTATAGTACAGTTGATGATCTAATTCTACTCGGAATGAGATAATCATGGTGGGATAATATTAAAAGCCCAGCATGCAAGGGAATATTAAAAAATGGCAGATGCTAAATACACATTTTCTTGTTATGATAAGTACTCAGAAAACAAAGTTCATTTACCTTGAGAAGTTCCATTTCTTCTTTCGTCGGACAGAATTTTATAAGATTATCAACCTGATCAACATCCAATGCTGAATCATCCAAAGCAAGGACTGAACCCTGTGATGGTACCAAGTAACAATTAATGGAGTACCAAGCAACAATTAATGGGAATACAGGTAATAGAAGCAACTTAAAAGAAGCAGGGCTTTCTCATTGATACCATAGCCCCCAAAGTTAATTTGAGATATCCCTACCCAAATGACGTAGCTACCAAATCCATTTCACCAAACGAAAACAATTGTGCCATGGCACTAAAGCCATGGGACAATGCCAAAAAACAGAAGAAAAAGATAGTCCATTTCTCTTCATCCCTCCTGCACAAGTGCACCATCGCAGAAGCAAAAGAAAAAAATTATGTCCCATTTCTTGTATCATAGCATTAGTATTTGAGTATTTAGGAGCCAAGGACCATAAATGTTCCAGGGGCTTCCAAAATTACTTCCGGCCCCTTATGTTCTGAACGTTCTTTTCCAAAGTTAACCACAATGACATTTCAAACAACACTTGATCTTCATTTTCAATAACTTCTTCTTATGCTGACTAACTCTATTTTACTAGTGCATTTGTTGGTCTCTGTCTCTCTGCTATAAACAACCTTCAAATAACTTTTCCTAATTTTATTTTCAGATAAAACTATAATGCTGCAAATGCATTGCTAATGTGCATACATTGATCCTACTTCAGAACACTGCCCTAATTATAGCTAAGCTTGTTATTCCGGACAAATTAATGTCACTCTTATAAACTCAAAACCATTGGCTATGAGTGGAGAGGCTGTGAGGTTCATAAACTAGTTTTTAGGTGATAATTAACCGATGTGGAACAAGATCCACCACTCCCCTAAAATCACTTGTCTCTGTCCAAGATCCCAGCACCACAATTCCAGTTTCAAGAGCTTAAAAACTACGACAAAAGGAAAATAACAATATTGAAGCCATGAAGTTTGGCTCACCATCAAATCAGGCAAAGGAACCTTAACTTTTGTAAGCATGATTTCACAATTATATGCCCGTCTGAGGTCAATCTGCAAGAAACAAACATGCATTGATGATGACAGATCAGAGTTGATGCTCAACAAGTGATAACTAATTAATCATGAATACTCATGCAATACACAATGCCACAAGCAGCGTGTTCACCAGGAAGGAGTACACAAGAGAAGGAATGAAGAAACACAACAAGCATGTTCACCACTCTGACAGTTTCAAATGACTATGCAGGTTGCGAGAACAAATTCAGGTATGAGGACGGCTAACCGTGAGGAGTTGGACCATTGATGACGGATTTGATACGAGCTAGGTATGGACAGTTGACAGGCTTTTGAGACTATTAGGGTTGTGGAGTACGTTTAGAATAAAAGCTCTTGTTATAGAGTTAACATGCAAGACTTAATTCTTTTAAGTTTTAGATGTACTGCGATTTACTTAGAATTTTGGATTTCTGTTGTGGAATTGCTACCATTTACATCTACTATCCTGCGATTTACATTGAATTTTAGATACATGTTGTGGAATTGTTGCTATGTGATATAAGTCCAAAAACACACTCCCAAACTTGGATTATATTGCAATCGGTAGGAGGCCACCAAATAGATCACGGCACGGCTCTCTCACAAGCCAAACAATGAAACCTCGTACAGTAATCTATTTGGGGGCTTACTACCGGTTGCAATATAATCCAAGTTTGGGAGTGTGTTTTTGGATTTATACCATATTGCAACAACTCCACAACTTATATCAAAAATTCAAGGTAAATCGCAGGACAATAGATGTAAATGGTAGCATTTCCACAGCAGAAATCCAAAATTCCATGTAAATCGCAAAACAGCAAAAACCTAAAAGAAGTATCGCATGTTAATTTGCACAGCAAATCTCTATCACAACAGCTTTTATTCTAAACGTACTCCACAGCCCTAGGAGTCTCAAAAGCCTGTCCAATGTCCATACCTAGCTCGCATCAGATCCGTCACTAATGGTCGAACTCCTCACAATGAGCCCCTACGTTAGCAGGATACCTAAATTGCATAGTCGCACTCGAAACTGTCAGATTGGTGAACAAGCTTGTTTTGTGTTTCTTCATTTCTTCTCTAGTGTATTCCTACAGACAGTGGTAGCAGAACCTACAAAACTAGACTTGGGAGAGACCAAGCCATAGCAGGCCTCCTATTGAATGAGGCAAGTGGCAAAAACTGATGGGGGGAGTTTCTTTAAATGAAAGAATCCCTCTCCCCCTCCCCTTCCGCCACCAAAACAGGAACAACAAAAATAAAATAAAAAACAACCACCAATACAATTTATATTTCTTCTGGTTTGTATAACAAAAAAACAAATTATATACTCCGACTTGGAAATGAGAGAATGGACAGATGAATTTTCAGTGGCAATGTATTGTAATCAGTCTAAGTGCCATCCACACCCGCACATAACATCTATTTCAAGTGATTTTTCCTAGAGATGTCCACTAAAAGATGTAGTATATGGTGAAAAACTTTTCATAGCACCAAGGCAAAATAGTTCCGCTACATGCTTCAGATTCAAAAGAACTGTCAAGTGGAATTAGACATGGCATGTTGTGAACATTACAAAAAATGCAATAAGGAACTTCACCTATTACGCCTCTAGAATCTAACCAATAGTTATGAAATTTTGACGGCATTCTTTGTAAGCACGATTATCTTGAGCTATGTTACATGGACTCTTCTAGATGTATAAAAGTACTCGTGTAGTGCACAGGACATTCAGATAAGGGTAAGGGAATTGTGTTCGAAATATCTAGTTGGACATCCACTCAGCAAGCACTTTTCTAGTTGGACTCTTCTATATGTAATGGAACGATGCACTTCACATGCCAGAGATAGTACCAAGTAATATATAGCAAAACGGTTCTCTCAGGAGCATACTGCAAGAGTGCAAGTATACTACCTCCGACGAAAGCATGAATTTCAAAACCACCATCTTCCCATGAAGAGAAACACAACGTAGGTAGACAACTATACAAATGGTAACAGCCAAAAAAAACTATACAAACGATGAAAATCAAGTAAGAGGAGCAAAAATAGTTCAACAAATATTGAATTGTAGAATGCAAGAAAAGTGGTCAGCTCAAAATTCAAGTTATTGGAAGAAGCTAATCCAAAAAATTCATGTTATTCAACAAAAAAACAGCGTCAACAGCTCATCTTAACCTATAAGTACAAGATTTGATGCTATGAATACACAGTGATTGGTCGATGCATATGCATGCTATCCTTCTATAAGTTCCATTTCAAATGAAATTACATGGTTAGCCCAGAAAACGCGTAACCAATTAGAGACTAGAAGGCCAACCTAAACCCAATCCCATGACAGTTAAGCTAGAGAATTGCAACCTGGAAAACCCATTTCTGTTATTTGATGAATATGCAGCCTAATGCAAGACTACTAACATAAACTAGTGCACTAGGGATATAGATCACTGTGTTCAAGAGCAAAAAAGAGAACTAACTGTATGCTCCATTTTAATGATTTAGCACTAAATTACCAGATTGACTTTGTCAGATTTAGGTCCCGACCCACGACGATTTGATTTTCCACCAGTGCTTCCATTAGTTGGAATTGTTGCCGCAAAAAGACTCTCAAGTTCCATCATGTCAAACTCAGGAGCCCTGGGGCAGGGGCAACACAGAAAGAGAATAAACATAAAAGAATTTGGGGGAAAAACAGCAACAAGAACTAAAAGAAAGAAAAGAAGATGAGGAAAATCACAAATACTTGGAAGCTTCATCAGATTTTTGCGTCTCGGCCCATAAGCTTCCTTGCATGGCCCTTGTCAACTTCAACCAATGATATGGCTTCAGGGATGCCTTTTTTGACTGATCCTGATTCCTGGAATTAGCCCGCAATGGCAGCCTTCCCTTTGTGCTCAAAGGTGGTCCTGGAATCGGAGGTATATTTCCATTACTTCCCGCTGCATGAGATTGTCGAGAGGCGCCACCAGTTTTTGACAGCCCATTGGTAAACGGAGCAGGAGGAGGTGGTAAAGGTGGACCATGGGGTGAATTCCTAGACAATGGATCCTTTGGAGCAAGACTGGGAGGACGGGGGGGTGGCGGCGGTGCTGAGGATATAGTACTAGGGCTTGAGGCTGGCCCAGGACATAAAGGAGGAGGAGGAGGCGAAGGAGTTGAAAATGAGTTCTTAATGGAGGGAGACGGAACCGGCGAAGAGGAAGAAGTGGGTGGTAGAGGGGGAGGAGGGGGTGGGTGAGTGGGAAATGTCTTGTTGATGGTGGGCAATGGAGCTACCCCTGAGAAAGGAGGAGGTGGAGGTGGTGGAGGAGGAAAAGACTTGTTGATAGTGGGCAATGGAGCTACCCCCGCGAAAGGAGGAGGTGGAGGAGGCAATGACTTGTTGATAGTGGTCAATGGAGCTACCCCTGAGAAAGAAGGAGGTGGAGGCGGCATAGGCAAAGCTGTGAATGATTTATCAATGGAGGGTGATGGTTGTTGCCCTTTACCCTGTACTGATGTTAAAGCGAGCTGGGACACTATGGGAGGAGGAGGAGGAGGAGATGTTAAAGAAGTTCTACTCAAAGTTACCGGAACCTCCATAGAAGGTTGGAATGAGGGAGACGTCAGGGGTGGAGGCAATATTGAGATGATACCCGGCTGCAAATGTTTTGACGGAAGTGGAAAAGAATCTGAAGTGGCAGGAGGCGGCGATATAGACACCGGGTGAGTAAATTGGTTATTTTCAGACTCTGTGTGATCGTGCAACAGAGCTGTAATGCCTAGTGCTGAGGGTGCACTATGGTATCTGGAATTCGACACAGGTGAACCTTGCAAGGAATTGCAATATGAAGCTGGAGCTGATAGAGAAGTTTGAGGTACTCTCTGGGATATGATCTTAGAGTGATTGGGGCGCTGAAGAGTAATCTTCAGCTCTTGAGGCTCAATCTTCTTAGAGTGAGTGGGGAGCTTAAGAGCAATCTTCAGTTCTTGGGACTCAATCTTATTCACCACTGAGCTAATCATCTCAGATGCCTCCAAAGAGGGCATAAGGTTCTTACCCATATCCATTGATGGTGAACATTTGAAGTTGTTTTCTAATTCCTCCGATTTTGGTTCCATTAAAACTCTTTCAGGATCCAGTTCCTGCAACAGATTCCTGTTAGATATGGTAGATATATTTTAAAAGCAAGCTTATAATTTTTCCTATTCCTATTCTCGGTATTTTTTTCCCTCCATTTTTGGCTCTGTATTTCATGGTTCTGTAAAAACAAAAAAGTTGAACCTAAAAACATAGTACTAGTAATACTCAAGATTCCTAACAACTTCCCACTCCTTAGCCGGAAAGATCTGTAGCCATGAAGTGCAGATTAGTTGGACTAGAATTGACTGGGTAAAATGGAAACACTTCTTTTCCAATTTAAGTGAGTAAAACAGAATTCCATACTTGATCTTTTTTGGTGCTAGCGGCAGGGCTAGACTCCAATATTTCTAGAAGAACATTAATTTTCTGGAGCCCATCAGATTTTTGTCTCTCTCTTACTTCTTCAGGACTTGATTCTTGCAACAAACTGATCTTTTTAGCAATCTGGGGAGAACCGGACTCCAATTTCTCTTGGATGATATTGATTTGCTCAAGCATACTTATTTTTGGATCTAGCCAATCCACATTACTGAACATCTCTTGAACTTTAGCAAATGCTTCAATCGGAAGACCTTTCTCTTCAGTACTAGGCAAATCAATCGTAGTACATGAAGGTGCAGCATCCATTTCTGAAAAGAGTACCTTCATCCAGCCCACAAAAGAAAACAGAAATTTGCTTCTGAAGGAAAAAAAATGTTGTATCGCTAAACATTATTAAAAAAATTATAAAATCATATTTACCTCTATTCTGAAATCCTTCATAAACTGATCCTTGACATTCCATAAGATATCGATTTCATCACGGTTAAGCATCAAAATGTTTGATCTAATGAAGGCAGTGTTGAACATGACCCGAAAAACCATTGCCTCATTTTCCAAATCATTATCCAAGCCAATGCACTCGAGCACAACATCGCCTTGAATATGGCAATGGATGTCAATTTTAACTAGTTCACAATCTGTCTGCAATAAAGTAAGAAAACAATATGATATAAGCTATGCAGTGAACTTGATAATTAAAACTTAAAGTACCAAAATCTCCAAAAGTTTCTTCATAAGAACACAAAGCATAGAAATATCACTTATATTGAATGCAGTTAATATGAATGTTGTACGCCGGCCAGATCAAAGATTCAATTGGCTTTAAGCCGACATAACAGCATTTTTTCCCAGGTTGGCAGAGAACAACAGCCGTCATTCCCAACCCGGAAAATAGAATGTAGTTCGCTTTGTTTGGTTTCCATCTTTGGGTATTTTAATTTTGGTAGTGGGTGGAGAGAGAAATAGGGTAATGATTGGAGAGAGAGGTAATGAGTAGAGAGAGAAATGAAACTAATAATTGGAGAAATAGGGTAATGATTGAAGAGAAAAATAGGGTAACGATTAGAAAACAAAAACAAAACAAAGTTAAAATGGAAAATGAACAAAGCCGTTGTCTTTGCCGGGTTGGGCAAGAACAGGTTTATGGCTTGGGAACCAGACCAAAGAAAGGATAGTCAGTGGACGCATGGGTAGAAGTCAAGGTAGCAGCCCCTGGATTCACACTTTGTGAAGCTGTGAATTCAGTAGATCTTGTTGATCCTGCTGACCCGGGTATACACCAAAGCAATTCTACTGGTTAGCAGCAGAGTTAAAACAAAAATAACAAGTAAAAAAGGAAGATTTGCTACACTAACTCTGAAAAACTATCCTTTGATGGTATGATTGCTTCAAGCATATTACAGAATAACGCAATAACATCTAATTAGCCGAATGATAGTAATATAAACAATATCCAGAAATTATGTTTCCTTATGATCTGGCATGAAGTGAAAACTACCTTTGAAAAAAAGAAAAGAAAACATAAGGAAATCACACTAGGAATAGCAACAGATATTGAAATCACCTGCTTGTAATGACGAACAGTTTTGCCCCTCTTTGGTGTTGAGAACAGCACTTTGGGAGTCCGATCTGCAGCCATGAAAGGATCTTGTCCATATATCCTAAATATCGGACGGCAACCTCCCTCTCCATCCATGTTGGGAATGAATCTGAGAATGATGCAGTCCAATGTAACCGCCCGATCAAGTGGGGGCCACACTGAGCCCACATTCCTTCTTGAGACATACTGTAGGTACCTCAGTTGTGAAGGTAATGGATTCAGTGGCGACATTAGCTGCAAAAGCTCACGAGGTGCTTGCTTATACACCATGTCCAAAGTTTTCTGTTCCCCAATGTATTGCTTCCTATAAATGAAGAGAGCGGCGAGCATGAAAGCCAAAACTGGCCACCCACCACTCTCACAATGCATTAAGAGTATATTCCGCTGCCCAAGTGAAAGCCAACTCTCACTTGATCTTAGGAAGTGGTGGATCATCTCCATGGTGAGTAATGGGCAACTTTCGAATTGACGAGGATAGTCCATCACAGTCATATCATACCCAGACAATATGTTATCAATCTGGCTTTGATGCTCTCCCTCTCGGAAGTTAAATACCATGAATGAAGCGTCAGGGGAGTATTCACGAAGGTTATTCACTATCCTTCCCATGTAAGCTTTGTAATCATCATCTTCCAAAACATCGGTGGTAAAGCAGCAATCGAAGACTATGCATTTACAAAAAAGGTGAAATGACAAACATACAAGTTAGAATAGGCCAAGGTCCTTCTGCAGTCCTTTTGCAGCATCAAGATGCAAAAATTTCCATACAATGCATAGCATCATTCCTTTCTTCATGCAGATAAGTTCATATACAAAAACGACCATACCAAACACATAACCATGCCAAGGTGCATGCACAGAGTCAACAGGGGGCAGTTCCCTCAACCCGGGCAATGTGCACAAAGTATTCTGAAGAAACCATCATGCGTTCAGCTTTCAACAAAAAGAAAAGAACATGTGTGATGAGACAATTAGGATCACGTTGGAATATTTCAATATCCTAATCATTTGGTCTGTTTTGGATAGTTTCCAACCAAAACTTGACTCTTTGGACTAGTGTCTACTCCTTTACTAGACAAATACCAGTTACAGTAAAATAAGGATGCAAAGGTTTAAATGCTGCAACCAAAAAGCTACCAGAAGATTTTCTGGATTGACTTTTATTAGTCTTGTGCTGACTCTGTAAATCTATTC
Organism: Rhododendron griersonianum; assembly: GCA_018127125.1. NCBI lineage: Eukaryota > Viridiplantae > Streptophyta > Magnoliopsida > Ericales > Ericaceae > Rhododendron > Rhododendron griersonianum. The sequence goes on along the minus strand of CM030789.1, from coordinate 47,665,714 downwards.
TGGTTGTGATTACTGCTTGCAATATATACTAATGGTCTAAGCAATTGCTTGTTTTCCATGTGTTTGGTCACCCAATTGTCCCAAAAGCTCAAATTGCTATCAAATTGGCCTAACAATGTAAATGAGGCTATGCAACATTGTCCCTCACGCGCAACCCCATCTTGCACTCGGAGATGCAAACATCCATACTTCAAGTGAAACAGAATGCGATGGGGACAAACAGAAGCAAACAAGGATTAGATGCAAACTGAGAGCCTTGACTCCAAGACCTTCCTAAAACCAAAAGCTCTAATACCATGGTACAACACAGAGAGAGAAGCAAAGTGCAATTGTATTGAAAAAGGTGTATGTTAAGAGGTTAATTACAGGGTTATACAGGCTAACCCTAATTATATTAGGCAAACCCTAACTTTGATCAACAGGCTAAACTTCACTTCGTATAAAAGATAACAGTTCAATAGAATCAAAAAAAAGTACAAATTTGGTGGAGTAGAACTACCTATTTTCGGTATTGATTGTTAACTACAAATCGGCAAAGTCAAGGTTCATGCTTACCATTTTTAGGACAGTATAAAGCATATTTGCTTATTATTCAAGATTCAACCTTATCACAAACTGAACAAAACTAATCTTGGCATCACATATTTTTATACATAAATAGATGTCGGAATTTATCTACTTTGCTTGGTTAATTTACCTATGCCTCCATCGTTCAGCAAAAGCATTCCATTCTTGGATCCATCACAGGCAGAGCACCCAATAAAGGTTTTGTGACAGAGGAGCACTTGTATGTGGAGCTGATTTTTAAGATTGAGATTTAATTTATTGCCGTTTTGAAAATCACATTAAGTTGAGCTTTTCCCCTTTTTTCAAATGGTTGAGTTTTGACAAGCACCACTGGTGCAATGATTAAGACTCGACCTTTTAACCTTAAGTGAACGCGTTCAAACCTGAGGGCAGCCATTTTGTGCATGCGAAATGTAGCCAATCTACCACTCTCGAATCCCAATAGTGGGGGCTAAACTTGGTGTAGTTTTTTCTATTGATAGGCTGAGTTTTGAAAAGAAACATTAATGTCATCTCGTAAAACATCAAATATTAATGATGAAAACCAGAGTCAAAAAAATTGGTCACAAAATTTTGATTACCAAAAAAATACGTAACTATATTGGGTTTACCGTAACCCCTGTCTGTATCTTCACCAAAAATACATAACTAACACCATAAAAATACATCCCTAATGAGCCAAAAAACTATGCATAACATAAACCAAAATTATGAACCAAAATATGCATTACCACAATCTGAAAACGGAGTACCATATAGTTGCACCAAAAATAGGCATAATCCAACAACAAAAATGCGTAACTTTTCTATGGTGCACCTAGCTTTTTCCTGAAAACGATATCATGTACGGTAATTTATTTGGTAATTTACTGAACCAAACTCCACTTCACTGAGGGACTTGCTCCCTCCTAAAGTCTCAGGTTCAAAAGCTCTCAGGTGCTATCAACTCCTTGGAGCCGGTCCATACATAACTTTGCTTTGGCTTTAATTGGGCTTCCCACAAGCGAGCGCTGGGATTGGCCCCAAGATTAGTCGAGGTGCTCGTAAGGTGACCCGGACACCTGACTTATCAAAATCTCCACCTCACTGAGTCCATACTTCCCTTCACTACAACAACTTTAAATTCATAAAACTAATTTCCAGCCATCCCATAAATCCTTAATTGGAATTTAAACTAGAAAAGAAAGCCCAGAAACAAGAATCCAAATTCATATAATAACACAAATTGTGGAACCAATACTTACCGAAAACCCTTTCAGAGATCTCCAGAAGCCCTTCAGGCGGCTTCCTATAGAAAAACTTCCTAAACAATGCCATTGTTGCAGAGATCAAGACCAATTCACCAGCAAAACAAACCCTAGGAACTCTCCAATACTACCAATTCGATCCACATTGCTTCCGTTTTCAGCTCAAATGTAAAACACGATACACAAGTGCATACACGCACATGTAGGCATATAAGGTGTCATTATGGAATCAGGGAACAGAGTGTGGGATTTTGCTGGGGGTACAAGGAACTCGAATGTGTCTTGATGTTCACACTTGGCTCAGAGACTTGGCTTTCAATGGGAGAAACCAGAGAGAGAGAGAGAGAGATGTTTTTCTGTTAGAGGAGAGAGAAAGTGGAAGAGGTGGATTTTGTAATTATTTGTTGTTGATGTGGCAGTTGGGACGGGGAACAAAGGATCTCAGGTCTGTCTCTCTCTCTCTCTCTCTCTCTCTCTTTGTGTGCCCGAAACGGATGTTTTTTCTCTGAGTAATCGGTCATTCTAATGTCAGCCCATTGAGCTCACGATAAACATATTAGAAGGCAAGAAAAATATATATTTTTATTTATTTTTTATATTTTTTAATACACATTCACACATCTACTATTGTCAGCCCGTACGATTGATTTTAAAAAATTTCATTATAAAGTGGTCTTGGGCCGCTGCTACAAGGAACCATGTAGTGCATGTCTGTAGTACAGGGGTGCACTATATGATTGTAATACGCTATTTAAGTCATTTGTTCAGCAATCCATGCTAGATTTTATCTCGGCTCATGCGAATATGAGTCGTCTTTATAGATATGAAATCTCCATTAGTTTTCGGGATGAACGGCTCGGATCATACATTATAACCCTGTAGTGCACCCATAAACTATAAGATTCCCAGATTCCCTTTACAGGTGCCCAACACCTCTATTCATCACACATTTTTTGGGTTCATACAATTGGTACCGAGTCTCACCGATATGATTGGTAGATAAGAGTATTGGAACGGAGTCGTTCGTTTTGGTATTTTGAATTTGGATTTTTAGGTAATGAGTGTAGAGAGAAATAAAGTAATGATTGAAAATATGGGTAATGATTGAAAAGAAAAATGAGAGTAATAATTAAAGATAAATAAGATAATGATTAAAAATCCAAAATCCTTAACCGAAAAAGGTCCACGTGACGGTATCCCAAAACTGCCAATTTTTTTTTTTGTTTCTGTCTATCTTGGTGAGGATCTAGATACAACCGTGCTACTTGCACAGATTTTTGTGCACATACATTTTGTGGCGTCCATATCGGGATCCCACAAAATAATCCGGACCGCTCATCTTTTTTTAAATTTTTTTTGGAGGGTTCCTTTCGAAAATCAGCTCTAACGGATATCGGTAAGGGCTTTCTCATAATTCGTAACTCCAGCAGAATGATTTGCCCTACGATTTCTGAGAAAGCCCTTACCGATATCCGTTGGAGCTGATTTTTCACAAGAACCCTCCAAAAAATATTTTAAAAAAGATAAGCAGTTCGGATCATTTTGTGGGACCCCGATATGGGCCCCACAAAAATGTATGTGCAAGATATGTGCGTAAACATCTGTGTGGGAATCATTATTGATCTGGAAAAAAAAATAATTAATTTACCCAAAAAAAAATACCGAAAAATTAATGACAATGATGTTTGGTTGTTGCTTTCACGTAAAATCCTCCTTTTTTATTCACTTTCACTAATAAAACCTACTCCCATCTCTTTCTAGTCTTTTGAAAGTTTCTCTCCAACGGATGCCATTTCTTACGTGTGGTTTGTAAAAAGTCTTTAATTAAACAGGGGTGGAAATTCTACGGAAACCGGCCAAGACGGGCCCGATTTTGCACCAACCGTTGTGTGGGGCCCACTATGGGTCCCGCACGGATGATTCGATCTGTTCAATAATTTTAAAAAATAAAAACGAGTGGGCTCTGGAAAAATCAGCTCAATCCAATATGTGTAAGTGTTCGATCCAAGCTTCTCATTTTTCTTCCAATCTTCCTATTTTTTTGATTTTTTTAAAATGAGAAGATTGGATCGAGCACCTACACATATCGGATTAAGCTGATTTTTCAATGTCCTACTTGGTTTTTTCTTTTTAATATTGAACGGATCAAATCATCCGTGCGGGACCCAGAGTGGGCCCGCATGGCGATCGGTGCAGAATCGGGCCACCCATGATCGTGGCTGTAGCAAGGTTCTTAATCAGGGTGGTTAGGTCAAATAAAAGGCTAATGGACAGGTTATTAGTGTAATGGAAGCTTCAAAATACACACCAAATACGTCTCCCAATAGAGAGATTACACACTCATGGACAGGGAGCCTGTTCAATTTTTGAGTATTCAGTTTGGTCATGTGTGGGCATCTCTTGAACCCATAATAATAATTGGAATCGTTCATTTTGTAGAGCTCATAATAAACATCATCCATGTAATAAATTAATTTGATCAAACATTAATAGGTATACAAACAACTACAAGGAAAATGAGATGTCGAAAAAATAAATTGAAGTTTCATACAAATGGGTTCGGGTCAGGACCCGGATTTTTCTGGGGGGGGATCTTTTCATACAAATGGAGATGCTGTTGTGAGAGCATCTCCAAGACTCCAACCCATCTCTCACTCTTTCTCCATTTTGGAGATTCAAAAAAATATATTCTATTCAAAAAGTAATTTTGGAGATTCAACAACTCTAATCCAATTCTCCATTTTTCACCTCCAAAACTCCCTCTATTTATTGTTCGATATTGTTTTTTTTTCCTCCTTTCATTAGATGCATGTTTTTTTCTCATTTGAACTCATTATTCAAATCAATACAATGATAGGATAGTGTAAATGAGAAAAAATAATACTCCGTATTATGAGTTCAAATGGTTTGAATTTACATTTGATGTTATTTCAAAATGCATTTACATATACTTAATATTAGACTCATTTTGAAGGTATTATTATTGTCTTTCTAATAATACCAATTTTGTAAAAAAAAAATGATGCGTAATGTAAAAGTTATATATATGTAATTGACAAAATTCTAGCAAAAAAGTAAATCGAATACTATTAGTGAAGGAAAGAAATGGAGATGGGTCTCCATTTGGAAGGTGATTCTCCAAATATGGAGAATGAGAATTGAGTCTCCAAAATGGAGACTCCAAATAGAGATGAATTAGAGATGCTCTTAAGTCGGGTATTTTACAAGAATGCTATCCAAAAGCATATAAGCCCTCATCGGGAAAAGAAAAACAACTTTTGAAAGTAGTACTAAAAAAGGAGTCCGGATCCCCTGTTCGACAACGGCCGAGAGGGGGTCGGACTTCGTCCTCTTATGCTGCTGCTATCCTAAATTTTAGCCATATTTGCTCCCAAATGAGCCTGTTCTAACTGGTGCAATGGTCCCATTGACTCCCATTTTTTAATCATAAATCCAGAACTTCAATTTGGTGGGTTTGTCTACAAAATGAAAAAGAGAAATCTGGTACATTCGTTTAAGACCATCCACACACACACATTAAAAAATAAAATATCACTTTATAAGGACACATAACGAGTTCAATTATCATTAGGTTGTGTTTGGTTGAATGGAATCAAGGTTGGAATGGAATAGTCATTCCAATGACTTACTTATTCCAATGTTTGATTCACCATTGAATAATGGAATGATGATTCCAAATGGAATCACTATTTACCTTAGTAAAGGAATTGTCATTCCATCCAAAAAACTAAGAAATTGTTATTCCATTTCTTTGTCACACCAAAATTACTAATGCCACTCCAACATTCACTATTGTCACTCCAAAAATTACTATTGTCACTCCAAAAAATACTATTGCCACTCCAAAAATTACTATTGTCACTCAAAAAATTACTATTGCCACACTATTCCATTGGAGATGAGGATGACTATTCCTAAGCACAACCAAACATGAGAATGAGAATGATTATTCCATTCTCAATTCCTCTAATTTTATTTCATTCTTAATTCCATTCCTATTCACATTCCATTCCATCCAACCAAACGCACCCTTAATGTTTTGTTTCCAAGTTGCACATTCGTTATAATGAATTCCTAAGATCTCCACGCAACAACCAAAATAAATGTTTATTTCAGGACTTACTCTCTTTCAATGAGCAGTTATTTTATGCCCTTCTAAATTATGTGAGCACTTATAACAGAAGTTGTGGCAAGAGACATTTTCATCATATTATGTTGCAGATACAAAAAAAAAGAAAAGAAAAGAAAAGAGGACAAATATTTACCCAAAATGAGAGAGGGGCAAAAAGATAAGAACACTTAATTCATCATTCATGTTTTGTTGTAAAAATAAACACTTTTTGACTACATCATTTTGTCTCGAGACCGAACTGTCTCGAACTTAGGCACTCTAGATGAAGATAATTAATGGACGGAATCTGTACAAAGAGGGTGAGAACTAATTGGTTAAGATGGATAATTAATGTATAATAGTAACACTTTGAATTTAAATTTCTCACAAGAATCCTAAATTGAACAAAACAACTGAAGTACAATACGAACCCTAAATCGAACAAATGGACAATCTCATAACAAAATCGAACACTACAATCGAAGAATAATAAGAACATCGAATAAATGGAGGGCAGTTTGGTAATATCGCCGTACCAAATCTGAAAACCCAACTCTCTCTCTTTATATACAGGAGGGATATCGGTCTTTGTAGCAGGAAAAATCTTTCACTGTACATGTTCTCCATTTATACAAGGAGTGGAGGACGTGGTGAGGGAGCAGTGGGACTGCACCGCCCAAAAGCAATTCCCGATCCCTTTCACAAACACCTCTCTCTCTCTCTCTCTCTCTCTCTATAAATCACGACATTGCAGATTCTTGTAGTTCAGAAGCATCTGTGTGCTCTTTTAGGGTTTTCGCTCGAATCGCACCTGCTCACAAATCCTAGGGTTTTTCGTGCCCTAATTTTGTCTCCAGAAGATGGCCGGAAACAACCGAATCTCAGACGACGAAGGTAAAAAAACCCTAATCTAACTCCACGAAGATGTGTATTTCTGAAGCATATTTGCTACGAAATCTGTGGCGCTCACTTTCTTTTCTTTCTTTTTTTTTTCCTCTTCGCGCGTTTCGTGCAGATGAACTCGATGTTGAGGAGGACGAGAGAGAACCCGTCGACGGTGATGGAGTCAACGACGAAGAAGATGAGGAAGACGGTATTATGGCCTTCTCTTCTGCTTTTTTGTTCTGTTTTTCCCACTGTATACTCTTGTTTGGGCCGTCTCTTCATTCTAGTTGGTTACTAGGGTTTCTGACGGCTCATTAGGGTGTATTTAGTTTCACCTTTCTGGCGCCGGGAAGAAGGGGCTTATTTTCGTGGGTTACTAGGTTTTGTGACTTGTGGTGGAAAACTTATTGGGCGAAATGTTGATTTTGTGCATTTTATCTTTATGCATGTAATGTGGTGCTTCATATGTATTTCTTTTTAAAATTTTTTTGAGTGATTTTGATGTGTGTTGCTTTTTATGGGTTTTTGACCTGTTGGAGTTAATTTGATGGTAATTCACGTTCATGTTGAGTAAGATAGGAACCCATTTAGTTACCTAAAAAAAGAGAAGAAGATAGGAATCCATTTTCATAGTCTTAGTTTAAAATTTTTGAGTGATTTTAATGTGCATCATTTTATGAGCTAAATCCAATCAATCCGTTTCGGTAGCTGCTGAAGTGAGGAGCTCGATCCAGTACGAGTTTGTAGCTTAGAGCTCTGAGTTGATAGTTGCTAAAGTGCGAAGGGCGCTCTTTATCAACAACGCATTCATTGCATTCATTCATTGAATAATCAAGCGGAGGCAGCGTATTAAATGAGCTTCTGCCAGATCGCTACTCAAGCCCCCGCTCTACACCACCGAAAGAGAGAGGAGCTGCTTATTCTACTTCTGCAATTGACTACCCCTGTTCATTAAGAATAAGAACGCTACGCGGAGCTTTCAACATTCACTATGCTACGCGCTACGTAGCTCTATTCATTCCGTCATTCAATACACACGGAGAAAAGAAGAGGAAAAAACCTATAGTCTAATAAAAGGAGGAAACACTCTTTCTAAAAAATCCACTAACCGGCAGCTCTATGTATCAGCGCGTCGGTAGTCTCAAATCCGTCCCTTCCCCCACTCTTTATTGGCTCCTTTTGTAGGAATATAGTCAAAGTAATTGGGTTTTTGACCTGTTGGAGTTAATTTAATTCGAATTCACATTGATGTCGATTAAGATAGGAACCCATTTTCGTAGTCTGAGATGTGTTTTGGTTATCTTTTTAGCAGTAGGGCATGATGAATATGAAAACGATTGGTTACTAGGGTTTGTGACAGTTCATTAGGGTTTATTTGGTTTC